>OZ004718.1:30954861-31541613 GCA_963924515.1 Vespertilio murinus | reverse complement strand
CATCGACGTTTCTAGCTCTCTATCAAATATCAATAAAATATATATATATTTAAAAACAACTATATATAAAAACCTAGGACCTTTCAGTCAGGCTCTATCCACTGAGCCAAACTGGTTTCAGCTAGAAGATGGAGCTTTTGATGCTGAATGGCATAGAAACCAACCAATCAGAACCTAATCTGGGAGAACTGTGAAGGCAGAACCTAAGGTGGGGGCTGAGAAGAAGTTTTAAGGCAGTTGAGGGCGAGATCAGATTGGCAGAGGAGGGCAGTTTGGGGTGAGATCAGGTGTCAGGGGAGGGCCATTGGGGGCAAGATTAGTCTGGCAGGGGAGGGCAGTTGGGGGCAACCAGGCCGGCAGGGGAGGGCAGCTGAGAGCAAGATTAGTCTGGCCAGGGAGGGCAGGTTGGAGGCGAGATCAGGCTGGTAGGGGAGGACAGTTGAGGGCAAGATTCGTCTGGCAGGCAGAGGCAGTTGGTGGGGGAGGGGGATCAGGCTGGCAGGAAAGAACAGTTGAGGGTGAAATCAGGCCAGCAGGGGAGGGCAGTTAGGGGTGATCAGGCAAACAAGCGGAAAGGCTAAGGGGGATTGGGCAGGCAGACAGGTAAGCGGTTAGGAGCCAGCAGACTCAGATTGCAAAATGGTGCAGGCTGGGCTGAGGGACCCCCTTCTTCTCTCCCTGTACACATTTTTCATGCAATGGGCCACCAGTATTCTAACATATTAGTTATTTGTGTACATTTCTTGAAGATATTATTAGTTTAAAGTCTGAGTGTTGTATATATTCTTTTTCTAACAGGCACTTAATTCTGAATAAATGTTTTGCAAAATAAACCTCAAATACAAAAAAATCATTATATTTGAGTATAGATGACAAGATCCAACATGGAAAATTCAAATTCAGGTGAATCACATACCAGGGATGCTGTCCGTATAGTAGCAAAGTGTTCTCGATTGCGATAATGTGGTTTATGACGAGATACTTGGGGTGGAGATTGTGGATCTGACGCTCTAGTTCTAGAATCTCCCTCTTCTCTATAATTTTCTTCCTCCTAAATAAAAAAAGAGACAACACTTTTGAGGTGAACAGAGTTCATCTGAACTTTTAGGATAATTAGCTTAAAATGACAACCTGATCAAAAAAACCTGATACAATTTTAAAAGAAAAAACAAATGATAATTAGGAATGCTGATATTTTATTTCCAAAATAAGTAGAATCAGGAAACATTATTTCTTCAATGTATGAAATAGCACAGAGACTCGGGATAAGAAAATGTATAAGGTTATTCTACTCATATGTAAAATTGAAAAGCTTTAATATGACTTGAAAATAATGATGATGAAACATATGGCCAATATTTTAAACAGCAGCAATGAAATTAATTTTTCGAGGGCTCCTGGGTTTTAGAAGCAATAATATAGCTTAAAAATATCTTTATAATGTGTCTGCCACTTGTCCAAAATAAGTAACCAAAAATAGTTGTAAATTAATGTCTTTCCCTATATATTACCTTAGTTCATTAACTAAAGAGAAGTCAATTAAGTAGCAACCAACTAATTATGGGACTAATCTTTTATATCACTGATTCTATTCTAAGAATATAAAAATTAAACATGATTTTGCTCTGAATAACACTACCACTTATCTAATCATTCTTAATAACATTTTGTATGTGATAAAATATATGTAATATAAAATTTTCCATTCTAACCATCTTTAAGTATATAAGTCAGTGGCATTAATTATATTCTTAATGTTGTACAACCATTGCCACTATTTCCAAACCTTTATCATCCCAAGTGGAAACTCTGTATCCATTTAACAAAAACTCTCCTCTACTCAGCCCCTGGTACCTTTAATCTACTTTCTATCTCTATGAATTTGCCTATTCTAGGTATTTCATATAAATGAAATTATACAATATTTATCTTTTTGCATCTGGTTTGTATCACTTAGCATGCTTTCAAGGTTCACTCTATGTAGCATGTATCAGAATTTCATTCCTTTTTATAGTTGAATAATATTCCATTAGATGTATATACCACATTTTGTTTATTTATTCATTGATGGACACTTATGTTGGTTCCACCTTTTAGCTAATGGTGTCTACTAACATTTTAGGCAATACCATAAGCTGTTAAATTAAAAAGGAAGAATTCCTAATAATCGCTAAAAGAAACTACCTGACCTCAAATATTTTTAAGAAAATTAAAAAATTTTGTACTTGAAAGTGCAAAAAATAATATAGCATACAACTTTATTTCTTATATACTGATTTATACTTTCATGTAACTACACTTAATTTATTTTAAAAAATTATCTTTATTATTGAAACTATTACAGATGTCCCCCTTTTTACCCCCCATTCACCCTTTCCTCCTCACTCCTGTCCCCTCCCCAGGCCTTCACTGCACTATTGTCTGTATCTGTCGATTATGCATACACTACACTCAATTTTATTTTAAACATGTAAATATGGACAATGTAAAGATTTTTTTTAAATCCTCAACCAAGGATATGATCTTCATTGATTCAAGAGAGGAAGAAAGGGAGAGGAAGAGAAAGAAAGAAACTCCGATTAGTTGCCTCAGACATGCGCCTTTACAGGAAATTGTATCCATGACCCTTAGATGCATGGGATGTTGGTCTAACACTGGCCAGTGTTACTTTTGATCATCTTAACCCTTTCTCCTACTCCCCAAAAGTAATCATTATCACTAATTTCATGTGTATACTTACTATTTTAAAATACTTTACTTTTCATCTTATAATGAAAGAATAATACAAATAATGTTTTAAATAATACATCTTATTTTTGTATTTCTTTCTTCTAAAATTAAAAACACACACATTATTTTTATATTCTTAAAACATTAGTTTCCCAAATGCATACATTACATTGGGAATTAACAAGCCTATTTTTCCAAATTCCTGAAACATTAAAAAAAAATTCCTCTTATACTAATCAGATGAAGAAAATTATTTACCAAAGTTGAAAATTTTCACTAAAACCCAAATACTCACAGGTTTTAAGTGGATAACAGAACTATTAGACATCACTGTATGATCTCCCTCCATCATGTCCAGCTCACTCTTGTCATCTGAGGCATCTGGAAGACTGTTAACACTACTGCTTTGGCTACTGGCACTAATGGACATGCTGGGAATAGACTGATTACTTCCAACACTATTCACTGTTCCTGTCCGTCCAACACCATGATCTTGTTCCTAAGGGAAAAGAGCATTAGGTTCAAGTATTGGTATTTCTTTTGAATTCTTGAATATAAGTACCTCGACATTGCTTGGCATACAGTCTTCAGAAAGCCACAGGTCTATTACAAGAAATCCCCTTTAATTGTCAAACCATTAAGTTTAACAACTATTCCTTGACAGTTAAAAAACCCAAATATGTGAAAAAGCCAGTTAACCAGCTTTGGATTGTTTCTCAAGTGTAGCATTTTCTCTAAACTGATATTTTAAAAATCTATTTCTACCACACAACTCATGGGCTATATATAGAGATTATGCTCATTTTTCAATAGTAATTCCTATGGTTAAAATAAGCCCCAACTTTTTAAAAATCTTGTAAACATCCCCACCCCTTAAATATTTTTATTGATTTCAGAGAGGAAAGAAGGAGAGACAGAAACGTCAATGATGAGAGAGAACCACTGATTGGCTGACTCCCACACATCCCCCACTAGGGATCGAGCCCACAATCTGGGCATGCGCCCTTGACTGGAATCAAACCTGGGACCCTTCAGTCTGTTGGCTGACATTCTATCTTCTGAGTCAAACAGGCTACAACTAAACAACCCCTTTTAGTTATTTTTTATTGTAGCCTTGTATAAGTATACTAGAGGCCCAATGCACAAAATTTGTGCAAGGTGCTCGGCCCTAACAGCCCTGGCTTCGTCCAGGAGGTTGTTTGGCTGTCCAGTCTAATTAGCATATTATGCTTTTATTATATATAAATTTTTCCTTTCTTCCTCAGAATATAATCTCTAGCCCATCCTCTACCACCATATGATCAACATTAATTCTTATCCATTTTTGTGTAAATTGAAAATGACATATTACTTATATATTTAATCAAAATCATAAAATTGTTTTTCTGAAGTAACCAGGCAAGCAATGGTATCTAGGCACCAACATCATAGTGGTCTTACCATATCAAAATTCTATAAGACATGCAGAATTTTTTAAAGTCATCCAGAATTTAATTAATATAGACTAGTAGTTCCCAATATTTTTTTGGCCATGTCCCACCTGTGATATATAATTCTTATTATTTAAAAAATTAAACTCCTATTCACGTGGAAGAAGCCTAAAAGGCCATTAACTTAGTCTTAAACAAGCTTCCAAAGAACATGGCATTCATGAAAGAGAAAAATAAAAGAACAAAAGGACAACTGAAGTACTGAGGAAGAAATCACTAAGAAATTGTTTAAAAAATAATATGAAGTGATATGAAAAAATAGCAAATGGAGTTTTAAAACATATAATAGAGAGCTAAAATGCATAAATATGTCTCTATATATTTATATACTGTATATGAGGCCCCTAGAACCACAAGATATACAAAAAATTCACTATTAATAACTCATTCTTGAATTGTCCCCCTTAAAAATCAAATCACCCCCCTGAAGGCCTGGGTCCCACATTGGGAACCACTGATATAGACCCATTTTGTATATCTCTCTCACTATATATAGATATATATCTCATACATACATGAACTTATATCCCTAGCTTATTGAAAATGCTACTTTATAATTATAGATTTAACTACATTAGAATTTTATTATTTTCACAATTTTGCTAAAATAGTCATATATTTAAAACAGCCCAAACAATTTTCTAATGACTATTATAAGAATAAAATAAAATAAAAACTGTAAATTAAGGCAGTATTGTATTTTATAGTTCATTAATTATGCAGCACTGTTAAAAAGAATAGTAAGTAACTACTGCTCCTGGTTTCAGAATGCAAAGTGATATCCTTTACTGGAAAGTAATACCAAAAAAAAAATCAAAGCTTTGGAATTCTAAGAGGAACAAAAAAGAAAACTGAAAATATTTATAGTGAAAAAGATAAGGTGAATTAACCATTCTGAGCCTTGCTTTACTCATCTGTAAAATGAGTATTTTAGAACTGTGTAGATGGAACAAAATTGTAGAGAACTGAAAAAAATCAAGTGTCTACGGTGACAAAGTAGAACACCTGGTAACTTTCTGAGTGAGTTTTGGCAACTTCCAGAGTTTATTATTTCAAATATTTCCAAAAGCGTTTCCCATGAAATTGGAGAATGGTTAAAAAAAAAAAAAAAAGGTTCAGTGGCCAAGAACTTTGAGAGGAACTGCATTAAATAAAGTTGTACAGGTTTCCTTAATAAAGGACTTCCAGGGTTTTACTATACCAATATACACTAAGAAGGGTTGGGTTTAAATAATGCAAAATCTTTTTCCCACCTGGGATCCAGGTAATAAAACACAATCTAGGAACCACTGATCTAAAAGATTTGTGACAAAACAGATTACATAAGGAAAGAAGCCAATGAAGAGAGCTCAATTTCAGTCATTTCTAAGTTATTACATTACCTCTTCTTCTTCCTGTGCTTCTACTGCTGGTCCATTGTGTGCCTCCTGGAAAAGGAGTTTCTTCATTTTTCTATATTGCAGATTGTCCAGCTCTCTTACTGCATCCTTTGTCCTTTGAATGAGATCTATTAACACTGTTTCAGGGCGTTCCCGAAGAACAAACATGTGCTGGATAAGAGAAAGTAAAAGTTAAAACCTATGCTGTTTATATTTTTTAATTAGTACAAATGTACCCCTCCTAGAATTACTATCCTAAATAATTATGATAGATATTTAATATAATCTATAGCTATCTAGTTATACTATACTTCTGACTTCTTTAATTTACAAAGTTGTCATTTGTACATACATATTCTGTGCCTACATAACTACCCCTGCAAATTTTATATAAACTTTGAAGATACTTTTGTTGGCCAACTGAAAATGCTAAGTTAAAATAATCAAAAAGTCTAATTAAAGTCTAAGAATTAAGTTCAATTATTAAATTAGAGCCCTAAATATAGGCTAAATAAAGGTTTACATATTCTAGAACTGATTTCATAGTTAAGGCATGTTAGTTCTTAGTTAGATTTCAACAGGAATGTATTTACTGATGGTGGTTTTATATCACATAAAACCTTGATATTATTGGCTCCTTTATGTTTCATAAGCAACACTTCATAAAACACTAGCAGCTGATCAAAAGCCATTATGTTAGTAATTTATTAATTCTTTTTAAAAATATGGTTTTATTAATTTCAGAGAGAGGAAGGGAGAGGGAGGAAATTGAGCCCCTAATCAGGGCATAGGCCCTCACTGGAATTGAACTGTGAACTCCTGGTTCATGGGTCACCCCTCAAACACTGATCCATACTTGATGGGCATTATTAGTGATTTTTACCATTAACATTTAATAAAGCTTAACCTTATCAAATACAAAAAAATAGAAAGAATGACTCTACCATTAGAAGTACCACTGTTACATTTTGGTATATTTCTTTTCTTTCATTTTTTCAATTACAGTTGATATTCAATATTATATTAGTTTCAGGTGTACAGCATAGTGGTTATTTTAAAAACTTATGAAGTGATCCTCCCAATAAGTCTAGTACACACTTGGCACCATACATAGCTATTACAATATCATTGATTACATTCTCTATGTTGTACTTTATATTCTAGTGATGGTGTATTTCTTTTCAGAAATTTTCTATGTATAGATTTTGTTTTGTGAATACATAGTTAGCATATAGATTGCAGAAAGATTCTTTCTACCCTGAGTTAATGAGATGCCCTTGAATTCTTTGTTCAATTTATTTCTTCATTATGCAGAGTTGTTAACTGTATATTTTATTCTTTCTTTGTCATCAGTATGTTATTTCAACTCACAAACATGTCTACAGAACATTTCATTAAACGTTTATGCCGGAATTATTTAAGCATTATCCTAATTCTGGATGGTTATTTCCAATTTTTATTTCTGAGATAAATAGCTTCATACATTTAAAAAACTTTTTTCTTTTTCCTTTTTCTCTTTATGCTGGACTGTGACAGAAATGTAATTAGGCCAAAGAAAAAGAAGCACTTGATAGATACTTTCCAATAAGGCTGTGCCAATACACTCAGAATTCAATAAAGGTAAATGAATACTACTTGTAGTTGGGATCTATTCTCGAAATACCAAATACTTGACCCTGATGGGTTAGATTTTTGTCAAAAGAGTTTATCCTTAGGCAAGTGTAAGAAGGCAGTAACATTCTTCCTTTTTCCTGAGCCTTAAGTTTCTTGGTATGTACCACTATCTACAATATTAAGTCTTCTTCTATTATTATTATTATTATTGTTATTATTAGAGGTCCAGTGCACAAAATTCTTGCACTGGTAGGGTCCCTAGAGGCTGCTGGCTGGGGCCTCCCTCCCTTTCCCCGGTCACCCTGTCCCCTGGTAGAACTCCCAGAAGAACTCCAGTAGAGGAGACAATTTGCATACTATGCTTTTATTATATAAGATTATTATTACTAGAGGCTCGGTGCACAAAATTAGTGTAGGAATGTGGTCCCTAGGCTTGGCTAGCAATCGAAGTGCAAGCATTGGGCATGGAAGGGCAGGTGCCAGGTGACCTCTGAATCTCCAGGCCCCTGCTCACCCCCCTCCACCCGAGTCACCGTGCCTGAATCCTCATGTGGAGATGTGGTGAGTGTGGCCGGATGCCAGGGCCAGGGTGCAGCGTAGGCCTCTGGGCAGCCGAGCAGCACTGCACGGAAGCCAGGTGGGTAGCACACTCTCTCCAGACCAGCTCCTGCACAAACCCACAGGTAGCCCGACTGGCGCCTGCGATCCCAGCGGCTGTGGCCCGGCTCATCCTAAAGAGGCCACACAGGAGCAGGGTGGGCTCTTCACGGTGCCTGGCACCTGAGCTCAGGGGCTTCCCTGACATGCAAGCCCTGGTGTCCTGGGGGAGGGTAGGAGGGGCAGGGAGTGAATTTAGTAGACACCCGCATTCACAATGCACCTCCTGCCCCCAGGTAGCTGGCCTGAGGTCACAGTGTGCCACCCCCCTGGCACAAACATGTCTACATAACATGTTCTGTAGACATCAAAGTGTGTGGTCAAACTCCTGGTCTCCCTGGCACAAACATATCTACAGAACATGTTCTGTAGACATCAAAGTGAGTGGTCAAACTCCTGGTCTCTGGGTCAAGCAACCACTCGAGGGGACAATTAGCATATTAGGCTTTTATTATATAGGATTACTAGTGACCCGGTGCACAAAATTTGTGCACATTAAAAGGGGATTAATAATAATAATATTATTATTATTACTAGAGAAATAATTATAGAAATGATAATAATTAGAGAAAATGATTTAATATTGCTATTTGCCTTTTCTCTATAATAGAAGTATCAGAAATGAAAAAAATTAGTAAAATGTATATGAAAACCTTCCTCCTGTCAGAGTCTGGGGCTCACCATGAGACCCAGAGTCAAGTCCCCACCCATCCACATACACCTCAAAATCACGTGAGACGCAGACCCAGCCGGCTGTGAGTGCCCCCCCCCCCCCCCCCCCCCCCGCATATGGGCTAGATCCAGACGCGGCCAGCCCCATCCTTGTCAAGCCTTGGCGGGCAGGGGGCGTAGCCTCAGGTTCCCTGGCCCAGTGCCAGGATGGGGAGCAAGGCCTGAGGTCTCCAGCCAGACAGGGGCAAAGGAGTGTGCCTTGAGGACCTTTGTCAAACTCCACCAGGTGGAGGACACAGCCTGAAATCCCCCGTGAAGCCCCGCTGGGTGGGGGGCATGGTTTGAGGTTCCCCGTCAAGCCCTGCCAGGCGGGGGTGCACAGCCTCAGGTCCCCCGTCAAGCTCCGCTGGGTGGGGGTGCAGCCTGAGTTCCCCCGACCCAGCACTGGGGGTGCATCTTGAGATTTTCTTTGTATCTTTAACTGCTTTTTGGTGAAAATAAGCTGAACCTCTCTGAGACTCTAAAACACTCATGTAATGAAAGTCTACTTATATCTTGTAGTGAAAATCAACAAGATTTCTTAGGGTCACAAAGAGATACTAGATACAAATCCTATTTACTAATAATGTCTTAACTAGATGTTTTAGGAAGTACATTAATTTCAAGAATACTACTACTGTTATTAAGAAGATGGTAAGCCTACAAATGAAATAATTTTTTGAGAATATAAAGGATACCAATGTGTTTAAATTAAGCAACAAATCTATTGAAAACTGAATAGAATTTACATAATTAAAAAAATATTTTCATTAAGTTAGAAAAAGATATTTTCAGAAAGGAAACAAAAACAATAACTATTTTTAAGTTTCTATTTTGAATATTTGACTATATATATTATATTTAACAACAGTAAAACCAGTTCATCAATTTTGAAAACAACAAACAAAAACAAATGAAAAACTTAGCATCTGAGAAAACTTACCAATAATATCCTAGTAAAAATGGTAGAGCATTCTTTTTTTTTTTTTTTTAAGTTTTTGGTTTTTTTTAATTTAATTTTTTATTTTTTTAAACCGAGGGTATTTTTCCATTGATTATAGAGAGAGTGGAAGAGAGGGAAAGAAAAAAATATCAATGTGAGAGAAACACATTGATTGGTTGCCTCCTGCAGGTGCTCCGACCACTGCCCAGGCTGAAGAGAAGCCTGCAACCAAGGTATGTGCGCTGGACGGGAATCGAACCTGGGAACCTTTGGTCAGCAGACCAGTACTCTATCACCAAACTGGCTAGGGCTGGTAGCACATTCTTAATACTGATTCAGAATCAAAGAGGAATAAAGCACATAAAAAAAATAATTTCTTAGGGATAGAAAACTGATTTAAGAGTATAAACTGACCTTTAAAAGTTCCTCTGATGTAGGGCGATCTTGAGGGATTTTCTGGAGGCAAGAATCTACAAAGTTGCGAAAATAATCAGACCTATTGTAAAGGAAAGTATCAAGTGAACATATTGCTATTTCCTTTAAAAAACAGATACACAAATCAAGGTATATGCCTATTAGTGGGAGGGGGGATGGAAAAAATTATAAAAGAAAGCAGATGCGATACATAATATGTATTTCATATATAAATCTATGAAAACCATCTAAAGCAACCAAGTGAACCTTTACCATTTTTCAAAGATAAACTTGCATAGATTATTTAAAAATCTTGCTCTTACATAATAACACAACTCATTCTAAATTAAGGCAAAATTAGGGAAGTCAATTTTTTTCTTGCTTGCATTCAAATTAAAATGACATCCTTCTCAATTTGTTTTCTCTCTTCTCTAAGCCATCTCTCCCTTGTTTGCTTCTTGGATTATTGCCTATATAGCACACTCTTAGCTTTGGAGGGAGCATTTTGTATACCTATTTGATATCCTTGAACAAATGGATAAAATTTCCATTAAACCAATTAAGTTATCTTAAAAACATTAAAAGTCTGTAACATATTATTATAGCATGTTATGGTAAGAGTTCAGTGAGCAAGGCAGTAAGTAATAATTCATCATTTGTCTTAAAATATCAAATAACATGTCTTTTGTGCAAGGTTTTTTTTTGAATCCCCAAAGAATCTTAAGTCTATGTTCAATATATTTATTATTTATATGTACCATAATACTAAACTCTGAGCCAAAAGATTCCTTCTACCATGTTTCCCGGAAAATAAGACATCCTCTGAAAATAAGACCTACTTCATGGAAACATAATACATCCCCTGAAAATAAGACCTAGCGCATCTTTAGGAGCAAAAATTAATATAAGACACTGTCTTATTTTTGGGGAAACAGAGTATATGTCTCTACTTTATATGCCTTAATTATGTAATCTTTAAAAAATAAAGTATCGCTAATTTCTATATCTGAGGCTAATTTCTATATATGAATTTTAAAGTATTTATTAAATATACTAGAGGTCTAATGCACGAAAATTGTGCATGAGTAGGCCCTTACAGCCGCTGCTGCCTCGGTCCTGCCCCCTGCCCACTGGTCATATTCCAGAAGGTCGTCAGGAAGGTCGTTCCAGAAGGTCATTCAGCCAACTGGTCTAATTAGCATGTTACCTTTTTATTATACAGGATTAGAATTTCTCCTACAATTTTTCAATTTCCCACTAAAATTTTCTACCACTAATAAAGATTCTAGTTTTTAAACTATCAATCAGTTCTACATAAACTTCTTTACATAAATGAACTTAATTTTATCAAATCAAGGAAGCACTCAGAAAAGGAACAACAGAGCATTCTGAATAATAAAAAACATAAAAACTAGAATGATTACAAAGTTTATTCATGTTTATTCATGTTTAAAGTATGTTATTATATAATTAGGGTAATATATATTCCTAAAGTTCAAAGAAAATATAAAATATAAATTTTTGTAAAAAGCAAAATTTTTTGCTTCCATTTGCATCACTGAGATAGATATGCTATGAAAAGCAGACATAATAAAGGATAAACATGATACAGGGGTAAAATAAACCTATTTTATTTTATTTATCTTTGTGAAGTTTATTTAACACAGGTTCACTGAGGGAATTAAACAAGCTAATAAGATACACGATAATGTCTCTTAATAAGCCAATAAAAATAATATACTCCAAAGCAATGATAGATTAATTAGACTACTGTTACAGAAATAAGCCTATTTTCATCTCTGTTCAGATAAATTCATTTTACCTAATTGAAATGAAATCATTTTGATAACATTACAAGAACACATTTAATTTATAAAATGTTGAATAATAAATCTCTTAGCAATACTCACCATTCATTAGACTGTAGTGTAGGGGATTCATTTTGGGCTATGTGATATAAGGCACTCATTGCATTCATATTAAATAAAGGAGGCTTTCTTTCCGCTGTAAGAGAAAGAAAACTTGTTATTGTTCTTGCAAATATTGTTAAAGTTTTTTTTTTTAATAATTTCAAACATAGCAAAAATATTTTAAGTTGAGTTAGAAAAACATGTTCAAGTAAATCAATTTAGATTAAATTGCTGAATTGGTCCTCTACCATTACTAAATACTTTAAAATAAGAATACCCTACTAAAGAACAATAATACCTCCATTAAGTCAGGCCATTAGTGCTGATAATCCTCAATCCCCATTCAAGTTTCAATCAAATGTTAAATAATGTCCTCTGTACCAAAAGTGAGCTTTAATCACTTGTGTCCTTCAAGGAAATTGCCTATTTTATCTAAGTTGTTAACTTTATTAACATAAGATTATTCATACTATATCCTTAGAGTCCTTTTAATGCCTGTAAAATCTGTAGTGAAGTCACTTCTCACACCTGATATTAGTAACTTGTGTCTTCTTTCTTTTTTGCCTAATAAATCTGGCTAGAGGTTTATCAATTATCTTGAAGAACTAGTTTCTGATTAATTTTTTCTATTATATTTGTTTTCTATTTGATTGATTTTTACTTTGACCTTTCTTATTCTTTCTTCTGCTTATTTTGGGTTGAATTTGCTCTTCTTTCTCTAAAGTCTTAAAGTAAAATTTAAGACACTAGACATGTGTCTTAAATTTTAACATCTAGTTCTGTGGTGTTCCTGCCAAAGATGTATAACCTAAATTTAATCATAAGACAAACTCATAGAGGGACATTCAAAAGTCTTGTATTTTTAGAATTGTTAAGGTCATGTCTTAAAGTAAAATCTAAGACACTAAGATGTTCCAGGTTCATCTGGTACTTTCTCTATTTTAGACACTGGATCAATTGTTTCTCTTGAAGAGCTATGGCAAGAGATGTGCTCATTGCTACTGAGTTGTCACTACTCTTAGATCTTTTCAGTGGATAATATACAGGGTGTCCCAAAAATATGTATATATGTTTTAACAGCTGATGGCTCAATTTTGAAAATGAAATGTATTTTATTTTATTATTTTTTTATGAAATGTATTTTAATAAACACTGTCTTTATAGGGGACACCCTATAATTATATATATACATGCACATTAATCACTTATATGTCTATTGAAAACAATTGTGTTCACTATAGTATCTCAAATCCAATCCAATACCATAATATTTATTCGAGCTTTTTCTCCATTATATGTAATAACTTTCTCTAACAATGAAAAACCTTGCTTTGATTATTCTTAATATATTTTGTTTGATAAATTACCCCTATATGTAACCAGTCTCTTGTTCCACTGCCCTTTCTTGTGAGCAGATGTCCCCCTTTCCCTGCTGAAGCTTTGAAACCCCATTCCAAGTCACTCTACAGTGTAAATGTCCTCTTCACCCACTCAGTTTCTTTTTCTTTTTTAAAACATGTTTTCTTTTTATTGATTCTAGAGAGTGAGAAAGTGAGAGGGAGAGACATCAATGTGAGAAACATTGATTGGTTGGTTGCCTCCTGCAAGCACTCTCCCCAACTGGGGATCAAACATGCAGCCTGGGTATGTGCCCTGAGTTGGAATGGAACACCATGAGCCTTTGGTGCATAGGATGATGATCAAACAACTGAGTCCACTTAGTTTATGATATCCCACCCAAACTACAGTGAAGTCCTCCTTATAAGTTGTCATGAGGAAAGCCCTGTTCTTTTTGATGAGGCACTGTGTGTTAAATGGATGTCCTCTAATACCATACAATATATTGCTCTCTATACTGTAACCTCCTCAACCTACTTAGACTCTGATAGACCAAACTGAGCCACCTCTTGAATAGTATGAATGCCCACTAGGGCTCTGATCCTCCAAACCTGACTACCCACTTGCATGGTTAACCTCATTAGGTTCTGTTTTCTCAAACCAGGATATTGGTCTGTGGAATCTCTCTCCTTTAATCAGATGACTCATGATACTCCATTCTGGGTTATCATGGCTCACCAGCTAAACAGTTTAGGAAGGGGACAGTTACTGAAGAAATTCTGGATGAATGAAATAACTTGTTTCTATGATAACTTATTAGAGCATTTAAATTTTTAAATGGTCTAACATTTAAAAATTTTTTCTTTGATTTTTAGAGAGAGAAACATCAACGATGAGAAAGAATCATTAACTGGCTGCCTCCTGCATGTCCCCTTACTGGGGATAGAGCCTGCAACCCAGGCATGTGCCCTGACTGGAATGGAACCCATGACCCCTTCGTTACTGGGTTGACGTTCACACCAGCCAGGCTGGACATTTACTTTTATTCAGTTTCTTCTTAAAAAAACAAAACAAAACAAAAAACTCTTTGCAAATGTCCTTGAAAAATATAGTTTTCTTTTCAACCTTTGTAAAAAGGGTGGATCATTCCACTACTGACATATTTTAAAAAAAAGATAATTTCAAATGGAAGAAACATTTTATAAACCTCAAATTCAGACCAAAAGATCAGAAGAAAATGACATGATAGCCTCCAAACCTCAGTTTACTCATGTTGTCAAACTTAAAAATGATATAAAGCCTGAAGGCAATGGCTAATATAGGAATTCCAATACAAGCAAAAATAGTATTTTGGAAAAATATTAGACTGCAAGTCTGGTTGTATTGGAAATTACAATATTCATTTACTGTGTAATGATAAGCAATCTTTACTTTTATTTTTATCTCAATTTCCCTATTACTTGTTTTAGAAAAGTACTAACAAACCCAGGTTGATAATGATTTATCAAAATTACATATGGATTTTACTATTAACATGTTCTTTTCAATCCTTGATTACTACTAGAAGTGTTGAAATAAATATTCCCAATATTTTACACTTTTAAATAAAGTTTAATAGAATTCTCCTGTAAGAAGAAAAAAAGGAAAGGATATTGGACTAATGTGGGGTGAAGGGAGGGTGGGTAGTGTGGGAATCAAAAGCAAGAAGATGTTCATCATCTTTGGTTACAGTGACAGCTCAATTACCCACCTGGTTCACTACAGTGGGAATGTTAGTAAAGTTATGATAGTCCACTGCCTTAAGCACAGTTCCATTCATGAACAACAGAATAAAATGTGTGCACAAAATCAAAATACTACATACAATATGACATACAGCCTGACTTCTAATTATCATACCTAACTTAAAGTCATAAGTATCTTAGGAGAGGTAAGTAATTCTTAAATGCTTTAGAGATCTGCTATAGATGGTAAATCTAGTAAGTATAGACATAGTCCAGGTGTTTAACAAATATTCATTAATATTAGACATAGATACTTTGACCCATAGTGAATTTTTTTAGATCTAATTTAACAGAGCAAATATAATATACCTAATCTAATACATATAAAAATAACTGATCACCAAAATGAAAACTTTAATAAATTTATTGCTTCTTTTAGTAAGTGACAAAATAAAAAACCAAACCTATAATTTGGTACAGAAATTGAGGTAAGACATTGATTAAATTTTACTACACAGTAATAAAAAAGAATGCTTACCTAGTTCAATACATGTTATTCCAAGAGACCATACATCTACTTTGCCATCATACTGTCCTTCATCCATGGCTAAAATTACTTCCGGGGCCATCCTAAAACATAAAATGTCATTTAAAGTTTAAAAAACTTATACTATTCATTAAAATATAATGATTATCTACATTGAGAACACCTGTGCAGGCAATATATCTAGATTTAAGAATTTTTATAATGGGAATGAATGCATTACAGGTTGTGAGGTAAACAGTTACCACTGCACAGATAGTTTAAGACTTATTTTTATTATCTGTCATGATATATAACAGCATCCTAAAGGAAGGATGCCACAGAGCGAGGTTATATTCTGCATCTGTTCAGGCTCAGATTCTAATATTGTATATCCTTTAGGCCAGTGGTGGTCTCAGGATCCCATTACAAACATCTAACTTTTGCTCTAAAGAGAGAATGAATACCGGCAATTATCTTCCTTGAAGTTACACTCCATTTATTTAAGAAAGTATTTGCCAAAATAACCAACACAATTACCATAGTCTGTCACTCTTTCTTTCAAATAAAAATACTGTTCTGTGATAAAAGTGTCTTAGCCTGGCTGGTGTTGCTCAGTGGTTGAGTGTTGACCCACGAAACAGGTCCTGGTTTGATTTGGGGTTGCGGGCTCAAAACCCAGTAGGGAGCATGCAGGAGGCAGCCAATCAATGATTCTCTCATCATTGATATTTCTAATCTCTCCCTCTCCCTTCCTCCCTCTGAAATCAATAAAAAATTTTAAAAAGTGTCTAGGGAGACTCACAACAGAAACAATCAATTATCAATCTTATAAGTACCTTGGTTATAAATGAAATATCTTCAACTGGAGTCTAACATTTTTTAAAAAGAGTCTAACATTTTTGATGGTACTTTAACCTTAAACTTGACTTGCATTTGGAGTTAAGTACAGACAGACCCTTAAAAACACTCGACAATTTCTTTAATGAGTTTGTCACCAGGTACTCCTGTGTGTGTGCTCACGCAAAGACATATAAATATTGCCAAGTTCCTGTTTTCCAAATACACTACATAAAATGAACAAATATGAAGAAAAACTAAAAAAAAAAACACCAAAAACACACACCAAATTAACAAATATGTAAATAAAGTAAATTTTGAATCATCAATAATTGGGTGTTTCCAATGTGTTCTTTAAGATGTTGAAGTAAGTTTGGGGAATTACTAAGTTTAAACAAAAGTAAAGAATTTTTTAAAATTGAGAACTACGGGGCTTTTAAAATATCTAATATTCACCATTAATTTTCTAAACAGAACCATTAAGAAATATTTGCTCAAAGAACCTTTTTTTTATATAGGGGAGGGAGGCTCTATCTTGAACTAGAGTCCACATAAAAAATTTTTGAGCTTCTGGAACAGTGGTCTTCAATTTTTTTATTCATTTACCTCCAGTGAAATTATAAAAACTAGTATATCCTTGCACATTTGAGTTTATACCTAAATTTTAATATTTGCACAAGATATAATGTGCAGCATATACACATACAGTATATTGTATATATGCTTTAAATGTATTTAAAACTTGAAGCTGCAGAATTAGCACATTCAATTTATCAAAACCACTACCATAGAACTTAATTAGCAAAGCCAGTGTTCATGCTATCAATCAGTCAAATCAGAATCATCTGTCATAAAAAAATCCGACTTCATTTTTCAATACAAATAACATGTTAATGTGTCCCCATGACAACCATGTCGGTTATGAATTCTACAATTAGGGGAAAAAAAGGGAGAGACGATAACTGGAGAGGGAGAAAAAAAAGGAAGGAATAAAGAAATGAGAAGAGATGATAAAAAAGGCACCAGGCCTTACCAAGAGTTTGTGTCCTGATTCTTCAATGTTTCTTACAGATTATATTCTGAAATTGTTGCTCTGGTGTTGCTTTGAAGCTTTTATATCTCAGGACAATGCATCATTATAATATTCAGAATGGGCAAGAGCCTTTCTTTTATAAATGGGAGAAAGGAGATTTGAAAGGTCCATGGGAAAAAAATATGTAATGGACCTAAGACAACAGTCTCTGCATACACCCAGAAATGAGACACATATGGATAGACGTTGAATATTATTCCCTTCAAACTTGCTGACATTAATACTGAATTATTTATGGTTAAAATTACATGTTGTCTAGAATTTGCTTCAAAATAACTGAGGGGTGGAGAAGAAGGGGGAGGAGTGAATATATAGGTTGGGAATGACCATGGGATGCTGTTGGGGTGAGTGGTGAGAATTTATTATACCTTTCTTGACTTTAAATTTCTTTTATTATTTGATTGATTGGAAAGGGAAACATTAGTTTATTTTTCCATTTATTTATGCATTCATTGGTTGACTCCTGTATGTGCCCTAAGGATAAAACCCACACCCTAGCACATGGGGACAATGCTCTTACTAACTGAGCTACCCAGCTAGGGCACTCTAGTTGACTTTTATGTGTATTTTAAATTCTCTATAACATATAAAAAACAACACCCAAAACTCCAAATTAGCTACCAGTCTTGAGGTATCTTAGTCTGAAGATCATTGATATATAGTAAATATAAACCTAAAGAAAACATAAATTTCCACTTACCATTTCTATCAACAATTTTTATTGAAATTTTTTCACTTTCATACTCAACATATGAGGCAGATAATAATATGAAAGAAAATGTGGACTATGACTAAAAATAGGAGATGCAAGGGTAGATCTATAATGCTTAAGTTAAAACATTCAAAATAGCATTACATTTCCAGGAAAAAGACATCTGAAAAAGTACAACCACACATTATTTATTTCAATTATGAGAATCTGTATCAGATAGGATTAGTCTTACCAATATGGCGTTCCCACAAAAGAATTGGCAGGAGATGCCATGGAAGCAGATCCAAAGTCAGCAAGTTTCACCTGGCCTGGTTCTGTCAGGAGGATATTTCCTGCTTTGATATCTCTGGGTTTAAGGAACACAGAAAATTATTTCTTTCTCTTTCATTAGATTATGTTGAAAACAATAAAATTCAAACAAAAATTTGTAAAATAGGGAAGAAAAAATAAAAATAAGTTTTAGGATACTCTTTCAATTGGAATAGTAAGGATTAAGATCTAAATTATAAAACAAAATATAAAATTCATATAAATATATAGGAACAATTTTCTAAAAGAAGACAATATGGCAATAAAAACAAAAGGTAGAAAATCAAACAACTAGAGCATATAATTTATATATATATGAGTTCCTATTTACTTGTACAAATAATGGTTTTAAAAGTAGAATTTAATTAGCTGGCCATTTCTTCATAAATATAAGATTTTAGAGTATCCCACTTAATGTAAAATATTATGCACAATTAAATATTATGTCCAATTTTTCATTATTTAACTTAAAATTATTTTAAGTATAGTGGTATACAGTTTATATTGGTTTATTAGTTTCAGGTGTACTAAGTAGTGATTTGACATTTTTACACCTTACAACGTGATCACCCATCTAACTTTAGTAATCATCTGCCACTGTGCAAACTTATCACAATATTATTGAATATAGTCCTTTCCCTTTTCAGCCATCCTCCCACCCATTCCCTTCTGGTAATCATCCCAATGATCGGTTTATGATTTAGATTCCACATATAAGTGAAACTATACAGTATTTCTTTTTCTGCTTAACTTATATCACTTAGCATAGTACCCTCTAGACGAGAGGTAGGGAACCATTTATCTGCCAAGGGCCATTTCGATATTTATAACATCATTTGAGGGCCATACAAAATTATTAATTTAGAAATTAGCCTGCTAAATTTGGTCAAACATTTAATTAATTGACCCCTAATGCCTTGGCAAGGCCAGACCAAATGATTTCATGGACCTTATATAGCCAATGGGCCAGACATTCTCCACCCCTGCTGCTGCAAATATGCCCCTAATTTCTACAAAAGGATTATTCATATCATTTACAAAGCTTAGCACAATCCATCTAACATTATATGAAATTAAAACTGATGTATAGAGGGAGAGCATGTATGGGAGGGGGGGCAATGGTAAGCTATGTACACAGATAATACCTTAATAAATTAAAAAAATAAATAAATAAAACCGATGTATAAGGAGGAAGGAGAAACCAAGATGGTGGCATAGGTAAAGGCCTAACTACAGCCTCACACAACAATTTCAAAAAATACAACTAAAATATAAAGTGGACATTATCCAGAACTACAGGAAAGTTGACTGACTGGAAATTCTACAACTAGAAGGAAAGAGAAAACCAGAAGGAAAATCAGAGGAGCTGTAAAAGCCCAAGGTATGGAGACACGGTGCGCACGTGGGGAGGGGAGGGAGCCGGAGAGGAGGGGTGGCTCAGTGCCTGGCTGGCATTCCCTAGCCGGAAGGAGATAAAAGCTCCAGACTGTGCTGATCCCCAGTTCTGAATGCACTGAACCCCAGTTCTGGGCTAGACCCTTGGGCTCCAGACTGTGCTGATCTCCAGTTCTGACTGCACTGAACCCCAGTTCTGGGCGAGACCCTTGGGCCCAGGCCTCATACAGAGGGAATCAGGAGAGTAGCGAAAGGCAGAGCCCCTGAGTCCCGCACATTTCGTGCAGAGGACAGACTGTTGATTCAGCCACTGGATTGCCCTAGCAGGAAGGAGACATAAGCTCTGGACTGCTCTTAACCCCACTTCCAACTGCACTGAACCCCAGTTGCCGGCTCGTTGGAGGAGAGACTAGACTGTCTGGTAGCAGGCGAAACTCTAGGGCACCTTTCTCTCAGAGATGCTTGCAGCGAGTACCTAAGAACACTGAGACTCAGGAACCTCATAGGGCGGGGCTAATGGAAAGCCAAGGCTATAGGCTCCACCCTGAAACTCCGCCCCATCCAAGATGAACACAGAGGCTTTTGCAGTTTTCCAAGTCTAGTCGAATAAAGCTGTCTCCTGGCATAGACACAACTGATCCTCCCACCCTACCTACCAACTCAGGGAAGCAGCGAAAATGCCGAGACAAGGAAACAGATCACGAAAGAAATGGAGGACGAAAAGCTACTGGATATAGAGTTCAAAACCACGCTTATAAGGTTGTTTAAGAATCTCCTAGAAAAGGCCGATAAAATAAACAAGACCTATAAAGATATGAAAAGGGACCAACTAGAAATAATAAAGGATCAACTAGAAATAAAGAATACATTCTCTGAAATAAAATAATATTATACAGAGTCCTAAAAACAGAATGGAAGATTGCAAGAATCAAGTAAAAGATTTGGAACACAAAGAGCCAGAGGACACTCCTCCACAGAAGAAGACAAGAGAATCCAGAAAGATGAAGATAGTGTAAGAAGCCTCTGGGACAACTTCAAGCGAACCAACATCAGAATTATGGGCGTCCCAGAAGATGGCAGACAGCAAGATACCGAAAACATATTGAAAGAAATAGTGACAGAAACCTTCTGCAACCTGGGGAAAGAAATAGACTTTACAAGTCCAGGAAGCGCATAGAACCCTAAACAAAAGGAATCCAAAGAGGACCACACCAAGACACATCATAATTAAAATTCCAAGAGCAAAATACAAAGAGAGAATATTAAAAGCAGCAAGACAAAAGCAGATAGTTACCTACAAAGGAGCACCCATATGATTGTCAGCTGATTTCTCAACAGAAACCATGCAGGCCAGATGGGAATGGCAAGAAATATTCAAAGTGATGAATAACAAGAACCTACAGCCAAAAATACTCTACCCAGCAAAGCTATCATTCAGAATCGAAGGCCAGATAAAGAGCTTCACAAATAAAATAAAAAAAGCTAAAGGAGTTCATCACCACCAAACCAGAATTATATGCATTGTTGAAAGGGGTTATTTAGGAAGAAGAAGAAGATAAAGATAAAAATTATGAACAACAAATACGTAACTATCAACAAGTGAATCTAAAAACCAAGGGAAGTAAAAAAACATGAACAATCTTAACTGGTGAATATAAGAGAATCAGAGGTATGGAAGGGGAGTGGACTGACGATTCTCAGGGAAAAGGAGAGTGGGGGGGCGGGAAGAGACTGAACATAAACTGTGCAGCTATGGACAAGGACAATGGGGGATGGGGAAAGGGCAAAGGGTGAGATGGGAACCTGGTGGAAGGGAGCAATGGAGGGGGAAAAAAAGAGAAACATTTGTAATAATATGAATAAAGATTTATTTTAAAAAATAGAAATAAACAAACAAACACTGATGTACAAGGAAAATATACTATCAATGATTTCAAATTTACTTTCAAGCTAACTTTTCTAAATCAGCAAACATACTCTCCACACAAACTAATAAAATGATGGATATTTATATAATAGGATTTTATGTTCAATGGGTGCCATAATACACACTTAACCATTTAAGAAAAGAAAAACTTTATTTCTAAGCACTTTTCAATTCTTACTATAGTACTGTGATGGATATAATACTAAATCTATTGTCCTCCCACTTGTTTTTTAAAAATGGAGAGGTGCCCATCCGCAGTGGCTCAATGGATGAGCGGCAACCTATGAACCAGGTAAGTTTGATTCCCTATCAGGGCACATACCTAGGTGGCAGACTCGATTCTCAGTGTGGGGTGTGCAAGTAGCAGCCAATCAATGATATTCTCTCTCTTCCTATTTCTCTCCCTCCCTGCCTCTCTGAAATCAATAAACATAAATTAAAAAATTAAAAAGGAGAGATGCTTTGAAATTGAGAAGATCTTTTGTATACTTACTAGCATGTGTGTTTCTCTACTATTTTCATCTAAAAAACTGACAACCCATTAACTCACAATGACTTTACTACTTAGTTTAATATGTATTGCCTAATTTGCATATAAAAGAAAAAAAAATTTCTGAAACTGGTTTAGCTCAGTGGATAGAGCATCGGCCTGCGGACTGAAGGGTCCCAGGTTCGATTCCGGTCAAGGGCATGTACCTTGGTTGCGGATACATCCCCAGTAGGGGGTGTGCAAGAAGCAGCTGATCGATGATTCTCTCTCATTGATGTTTCTAACTCTATCTCTCTCTCTTCCTCTCTGTAAGAAATCAATAAAATATATTTTAAAAGAAAAGTTAATTTCCTTCTAAACCAGGCAAAACCAATACCAATGCTAAATATGCATTATAAAATGGTTTAAAGGTACTATTTATCACCATGGGTTACCATGGATTAATACTCAAAAGCATAAAGAGTCTTAAGTAGCCATTTATTTATTAATTTATTCATTGTTTATCCTCACCCAAGGATATTTTCCCAGTGATTTGTGAAAGAGTGTGGAAGAGAGAGGGAAAGACAGAAACATTGATGTGAGAGAAACACATCAATTGGTTGCCTCCTGCACATGTCCTGACCAGGGTCTTTGACAGGAATGGAACCCAGGAACCTTTGGTCCGCAGGCCGATGCTCTATCCATTGAGCTAAACCAGCTAGGGCTTAAGTAGCTTTAAAAAAAAAAAAATATATATATATATATATATATATATATATATATATATACTTTTATTGATTTCGGAGAGGAAGGAAGGGAGAAACAGAAACATCAATGATGGGAGAGAATAATTGATTGGCTGCTTCCTGCATGCCCCTACTGGGGATCGAGCCCAAAACCCGGGCATATGCCCTGACCAGGAATTGAACTATGACCTCCTAGTTCATAGATTCACATTCAACCACTGAACTACACTGGCCTGGTTTAAGTAATTTTTATATATCTCTATTATAAAATCAACGGAGCAAATCTGGCATTATCAGTTACCAGGAAGAAAAAGATCTAGGTTTAGTTCTACTTTAATCTACCTAAGCTTTTTAAACTTAGAGAAATTAGTAACAAATTGGGGCATCAGTTTCTTCATCTGTAAAATTAAAAAAGACTACATAATCCTTAATGGCCTTTTCTATTTTGCAAATTAAATAAATATGTAATTAAATTGCTACCTCAAATCTATGAAGTACACATGCTTCAGAAAGCCCAGCAGCATGTGCAGAAAAGATAACATTATCCTAAATAAAGAGATAAGTGTACTAGTACATTCTTTTTAAGGTACAGACAACCTAAAAATTATGAGTTTATAAGATTTTGAAGTGCTTTAACCAATGAATATTTCAGGGTTAATGAGTTCCAGGGTTGATAAAAGAAACAAACCATTTGCTTATTAATATACGACAATTTTCAATGTACTTACCTATGGATCATAGTATGCGAATGCAAGTAGGCTAATCCCTGGAGAGCACCATGTGTAATTGCTGCTATTTCCACTTCTTGTAATGGCTTTTTGTGAACTTAAAGTAAAAATTTAAAAATAATTATTATATAGAATATTTTAAAAATAATAAATATACATATCTGATATATAGAGAGCAATTTAAAAACACTTAACATTTAGCAACAAGGGATACTAGTAATATAAGCTATAAGAGTAATACAAGGCTACTGAATGTTATAACTAGTACCAATTGTGCCTTGCTGTTAAAGTAGAGGTTACAATCAACTTTCCTCAAAGCTAACTACATTTAATGATTATTTGATGACTAGAGGCACAGTACCTGAAAATTCATGCATTGGAGGGGGCGTCCCTCAGCCCGGCTTGCCCCTCTTACAGTCTGGGAGCCCTCAGGGGCAAGAGGCAACCCAACAATCAAGGGAAGGCAACTCTCCCATCATACCTCTGTTGCTGCCACTGCCAGCAGCGCAAGCCTGGGCCGGCCCTGCTTGTCTGAGCCTTGGGCGGCCCTGAGGGGCTGGGCAGTTGATGCCCAAGGCTTGCCTGCACCTCGGGCTGGCCCTGGGTGGCTGGGGGACTGAGGGACTCTGGAGGCAGGTGCACGGAAATGCTGGACCTGCCTGGGTGTGGGCCTGGCCATGTCTCGTGCCTGCACCCTGATAGAGCTGAGGGGACTAGGTGCCACCATCTTTGAGGGTGTGGCAGTCAATTAGCATATTCCCTCCTTACTGGGTATGGGTGCCACCATCTTTGTGAGGGTGTGACAGTCAATTAGCACATTCCCTCTTTATTAGATAGGATAATCAGAACAAAAGTAATAAAAGAGAAGTTTTTCTTTTATTCTCAAATATTTTCTTTCTTTAAAAAAATATATTTTATTGATTTTTTACAGAGAGGAAGAGAGAGAGACAGAGAGCTGGAAACATCAATGAGAGAGAAACATCGACCAGCTGCCTCTTGTACACCCCCCAGTGGGGATGTGCCCGCAACCAAGGTACATGCCTTTGACCGGAACCGAACCTGGGACCTTTCAGTCCACAGGCCGATTCTCTATCCACTGAGCCAAACCAGTTCCGGCTATTCTCAGATATTTTCATTCTGAACAGAGGAACAGATCAAGCTGAATGACAAAGAATGCAGAAAAATGCTCACTGAAGCAAAATGAGAGAAAATTCACCTATTTTATACTATGCTAGAGGCCTGGTGCATGAAATTCATATAAGAGTAGGCCTTCCTTCCCCAGGCTGCCAGCACTGGCTTCCCTCTGGCACCTGGGACCTGGGCTTCCCTTGCAACCCTGGCTTCATTTGAAAGGATGCCTGGTAGGCCTTTTGGTCTAATTAGCATATTATGCTTTTATTATTATAGATAACATTAAATAAGGATGGTATATACCATGCTGAGATTCTAGAAAAAAGGTTAAGGTTTTCACTGTTTTGAAAAGTTTTTATGTTATTTAAGAAGACTCTTACTGAATTCTTATTTTGCTAATACTTTTTTTTCTTAATATTTAAAGGAAACCTACCTTCCAGTAAATCTGAAGCAGATCCTAAACAATATTCCATTACAAGCTATATGGGAAGAAAAATTATAAAAGCATTAAAATATATTATTAAAAAGATTCTATTTGAGATAAAATAAATTCACCAAGGAGATCAAGAAAATAGTTAGAAATAAAACAAACTCTAGTCATTATTTACCTTAAAAAACATTTATGCAGTTAGCAATTAGATAAATGTATTTATAAGGTTAAGTCAATGACAGGATGTGTATTTCACACATAATTACCAACTAAAATGATAAAAGAAGATACATATTTTGTTACTATTAACCTAGAGTAGTAATAATGATTGTTAGAAAACAGAAAACTGTCCTCTGGGACTATATGCACAAAGCTTAGGTTACAGTTAATTTTTAAACTTTTTAAGAATGTATGTTTTTACTGATTTTAGAGAGAGAAGAGGGGAGATATAGAAGTATCAATGATGAAAGGAAATCATTGATTGGCTGGCCTCCTGCACAACCCCCAATGGGTATTGAGTCCACATCCCGGACATGACTGGGAATCAAATCAATAACCTCCTGGCTGCTGGGTCAGTGATCAACTATTGTGCCATACTGGCCAGATTTAGGGTTACAGTTTAAAGCAAACACAGAGCACCTCCTAATGTACCAGGTATTTTATACATATTAATTAATTTAATCCTCACAACCACTTTATGAGCTATGCCTTATTATTTCCATGCTTTACAGATGGAAAAATTTGAGAGACAGAGAAGTAACCAGCCCAATGTCACTACTTTTTCTTTAACAACAGCCTCAAGTTTAGGAGTACTACCACATCCATCACCAAAATAAAACTGGATAAAAATGCAGCAAACATTACAAATCTAAATCTAACTTCAATCTACTAGGATGATAATAGTTCTAGCTTACTAATTATTCAAAATAAAGGATCATTCCTGTTTAATGAAAATTTAGCCCTTTTCTTAAAAGATAGTTATTATGCCTATACCATTATGGGATTACTACATTATCACCTCAGTAGTAACAACAGGGTAAAATTAATCTCTACTTCATGTAATAGTGTCTCAATTTTCTATCTTTAGTATTACTCAGCCAAGTAATCACAATTAATTCAAATTTCACCAGGATTCACCAACACTTCCCCAAGTACTTTGTGATTAAATAGATTATAATACATCATGTCAAAAAGATATAACTTTCATCCTTTAGTAATAGAATTGTTTTTACAATGTATGAGAAACCATTTAGTAGTCCTACAAACTACTAAAAAAATTTCAGAGGACATTTTACCATGCATTTAAAGGCCAGCTAAATCTCTATAGTGAACTTGCAAAAGTTATTTCCTAGGGAAAGGAGTTCTAGGAAAAGCTACTCTTCCTTTCTCAGTATGTAATAACATTTCAAAGTGTTTTTGCAAGCTTCACAGGACAATTTTGAGACATTCTTTTTTTTTTTTTTTTGGTTAATCCTCACCCAAAGATATGTTTTTCCTTTGATTTTTAGAGAGAGTAGAAGTGAGAGAGGGAAGGAGTTTAGGAAAGAAACACTGAGTGAGAGAGACACATCAATTGGTTGCCTCCCACATATGACCCAACCAGACAGGGAATGCAACTCAGGTTCATGCAGCCCTTGACCAATAATGGAATCCAAGACCCTTAGGTATGCGGGCTGAGGCTCTAACCACTAAAAGACACCAATCTTAATTTAATTAATTATTTTAAGTCCAAACCAAATAAAATTAAGGCAAAGGGAGAGCAGATACCTACCCATGCTGTGTGCTCACGTAAATAGCAGCCTTTATATTCTATACTGTTGGGATGTTTTATTCTTTGTAGAAACTTGACTTCTTTAATAATATCCTGCCATTTCTATGGGGAGAAAAAAAGGAAATAAAGGAAAGAATTATGAACAGCTGCTTTTCCTTAGAAATGTATATAAGAAAAAAGTAATTACTAGATTAAGGATTAATGAGAGCATACAGCTTTGCTATATTTGTAATATTTATTTATTTATTTATTTATTTATTTAATATTTTTTATTGATATTTAACAGAGAGGAAGAGAGAGAGATAGAAACATCGATGAGCGAGAAACATCTACCAGCTGCCTCTTGCACACCCCCTACCGGGGATGTGCCCGCAACCAATGTACATGCCGTTGACCGGAATCGAACCTGAGACCTTTCAGCCTGCAGACCGACACTCTATCCACTGAGCCAAACCGGTTTCGGCTATATTTGTAATATTTAAATTAAATGTCAAAATAATCCATTTAAGAGGAATTAATTTCACAATTTATAATCAATTACATAATTTATAAAGTTATTTTACTCAAGGTAGGACAAATGTTTGATAAAATTTATCATCAAGTCTTATTAATATTTTATAACCACAGACCACACAGTGGTGAAAACTATGTACCATAATTATTTTTCATGAAAATTCAACTTCCTTTTTCTTATCTGCAGCTTTACTGACATAATCTACACACCATAAAGTTCACCTATCGTGTTTCTGGCTTATATCTTCTACCAAATGTTAAGATTTTTTTATTTTTTTATTTTTTAAAATATATTTTATTGATATTTTACAGAGAGGAAGGGAAAGAGATAGAGAGCTAAAAACGTCGATGAGAGAGAAACATCGACCAGCTGCCTCTTGCACACCCCTTACTGGGGATGTGCCCGCAACCAATGTACATGCCCTTGCCCAGAATCGAACCCGGGACCTTTCAGTCCGCAGACTGACGCTCTACCACTGAGCCAAACCGGTTTCGGCAAATGTTAAGATTTTTAAAAATATATATTTTTTTATTGATATTTTTTACAGAGAGGAAGGTAGTGGGATAGAGAGTTAGAAACATCAATGAGAGAGAGACATCGATAAGCTGCCTCCTGCACATCCTCTACTGGGGATGTGCCTGCAATCAAGGTACATGCCCTTGACTGGAATTGAACCTGGGACCTTTTTAGTCCTCAGGTCAACGCTCTATCCACTAAGCCAAACCGGTTTCGGCTTTGTTTGTTTTATTAAACTCAATTGAAGTCATTACTCTGAGACAAATTCATAAATGCACATTACTTTCTAAAATGCAAATGAACAATTAGTTGTTACATAGAAAAGTTCACAGAAAAAAACAAACAGTATGAAAACATTTTCCTACATATTTTACTAAGAGCTTTCTTCATTAACACCTACCTAGCAATACAAATAAACCATTGACCATAACAAAATACTTAGGCCTTATTCTACACAAAGTAACTCTTAAGAAGCTATCAGGGAACTTTATGGACCCAACCAGGTTCTTTGGTCTCCAGACTTAGTAGGTGTAGGATTGGGAGCAGGAATCTATTTTTTGCTCTTGTTTTAATTTCTTAAAGCTTTACCCCCAACTTGGATCATATTTCTAAAGAAACTAGTATGATAGAAAACTTTAAGAAATAATTTGTACTAGAATTTAAGGTCATATATCTCCTGTTATTTAACAAGTCCTCAATAAAATACAGCAAAATAGCTGCACAATAGTTTAATATATAAGATGCAAAATTCAGAAACAGTTTCATGGGCTACAACTTTCAAATTTGAATGCTCTGGGAGGCAAATTCTCAAAACAAAACAACTGCATTCTTCAATGTAAAAAAAAAAAAACTTTTATAAAGGACACTAATATCGGACATAAAAAAAAAAGTCCTAAATGAAGCTTTTTGTTCTAGATGTGCCTAATCAGATACCAACATAGCACAAGTCTTCCTGTGAAAGATAGTTCTAAAGTTAGAGTAAACTTGTAAGAAATAGAAATGGGATATTTTTTTGGAGTTTTAGGAATTTTTAGGAATCAAAATGATGAAACACTGAAATAATCATAATAGTGTTACTGTTCCCAGCGTATTATCTCAAAAACAAGATTTAGCATAAAATGAAGAGATTCAGAAAAGGTAGAAAACCAAAATTTTTTAAATTATGGCAAAATACACAAAAATTACCAGTAAGCCATTCTTAAGTTTTCAGTGGCATTAAGGATAGTCATATTGCTGTCTAAATACAACCACCATTTATCTCCAGAAATCTTTTCATTTCATCTTGCAAAATTGAAGTTCTGTACTTATTACATAACTGGTGGCCTGGTACACGAAATTCGTACATGGGGGGAGGGGGGGTCCCTAGCCCAGCCTGCACCCTCTCCAATCTGGGACCCCTCAGGGGATAACCGGCAATCAGACATCCCTCTCACAATCCAGAATTGCTGGCTCCTAACTGCTCTCCTGCCTGCCTGATTGCCCCTGTTTTTCAGACTACATCTATACTGCCTGTTAAAGTTTGTTTAAAGCTGCAGTTAATCTCTAAACCATTAAAAAATTGTATCCGATATATTTACTGTGAAATACATCTTATTCTAGTTTACTATTTTAGAAATTGATAATCTCTTGATGACAAAGATAGAATAATATATTAAGTAACAGTTTAAAAAACTGAAAGCAGGGGCCATAAGTTGGAAGGCTTTTGGGATGCCAGTAATGTTATTTATGGTTCTAGGTCCAAGTTAAATGGGTACATTCAGTGTATGAAAGAAAAGTTACTGAGATATACACTTAATATATGTACACTTTTCTTTATGTATGTTATACTTTTTGAAAGAAATTGCCACCTACTCCCAATTAAAAATAGCATGCCTTTCTCTAACATATCAGTACAAATGTATATATCACCACCTACCTCAGTAGACTGTTTTCCACTATAAGACATTTTTTTGATAGCCACCACTTCATTGGTACGCACATCTCGTGCCTAAGAAAACAAAGAAGAACCATTGTACATTAACAGATTAAATGTGGGTAATCATTTTTCTGAGAACAAGAGCATTTATAAACTATCATGTCAAAAAGGACGTAGACATTATTTTTTAAAGAACGTTAAAAAATAATAAGTATGTAACAAAAATTTATCAAATTAGCTGATACTTTAGAAAGTAAAAAGCAGGTTTATCTTTGAGTAATCTAGTTAAGAAGGAAAATATAGAAATGTGAATAGAACTATAAACAAAGAGATAAAACAAGACTAGTATATACAAGTATATGCTAATAAATTTTGAAATCTCAATAAAATGGACAATTTTCTAGATAAGAATAAATTACCCAAAACTGATCTAAAGAAAATGTAAGCAAAACAAACAATAGTAGCAGACTGAAAAAAAATACCAATGAATCATAGTTAAAATAGTTTTGAGTGGAAAACAGTTTTACCAGGGAAACTTTCTAGGACATAAGGGGGGGGGGGGGTGAGAAAGGGAAAAGGAAAGCTATGCTATTAATTTTATGAAGCCATAAAATTATAATTTTATGAAGCCATATAATCCAATAACTAAAACTTAACAAATAGCTGAAACCGGTTTGGCTCAGTGGATAGAGCGTCGGCCTGCGTACTGAAAGGTCCCAGGTTCGATTCCGGTCAAGGGCATGTACCTTAGTTGCAGGCACATCCCCAGTGGGGGGTGTGCAGGAGGCAGCTGATCAATGATTCTCTCTCATCGATGTTTCTAACTCTATATCCCTCTCTCTTCCTCTCTGTAAAAAATCAAAAAAATATATATTTTTTAAAAAGCTATCAATTTTGGGGTATCGATTTTGTATTCTGCTACAATGTCAAATTTATTTATTAACTCTGGTGTGTGTTTTTTATGGAGTCTGTAGGGTTTTCTATGTACAATATCAACTGCGAATAATTAGAGTTACTTTTTGCTTTCCAATTTAGGTGCTTTTTATTTCTTCTTGTCTGATTGCTATAGCTAGGACTTCCAGTACTAACTATACTAATAAAAGGATAATATGCTAATTAGACCAGATGACTTCCGGATGTCCTTCTGGACAAAGCTGCAGTTGCCACAATGCTATATATTAAACATCATATAATAATGGCATATTAAACATTATTTAAAAACTGCCAAACTGTTTTCCACAGTGGCAAGACCATTTTACATTCCTACCAGTAATAATTATTTGCAATTGTTCCACATACTCCCTAGCACTAGATACTGCCTGTGCATATTTATTTCTTCTTGTCTTTATTTTCAAGCCATTCTAATAGGTTTTCAGTGATATCTCATTGTGGTATTCACTTCTATTTCCCTAAGGACAAATGATGTTGACCATCATATTTTTTTGACCAACCATATTATTATTGCTGTCGTTGTTGTTATTTTGGTGATGTGTCTGCTAAGACCTTTTGCTCAATTTTTGTTGGGTTACTTTCTTATCATTGGGTTTTGAAAGCCCTTTGTATGTTTAGATATGTTACTTGCAAATATATTCTGCCAGTCTGTAGCTTTCCTTTTCTTAACAGAGAGCAAAAGTTTTAAAATTTGATAAAGTTCAATTTATAAACACTGTCTTTTATGGATAATGCTTTTGGTATCCTACTTATGAACTTGTTGCATAATACAGGGTGATAAAGATTTTTTCTATATTTTATCTCAGAAGATTTATAGCATTATGCTTTATATTTAGAAATATGACCCACTTTCCATTAGTTTTTGTAGAAGGTATGAGACAAAGGTTATTTTTATGTATTTGGATGTCTAGTTGCTCTGTATGTATTTGGATGTCTAGTTTCACTTATTGAAAAGAGTATCCTTTCTTCATTGGATTCTTTCCACTTTTATAAAAAATCAATTTATTGGAAGAGGAGCACCAAGATGACAGCATAGGTAAACATCAGTACTCACTCTCTCCCACATTAAAATTACAACTAAAATATATATCATCATTCAGAACCCCCTGAAATCTGGCTTAATGGAATTCCTACAACTAGAGAAGTAAAGAAGAAAGCACATTAAGACTGGTAGGAGGGGCAGAGGTGGGAACAGGGCTGGTTCGACACTCACATGTGACTTTTTTTTTTTTTTTTAATTAGGACAGGTATCTAGGCTGCAGAGGCCTTCTGTGAGGAGTAAGGGGTCCCAGCCCCACACTAGACCCCTTAGCCCCACACCAGACGCCTGAGTCCAGGCTTCTAGGAAGTGAAATCCCCTTTAACTTCAGGCTGTAAAAACTATGATGCATTGTGGCTGAGTGACACAGAGGCTACCAGAGTCCCAGCAGTTCCTTTTAAAGGGCTGGCACATGGATATACTCAGAATTGCTCCCTCTGAGCTCCAACACTAGGGCAGCAGCTTGGGGGGGATCTAGGAATATATGAGGAAGAACTGGATTGTCTGTCATCAGGGCATGGACACAGGGGCGGATTTCTCCCAAATAGGGGTGCTCACAGGGTTCATTGTTCCTATGCTAAGCCCTTCCCCCACGCAGAGCTGACAGGCAGGAGCCATATCTAAGTTTTCATTAGCCTGGCTCACACTGTTTTGTTTACTAGGCTCTGGTGATTCCCGGACCTCACCCCACCCAATTTGCAACCCCACCCATGCTGTTTGCAGTGGCTTTTCCATATGAATGGCCTGTCCTGGCACAGGCTTCAGACTTTCCTAAAATCTTTCTAACAAGCAGCAGCTAGCATCAGTGTGCCCCAACTCTTAATAAGAAACCCAAGACCTGGCACTAGCAGCAGCCTGCCTTTGCTTCACAGCTGGCCTCTCCCGGGCACTTCCAAACCCAACACAAGTAGCAGCAATTGCAGATCGCTCTGTAGCTCCTCTGTAGTTGCTGTCTTTGCACCTTCTGGGAGGCCCCAAAGCCAGTGCACCTAGTGGACAACTTCAAACCACACCAGATTACAACTCTACATATTCACGAGCAGCACACTCAAGGGGCAGACTCAGTGAACACCGAAGCCCCACTGAAGCAAGTCCTGCTCCATAAAAGCTGTCACAGCTGGTCCTTATAGCCAATTGGCCTGAAGGTCAATTCCTCCCAGTGACATCAACAGTTATCAAGAATCAACTACAGCAAGACTGTGCACACAACTCATACAGTGGTGACTGGAGAGGCCGAGCCACTGGGCCCTATAGGGTACCTACTACACAAGGCCACTCTACCAATTCCAGGAGACATAGCAGTTCTACCTAATACATAGAAACAAATACAGGAAAGCAGCCAACATGTAGAGACAAACATGTCACAAATGAAAGAACAGAAGAAATCTCCAGAAAAAGAACTGAATGACATAGAAGCAAAAAAAATACTAAACACAGGTTCAAAACAATGGTTCTAAGGATGCTCAAGGATCTTAATGAGAATTTCAAGAATCTTAGTGAGAACATCAAGGACAGTCAGAAGTGAAGCATTCACTAAATGAAATAAAGAGTACTTTATAGGAATTCAACAGTAGAGGAAAGGATAATGAGAATCAAATCAGGGATTTGAAGTATGAGGAAGCAAAAAGCATCCAATCAGAAGAGCAAAAAGAAAAAAGAAACCAAAAATATGAAGATAACGTAAGAAGCTTCTGGGACAACTTCAAGAGTACTAACATTCACATCATGGAGAAGAAGAGAGAGCAAGATATTGAAAGCCTATTGCAGCTGAAACCAGTTTGGCTCAGTGGATAGAGCATCAGCCTGAGGACTGAAAGGTCCCAGGTTCAATTCCGGTCAAGGGCATGTACCTTGGTTATAGGCACATCCCAGTGGGGGTGGCAGGAGGCAGCTGATGGATGTTTCTCTCTCAATGATGTTTCTAACTCTGTTCCTCTCCCTTACTCTCTGTAAAAAAAAAAAAATAAAATAAAAAAAAATCAATAAAATATATTAAAAAGAAAACCTATTGCAATTAGTTACCTACAAGGGAGCACCCATACCACTGTTATCTGATTTCTCAACAGAAACTTTGATGGCCAGAAGGGAGTAGCAAGAAATATTCAAAAGTATTAATAATAAGCACCTACAACCAAGATTACTCTACCCAGCAAAGCTATCATTTAGTATTGAAGGTTAGATAAAGAACTTCACAGATAAGAAAAAGATAAAGAAGTTCATCACCACCAAACCAGTATTACATGAAATGTTGAAGGGTATTCTCTAAGAAGTGGAAGAGGAAGAAAAAGAGGGAAAAGAAGAGATAAAAAATATGAACAATAACACGGCAACAAATATATGTCTGTCAACAACTGAATCTAAAAATCCAAATGAACAAACAAGGAATCTAATGAACAAAATAAACCAATGAATAAAATAGAACCAGAAGCATGGAAACATGGAACAGACTGAAAAACCTCAGAGAGAAGGAAGGGGGGTGGGTGGGAAGAGATTAAACAACAAACTTATATTCATATATGCATTACCTATGGGCCTGAGGTGGGGCAGGAACCGGGTGGAGGGTGACAATGGAGGGGGAGAGTATTATTGTGGTATCAAATAAACACATGTAATACTCTCAACAAAAGATTTCTTTTTAAAAATCCATTTATTGTATTTGTGTGGGTATGTCTACTTTTATTTTTTAATTTATTTATGTATTTATCCTTTCAAAATCATCATACTATCTTAATTGCTCCAGGTTTATAGTAAGCAGTTGTAATCAGGTAATGAGTTCCTTAACTATTCGTTCTCAAAATTGTTTTGGCTACATTAGATCTTTTACCTTACTACAAAATGTTAAAATATGCTAGTCAATATTTATTTTAAAATCTTGTTGGGTTTTTTATTGAAGCTATACATCAATTTGGAGAAAACTGACAGCAGGACATCATTTAGTCTTCCAATCCATCAATACCGTGTATATATCTCTACTTATTTGGGTCTTTCATTTTTTTTCTATCAATGTTCTATGGCTTTCAGTCTTATACCTTTTGCTGGATTTATACTCAAGTATTTCATTTTGAGGGTACTATACATAGTACTTTTAAAACATAAATTTTACCTGTTCACTGCTGACATATAAAAATACAATCGATTTTTGCATATTGATCTTTTATCCTGCAACTTTGTTAAACTTATATATTAGTTCTGGGAGTCCTTTTGTAGACTGTTTGGGATTTTTCAAAGTAAACAATTAAGCTGTGTGTAACATAGTAACTATGTGGATAAATTTAAAAACTATTTTTGCTCTTAAGAGACTGGTTAAAGTGAAAATTATGAAACTGAATGTTGGATTTATAATTATGTAGCTGAAATACATAAAACAAGACTAGCATAAAGAATATAGAGAAGAACCACGATTTCTACACTTTCCTTGAAGTGATTAATACTAATAAATTAACTGAAGAGAATGGGACATTCTAGAAGAATAAGTAAAATAACAGGAAAGAAAAAATTTAAAAAGTGTGTATATACAGAAAAAAATACAATGTAGGACAGAATTAAAAGAGCTATAGGTAATTAAAGAAGAGCACAACATTACATGTTATTTCTATATACTGCCTGAGAATAAAAGAGTAAAGACAAAATTGGCTGTAGGCCTAAAGACAAATGATGCTGTAAAGAAAAGAGTGACAAGGAAAAAAGAAAACATATATAATCATTTTGTTTCAAGCCAGGACACTGTCCGTGAAGATCCTTTTGGGAACTAGTATTTTAATAACTAATAGGAATGATCTGAGCCCACCCGGCATGGCTCAATGGTTGAGCATCTATCCATGAATCAGGAGGTCACAGTTCGTCTCCCAGTCAGGGCACATGGGCCCAGGTTACTGGCCCGATCCCCAGTGTGGGTGTGCAGGAGACAGTCAATCAATGATTCGCTCTCAACATTGATGGTTCTATCTCTCTCTTCCACTCTGAAATCAACAAAAATATTTTTAAAGTGATCTGAAATCACCATATCAATTAATTATGTGTAGATGGTCTTTTTATATTTCTTTTGTATACTTATTACTTTCTAAAAATAACACTAAAAAATTTGCTATAACCATCAAAAATATAAAACTTGCCAAGTCCTTCAAAGAATACAGGTTGGGCCCTAGCTGGTTTGGCTCAGTGGATAAACCATCGGCCTGCAGACTGAAGGGTCCCAGGTTCAATTCTGGTCAAGGGCAAATGCGTGGGTGCAGGCTCGATCCCCAGTAGGGGGAATGCAGGAGGTAGTTGATCAATTAATATTTCTACCTCTCCCTCTCCTTTCCTCTCTGAAATCAATAAAAATATACATTAAAAAAAGAATACAGGTTGGTAGCATCTTAGAAAATTTATAAATGAAGAAAAAAACTTTTGTAAAATAAATAAATGATGTCGAGCTATAATCATACAAGATCCGCCACATTTATTGGCTAGCTACCTGTTTCCCAAGCCACTGTTCTGTGGCCCATCTATTGACATCACGCTGGTTCTATTTAAGGTATTGGAAAATAAAAGAGAATGTTTATCTTCCTGGCAATCTAGAGATAGGGGTTCTTTTAGACATCTGACTCTTTGGTTTCAAATACTTAAGCTACAAGTCCTTGATTAACTTTGTTCATGAGATAGCCACCAGAGCTGGCTCACTTAAGAGAATTTTTAAATTTAATACAATCCCTACTGTCAATTAATGAAAATTCAGATATGTTATAAAAACAAATTTCCCTTGATTCCTCACCTCCTCAACTAAATCAGTACTTCTTCATGTGTCCCCCTTTTGATATGGTGTACCTCTTTTTCTTGGGATCTATGAGTTTTATAAACTATCTTTTCTTTTCGTGTTATTGTTAATCCTCACCAGAGGATATACCGTATTTGCCGGCGTATAAGACGACTTTTTGGCCCTGAAAAATATGCCTCCAAGTGGGGGGTAGTCTTATACGGCGAGTATATAACAAACTCTGTATTTTGAGTGGAAATGTTAGGGGGTCGTCTTATACGCCCAGTCTTTTATACACCGGCAAATACGGTATTTTTCAGGGCCAAAAAATCGTCTTATACGCCGGCAAATACGGTAGATGTTTAGAGAGAGTGGAAGGGGGTAGGAGGATTTAGAAAGAGAAACATCGATATGAGAAAGAGATAAATTGGTTGCCTCCCACACACACTAGGAATGAATCTGCAACCCAAGTACTGTCCTTGACTAGGAACCAAACCTGTGACTTTTCAGTGTATGAGCTGAGGCTCTACCACTGAGCCACACTGGTCAGAGCACAAACTATTTTCAATGGCAGTTATTACTTGACCTGTTGGCTTCCCCATATGTGAATAATAATAAAACCTATACTTTAATACAAAACTAACAGTATATACTTGACTAATTCAAAAGATGACAAGAATGAGGAGGAAAATAAAGGAAAAACAGATAGGACAAATAGAAAACAATAAAGTTATGCCCAGCTATCCTAGAAACTGCATCAAATATAAATATGTAAAACACTCCAATGAAAACAAAGATAAGATAGAGGAAAAACTCCTAGACACTGGTCTTGGAAGCAATTTTCTGAATATGGCGCCCAACGCACAAGCAACACAAGCAAAAATAAGTAAGTGGGACTACCTCAAAGCTCTGTACAGCAAAAGAAACAATCAGCAAAGTGAAAAGCAATATATGGATTGGGAGAAAATATTTGCAAATCATAAAAAAAAAGACAAGGTTCAAATAAAATCGCAAATGAACAAGAAGTGAAAACTAACACCACAGAAATATAATTATAAGGAAATAATACAAACAATTACATGTCAACAGATTGAACAACCTGTAAGAAATGGATATATTTTTATTTTTTTAATATATTTTTATTGATTTCAAAGAGAAAAGGAGGGAGAGAGAGATTGAAACATCAATGATGAGAAAGAATCATTGATTGGCTGCCTCCTGCACATGCCCTATTGAGGATTAAGCCCACAACCCAGGCATGTGCCCTTGACTGGAATCGAACCTGGGACCCTTCAGGCCACAGGCTGAAGCTCTATCCACTGAGTAAAACCAGCTATGGCTGGATATATTTTTAGAAACACACAATCTTCCATGGCTAAAGTGGGAAGAAACAGAAAATCTGAATAGACCAATAACTACTAATGAAATTGAATCAGTAATAATCTCTCTATATAAAGCCCTAATATGCAAATAGACCAAATAGTGGAACAACCAAACAACCAGTCGTTATGACATGCACTGATCACTGGGGGTGCGCTTGAAACATGGTGGGTGTTGGCAGCAGGCAGCAGAGCACAGAACATGGTGGGCATCAGCCGCGGCGGGATGGTAAAGCAGGTAAGCTAGAGCACCGGACCCAGGTGGGGTGCCGGTTGCAGTCATTGAGGCGAGCCTCTGGTAGTTACTGAAAATTCTTTGCACCTGCTGCTGGTGCCAGAGCCACTGCTGCCAGCGCTCAGTGCGGGCCCGATCACTTGGTGCCATCAGCAGGTGTGAGCAGCGGTGGTGGGAGCGGGGCTGCCAGCAGACAGGGGACCAGGGGCTGAGGCAGGAGGGGCCAGGCAGGGGTGTGGAGGATGGGTTGACACTCAAACCTACCACAGCCTCCTGGCCCACAGTCCCTTTCAAGGTGTATGAATTCCTGAACTGGGCCCCAAGTAATCTACACTAATAAAAGAGTAAGATGCAAACTGACCATACCTTTGCAATGCCCACCAGCCAATCAGGAGTGAGTATGCAAACCAACCCAACAAAGATGGCAGGTTAATTTACATAGGCAAGGCACCAAGGGGCCAGGGGAGGGACACAGACATTCCACACCACTCCAGCCACTCTGGGCAGCATGGGAAGGCAAAAAGGAGGCTCCGGCCGGAGCGAAAGTGGTGTTGGCAGTCAGGGGAAGGAAGGCCCATTCTTGCATGAATCTTTGTGCATTGGGCCTCTAGTAGTAGTATTAATAACTTCCAACAAACAAAAGCCCTCGACCAGAGGCTTCACAGATAAATTTGACCAAACATTCAAAGAAGAATTAATACCTATCCTTCTCAAACTATTCCCAAAAACTGAAGAGGAAGAAAGGCTCACAAACTCAATTTAGAAAGCCAGCATTACCCTGATACCAAGACTGGACACTACAAAAAATAAAATGATAGGCCAATATCCCTAATAAACATAGATACAAAAACCTCAACAAAATAATAGCAAATTGAACTCAGCAACATTAAAAAGTTCATACACCATGATCAAGTGGAATTTATTCCTAGGATGCAAGGTTGATTCAATACCTGCAAATCGAGTTTATGTGCTACACAACATCAACAAAATGAAGAATAAAAATCATATGATCAGTCCTGGCCAGTTATACTCAGTGGTTAGAGAGTGTCGATCCATGGACCAAAGAGTTAAGGGTTCGATTCCTGGTCAAGGACAGGTACCTTGGTTCCAGGTTCCCCAGCCCCAGTAGGTGTGCATGCAGGAGGCAGCCGATCAGTGTCTCTCTCACATTGGTGTTTCTCTCTCTCTTGCCCTCCTCCTTCCCTTCCACTCTCTCTAGAAACCAATGAGGAAATATCCTCAGATGAGGATTTTTAAAAAATCATATGATCTTATCAATAGATGCAGTAAAAACATTTGACAAAATCCAACATTCTTTTATAATAAAAACTATCAGCAAATTGGGGACAGAGAGGACATACCTCAACATAATAAAGACCATATATGACAAACCCATAGCTAACATACTCAATGAAAATCCAAATAATAATCCTTCATTTTGACAATACTAAAATTGACTCTTTATGGGACTTTACAGAAGTCAAGTGTTCTGCAACGTTTAATTCTATAGCAATACAAGTGATAAAACAATGAGCTAAAAATTTTAAATACGTTCTCAGCCAATGTGGCTTAGTGGCTGAGTGTCAACCTATGAACCAGGAGATCAAGGTTCAATTTCTGGTTAAGGTGCACGCCTGGGTTGTGGGCTCGATCCCCAGTGGGGAATGTGCAGGAAGCAGTCGATTAAAAATTCTCTCTCTTCACTGATGTTTCTATCTCTATCTCGGTCTCCCTTCCTCTCTAAAACCAATAAAAATATATTTTAAAAAATTCTAAACATGTAAGGTAAAACAAAATAATATTCTTTCACATGTCTCAATAATCCAAGAAGCTCGATAAATAAAACTATTCTTATATTATACACACACATCTATTCAAGTGATTATAAAATGTACTATGGCCTATATCTCTTTATTGTTTTTTACTCTTCCAGAACTGGGTATTAAGTAAATGCTGGTCACTGACATTAAGCTTTTAAAACTTACAAAATACACTGCTCCAAAGCTTCCATGGCCAATTTCTCTGAGATCTGTGAAGAGCTTTTCGGGATCTTCTTTGAAGAAGAGCTCTGCAATTTCAGGGTCTTTCAGGCTGCCTGCTCTGTTAGTTGATGGCATCCTGCTGGGCAATCAGCTGTTTGATTCTAATTTTATACTTGCTATCCCAATCCTTGGTTCATCTGTATGAATGAAGCCACTTTGGCATAACCTATTGTAGAGAAATGAGAGAAGAAAAAAGTCAGGCAAAGCAAAAGTTGCTAAGACTAATTAGTGTAAGATCATTTTCTAAGAGCCTATATAAAATTATCTCAGGTCTGGAAATTCACTAAGAAGGAAGTATGGCCTACTAATACTGTAGTTCCTAAATCTGGTTCATTATCTGAATCACCTATGCTTCTTTAAAAAAAAAATTCCTACTATATCTAGCATATAAGTATCCTATCTAATAAAAGAGTAAAGGCGCATCCAAAGTGGGGAGTGTGCAGGAGAAAGCTGAATCAATGTTTATAACTCTCAATCCCCTCTTCTTCTCCCTTCCTCTTTGTAAAATAAATAAATTATATATATATATATATATATATATATATATATATATATATATATATGTATGTATTTTTTTAAAAAGTGATGACCCTGGATTAGGCAACAGTTTTTAAGATATGACATCAAAAGCACATATAATTTTTAAAAAAAAGATAAATTGGACTTATCAAAGTTAAACTTTTTCTCTCTACTTTTTCCATTAATATTTCCATCAAGAAGCTGGAAGCAAATATTTGCAAATCATATATTTGATAAGGGCCTAATATCTAGAATATATAATCAATTTTTAATTGGGTTAACCCAATTAAATATGGGCAAAGGTAATTGACAAATAAATAAAGTTTTTTTTAAATTTCTTTAAATGGGCAAGGGATTTGAATAGCCATTTCTCCAAAGAAAATATACAAATGGTCAATAAGCACATGAAACAATTCTCAACATCATTATTCTTTAAGGAAATGTAAATCAAAACAATAATGAGCTATTACTTCGTACCCACTAGAATGACTATAATCAAAGAGTCAAATAATAGATATTGGCAAAGATGTGAAGAAATTGGAACACTTGTGCATTACTGATAAGGATTTAAAATGGCATAGCCTTTGTGGAAAAAAGTTTGGGAGTTCCTCAAAAAGCTAACCATAGAGTTACCATATGACCCAGCAATTCTATTCAGCAAATCCATCCTGCATTTCCCACCCTGGATAATGGCGTCACTATTCTTTATGCCTCTGAGGAGAAAATTACATAATGATTTTTGAATTTTTTACCTTCTTCTTTTCTCTTCTATCATCAATCTAATAAAATGGTAAATCCAACAGACTAGAATCTCTTCCTCTATCCATAATTCAGGCTTTAATTATATCTTATCTAAACTAATGAATTAACCTCCTACCTGGACTGTTTCTAGTTTAATTCTCTCCACTTCATCTTTCATATTGTTTTTCTCATTTTTCCATTAATATTTATTAAGTACAAATTAGGGTAAGAAATTCCTTTTCCCCTCCATATATTTTTATTGACTTCAGAGAGGAAGGAAAGGGAGAGAAATAAATATCTATAATAATAAAAGTATAATATGCTAATTAGACTAAACGTCTTCCCAGACAACCTTCTGGACAAAGCTGGGGCTGCGAGGGAAGCCCAGGTCCCCAGGTGCCTGCTGGAAGCTGGAAGGAAGCCCGGGTCTTGGGTGCCGGCGGGAAACAGGGTTCTGGGTGCAGAGGGAAACTATTGCCAGCAGCAGGGGGAAGGAAGGCCTACTCTTGCACATATTTTGTGCATCGGGCCTCTAGTCAATGATAAGCAAGAATCACTACTCAGCTGCCTACCGCAAGTCCCACACTGGGGATAGAGCCGGCAATCTGGGCATATGCCCCAATCGAGATTCAAACCGTGACTTCCTGGTTCATAGGTTGATGCTCAACCACTGAGCCACACTTGCCAAGCTCTATTTTAATATTTACTTTTCTATTTATATTACTTGTTTACATGCTTTATGCACCTAGGCTATCTATAATAATAAAAGCATAATATGCAAATCGACCAAACAGCCGAATAGCAGAATAACCATCCGGACATCTAGACAACCATGCTATGGACACGCACTGGTGCCAGGCCAGCCAAAGCGAGTGCGATGCAATTGGTCAGGGGGCCCTGCCATCACCCCATGATCGCCACACTGAGGGAAGCCCAGGCTTCCCAGCCTGTGGTGCTGTGGTGGGTGGGTGGGGTCTCCCTCTGCAGGGCGATCGATCATTGGGCTCCTGGATTGCAAGAGGGCGCAGGCCAGGCAGAGGGGACCCTCCACACACATACACCAAGTGCATGAATTTCGTGCACAGGGCCTCTAGTCTATAAATATAAAAAGCCAGTGTCCCTAACGACCAGAACAACCAAACGACTGGTCGCCATGAGGTGGCATTGACCACTTCTTGATCCCTCTCCCCATACCCTGCCTGTGAGCAGGGGCAGAGGGGGACTAGCGACTGGTGAGTGAGCTGGACTGTTGACCACTTGGTCCTTCCCCACAGGCCCACAGAATCCAATGAATCAGCGACGATGAATGGGGTAGCTGGGATGGGTGGTGGGAGGACCGGAATGGCTATCAGGCAGTTGAGATCACCAGCTCATCCCCAGCTGCTCAGGGGCTCAGGCCTGTGGGAAAGCAGGTGCTGGCAACTTCACCTCCATGTATGTGCGCCAGGCCAGCTGCTGATGGAATGCGCTGCCCGCTTGGGGATGCTCACACTGGGGTGGGTAGGTCGTGGGCACGCCCTGCAGCCTCAATCAGCATGTCAAGACCCAGTAGCAGTGGCAGCAGCGCTTGCGTGAGCGGCCCAAGCAGACAGTGCATTCCATCAGCGGGCGGCCAGCCCAGTGCATGCACATGGAGGTGAAATCTCCTGTGCCCGCTTTCCCACAGGCCTGAGTCCCGGAGCAGCCGGGGATGAGCTGGTGATCCCAATGGCCTGACAGTAGGGCAGCAGGGGCGGCGTTCGGCCTGGGGACTGGCAAACAGACAGAAGATGACCCTGATCACAGCAGGCTAGGCCTAGGGACCCTACCTGCATGATTTAATCATGCGCTGGGCCTCTAGTCTCTATATATAAAAGCCTAAGCAACTGAACGATGGGTCAACCAGTTGCTATGATGCACACTGACCACCAAGGTGCAGACACTCAATGCAGGAGCTTCCCCCTGGTGGTCAGTGCACTCCCATAGCCAACCTTCCATGGTCCCTCCCCCAGGCCAGCCAGAACCCCGCCTTGATTGGCCCTGATCACTGGCCAGACCAAGGGACCCTACCCTTGAATTCATGCATCGGACCTCTAGTATAGATCATAAAGTTCTAGAGCACCTTTATAAAACCTGAGAATACCACATAAACAATCAAAACATGTTTGCTGAATGACTTTTAAATTGTTATTTTATATTTAGATTAGCCCTTTTGTCCTCTTTTTCCCTAGGATATATTCTCAGTTCTGCCATTCTCCAAAGGAGAACTGTCCTAGCATACTTTTCCTTATTTGCTTTCTAGATTGAAGAATCTTTTCATATTCTTTTACAAGCTATAATAACTAAGAGTCAAACTTTATTTATATTATTTTTTATTACCAGTAACTTGAGAGATAACAACTGTAATAGAGCCCTGGAAAAGTACTCACCAGCTGCTAAAAGGAACAAAAAAGTGGATAACCCATTTCTTTACCACATAGAAAGTTCAATGGTACTAAAAAATTATATGTATTTGACATCTCCTTTTGGATATCTTAAAGGCACTCCTAACAACATTATCTAGTCATTCAACCTCATCTTTCTGTATGTCATATATAAAATAAAGTGCATCCACAATGGAATACTATGCTGCCATAAAAAGGAATTCTCATCATTTGTAGCAACCTGGATGGAATTGGAGAACATCATGCTGAGTGAAATAAGCCAGTCAATGAAAGAGAAACACCACATGACCTCACTCATTTACAGATAATAAAGATCATTATAAACTAATGAACAGATAGATATAGTGACCGTAAAACAACAAGCAGACTGTCAAATGATAGTGGGGAGGGTAGGGAGATCTGGGGGAGATAAGAGATCAACCGAAGGACTGGTCTGCATGCATATAAGTACAACCAACAAACACAAAACTCTGGGGAGGGAGGGCATGTATTGGGGGGGGGGGGGTGGGCGCACGCGCAACGGTAAGCTATGTACACATATAATACCTTAATAAATTAGAAAAAAAAGAAAATAAATAAATAAAATAAAGTGTATCCAGCCGAAACAGGTTTGGCTCAATGGATAGAGCATTGGCCTGTGGACTGAAAGGTCCCGGGTTCGATTCCGGTCAAGGGCATGTACCTTGGTTGCGGGCACATCCCCAGTAGGGGGTGTGCAAGAGGCAGCTGATCGGTGATTCTCTCTCATCGATGTTTCTAACTCTCTATCCCTCTCTCTTGCTCTCTGTAAAAATCAATAAAATATATTAAATAAATAAATAAAGTGTATCCACTTCTGCAATTCAGAACCTAAAGAGTTATTTTTGATATCCTCTATTCATTCATAACCCAATCCATCACCAACTCTTATAGATTTGTCCTAAATCTTTCTCAAATTGTCCCACTTTCCTCCATCTGCAATAATCATTTCCTTAGTCTCTCCAGATTACCACTTTATCTTACTCAAGCTACTCACTATAACAGCTTCCCAAAGGGTATCACTGCATCTACCACTGTTGCCCCCCCTTCAATCCATTTGGCCTACTACAACCATGACCTTTCAAAATGCAAACCCAATTCTGCCATTCCTCTATTTAAGCATTCCATGCCTTTACACTGTACTTTGGCTGAAACAAAAATCCTTAACATAATGTTCAAGGAATTACATGATCTGACCATATCCACCTTGTTAACCTCATCTCCTTGCAATTTCCTGTGTTCTGAAGACACAGACCTCTCAAGTTTATCATCATACTCCTCTTTTCACAGAGGCCTGCGCACACAATAACTAATAGCACAAGTTCTGAAATCGTATTATCTAAGTCCCCAAACTGGATCTGCCAACATACTAACTGTTGGCAGTTAACTTGTTGAGCAAGTAATTTAATCACTCAGACCTCAGCTTTCCCATCTCTAAAGCAAGGGAAATGATACCTGTCACGGGGATTTAGGGAGGGTTATAAATGAAATTTTGAGAACATAGAACATAACCAGTAAGCACTTCATGCCAAACTCTTCTCCTTTTTTCAATTTCTGGTTATCATCTCTAGTGGAAAACTCAAATTATATTGAGGCTCACAGAAATTAAGCCATTTGCTCACTATAACACTGCTAGTAAGTAAGAGGGCCAGGTTTCTACTATACCTTAACTTTCCCCACCCAACTCTTCTTCTAGGCACAATTAACTGTGTGTGTGTTTAAAATGCATATTCCTGGGCCCTTAATCAAACCTAAATATGAATTTCTCGAAGCATGGTACAGAAATATGCAATTTATTTTAATAGGCAGCTCTTTTGGTAAGCCAAGGATTGAGTCACTGGAGTAGAATAATGAAAGCTAACACCATTATTAAATGTAAGTTTTAAAAAATGAGTAATATAATGGTCAATCAAATATTACACATCTATGTCCTTAAAAGTAAAAAAGCTACACTGGCTGTATGGTTCAGCTGATTGAGCATTATTCCATGCACCAAAAGGTCATGTGTTCCGATTCCGTCAGGGCACATGCCCAGGTTGTGTGCTCAGTCCCCAGTATGTTTCTGTTTCTTCTTTCTTCCCCTTCCTCTCTCTCTAAAATCAATAAAAGCATTTTTTTTTCCAAAAAGTAACTAAGCTATTTAATTGAATTTACTATTAAATCAAAGTTGGTTATAAGCTGAGACTACTGGCAGGTTTTGTTCAGTAATTTCTGGATAGGAGAATCTGAGAGATAAAATACAGCTGTCTTAAGATTATTTCAAATATGATATTCTCCCTAGACCTAGCTTAAAAGTGAAAGAAGCAACAATTTAAAATATCACAAATTAACCTATACCAAATCATGCCCAAAGCTAAAAAGAACTAATAAGCAAAATATGATCTACTTTGGATTCTTTAAGACACAACCTGCTCTCAATTCTCCCCATTATAAATTCCACTTTATATATAGACTAGAGGCCCGTTGCAGGAAGATTCCTGCAATAGGGCTTCCTGATGAGATTGCTGCCCCATCCCGGCTGCTTCCCATCCTTCTCCACCACCCTGCCTGCTTCCCTCCCTTCTCAACCGCCCCGCTTGCTTGCTTCTCTGCAGCTTTGCTCCCTTCTGTAGCGCTTGGCTTCTTTCTATGTCCTGGAATGGATATGCAAATCAATCGCCATCTTGGTTGGGTTAATTTGCATGTTTGCCCTGATTGGCTGGTGGGCATGGCTTGTGGGTGTAGTGAAGGTACGGTCAATTTGCATATTTCTCTTTTATTAGAGAGCATCCCCCTTTCAGTTGCATTTCTAAATATAACTGAAAATGAGCCCCGGAGCAGCCTTCCCTACTATTATCAAAAGAAAAGGCAGATATCCCAGTTTAGCAATACACATAGTTTACGGCTTTCCTACCAATTACCACAAAACTTAACAGACAGAATGAGTCAAAACACAAATCCTGCCTCTGTCATTTTTTTGTTCAAATGGAAGATAAAAGCGCTTGTGAGTTTTCCAAATCTCAATATAGCTTTCCTTTAATACTGAAGTAAAAATATAAGATAAAAATTGAATTATTTTACTGTCAACAAAATCTGGTGTACTGAGTTGATCTTATAGATTTCTTTACTTCAAAAATAAAAAAAGAGCACATTGTTTGACATATATAAACAGACTCAGATAATTACAGATCAAAAGCACCTTATATATCCTTTAAGTCATCCATGTCATGGATGAAAGCCTGAAGGGTTGAGTGGCTGGCCTAAGGTTACAATCAATAACAGAACTGAAACTAAAAATTCTAAATTTACCAAATGCAATGAACTATCCTGAATTGGATCCTAGAACAGAAAAAAAGGATATCAGTGGGAAATCTGATTAAATCTAAGTCAGTAATCCTATATAATAAAAGGATAACATACAAATAGATCAAATGGCAGAACAACCAAATAACCAGTCGCCATGACATGCGCTGACCACCAGGGTGTGTATGCGGAACATGGCGGGTGTCAGCAGAGGCGGAATGGTGGAGTAGGTGAGCAGGGGCGCCAGACTGAGGTTGAGCACCAGTCACTGTCATTGGGGCAAGCCTCTGGTGGTTACTAAAAATTCTCTGCTCCAGTGTGTCATGGTCCTGCCTGGCTGCTAGCACCTCCTGCAGGTGCCAGCCCCGCTCACACCTACTGCCAGCACCAGCCTCACTTGCACCTGCAACCAGTGCCAGAGTGGCCATTGTTGGCACCAAGCATCGATCCTCATCGCTCAGTGCCATCAGCGGGTGCAAGTGGCGGTTGTTGGCCCTGATCACCCCCGCCCCCCCCCCCAGGGCTTCTCCACCTCCCCCTGCTCCTGAGGGGGAAATCAGGGCAGCAGACGCTGGTTGCACCCACTGATGGCACCGGCCCTGCTCGCACCTGCTGCTGGCTCAGCCCCAATCACTCCACGCCGTCAGCACATGGGAGCAGCGGGAGCAGGGCTGCCAGTAGAGAGGGGACCAGGGGCTGCAGGAGGAAGGTCAGGGCAAGGTTGCAGAGGATAGGCCAATACCACCCCTGTTCCCACAGCAGCCTCACGGCCCACAATTCCTTCCAATTGGTTGTGAGGACCCGCTGTGTCTATAATGGAAGAACTACTGCGCTGGAGACACACTTATGATGCAGGGCTTGTTTCAGTAGGGCTTTGGTGCTCACTGAGTCCGCCTCCTAAATGTGTCACTTATGGATGTGAGGAGTTGAAATCTGGTGTCTCACACTGACCACTAGGTACACTGGCTCCTGGATCTCCAATAGGGTGCAGTTAGGCTTCTGTCTGAGGCCACCCTGCAGAAGCTACAGTGAGAACCACAGTCCTCTCCTCCCTGCTGGGAGCCTGGAGGCTTTGGAGCTGTCCGCACTGGGTTGCAAGTTAGCTTAAACTGCAATAGAGAAGGCCAATCATATGCAAAAGCTGCTGCTTGGAGCTTGGGTGTGTTTGTAGATTGTGTGGGGCGGAGTGTCCCAGGGTGTCCATGCTAGGATGTGGCAAACAGCGATGGCTGCCAATCAGCTGTCTCTGCTTCTCCGACCACGTCCCTGTGTCTCGCGCCCCAGCACAGCAAACAATTATTCTTGTGCGCAGCTCTGCAAGCAAGCCACCCTCATTTTCTGACCCGATGACAGACGGTCCAGCTTCTCCCAAGAAACTGGATTTCAGAAAGATCGGGAGCTTGTCTCAGGGTTGAAGAAAGCAATGGCCATCGCCAGCCCATATTGCTCACAAGCCCCTGTACCTCAGTTTTTCAGCACTTGTGCCCTGAATGGTCTTTTCTCTTTCTGTCTAGTTGTATGACTTGCACTCAGTCAGCTTTCCCATGGTTCTGGGAGACAGACGTTTTGTCTTTTATAGTTTTGAAATTGTGCACAGTAGCAGTTTGGGTGTTTACCTACGCTGCCGTATTGGCTCTTTTCACTGTATGTAAATTCTTATAAATTCCACTAGGATATTGTATCTATTCTATTACATATTCTCATTCACTTATTCCTATATGGGTTACATTCTTCCACTGACTCCACTGATTCTTCCAAAGGGGAGAAGAAGTGAGCCAAGTGTGTGCTGTCATAATTCAATCAATAATGATGTCACTATAGCACAGGGAATATAGTCAATTTTATCATAATAGTCCTGGCCGGTGTTGCTCAGTTGGTTGAGCATCCCATGCACAAAGAGGTCACTGGTTTGATTCATGGTCAGGACATATCCCTGGGTTGCAGACTTGATCCCCAGTAAGGGGGCGTGAAGGAGGCAGCTGATCAATGTTTTTCTCACCGATGTTTCTCTCTCTCCCTTTCTCCCTTTCTCTCTCTAAAAAAGCAATAAAGCATATTAAAATCACAATAGAAATATTGTAATAACTTTGTTCGGTGATAGATGGTTTAGAAGGCATTTAGGGGATGCCTTCAGTATTTGACTGAATACTTAGTTGCCCATGCATAGAATGAAACTTCACAAAGACAAGCAAAGAACAACTGTTAGGAGGCTAACTTCCCAGAGGTCACACAAGGCTGGGAAATGTCTGAGTTCCAACGCAACCACAGTGGAGAATCCTTGTTGAAGACTTGGAGTACTCAATATAGATCGCAAAAGGGTCAGAACTTTAATAGTAGGGCTAAATTAGCACTAGCATAAAGACTTCTCTAAATTCACCTTAATGAACACCTTAAAAACCGCCTTAAAAGATCAAGCTGATTCACAAGTAACTGCCAACCAAAACAAAGTGTAACATTCTTTAAAAATATTTTTAAAAATTCAGCATACAAAAAGTAAAATTTACATTTTACAATCAATCAAAAATTAAGATATGACATACTAAAACGTAAGAAATGTTAGCCATAACTAGCAGAAAAATTAGTCAATAAAAACAGACTTCATAATGAAAGAGAAATGAGGAGGAAAAGGGCATTAATTTTTTATAAATATCTTCAGATATTTATAAGAATATCTGCTTAATTAAAAGAACAAAATGGAACTTTAAAAAATGAAAAATAAAATTCAGAAATAAAAAAAATGTAATAAATGGGACTAGTAGTACATATGCCACTGCAGAAGAAATAATCCATAGATTTTTAATCCATTAATATGGAGACATGAAAATAAGAGCCAAATAATAGCACAGCAGAAAAAAAGAATAAAAATGTGCAGGATCTGTTACTGTGCGACAATATCAAAAGGTCTAATGCATATGTAACTGGAGTTACAAGTGAAAGAGTGAACTAATAATATTAGAATAATAACCAAAACTGTTTAATTTTGATGTTAACTATAAGTCCACAGATTCAAGAAGCTCAATAAGAACACTAAGATAATCTCAAATCAAGATGAAGACACATTATAATCAACTTGCTGAAAAACCATTGATAAAAACAGTCTTAAGCCCCGGGTGAGCCGTGTGTCCCAGGTGAGCCGTGTGCCCCAAGGGGGCCGTGTGCCCCAGGAGAGCCGTGTGCCCTGGGGAAGCAGTGAGACCGGGGGGAGGGGCGGTGTGAATCAGAGGAGGAACCGATTCTATTCGTGTGGTCCTGAGATAGTCACCATAAAACAAGCAGATTGTCAAATGACTGCGGGGAGGGGAAGGAGACCTGGGGGGAGATAAGAGAACAACTGAATGACTGGTATGCATGAATATAAGTATAACCAAGGAACATAGAACTCTGGGGAGGGAGGGCATGAATGGGAGGTGGGGGGGGGGGGAAGGGCAATGGTAAGCTATGTACACATATAATACCTTAATAAATTTTTTAAAAATCTAAAAAATAAAATAAAATAAAATAAAATAAAATAAAAAATTAACAACAACAAAAAAAAACTCTTAAGAGTAACCAGAGGGGAAAAAAACATTTTCTACAGAGAACCAAAGATAAGAATGATAGCAGATTTCTCATCTGAAACTATGTAAGTCAAAACAATGGCACTATATCTTTCAAATAATAAAACTTTAAAAAGTCATTCTAATATATTATATAGGGTAAAAATATACTTTAAAAAAATGATACATGTCAGAATGGCTAAAATAAAAAATAATTATAAAACCAAATGCTAGTCAGAAAAGGCTAAATATTGTTATGACTTCTTTCATATGAGGTTCCTATAATAATAAAGTCCAGAGACAGAAAGTAGAATGGTGGTAGCCAGGTGCTGGCAGAGGAGAAATGAGAATTTCAGTTAGAGAAAATAAAAAATTCTGTAAATGGATGGTGGTGAAGGATGCACAATAATGTGATTGTACTAATACTACAGAACTCTATGCTAAAAAATAGCTAAAATGGTATATTTTATAGTACGGTGGTTTGTTTGTTTTAGTTTAAACAAGATAGGACTTTATTTCACTTCCACATATTAGTCAGAAGTTCAGTAGTCCAAGGCTGATACAATGGCTCCTTGGTATCAGGGACTCAGACTCCTATCTTTCTGCTTTGCAATCTTCAGCATATGGCCTCCTCAAAGTCACCTATAGTTCAAAAAAACTGCTGGAGCTACAGCTGTATGTCCTGGAAGAAGAAACAGCAGGAGGACAAAAAATGGATTTTCCAAGTTAATCAGGTCCTTTTTATGTTATTGCAGTCTCAATGTTGCTTCTTTATATTTTTAGTTATAGGACTTCGCTTCACCTAAATTTCAGGTGGTTCTGATTGATGGTGGTTCTGTAGTTTAGTTATAATTTTGATGTGGTTGTGAGAGGATGTGACCACAATTACCTATTCCATCATATCTTATTATTATGCATATTTCCCTCAATTAAGAAAATGCTGACGATGTGAAAAAATATAAACAGTTATAAACACTCTAGAAGGCAGTTTCTTACATATGTGCTTCCTATAATGACCCAACAATTGCACTCTAGGTTATTTATCACAAACAAACAAAACTTACGTTCACACAAAAACAGGTACACAATTGAGTCCTCACTTAATACTGTCAATAGGTTTTTGAAAACTGCAACTTTAAGCATAAAAAGATATATAATGAAACCAATTTACCATGGACTAAATTAATATAAACAAGAGTTAAGTTTCTAGGGCATATTTCTGGTCACAAAAACTTTACCAAACTTCTAAATAAAGACCCAAAACACTTCTAATGTCAAATTTTGAAATAAATGTGAGCTATATACTAATATATGTTTAAGAAAGATTAATATAAACAAGTATGAGAATTATTTTCCAACCTACTTATTCTAGTTCAGGGTCATGGATGGCCAGATCCTATCTGGCATGCAAGGCAGAAACCAACCCTGGAAAAGATGCCATTCCAATGCAGGGTGCACACTCAAGTCATACTAGGACAATTCAGATGTATCAATTAACTGGATGTGCACATCTTTGGGACGTGAGAGGGAATTGGAATACCCAGAAAAAGCCCACGCAGCCCTAGCCCGTTTGGCTCAGTGGACAGAGTGTTGACCTGTGGACAGAGGTCCCGGGGTCGATTCCGGTCAAGAGTATCTACTTTGGTTTCAGGCTCCTCCCCAGCCCGGACCCTGATCGGGCGCGTGCAGGAGGCAACCAATTGATGCGCTTCTCTCACATCGATATTTCTCTATGTCTCTTCCTCTCTTTTTCACTCTAAAAATCAATGAAAAAATATCCTTGGGTGAGGATTTTAAAAATTAATAATAAAAACCCACATAGATGTGGGGAAAACATGCCAATTCCACACAGTGGCTCTGTCCAGGAATCAATTATTTTTTCTCATCAACATTATAACAAAACAACAGTGAATGAAATGACATTATTCAAAGACTTAGTGTACTTTCTTTGTAATAGCAAAAAGCTGGGAAATACCCAAATATCCTTCAACAGGTGAGTGGTTAAACAAAATTTGGTGCATCCTATACATGGCATACTATTCAGCAATAAAATACAAAATGCAATAAATGCTATACGTGGACTACTACTCAGCAATAAAAAAGAACAAATTATTGAATTATATACAGCAACTTGGATGAATCTCACATGAACCATGCTAAGTAAAAAAAAAAATCCTATTTCAAAAAGTTATACACTGCCGGGACCGGTTTGGCTCAGTGGATAGAGCATTGGCCTGCGGACTTAAGGGTCCCAGGTTCGATTCCGGTAAGGGGCATGTGCCTTGGTTGCGGGCACATCCCAAGTCGGGAGTGTGCAGGAGGCAGCTGATCGATGATTCTCTCTCAATGATGTTTCTAACTCTCTATCCCTCTCTCTTCCCCTCTGTAAAAAATCAATAAAAAAATATATTTAAAAAAAGTTATACACTGCATAATTATATACATTTAATAAGTCATATATGGCCGTGCTTGGCAATATGCGGCTAATAAGCCACATGCGGCTCTTTGGCCCCTGGAGTGTGGCTCTTCCACAAAATACCATGGCCTGGGCAAGTATATTTTGAAGAAGTGGCATTAGAAGAAGTTTAAGTTTAAAAAATTTGGCTATCAAAAGAAATTTCTATCGTTGTACTGTTGATATTTGGCTGTTGACTGATGAGTTTGCTGACCACAATTACTGTTAAAAGTGAACAGCCCTTGCCAGTTTGGCTCAGTGGATATAGCTTCGGCCTGCAGACTGAAGGGTCCCGGGTTTGATTCTGGTCAAGAGAACACGCCTGCATTGCAGGCTTAACCTCCAGTAAGGGGCACACAGGAGACAGCTGATCCATGATTCTCTCTCATCATTGATGTTTCTATCTCTCCCTCTCTCTTCCTCTCTGAAATCAATAAAAATATATATTTTTTTAAAAGAAAAGAAAATCCCAAGAAATAAAGGCTGCTCTGTAGATTACTCTACTCTCTGTAAAAAGAACAGATGAATGCAGAACAGAAGAATGCATGGTTTCCAAGAGTTGGGTGGGTAAGAGAAAGAGGTGGCTGTGACAATAAAGGATACCACAAGTGATCCTTATAATGGAACTATTCTATATCCTGACTGTGATAGTTGTCATACTAATCTACACATGATAAAACTGCATAGAACTAAATATAGATAACAAGCAATGTTAAAGCAATATCCTTAAATCACAAAGAAAAAGTTACTAAATAGAAACTGGGGATCTTCACAAAGGAATGAAGAATAGTAGAGCCAAAACCGGTTTGGCTCAGTGGATAGAGTATTGGCCTGCAAATCGAAAGGTCCCAGGTTCCATTCTGCTCAAGGGCATGTGCCTTGGTTACGGGCACATCCCCAGTAAAGGGTGTGCAAGAGGCAGCTAGTCAATGTTTCTAACTCTCTATCCCTCTCTCTTCCTCTCTGTAAAAAATCAATAAAATATAAAAAAAGAATAGAAATAAAAAATTACGTTATAAATATTAAAAACTTTAAAAATAATTATTTTTAAAATATAATAAATTATTTAAAGCAAAAATGACAACAATGTAATCTAGAGTTTTTAATATATATACAAGGACAATGTCTGACAACATTAAACATTAGTACAAAGGATTACAGTGGAAAACAGAAGAATGCTAGTAGAAGCATCTTACAATATCTATGAAGTGGTATTATATTATTTGAAAGTGAAATGAGACAAGTTAAAGAGGCTTATAAAAAGCTATGGCCTATTAAGCCAACAATGGAGATAAAATGAATAAATAAATATACTCAATCCAAACAAAGATAGGGAAGGACACAGAACTGCCAAAAGATAGAACAAATAGAAAATGAATAGCAAAAAGGAACATTTAAACCCAACCATATTGTTATTTTCATTAAATGAATGGTTTAAGAAGACTCCAAATAAAATACAAAGAGAATGTATTAAAAAACAGAAAAATAAGACCCTTTTAAAAAAGGCAGTTTTAAAAAGCTGTCAATGAAAAACTTGAAATATAAAGACAAAAATAGATTAATAGTAAGAAAGATATACCATGCAAATACTAAGGTTAAGAATACTGTAGTAGCCAAAACCGGTTTGGCTCAGTGGATAGCGTCGGTCTGCGGACTGAAGGGTCTCAGGTTCGATTCTGGTCAAGGGCATGTACATTGGTTGTGGGCACATCCCCAGTGGGGGGTGTGCAGGAGGCAGCTGGTCGATGTTTCTCTCTCATCGATGTTTCTGGCTCTTTGTCCCTCTCCCTCCTCTCTGTGGGAAATCAATAAATTTTTTTTTTAAAAGAATACTGTAGTAGCCCTCAGAATATACCCAAAAGAATTGAATGCAGGGCTCAAAGAGATACTTACAAACCAATGTCCATAGCATCACTATTCACAATAGCCAAAAGGTATAAACTCAAATGTCTATCAAAAGATGAATGGATAAACATGTGATATTTACAAACAATGGAGTATTATTCAGCTTTTAAAAAGGAATGAAATTCTTGAGACATGTAATAAATGACTAAGACATGAAAACAGGATGCTAAATGAGATAAGCCAGTCACAAAAGGACAAATATAGGGTGGTACAAAAGTAAATTTACAGTTTTTTTTGTATGAAAAATAATACAAAGTTAATAATAATAATGCAAGAATAAACTGTTTCGTGTACTCACAACTGTAAACCTACTTTTGTCATGCCCTGTACTGTATGATTCCACTTATGTGAAGTACTCGAATAGATAAATTTAGAGACAGAAAGTAGAATAGAAGTTACCAGGAGCTGGGGAAGAGAGGAAAAATGACAGTTACTGTTTGGTGGATGTATAGTTTCTGTTTGGGATGATAAAAAAAAGTTCTGGAGCCTGGCCAGCCTGGCTCAGTGGTTGAGCTCTGACCTATAAACCAGGAGGGTCATGGTCCAATTCTTGGTCAGGGCATACACCCAGGTTTCAGGCTCAATCCCGTTAAAGTTCTGGATATCAATAGTGGCAATTGTACAACACTGAACGCATTTAACACCACTATATTATATACTTAAAATGGTTAAAATGATATTTTATTTGTGTTACTAGAGGCCTGGTGCACAAAATTCATGCATGGGGAGGGGAGTCCCCTCAGCCCAGTCTGCATCCTCTCCAGTCCGGGACCCCTTTGGGGGATGTCCGACTGACAGTTTAGGCCCCATCCCTCTCAGTCAAACATCCCTCTCAGAATCCAGAACCACTAATTCCTAACTGCTCACCTGCCTGACTACCTGATCGCCCCTAACTGCCACCCCCACCCCACACCAGCCTGATCACCCCTAACCACTTCTGCCTGCCAGCCTGGTCACTCCCAACTGCCCTCCTCAGCTGAGCTGATCACCCCTCACTGCCTTCCATGCCAGCCTGGTTGCCCCAAGCGCCCCCCCTGGCCTGGTCACCACTCACTGCCCTCCCCTCCCACCGGCCTTGTCGCCCCATGCAGCCTGCTGTTCAGTCATTTGGTTGTCCCTCACTAAGCCCTCCTGCCGGCCTGGTCGCCCCAGCAGCCTGCTGTTCAGTTGTTTGGTCATCTCTCACTAACTCCCCCTGCTAACCTGGTAGCCCCACACAGCCTGCTTTTCAAGGTCATTACTGTGAGGGTGTCGTGATCCATTTGCATATTACCCTTTTATTAGTAGAGGTATGCATATTTGACACAATTTTGAAAAGTGAATAAAAATGACCTGCTAATTTAATCACAAGCAAATCTTGGTTAAAAGCATTTTAAAATTAACAGGGTGTTAGCTGAATGACATACAGACTCGAAATTTTGTCTGTTAAATCAAGGTTCAAAAAAAAAATCGAGGATTTATTGTACTTTCTATTGCTAGCAATCAAGTTCTTCTATTATAGAACATTTCTTTTTCTTCTTAAAATCCTTTTGCTATTGATTAAATTTTTATGGCATTACTTAGAGAATTGAAGATTCATACATAATACACACAACTATTTTATCTGTCTGTACCTAAACTGAAGATAAAAGGATCTTTTAATTACTCTTTTTTCAAATTATTTGTGATTTTCTAGATAACAAAAAAATTATAAGCTCTAACAACCATATATATCAAAGTAAAGAATCTGAAAGTGAGGTACATTTTATTGTACCTCTGGGACTCAGAACTCTTTTGAAACAAACCAATTGAAATACAGAACTCTTATAATGTGATGGTTCTGATAAAACATCAACATCAACCATGTACACAGCATGAGATTATTTCAACACTATCTTACCTAATAAAATATGCAAATTAACCATCACTCCCCTACACCCACCAGCCAATCAGAGCGAGTGTGCATATCAACCCCAACCAACCAAGATAGCTGCTGCCACAGAGAACAGGACATTGCGTGGGTTTCCCTGGCAATGGAGGAAGCCAAGCTTTCCACCTGCCCTGGCCATCCCAGGCCTCCACTCAAGGATACAAAGTTTCAATTATAGAAGATAAATCCCAAGAAAAATGGCAGAAGCCACAGAGCTAGAGAGAGCAGGCTAGGGTTGCCCCCAGTGACAGAGGAAGCCAAGCTTTCCACCTGCCCTGGCTAGCCTAGGCCTCCACTCCAGGCTAAAAAGTTTCAATTACAGAAGGTGAATAAATACCAACAGAAATGGCTGACATCACGGAGCAAGCAAAAGGCTTGACTTCACCATAGGCTACAAAGTTTCAATTGTAGAAGATAAAAATATCCCAGATACCAGAGCCTCCGCTTGGGTCTCCAAGGGGGCATGGCTGGCCTGCAAAACACCACAGGCCCCTCGCCCAGGCTACCCCACACCCCAAGGGAACCCCTACCCTGATCCAGGACACCCTTCAGGGCAAACCAGCTGGCCCCCACCCATGCACCAGGCCTCTATCCTGTCTAATAAAACAGTAATATGTAGATTGGCTATCACTCTAACAGTGTTTCCCAAAGTGTGGTACACGTACCCCCAGGGGTACGGGAAGAGTTTGGTGGGGGATATGCACTACACTGTGCTTAGCTGCACCTAATTCTACGTTCTCATGAGTCAAGTCAAGACAGTCTTGTGAGGTGTGAAATGGTCCGGTATGCAAATAAATGTTATTTATAATATAACTTTTATTTATGTTTTATTATGAATAATTTTATTTTTTGTTTATTATTATTTTGTGTATGTACCAAAAAAAGAAAAAATACAATATATTTTGATTGTTATTAAAATACATCCTTTTTTTTTTGATGAGGGGTGCTCAGTGTTACAAAAATTATAGAAGGGGTACACATGTCAAAAGTTTGGGAAACACTGCATCTAACACATAAGATCAAGATAGCTGCCCCCCAAAATCTCAGACATATGCCAAAAGAACTTCTTCACTGATACAGCCCCTAGAGCAATGGAAGCTAAAGAGAAAATAAACAAATGGGACTACATCAAAATAAAAAGCTTTTTTACAGCAAAAAGAAACCATCAACAAAACAACAAGAAAGCCCACTGTATGGGAGAACATATTTGCAAATGTTATCACTGATAAAGGTTTATTCTCCAACATCTACAAACAGCTTATACAACTTATATTGTATAAGTCACTAATTATCCAAGAGATGCAAATCAAAACAACAATGCAGTACCATCTCACACCTGTCATAATGGCCAACATCAATAAATCAACAAATGACAAGAGTTGGCAAGGTTGCGGAGAAAAAGGAACCCTCGTGCACTGCTAGTGGGAATGCAGACTGGTGCAACCACTGTGGATAACAGTATAGAGTTTCCTCAAAAAACTGAAAATGGAACTCTCATTTGACCCAGTAATCCCACTCCTAGGAATATATCCCAAGAAATTAGAAGCAAAAATCAGAAAGGATATATGCACCCCTATGGTCATAGCAGCACAATTTACAATAGCTAGGATTTGGAAACAGCCTAGGTGCCCGTCAGCAGATGATTGGATCAAAAAACTATGGTACATCTACACAATGGAATACTATGCTGCCATAAAAAAGAAGGAATTCTCATCATCTACAGCAACCTAGATGGAATTGGAGAATATCATGCTGAGTGAAATAAGCCAGTCAATGAAAGAGAAACGTCACATGACTTCACTCATTTATGGATAATAAAGAATATTATAAACTAATGAACCGAAGATAGATATAGAGACAATAAAGCAACAGACTGTCAAATTACAGCAGGGAAGGGAAGGAGATCTGGGGGAGATAAGAGATCAACCGAAGGACTTGTATGCATGCATATAAATAAAACCAATGAACACAAAACTCTGGGGAGGGAGGGCACATATGGGAGGTGGGGGGGGGGGCAATGGTAAGATATGTACACAGATGATAATTTAATTTAAAAAAATGGAAAAAATAAAAATTAATTTAAAAAAAGAGAGAAATGAGGCTAACATACATTAGAGTCAATGTATGTGCAAATAAATAAAAATTCAATGGTTTTCCTCAAAAAAAGAAAAAAAGATAGCTGCCCCCATGTGGTCAGAGATCCTGCCCTTATGTGGACACAAGATGGCCACCACAAGATGGCCAGCAGGGAAGGGCAGTTGGGGGGGATCAGGCTGGCAGAGGGGGGAAGCTGGAGGCAAATAGGCTGGCATGGGAACAGTTAGACATCATCAGGCTGGCAGAGCAGTGGTTAGGGGGTGATCAGGCTGGCAGGCAGGTGAGGAGTTGGGAACCAGCAGTCCTGAGTTGTGAGAGGGATGTCCTACTGCCCTAAATGGGACTGCCCCACCCCCACCCCGTGCACGAATTTCATATACCAGGCCTCTAGTCTTATACAATAAAAGGCTAATATGCAAATTGCCCCCCTAGCAAGTTCTATCGCTTGCTATGATGTGCACTGACCACCAGGGGGCAACACAGGCCATGATGGGCAACCAGCTGCGGTGATGGGCACTGAAGGAGCAAGGGAAGAAGGAGGTGGGGAGGCAGGGAACCTGATCAGCCTCTAGTATAATAAATACTGTAACTCATAACATACAGAGTTTCTGTACCACAATGAAGAGTTTTCTCATCAAGTTCAATATAGATTAATTAGTAACTTTATAGTTTTTATAATCAAGGATATGTATGCTTTTGGCAAAGAGACAGCTTTTCCAATTCTGAGAAATACTAAATTCCCAAGTATAAAAAAGGAAAACCCTGACCTTGTTTAGTAATACTGTTCATCCACTTTTTCTGAAATCTCTTTCTCAGTCTCAGTGAGAATAAATTAGAAATCAATCCAAAATACAAACTAGAGACTCAAAACTACTACACACTGAAATTTTTAAAATACAGTTGACCCTTGAACAACACAAGTTTGAACAGCAAGGGTCCATTTATACATAAACTTTTTCAGTAAGTGCCTCTTCTGGTTTGGATCTATTGTTGGGAGTGTCCACGGATGCAGAAGGCCAACTGTATGCATTGATCTATACCATTTTATATAGGGGACTATACACTATAAGTTTCCCATAAAATGCTTACCCTTACTTACACCCCACATTCTGATATTTTCCACTATAGTCCCAGGGCACAAATTCATGCACGGGAGGGGTCTGGCCAGCCTGGTCCCAATCAGGGCAGATTGGGGCTGGGCCTGTAGGGAGGAGGAGATGGTGGGAGGTTGGCCAGCTTGGGGGGGGGGGGGGAGAAACACAATCAGGGGATGAGGGGTGCTGATCATGCTGATCAGAGCCCAGCGGCCTGGGGGAGGGCTCCTGATGGTGTTAGGGGGCTGATCTGGGGTGGGGCCAGCTGGGAGGAGGGGCTGCAGGAAGTTGGCTGGCCAGCCCCGCCCCCTATTGGGGTGGGGGTGCAATCAGGGCAGGGGAGTGCGCTCAGGGGAGGGCCTACAGGAGGTTGGCCATCCAGTTCCTTCCACTATTGGGGTGGGGGAGTGGGGTCAGGGGCAGGTCGGTGGGGGGAAGGGGCTGCGGGCCTATTGTGGTGGGGCAGGCTGATGGGGGCAGGGCTGGCCAGGGGGAGGGAAGGAGTACTTGGCCGGTGGCCCGCTCTTGATCAGGGTGGAAGAGTCCAATCAGGGACAGGCCGGCAGGAGGTGGGGCCGCAAGTTTGGCCTGTTCACTGGCCACAGTGGGTGTCATAGTGACCGGTCAGTACAGTTATTATAGTCACTGGCTTTTTATATATATAGATTATTTTTCATTTTTTAACAACTGTTACTGTGATTCAGTAAATTGAATTCACAAGACACTAATGGGTCACAACCTAAAGTTTGAAAAGCACTGGCTTATTGGAACTGACAATGATAGGAAGGTCCTTCCTCTCTTATGAATATCTGGTTTGAGAAAACTAACCAGGAGGTGGAAAGAACAAGAAGACAATTCCTCCAGAGCAGGGACTATACACTGAGTGGTCAGATTATTATGATCTCTGAACACATAATAATCTGGCCACTCAGTATATATCCTATATAATAAAAGGCTAATATGCAAATTGTCCCCTTGACCAGGAGTTCAACCAGTAGGAAAGCTGGCTAACCAACCACCCATGTCCCCTCCCACTCGCCAGGCTGGCTGGACCCTACCCATGCATGAATTATTGCACTGGGCCTCTAATATATACACACACACATACACATACATATACATACTAATAAAAGAGCAATATGCTAATTAGACCAGGGGACCTTCTGGAGACCTTCCAGACAAAGCTGGGGGCTTAGCCGGCTTGCAAAGTGCCCCCAAATGGCTCTCAGCCCCTCTCCCAGGCCAGCCATGCCCCCCAGCAGGGACCCTCACCCCAATGGGGACATGGCCCACCTGCCAACAGCCCTCAACCCCTCGCCCGGGCTGGCCATGCCCCCAATGGGGACCCCCACCCTGATCCAGGACACCCTTCAGGGCAGACCAGCCAGCCCCCACCCTTGTGCCAGGCCTCTATCTATACTAATAAAAGGGTAATATGCTAATTAGATGAGGAGATCTTCCAGACATCCTTCCGGACAGAGGTGTGGTGGCAGGGCTAAGGAAGAGGTGGTTAAGGGTGATCAGGCCAGGAGGGGAGGGAAGTTGGGGGTGAGCAGGCTGGGAGGCAGAGTGGTTAGGGGTGATTAGGCAGGCAGGCAAGTGGATAGGAGCCAGCGATCCCGAATTATGAGAGGGATTAGGCCTAAACCAGCAGTGGGACATCCCCTAAGGAGTCCCAGATTGGGCTGAAGGACAACCCTCCCCCATGCACAAATTTCGTGCACCAGGCCACTAGTGTGTGTGTGTAAACACACACACACACACACACACACACACACACACACACAGTGGTCAGATTATTATATATTCAGAGATAATCATCACTTAATATGTGTTGAATTAATAAATTGTGGAATATAAAGCACTTTCAAGGTGAAGACACACCTACAAAAGATACCTTTAAAAAAATAAATAAAAGTTTAGGAAAGCATGAGTACTTTGCATGCTTTCAAAACTAGGGATGGTGAAAAGAGCTCCAGGCAGTAAAAAGAGTGATACACCAACTGAGCCTTAAATAAACAAATGAAGTGCCAAAAGAAAAGGAAAGTTACTCTTTAAGATGAGCTTTAAGCCGAAACCGGTTTAGCTCAATGGATAGAGCGTCGGCCTGTGGACTGAAAGGTCTAGGGTTCAATTCCGGTCAAGGGCATGTACCTGGGTTGTGGGCACCTCCCCAGTGGGGGGTGTGCAGGAGGCAGCTGATCTATGATTCTCTCTCATCGATGTTTCTAACTCTCTATCCATCCCTCTCCCTTCCTCTCTATAAAAAATCAATAAAATATATTTAAAAAATAATTTTTAAAAAAAGATGAGCTTTAAATACAGCACAGGAAAAAGAAAATCACTTGGGGAACTACATAATAATCCATTACAGGTTCAAAAAGTTTGTAAGCTATCCTTGGTAGAAGGTCTAATCATTTCTTCTCAAATATATATGTTGAACTCCAAATGTCTAAATCCAACTTCAAATCAAAATTATGGAATGCAATTCATTCTTAAATATTAACTCCTCTGTATTCAATTGTAAGCACTTCATAAGCAGCTAGTGTGTGAAATGGGAATAGTGAATGCTTAATGAGTGCTTAATATGTATCAGGCAATATGCTAAGTACTTAACAAGGGTTATCCCATTTAAACCTAACAACCTTGTAAAGTGGATACTACCTTCATTTACTAGATGGGGAAAGTAAGGCTTAAAGTTACACAAACAAGTTACACAGCTAATAAATGGTGAAAGTAAGATTAAGTGCCAGTTTTATTATTATTGGTGGTTGAAAATCAGGATTTTGTTCCATTCTATTATTTGTTAACTAGCCACCAATTCATTCATAGGTGGGATCCCTCAGGGTGGTAGGAAGGGATCGGGCCCCAGCTCATACCCTCAGGCTCGGGCCCCAGCTTGGGCCCTCAGCCTAGCAGCTCTACCTGGCACCTCGCCATGGCCTGGCACCACCCCCTCACCTGCTCCACATCCCACCTGCAGTGCCATCGACTGGGGCCAGTCCCCCCACCGGACTCCCTCAGCACCTGGGAGCCAGGCAGCGGCCTCAACCCCCATCACTGGTCACCATCAGTGGGGCTATCAGTCAGGGGCAGGGTGATCAGTCGGGGCCGGCCCCTGACCACTCGCACCCGCTTTGGCTTGGTGCCACCCACTCCCCTGCTCCACCATCCCACGACGGTCCTACTCTCATCAGGGCCCATCGGGGCCGGCAGCACCTCCACTGCCGCTCAGTGCCAGTGCCATGTTGCTGTGACACCCACCATGTTCCACGCCACTGGTGGTCAGCGCATGTCATAGCGAGAGGTCAAACTCCCAGTATTCCAGTTGAACAACCACCCGAGAGGACAATTTGCATATTAGGCTTTTATTATATAAGGATGTTTTTCTCAGAAACTAAACTGTGTATATATATTTCTGAATTAAGTGATTCATCTACTTCTAAATATGTACACTATCATCCTATATAATAAAAGCCTAATATGCAAATTGACCAAATGGCAGAACTACCAGTCACTATGATGCACACTGACCATCAGGGAACAGTTGCTCAACGCAGGAGCTGCCCCCACCCCCACCCCTGGTGGCCAGTGCACTCCCACAGCGGGAAGCACTGCTCAGCCAGAAGTCAGACTCATGGCTGGTGAGCGGAGCCTCTCCCGCCTCCATGGCATCGCGAAGGACATCCTCTGAGGACTCCTGGATTACGAGGGCACAGGCCGGGCTGAGGGACTCCCCACTCCTGAGTGCATCAATTTTTTTGCATGAAGCCTCTAGTATTGAATAATTTTATCAAAAGGAAAAATTAGCCCCTTCTCATTTTAAAGATAAGTTAGAGGCCAATTAAATATAATTATCTGACACTGGCATTTATATATTTGTAAAGTACATTTTATACACACACACACACACACACACACATATAAATTTATATATATATTATGCAAAGTACTCAGTAACTTGTACTTTTACTTACCTTATTTACATGTACTTATATTTACAGGTACCTATATTTTGAAAAACCTTTACACCTCATAGAGGCCACTTATTTTTCTACTAGGTAAGAAGATGTGGCCTTAGACTGTTTTTCAGAACAAAAAGTCTGCTTCTAGTACAAATGGAAGAGACTGACATAGAAATAATTATTACCAAATGTTGACAGATTACATCCCAACTGAAAATTATTTCTAGTCCATCCACCCAACTTTTTAATTCATGTTGACATTTAGAAGAAATTAGACATCTTTAATGAAACTAAACATTAATTTTTATTACTAAAAACTATAATACTTTGATCCAACAATGGAATGGAATACATTTTCATATCTTTTTCATTTATATTTTAGAATTTGAAATTAAAAAATAATTCAGGCATAAACAAGTACAGAAACCTAAAGGCAGATGAACATACACTGGCACTCCTTTAATGAAACAATTCCAATTTTATGCAAGACTTGATTACAGAAATAACACTTTTGGAAGAGATTCATTCAACTATGATCCTATACTGAACAGCAGCCTTTAATATATACAAAAAAACTCTTAATTTCAAAAAGATTAAATTAGTATGAGTATAATTATTTTAAGTAATAGAGACCATTGAAAATCAAAAATAGATGCAATGGAAGACAACTAACTTTTGTTTCAAATCCTCACCAAGGACATGCTTGGAGGGGAGAGGGCAGAGGGAGAGAAACATCCAATAATTTGCCTTCCATCAGGTACCAATTGGGGATCAAACCAGCAACCCCAGGTATGTGCCCTGACTGGGAATCAAACTGGCAACCTTTTGGTGCACAGAATGACACTCAACCAACTGAGCCATTCTGCCCAGGTGAAAAATTAATTGACTTTAATATACAAATCAGTCGAAGGATGTGTGTGGGGGGGGGGGGGGAACGAACACCAGAATTTATCTCCAGGTAATTAGAATTGATCTCAACTCTAATTTCAATATCAGTAGTTGGCCCAACTTTTGGATTTACTAAGTATTCATACCTAAGTACCAGCAAATTCTTAAATTATATTCTTCATGGTTAGTGAAGAGCATCCAGTCTTTCTATTATTCTGTAACAAATTAGTTTCTTTTTTATTAGTGGAATGGCATCATACCACCAGACCAAATATCATGTATATGCCTTGATATACAGAAAGTTTGTTTTATATTTAATGTACATTCAATTGCCGTATCCACAGCTCTCCCAAAATAGGTATTATAGAAAATATAATAATTATTTTCTATTCAACTCACTCATACTTTGAGTCCTAATGTACACTGTATTTCTTAAAAACCTCTCAGAGTTTAAATTTGTTTGAAGAACTTTCCTTAATTTGTAAGGAAGTTTAGTTACTGCCAAAATAATCTTAGACTATTCAAAGCCTTTAAACCCAGCTGATTCTAAGAAATTCTTCCATCTATAAAACATGATAAATTATAAGCAAATTAACCAATCAGAATGCCAAAAATTAAGTCATTAAAAGGGAATCTAGAGAAAGGGCCAGTTGTGAAAGAACAGGAAGTGATGTACACTGCCATTTTGTAGATGAACTATTTAGTAACAGAAGAACCATACTAATCTGAAATCAACCAACCCAGACTAAGAGCTCTCAGTATTCTTTCTGACAGTGGCATCAGAAGTCGGCTGAAATAACCCTCCGGCAGTTTTTCCTTAATAATGAATTTATCAAATTGATCGTAAACATACTTTTACCACTTTTAGCACAATTCCCACCAGCGACAGAAAACAGGGTTTCTTTTTAGTTGTCCTAAAAAAGTACCTCTTTCAGTTCTAACATGCTGAACTACAGCAAGTAGTTTACCTATATCCTGTGTTACGTTTTATAGTCTTTATTAATAAATCCTCTCTGCTTGCATCTTTTCAAGATAAAAAGTCACTTTTTACAAAGCAGTATGTTTGCATTTATTCATGCTAGTATATATGAATTATCAACAACAAACCATAACAGAGAATTAAACTTTATGGAATAATTTGCCATATAGGGGGAAACTCTACACACCACAACATGTAGCTTTGTGCCATGAAATAAAGATTTACAGGAAGTGCTGTTAAAATAACTCTAGCCCTGGCTGGTGTTGATGAATGGTTAGAGCATCAGCCTATGCACAGAGTCTTGGGTTCCATTCCAGGTCCAGAGCACATAATCTGGTTCGCTCCCTGCTCCTCACCCTCATCTGGGAGGCAAACAGTCAATGTGTCTCTCTCACACTGATGTTTTTCTCTCTTCCTCTCACCTTTCTACCCCGCTCCCTACTCTCTCGAAAAAGTAATGGGAAAAAATATCCTCAATTGTGGATTAACAAAACAACTAAGAAAGTTAAAATAAGCCCAGATAAAAATAAAGAAAGCAAAATTCCATTTTCTGAGGAAAAATAATAAATCTAATTTAACAGACCATTAATGTGTCTCCCATATTAAAATCATAAAATAAGATGACAGAAACTAAGTTGGTGTCTAACCCTTCTACTACTAACATCTTTAAATCACTGTCTTTAAACAGGTTTCAAAATGCAAAAACAAACAAAAAAATACAACAAAAACTCTTATGGACATTAAATTTGGATGGCGTTTGAAATTCGCCTAAAAATAAGTTACCCACTGAGTGAAGCTTAAATACCAAATAGTAAAATATCAAGATAATTCATGTCTATACACACACTCTCTCACTCTCTCTCTCTCTAGAGGCCCAGTGCATGAAATTGGTGCACAGGTAGGGTCCCTAGTGGCTGCTGCTGGGGCTTTTTTCCCCCACCCCTCACCCCCTACCCCCACTGCCTGCCACCAGCAGGGGCAGGGCTGGCGGGGCATGGACCCCTGGCTGGCCAGCCCTGCCCCCTGGTCGAACTCCCTAGTGGAACTCCCATTGGAGGGGACAATTTGCATATTAGGTTTTTATTATATGAGGAGGATATTTTAGTTATCTTCATTGCTTTGTGAAATAATTCTGTGAATATTCAATATGGAACATTTTGAAATCACTTTATCACTAAATTTATATACTAAAGAAAAAAGTATCAACAGTAGACTTCAAGACTACTCTTCGCACTTCCAGAATGTCCAAATATTTATTTTTCTTATTTCTACTCTACTAAAGGACGAGACCAACAAGGGCTACTGTAAATCAGACAAGAAAATTTGTCTTAAACAAATATGACATGAAGCAAAAGAAATGGAAAAACAACTTATTGACTACAAATATAGATGCTATCGTGGCATAATTAAGCAAATTACAGCGTTTATTTATTTTTTATTTCCTTTAACAAAGCATTTGCTACAGGAAGACTTGTCACCTAATCATTTTCAAAGTTTTCCAATTTCAGTGTCCTACAAAACAGCATTATCCCTAAGATTTCAGAGCCCACAGAGGAATGTCAATCAGACTGCCTGCCTGTACACAATGATCTTTAGTAGTAATTCTTCAACAACTACAAAAGTCACAGGAAGAAAATAAAACGAAATAAAGGGGCAGGGGGATTAACAAGTCATCTTATTTGAATCCTAATGAAAACCCAACAGGCTCACACAAAAATGTCAATCCGGTATTTAAAGAGAGACATTCAAACTGTTCTAACATGGCAGGGTCCCCTCTCGAGTGGCCTATCCCCCCCCCCCCCCAAGACAATAACAACAGGGACAGAAATACTTCCCGGGGGCAGATCTCAGGGGAGGGGTATGAAGCCGGCACTGTGATCGATTTAAAACCGAAGGAAAAGAGTAATAACCTTTCCAAGGGAAGCGCCATTACTTCCCGGTCCTGCTCCCCCTCCCTCCCTTCAGTGTCTACCGGGGCCTGTGTAGGAAGAAACTGCCTTGGACTTCTGCAGCACTGCAGCAGACCAAAGACGGGGTAGGGGGGAGGGGAAGGGGAGAAAAAACGCTTCCATCACCCCCTACAGAAGAGGGGCATAGATTTCCTGGGGGTTGGAGGCCTAGGAATCCACCCAGCGGGCTACCCAGAACAGCCTCCCTTCCCGAGAACACAGACACCACAAAGGAGAGGGAGGAGCAGAGGGACCAGAAGGGGGAACGGGGCCTCGCGCCTCTTAAATCGGGGTGACCATCCCCACACCCCGTCTGTCTCCCCCCCTGAAGGGGCCACACCTTCCTGGAGGCATCCCCCCTCTTCCTCCACCCCTTCCGGTGACCCTCAGGAAAAGAGGCATGTAGCAATCGCTCCTCGCCCCTCCAAACAAGGAGGGCGTCCACCTCACCACCTTCCTCACCCCACCCACTGAATCACACAGACCCTCCTTGTCTCCCTCCCCCCACCCGACTCCCACAGCCCTCCTTCCGCCCGGAGGCCGCCGTGGGCCGAGCTTCCCCGCCCCCTCCCAGGCTCCCTCACCCAAAGCAGAGGTGCCCTTACCCTCTCGCCGACAGGTCCGGGGCGGAGGAGGAGGAGGCGGCAGGCGCAGCCCCCTGCAGCGCTGGGGTAGCCGCTCCGCTGGGAGGCGAGGGGCGAGGAGGAGGAGGAGGAGGAGGAGGAGGCCTGGCGACACACCGCTGCCCCCCCGCCCCCCCGGAGCCCCAACGAGCCGCCCAGCCCGAGCTCTGCGACAAGGGGCGGGGGGGTGGGGGGCAGCGAGGGGACGGCCGGGGTCGAGGAGGCGCCCTGAGCGCTCGGGCTCAGCTAAGATGGCGCGGGGAAGTGCCGGGAGCCGCCGCCGCCGCCGCTTCGGGGGAACCGGCCCGGGCCCCGGCCGCCTCTCGTCCCCTCACAGCCGAGGCCCAGTCGGGTCCCCCGCCGCGGCCCCTCGGCGGGCAGGCCCACGCACAGCCCGCTGCCACCACCACCACCACCACCACCCCTGGGAAGGGGGCGCTCACAAAGGGAAGAGAGGCCGCGGGCCGGCCGGCGGCGGCGGCGGCGGCGGCGGGGCGGGGTCCCCGGGGGCCGGGAGGGCCTCCGAGGTTCGTGGGTGCCTAGCGCTCTCGGCCCGCGAAGGGCGCCGGCAGGCGGGACCCCTCCTCTCTCCTCAGGCGGGCGGCGGCACCAACGCACTCTCTTGGCCACCCTCCCTCGCTCGCTCTCCGAGCCCTGAAGCCAGAGAGCCCGGCCGCGGCCCAGGTTTCCCCCCCCTTCCCCGACACCACTCCCCTCCTCCCAATAGTCATCCCAGGCCCCGCTCTCGCGAGACTCCCCGCCTGACAGGCCCAGCCCTGCGCGCGAGACACGGCGGCGTGCGCGTGCGCGTGCGCGCCCTCGCGGGAGCGCGCGGGGGGCGGGCGCGGGGCGGAGCCTCCCGAGCGCCCCGCTCCCCCGGCCTCTGTCCAGCCTGGCCCCGTTCAGCTGGCAGCTCGTGTGCCACGCCAGCGTCCGATGCATTCATTTCACCCTGAAATCTGAGAAAGAGGAGCTTATCTGCTCTCCTCCCCTCTTCCCAAACCATCCGCCCGCCTCTAACCCTGCGATGGAGCAGTTGGCCCCGGCATGTAGACTATCCCATTCTTACATCCTTAGTTCAACCCCTCCGTGGGATTTAGAGGTGAACTGGTCAGTAGTAATCGGTATGTAGTTGAGGTGTAAGATTCTAATTAGTTTATAACAGTTTTTGGAATGATCATAAGAGACATGCAGATCTAAACCACCCTGCTGATGGTAGGAAATAGACAAATTCTTGAAAAGTTTTTGTGGATTTTCTTTTTAGTAGGTTGAGTGATGAGAAGTTTTGAAACAAGAATAGTAAACAGTCCTAACGATCCTAATTCAGGGAAGAGGTAGAGCTTCTCTCTCTCTCTCTCTCTCTCTCTCTCTCTCTCTCTCTCTCTCTGTGTGTGTGTGTGTGTGTGTGTGTGTGGTGAAAACTTTTTTTCCCAGGCGAAAAAACCCTTTCGTGGACTACAAAGGGAGGGATTTTATTCAAGAACTGAAAGAAGTGCCTTAAATGCAGTCATAAAAAAATCGGTTCTTTTCAACCAATTAAACAACTGATAAAGATTTGTTGTGTGAGACTTATGAGTAAAAATGTTACTCATAACATTTTTATGATAATAAAACTCCAAAACAGTTATTAGGAGAGACAATAAACTGGCTTTGATCAGAAAAACAAGCTATCTGCTTCAATGGGATATGCATATAATTTGTTCCAAAGAGTCTCTCTCTTGGTAAGGAAGGGTACTTCTTCTGTGTCTGTTAGTCATTACTCTTTTCACCTACATTGACACTCTGGAATGGCAACTGCCCCTCTGCATTAAAACACACACACACACACACACACACACACACACACACACACACACACACAAACACACACGCGCACGCACATGCACACGCACACGCACACACACCCTAATCCCCCTTCTTTTGGGGTAAAGAAACATTACAATTTTCACATCACTTCCTTCACAGCCAAGCTTTTAGAAAAGTTATTTATTTTCTCACCTCCACCAGAACTGATCTTACAAAGGGCAAGAGTAACCTCCCAGTTACTATGTCTAGTGGAGTCATTTTAATCCTTTCCTTCTTGACATTTGCAATGTTTGACATAGTTATACTCCTTCCATTTTGAAACTGCATTCTTCTTTGGCTTTTTCAGCACCACTCAAAACCAGTTTTCTTTCTACCTTCCTGTCCCCAGGATTCCTCTTCCTCCACCCACCTCTTAAATGACCCCCCACAATCCTTATCCTTCTGAAAGTGTTACAGCAAGAATGTTCACATCTAGCTCTAGCCAGGTTTGCCCAATGGTTAAAGAGTCATCCCTCAGATTGAAGTGTCTTGGGTTCAATTCTGGTCAAGCGTATGTATCTTGTACCTCCGTTGCAGACTCTATGAAGTAAATACGGGAGGCAACTGATGGATGTTTCTCTCTGTCTCTCCCCATCTCCTTCATGCTCTCTAAAATACTATGGAAAAATATCCTCAGGTGAGGATTAACAACAACAAAATGTTCACTTCTAGTTATTTCAAACATTGGGGAATGGAAAGAGATTCAGGTTTTCCCATAGTATTCATTCTTAATTTTTTATAGAAAACTTCAAACATACACAAAAGGAGTAAGATAAAATAATAAACCTCCATGTATCCATTGCCCAACTTCAACTATTATCAACACTTTATCATTCTTATTTCACCTTATATTATGTGTTTCCCTCCTGATGTGTTTTTAATAAATCTCTAGTAAACTGTCATAACATTTCACATATAAATACTTCATATGTATTATCTGTAACAAAGATTTGTTATATTATAACCAAAATATTATCATACCTTTACAATAATTTTTTTTGTAATCCTCACCTGAGGATGGTTTTCCATTGACTTTTAGAGAAAGTAGAAGAGAAAGAGAAAGACAGAGAGAAATATCAATGTGAGAAAAACACATCGATTGGTTGCCTCCTCCATGAGCCCTTACCAGGACCCAGTCCAGAGAGGAGCATGCAACTGAGGTATGTGCCCTTGACTAGAATCAAACCTGGGGCCCTTCCATCCACAGGCCTACGCTCTATCCACTGAGCCAAACTGTCTGGGGTCAAATGTCTTTTTTTTTAAATAATATGTTTTTATTGATTTCAGAGAGAGGAAGGAAGAGAGAGAGGCAGAAACATCAATGATAAGAGAACCATCTATCCTGCATGCCCCCCACTGGGTATGAGCTGAAAACAGGCACCTGCCCTGCCCTGGAATCAGACCATTACTTCCCTGCCAGGCCTTCTCATGTCTCAGTTAGGTATCCCTTGAGCTTGTGCATTAGAACAAAAAAGCTATGGGGTGAAGAATGTATACCAACTATGTCTTTTTGTTGTTGCTGTTGTTTTTATAATGTATTTTTATTGATTTCAGAGAGGAAGGGAGAAGGAGAGAGAAAGAAACATCCATGATGAGAGAGAATCATTGATTGGCTGCCTCCTGCATGCCCACACTGGAGATCGAGCCTGGAACCCAGGCATGTGCCCTGACTGGAAATCGAACTATGACCTCCTGGTTCATAGGTCGACACTTAACCACTGAGCCACGCCGGCCGTGCTGTACCAACTATGTTTTGACCTTGATAGAAAAGCTACTCAAGCAGAGACAAAAAATCAAGGATAAGCTCTTTCTCTACATGGTCTTATTTCTCTACATGGTCTTATTTAATCCTCACAACAAACTTGTGAGGTAGGTACTATTATTATTACCTGCATTTTATAGGTAAGGAGACCAGAGTTCAAAGAGCTTATGTCACTTGCCCAAGATCATCATCTAGTAAATAAACGGTGAACTAGAATTTTAAACTAGTTGTCAATGAATTCAAAGCACATTCTCTCCACCATATTGTAATCCTGGCAGGACCAACCAAGGACAAGCTTGATACCATGTACATATTTCCAGTGTGTGAGAGAGATGCATGACCACATGTAATGTCCTTGTGTTTGTTGTTGCACGTGTATCTGTGTGATAGCTTGTCAAAGTGTGGGTGGGTGCTCTGACTGATACAGTATTTATCCAATGGGACTATCTTTTCAGTACTGTCACTCGGTAAAAGATCAAGTCATGTTCAACTCCATGTAACAAATACTTGTTGAAATTCTACTGTGTGTTAGGCTTACGTAAAATATAGAAGAGGGCAAAAGAAACTAACGGTTATAGAGTTACCCTATACCCAGAACTTTATGAAGTGCTTTATATTCATTATCCTCTTGATCCTCCCAACAACTCTGAAAGAAGGATGGTGATGATGACTCTCATTGCAAAGGAGGAAAGATGGTAATGTTAAGTAGCTGTGCAAATCACATAGCTAGTAAATAGAGAGCTATTAGAGTACAGGGTTAAAACATAGTTAAAAACAGAAAGAAAATACTTTTATTTGGGTATTCTACCAGACTTTTACTAAAACCTTCCTTAGTCATGGTGATATCTTCATCCAGAATTAGCTAGTGTATACTTTTCTTTGCATTCCAATTTTAGTATATGTGCTGCCGAAGCGAGCACAATATACTTTCCTTTTCAATAACATTGTGATTACGTATGAAAATCTCTTATTTCCTCGTACATGGCAAAACCCAATAAAGCTGTGTGTGTGAGAGGGGAGTTAGTGAGAAGGACGCATCTTAGAATTTCCAGTTTAGAGACCAGGGGTGAGACACTCCTCGGAATGGATGACCGTCAAGTAAATAAATAAATGCATTCCTGGAAACACATTCAGTGCAGGCTGTTATCAGTGTATCCATAGACTTCACCTTTAGATCCCAGGACCAACTAATTAAGATGGGTTATAGCCTGGCTGTCAAACCTCACTCAGGCTTGTCCACAGAGGCTGCCTGATATATAAGAATGGCTTCACAGGCTGGAAAATAAAACTCCTTATCTACAGAGTTGTTTCTTGAGCTTTGCATTCCCACATAATTGGATCCATTTTTAAAAAAAATGCCCTGCCAGTGGAGGCAGCATATTCTTCCATTTTAACCCACAGGAACAGATCAATGTTGGGCCAAGGTACCCTTAAGGGTTGTAGAATACAATTCAGTTCAAGAAAGTCCTGACCTGGAAACCCTTCAGTCTCAGGTATCTATCAGATAAGCACCTGCAGTAAGCCATGAATAAGTCAGAGCAGCTGTGCCACAGTCTAAAGGACACTGGACTCTGAAGACGTCAAACAGTGCATGTGACGGTAAGGGAGCAGTCGTTAAAATCATTGGCTGTGGAGTCCCCTCTCTATCACTTACTTAGAGTCAGTGACTAAATTACTTTGTGTCAGTTTCATAACCAGACGGAGGGATTCTTTCCTTATCTGTAAAATGGGGTTACCATTACCTTCTTCGAGATGATTGTGTGAGAGGGTTAAAGAAGATAACATGCAAAGGGCCTAGCCCAGGGGGTGGGCAAACTTTTTGACTTGAGGGCCACAACAACAAAAGCCCTTGGACCGGAGGGCCAGAACAAAAGCAACCTGACCACGCTGGCACTCTCATCTTGGGCTGCTGGTGAAGGAGCGGAGCGGAGAGCAAGAGAACCCTCCGCTCTTTCGGCTCCGAGGGATAGAACAGCCTAACGGGCCGCGGCCTGAGGGCTGTAGTTTGCCCACGGCTGGGCTAGCCCATGGAAAACATTTTAAAGTTTTCGCCCTTATTTTGAATGTCTAAGAAGGTAAATATTCACCCCATTGCTCTGACACTAGCCTCTGGCAAGCACCCGATGATCCAAATGCATCGTGACTGTCTGGGACTTCTGTGAATGTGGGAAGGGTTGGGCAGCATGTTTGTGGCCTGAGAGGTCTTTGGAATGTGTCCTCGGGACCAATTGGTGATTTGGTCATGCCCTTCTCTTTGGCTGACATCTGCCAGTATTAACCAAAACAAAACAAAACTCTACACAAATTCCTATTAGCGTTATGCCACATAGGATACGAAACAGAAACAACTGACAATCAAAGCATAAAATAAGTTAATATTTTATTGGCCTGGGATTGTCTTTGGGCCACTTCTTTACTACGGTAAGTAGTAATGCTATACTAGTAAGATGTCTTTTGGTTAAAAATGACCATTCAAATCAACTTCAAGGAAAAAAAGAAAGTTATTAGACCCTGTAACTGAAAAGTCTAGTGTGTTAGGAGTTAAAAAGAAATTTATTAGGGGCCTTACCTGGTTTTGCTCCGTGGATAGAACATCGGCCTGTGGACAGAGGAAATTTGTTAGGTGCTTGAATCTTTCTGTCTCTCCACACACCACACCCAGCTCCCTATTGCTTGAATATTTTTCTCTGTGGGTTAGATTTTATTATACAGTTGTCTGTTGTTGGTATGGAGGGGTGCAACTAGGGGGCGTAGGTGCTTCCCACTGCTGCCATCTAATTTAATATACCCCAACACTAACTGGTGCCGTTGATACTGTCCACACACAGGAAATGAATCAAGGAGATTTTAAATATTGCTTTCAACCGATACTTCCTTTTCTGATACGTTGTATTATGACCACAAGTGACAGGAGCACTTATTCCAAAGTTCAGGTTCATAAACCACTTAAGCTTGCCTACTATGTGACCTTTCCTACATATCCAGTTTCTGAGCAAGGGGACAGAGGTCTTTTCTAGTTATCAAATGGCACCATATAAATGGTCAATGTGAAACTCATCCTTTATTTCTCCCCTTCACAAAGTCTCCACACAGAAATGTTACAGTATTACAAACATAGAGATTTAAGGCATTTGGGACTGTGAGGATGAGCAGAATTTGGGGCTATGGTCTACAGGCATAATTTCCATGGAGGTTTAAGCATGCTGAGAACTTTCATTTTAGCAGTTTATTTCATCACTCAGCACAGGGAGGCTAGACTGGGGTTGGGAGGACAATGTGAGTGAGAAGAGTGGCCACAGATGTCCAGATTTACACATTGCCTTTAGTAACCCCAAAGGCAAAGCAACGTTTCTCACTCTCACATAACAATATATAAAACCCAAACGAACAGCTCTGAGTGGCCCAGCATGGGCTCCATGTCGTATGTCCCCTGTGGGCCAGTTGCCTCATCAAGGGATGAGACATTTTGATTGTTCTGGCTTGGATTGTGTGTTCACTCTGTGGCAAGAAGCTTAGAGTCACAGCTCACAAGAACGACAGAGAGTGGTAGAGAGGAATTCCCCAAAGGAATTCAGGGTCCGTTTTGCCAGAAGAAGAGGGAGAAATTCTGGACAGACAAAAACAACAGATGTTCACTACAAGTAGGACAGAACTGCTGGTGAGGCCAAATAACATGGTTTTGTGGGGATGCTAGCTAGAGTAGGACACATTAGCACTTGCTGTGGTCAATTAAAAAAAAAAAAAGCAACTATCAACTGGTTACAATAGAACTTCCATATCTGTGACCTCTTTTGATTTTCACTATAGCTCTGAGAAATGGGCAGCGTATACTCCTTTCACAAAATATACTTTTGAGATTCAAGCAGCAGAGAGAGGCACAGCAGAAAACACGTGGGTCATATGACAAGGCCAGGTGTCACTCTGGTATGCACATCAGTTTGGGAAGCAGGTACCTTCCAGACATTCTTAGAACCTTAAACAACTCTGAACCACTTCTGGCATGTGCAGGGACCCAGAAAATGCCCATCAGCAAGGCACATAGGGCCACAGTGATGGCAACTTCTAGGAACTCTAGCATGCGTGTGCATCTTTTCCTGGAGTTCTCTCCCAGACTAACCTTTGTAGTTGCTATTCTTCCATACATCCCAGGCTAACACTTTTGTTTTTAATCCTCACTTGAGGATATGTTCTACCCGATTTTAGAGAGGGGGGACGGAGAGAGAGAAAGAGACGTGGATGTATGAGAGAAACACTGATGGCCACCTCCAGCACGCATGTGCCCCTACTAGGGATTGAACTGGCAACCTTTTGGTGCACAGTAGGATGCTCCAACCAACTGAACCATGCCGGCCAGGGAAGGCTAACGACAATTTCTTTTTCTTTTTCAATCCTAATCTGAGGATATTTTTCCCATTGCTTTTTGGAGAGAGTATAAGGGAGGGAGGGAGGCGAGTGGAGGGAGAAGGAGAGTGAGAGAGACACATCGATGGTGGCCTTCCACACACCACACACCCCAGCTGGGAGTTGGGAGTGAACCTGCAACCCAGGTATGTGCCCTTGACTGGAGACCCTTTGGTGTGAGGGCCAATGCTCTACTACTGAGCCACACTAGCGAGGGCCAGGCTAACAACTATTATTTACTCATCCTTATTTCCATCTCCCATTTCTAACCCCGTTTATGTCATGTGGACAATTCAAATAAATGTTTATGGAATAATTAACTTGACAGCAAAAATTTATTGAATGTCAAATATGTGTGCATTATGCTAGGCTCTGTGGATAGAAAAAAATATGACACCATTCCTATTCTTGAAATCATAGCTTAGTGGAAAAGGGCAACAAATAAAGAATTCTAAGTCACTTAGGATTGCAGTAACAGATAACCAGACCCTTTTCATCTTCCAAAACCGAAGCTCTGTACCTGTTGAACAATAACTCCCCATTTCTCCCACTGTCCCTCCCCCTAATGCCTGGTAACCACTATTCTACTTGCGTCTCTATAAATTTGACGACTGTAAGTACCTCATACAAGTGGAATCCCAGAGTATTTGTCATTTTATGATTGGCTTATTTCACTGAACGTAGAGTCTTCAAGGTTGATCTGTGTTGTAGCAGGTACCACGATTTCATTCCTTTAAAAAATTTTTAAACATTTAATATGCTTTTATTAATTTCAGTGAGAGGTAGGGAGAGAGAGAGAGAGAGAGAGAGGAAAGGAAACATCAATCATGAGAGAGAATCATTGGTCCAATGCCTCCTGCATGCCCCCACTGGGGATCAAGCCGACAACTGCAACCCAAGCATGTGTCGTGTCCAGGAATTGAACCATGACCTCCTGGTTCATGGGTCAATGCTCAACCACTGAGCCACACAGGCAGGGCCAATTTCATTCCTATCGAAATTTAATTTACCCATTCATCTGTCAATGAACACTTGGGTTGCTTCCACCTTTTGACTATTGTGAAGAATGCTGCTATGAACACGGGTATACAAATACCTGTTTGAGTCCCTGCTTTCAATTTTTGGGGTGTCCTGGGGTTGAGCTTTTTAAGAACAAAAGAAAAAGCAACTTTGTTGACTATTTTCCCCCTCTCTTTTTGAAAGGCTATGTTAAATTCCCATACTCCCATGCGACTTCTGCCTTCAATGACTCCCACTCCGTGGAGTCAGCCCTTAGTGCTGAGGACATACTTGAACACAGAGGTTTCCCCATCACCAACACTGAACCCAACAGTCTGCTTTGGAATGGGATAATGTACGGAGAAAGCTAGCTTTCTTCTCAGATCAGACACTTGGAGCAGTAGGAGGAGCTTGGGATTGAGAAAATTTGGTTTCCTGGGAGGGAACATGCCAGCTGTGAGGAGCCCGGAGTTGTAAATTGTCAGATGATGACTGCCTGTGAAACCTGTCAAGATTCCTGACAGCTCAGCTGAGAACCTAATTACCAGTTACAAAAAGAGACAGGAAAAACGTGTTGTCAGAGGGAGCCTGGTCAGAGAGAATGATGTACAGTGTCCTGGCCTTGTCATCCTCCTCCTCCTTGTTCAAGAAGGCAGAGAGCAAAACACATTAGTGTAATTGCCATTACACATGTTTATTAATCCGGAACAAAGGTACCATGTCAAACCCTGGCCCTGTGTCAGCTGAGTCGTTAGTAATCACTTAAATTGAACAGTGGCATTTGACCTGATTGTACAAACACTTCTGGGATTCTTAGGGCCAAGGACGATATCAGACCGTACTGAACTTACTTCCTAGAGTTTACACAAACCTCGACCAATCCTCCCTTCTTGGAGTGAGGAGGAGCAATGATCCTGTCTTCTAGTGAAGCCCCTAAAGGAACGATAACGTCCCTCAAGTCACACAGTTAATCAGCAACCCAGCGTCTTATCTTCCAAGGAAAATAAAATAAATTAGTATCAGTCATGCTCAGCAGCAATGTGAGGAGACCAGCAATCTTCGCCAAGAACCCCTGAATTGGTGAAAAGCAGCACTGGCAAATGCACATGCTAGTTTTTGCGAAGCCTTGGTCATCTAGTCTTGCAAAACATCCCCATACAGTTTCCACTCACCTTTCTTTCTTCACTTGCGTCAGCAGCTCCTGAGCATGGATGATAACGTTCCCAATGGGGGAAAAAATTTCATGGATTCTTCAAAATCAGGGACCTGGCACTCTGAGCAGCAGGAGTGCGGAGGAAAGAGGAAGAGTTAATACTTACTGAACACACATTCCAGGGACCATGTCCCAGATACTATGTTTTACCTCTGTCTAATGTAGTCTATAAACCAACTGACAAAGTAGGTACAATTATATACATCTTCGTATGCCAGACCTGGAGCTCAGAGAGGTTAGGTATATTGTTAGAGCAAAGTTATTGTTGTTGTTTTTAAAAATATATATTTTATTGATATTTTATAGAGCGGAAGGGAGAGAGATAGAGAGCTAGAAATGTCGATGAGAGAGAAACATCGACCAGATGCCTCTTGCGCACCCTTATTGGGGATGTGCCCGCAACCAATGTAATGCCCTTGACCAGAATCGAACCCGGGACCTTTCAATCCGCAGACCGACACTCTACCACTGAGCCAAACCGGTTTCGGCTAAGTTTTTATTATTATTATTATTATTATTATTATTATTATGTATTTGTTTATTTACTTTTTTAGAGCAGGGCTTGTAACCCACTTCTTTCCGGCTCCAAAGTCTGTGGTTTTTTGTGATGTGTTATGCTGCTGCCTCTGGAGAACAGAAGAAACTAAAGGGACTCTCAAGAGATGGCTGATCACATCAGCCACTCGGAGCTCCTCGTGATTCGATTTTCTCATACATGTATGAATTAGAATTGCCTGGTTACATAGGCAGCTTTCACCATACTATTTCAATGGATTCAAAGATACTACGGAGAATAGGGAACCGGAATGCAAAATGGGGTGAGGGGGGGAGAAAAAGATGTGAACGAGGAGAAAGAAGGACCAGGAGGGGAATACGCCTGGAGAATGTAAGGGGGGTAGCCGAAAGTTGTTCTCGGAAGCCTCTCACCAAGACTCCTTTTTTGCTCCGTTCACCATTTATTTCCTATTCTCCTATAAAAGATTTAGCAGGATGGGCTCAGTGGGAAATCAGTGGGCCCTGTGGGATCCTGTTACCAGCCATCTGTGTTCTGTTCTTTACTTTTGAACAAGACAGCTCCAAAACTCTGAACTGGAGAGAGAGTTGGAGCTGCATACAGATCAGCAGAGCTGTTGCTAACAGCTCTGACGCCTGCGGGATGACTCAACCCTCGGTGCCTGGCAGAGTCAGCTGTGGTCCCCTGGAGCCTCCTGCTTCCAAGGGGGGAAATCAGAGATGTGGCAAGTGACTTGGGGAAAGGATCGAGATCCTTGATGTTGGGCAGGAATTCGGGCTGGAAGGATATGCAGGGGCACCTTGAGTCTACACTTAAGAGTTCTGCTCCTGATTGGGGGGGCGGGGGGAGGAAATAAAGGGGACAGTGAGGAGAGCACAATCCTTCACACACGTTAGCTGCTCTACAAAAGGAATATACCGTCTGGAGGATGGCAGCCTGCAAAAGCCATATGGCTATGTCACCAGGAGTTCAGCCCAAACACAAATCTCACTCGCTTCCCTGGTAAATTTTACTCAGGTAGAGAGGCACCTCCCACTGTCCTCTCATTTTCCCAGGAACACAAGGACTTCCTGTCCTCGCATAGCACCCTTAGTACCTAAGAACATTCTCATGCTGAACAGCTGCCACCTTCAGATTGCTCTCCCGGTTACTCACGCAGATCTCTAAGATAGAGGCAGCCCAGTCGGTGTGGCTCAGTGGTTGAGTGTTGACCCTGGACCAGGAGGTCATAGTTTGATTCGGGCCCATGCTGGGTTGCAAGCTCCATCCCCAGTAGGGGGCGTGCAGGAGACAGCTGATCAATGATTCTCATCATTGATGTTTCTATTTCCTCCTTTCCTCTCTGAAATCAATAAAAATATATTTTTAAAAATAAGATACAGGCAATTAGGAGGAAGCTACTTGTATATTATGCCAGAAGACATTTGGATTTACCTTACATGTATACATAAAAACCCTGTTCCGCCATGATCCCTGAGCTCCCTCGAAGAGCTTTCCTTTCAGTTGGCTTCTTATCACTCACTAATAAACAGCCCCCAGAGTTTGGCTTCCCGTTGCCACGGCAACTCAAAAGAACCCGTTGAAGCTGCCAATAAAGGCATCTGCAAGAGCTCCCTAAACCCAGACTCCTTTCAAAACAATAGTACAAAGTGGAATCACCACTCACTCTGCCCACCCTCCCTGCCACACCACACACAACCTCAATTGTCAGTTTCATGGAAAGATTCAGTTCTTAGAATAGCTGGGAGTGGGGTTGTCTTGCCCAGATGAAATTAGAAGTATTTTCTAAGGATTCTTTAGAGACTAGCCTAGAAATCTGACCAACTTACCAGGTGTTAGCATCCCTAAGAGTTCATGGAGTTTAAAAATATGTCCGTATGTGCCCTTCCTCTACTAATACTTCATTTTTCTATGCATGAGGGGAAATCTGGGTATTTGGTATTTCGGAGCTAGAACTTCTGGCTAATTTCCCACAAAGAGTGAGGGGTTTCCTAATGTCCTCATGTATGTGTGAAAAACTTTATACTTTGTATAAGAGTGTTAAATATTCATATTGACTACTATCCCCTGGCCACATTCCCCTTTAGGTCAAGGCCATATTGCACTGGATTTAAGGTCATGCACTCTGGTGCCAAATTTACTGGTTTGAATCCCTTCTCTACCCTTCACGCTGCACTTTAGCAAACACTGTCTCTGTGCTGCACGTTCTTCAACTGTGAAATGGGAGAATAATAGTATTAACTTCAGAGTGCTTCCATGAGAATAAAATACATTAAAACATGTAAAGTACTTTGAACAATACCTGGATTTATTTATTTATTTATTTATTTTTAAAATATATTTTATTGAATTTTACAGAGAGGAAGGGAGAGGAATAGAAAGTTAGAAACATCGATCAGCTGCCTCCTGCACACTCCCCACCGGAGATGTGCCGAAACTGAGGCACATGCCCCTGTCCGGAATCGAACCTGGGACCCTTGAGTCCACAGGCCGACGCGCAATCCACTGAGCCAAACTGGTTTCAGCACAATACCTGGTTTTATATATCAAGTATGTTTCTAGACAGAGTATGCTGCTGAGGAATGCAAGCAAAATACCCTGTTTTCAAAGAGTTCACAGTCTGATATCCACATAGTTGAGCTAGACAAACCAATAATTATAGGAAATGTGACAGGAACTTCTCTAAATTAAGAGAGAACAGAGAAGGGGATCAGAATTTCCAATTTGAAGGATGTCTGGGTTTTCCCAAAATAGAGAAAGGTTTATCAATCAGGCATTTTTGGATTGCAAAGGACAACTCACTCCATTTAGCTCAACAATTTTATTTGAAAGATATATGTCATAGAGTCCTAGAAGGTTTGGCTCAGTGGATAGAGCATTGGCCTTCAGATTGAAGGTTCCCAGGTTCAATTCTGGTCAAGGGCACATGCCCAAGTTGTGGGCTCAGTCCCCAGAGTGTAGTGTGCAGAAGGCAGCTGATCAATGATTCTCTGTCATCATTGATGTTTCTGTCTCTCTCTCTCCTCCCTTCCTCTCTGAAATCAATAAAAATATATTAATAAAAAAAAGATTCATGTCACAGAAACTCAGGAGAATAAAAGCCCAGAAGAGCTAGAGACAGCATTTTAGGTATTTTCATCCTGATGCTCAATCATTAACATAACTTAGCTATTCTCCTGACAGGGCCTCTTTTATCATTACCAACGGTTTCCTTATTCTTTGATTTGTATTTTTTTTCAATTAAAGCTGACATCTAATATTATATTACCGGTAATTTCAGGTATACAGCATAGTGGTTAGACATTTTTATAAGTCACAAAGTCTTCACTTTGTATTGATGGTCTCTACCTCATAGTTTCTTTTTTAAAAATATATATTTTATTGATTTTTTTTTACAGAGAGGAACAGAGAGGGATAGAGAGTTAGAAACATCGATGAGAGAGAATCATCAATCAGCTGCCTCTTGCACACCCCCCACTGGGGAAGTGCCCGCAACCAAGGTACATGCCCTTGACCGGAATCGAACCTAGGACCTTTCAGTCCGCAGGCCGACGCTCTATCCACTGAGCCAAACCGGTTTCCGCTACCTCATAGTTTCTATTTCTTTATATCTATAGCTTGGCTCGACCCCTCATGACTTTGAACTCATCTTCCTTTCTGTATCATTTAGCTCTTGTTCTTGTCATTTATAGCCACATTTCCTCCCTTTCCTAACTCAAATTTTAGAGAGTGAGAGGGAATCTGATTGGCCTACTCCTCTTTTGGTGGCAGGTATGTTATAAGTTGCTGGCCAGGTTCTGGATTGTCCACCATTGCATCAGATGCCAATTCCGGTCCAGTCAGCTAAGGCAACAGTACCTCCATGAACTGTACATGAACTGTGGCTACCGAGGCCTGCCTCCTCAATAGAGGCTGTGGGCGGGGAAGTTTCCCTTAGAAAGGAAACATGGATGTAGTGGTCACGATGTTCTGTTTAGAAGAGAAAGAAGAAATCACATACAAAGAGCATGGAAAAGGAAGTGTATTGGGTCTAGAGATAATTCAACAGATTTTTTTTTACTAATTTTAATTTTCTTTTTCAAGTACAGTTTATATTCAATATTATTTTATATTAAATCCATGTGTATAGCATAGTGATTAGACAATCATATACTTTACAAAATGGTCCCCTTTATATTTCTTTCTTTCTTTCTTTCTTTCTTTCTTTCTTTCTTTCTTTCTTTTTTACAAATAGGATTTTTTATTTGTCACCATTAAGTCTGAATTTTAAGCAGATTTTTGAACCGGGAGTTCAAATCCATCAGCTCATTCGACTTTAGCACCTGTCTCATCCCAGTAGCTTTTGCAGAACTGCTACCTTCACCGTGCAGCTCCATGTTCTCCCAGTTAAGACTTGGGCTGCTTCAGCATTTTGACTTTTCTAACCAAGACATCATGGAGTGAATAAATAGATTGGCAAGCCATTTCTATGTCTTTTCCAATGCTGTCTGGGATCAATTTATTGACCACTTCCTTCAAGTCGTTGTCAGCATCTCTCGAGTCATGATTTCCATCATCATCTTCTGGATTTTATGGACCTGTTGATGCTGAGCACAAGAGGCCTTCTGAATCCGTTATTGCATTTTTTAGCCAAACTGACATAAAATATATGAAGCAAATAACCATCAGTAGTCCTTTTTAAAATTTTTGTCTTTATTGTTGAAAGTATTACAGATGTCCCCTTTTGTTGTTAATTTTTTCCCAATGACCCCCTCCAACCCGCATCCATCCCTCCCAAGCCTTCACTACACTTTTGCCTGTGTCCATGGGCTATACATAGATGTTCCCTGGTTATTCTCCTCCTCCACCCCCACCCACCCCCATCCCTATCTTCCCTCTGAAACCTATCAGTCTGTTCCATGGTTCTATGACTCTGGATCTATTTTGTTCATTATATTTCACATATGAGTGAGATCACGTGATATTTATCTTTCTCTGACTCTCATTGGTAGTCTTAACATCAACATAAGCTTCAATCATGGTCTGCCATTTATTTATTTATTTATTTTTGTTATTTATTTATTTATATTTTTTACCATGGAGCACATTTTGTCACGGGTAAGATCTATGCCATGGAAATTAGTCAGTCAGTTTTTGCCCTGAATATTCTTAGTAATTAGCTTAAATTTTCTAAATGCAACCTCATCATTCTGCAGATCAGCTAGGCTTACTTCAAAACCACCACCCTTGAGACCATCAATGAGATTTGGTTCCTTGAGTTCTCGTGCCTAGTGTTTTTCCAATATTTCTTTCTTTCTTTTTTTGAAATGTTTTTTATTGATTTGAGAAAGAGAGAAAAAGAGGTGGAGAAAGAGAAACATTGATGTCAGAGATACATCGATCTGATGCCTCCTGTTGAACTCAAAACCTGGGCATGTGCCCTGGCCAGGAATCGAACCAGTCACCTTTCGGTGCAAGGGACAACGTTCAACTAACTGAGACACATGGGCCAGGGCTTTCCAATATTTCTTATATTAAATATAATTGGTGCTTTCTCTTCATACCAATCTTCTTGGAAAATAGATCAACCACTTCCTTCTTGGCTCCCTTTTTGCCGCTTTTCATAAGGTGCTTGTTCCTGCCAACCACCCTGGTGCTGCTCAGAGAGCCATTGAAGGGTTTTATGTAGAGTTGTGTCTCAGAAAGATCACTCTTGCTGCAGAGTAAAAAACTGATTATAGGGAGCAAAGAGGGGACATAGGAGATTCCTTGGGTTCCCATTGAAGGCCAAGTGAAAGATGGTACCCTGTTTCCCCGAAAATAAGACAGTGTCTTATATTAATTTTTGCTCCCAAAGATGCGCTATGTCTTATTTTCAGGGGATGCCTTATTTTTCCATGAAGAAGAACACGGTACACGTTTATTGTTAAATGAAAAGAAAGGAAATTTATTACCTGTATACAGTACGGTAATTGTCAACACAGACCAGACAAACTGTGAATCCTACAGTATCAAGAATTTACTCATCTATTCAATGACAATCATGTCATCATCTTCTGGAACATCATCATAACAATCCAATTCCTGAATTTCCTGGTGAATTTCTTGTGACTCCATTTCTTTCAGAATCAGTGGACCAAATCTCTCATGTTTAGCAATAACACTGTCTTTAAATGAGTACTTCTTGTCAAGGTAGCCTGCTCGCAGTGCATTTGCAATGCAACTGTCAGTGATTTCCTCCCATGAATTCTTCAGCCAAGTCACAACTTCTTGCAGTTTAGAATTCACAAAGTTTCCACGCTGATTTCTCTCCATTCACACAGCAGTGACGTCAGGACTCTGCATAAGGTCACTGGTTGCTAGACGCCAGTCGGGGCGGCCCTAGTGACCAGTTTATGATAAATTAATTTTCATTCTGAGACAGAGCCTGGGGGCCTTATTTTTGGGGGATGACTTATATTTCACTCAGAAGGAAACCTGTAAATAGGTCTTATTTTTGGAGGATGTCTTATTTTTGGGGAAACACGGTAGTAAGGTGGACTGGGCCGATAACAGTGATGCTGATGTAGTCATTTATTCATTGCTTTGATCAATAAGTATTTAATGAGCTCCTACTAAGAGTGCTAGGCACTAAGGGCATACAGATGAACAAAGTGGATGTGGGCCTGCCATCACAGAGTTCTTCTAAGAGGCAGCACAGACAGGAATTAGTGGAGTTGAATGTGGAAGTGATGAAAAAGAGTGTGGGATGATTTACTGGCTTGCGATTGATTCTAACACCCTTGCCCTTTCCACCTCACTACTTCCCCTAAGGCTGTGTATGTTCAGGTAGGGATTGAAGGACGAATCAAGGACAAATCTATAAGAACTTTGTATGCCCTTCTCATCAGCTCAGACATTGTTTTGGAAACTTTAGGGAGCCATTGAAAATGTGTAAGTAGGGCCCTAGCTGGTTTGGCCAGAGTGGATAGAGCGTCAGCCTGAGGACTGGAGGGTCCTGGGTTTGATTCCAGGCAAGGGCACATGCCTGAGTTGTGTGCTCAATCCCCACTGTGGGGCATGAAAGAGGCAGCTGATCAATGGTTCTCTCTCATCATTGATGTTTCTATCTCTCTCTCCTTTTCTCTTCCTCTTTGAAATCAATACAAAATATATTTTTTAAAAGGTAAAAAAAAAACTTTAAAAAAGAGAGAAAATGGATAAGCAGGGAAATGGCTTGACCAGATATATTTGTTTGCAAGAACAAGATTTAAACCTCTAAACCTTAGAATTCCTCCAGGGCTGAATAGCCACTTTGAGAAGACGCGAATGCTCAAATTTTCTTTTCATATTCTACCCTCTAGTGGCATGAGGAAAAACAGCAAGTTCCATGGGTTTGCAAGGTTTTGACTCGCCCTGAATGTTACAGCTCTTAGATTTCTCTGCTAGTTCTGTAGTTCAGTCTTCAGCAGAGACCATCCATTCATTCTGAGATTCCCTCAGCTCCAAGGACGCAGCTCTGTCTCGAACGACAGAGAGTCCTCTGAAGAGAGCTCTCACCAGCCTGGATCCCATTCTCCCATCGCCGCCACCTCTCCCTCTCTCTTCGGTGCCCTTGCAATGCAGAGCTCTCAGTAGAGCAGCTAGCACTGCTGCCCTCACGTGGGAACCTAGCGAAGTGCACATTGCATTTCTTCTAGGTCTGCTTCCTTTGAGAAAGTCAATTCTTTTAAACTTGGCATCCTATTGAGCATCCTCTTTATTAACGCCTGAGTCATAGAAGGATAGCACTCCTTCTTACTGCCTGGCTCAAATATAAGGAAGCAGCACGCAGGACAAAAGGGCAGGAGCGCCTTCTCTCCATGAATTCAGCACTGTCATCAAACCACAACCAGCAAAAAATAAAACCCCAGAAAACAACTTTTCCAAGGCTTGACTATACTATCCTGAGAGTAGGGCATATATATGGAAGTCTTTTCAAGGACGTCTCCTGCTTTCTCTCTTTCTCTCACACCTTTATCCTTGTCCCTTCTCCCCAGAGTCACTGTGCTTCTAAGATGGTGCTCTGATGAAACGCACCGTAATAAGACAGTCTTATTAGTCTATGTAGCTTGGGGGAAAAATTACTGGGTTTGCTTCTCAACAGTCCAGGTTGATTTAAACACCCTCTGGCGGCATTCCTTTGGCATCCTCGCCATGCTGACGAACTTGGGCCGCAGTCCCCTCCCCTCGCTGACTCAGCACATAGCGGCAAAGTGACCCTTTAAATCTCACCTCAGCCAAGACAGCTCTTCCACCTGCTAAAAGGGTGATTTTGTGAATTAAGCTGATACTATTCTTCTGATTTAGTATATATATTATGATTTAGTATACACACACACACACACACACACACACACACACACCACCCACAGATAATTTATTCCAGAACTTATGTTAAAGCCAGGGGCTTTCGGCTTTCTGACTGACAGATTTCCTCCCCCATTCAAGCGCTCTATTCACCCAGGAATTTGCGATTGAAATAGTACGTCCTGCTGGCTTGAGTGGAGCAGCATACCAGTATTACTGAAGGCTGAGTGGCCGTTGCCATGGGAGTGTTTGCATAGAACGGCTTATACAAGGTCGTAGGCCTGGGGGCTGCTTAGATTCACAGGATTCTAGAACTTTGCCAGCCCCCTCATTTTACTGATGAGGAAATTGAGGCCCAAAGACTTAGTTAAGCGACTTGTTCAAAGTCCGAGAGCGAGTTAAGAGTCAGAGTTGTATTCTTTGCAGTACATCACCCTTTTCTTTAAAACACACCCATGAATCAGTGGACCTGCAGATGGATATTTCTCTCTCTCTCCCTTACTTCGCTAAGAAAAACAACACATACACATACAGGCACATACTCAATGGTTATTCCTCTAGCCTTTTCCACTGTGCTATTCCAGCACCGCTAACCCAGATAGAAGTGCTAGGAAGTGTGGCAATGACAGCAAGGGGTATGCGCATATCCTTGCACTGGTACGCATGCATATGTTTGCATCAAATTACACGTGCGCGCCTGTGGATGGTTGTGCTAATTAGGCACTTGTATAGCTCTTGATTACTGAAATTCCTTAACCCTCATTTTCCTCAGGAGCGACGTTCAGATAAGAATAGTACCTATCTCAAAGGATTCGGTGAGAGAATATATGTAAAGTGCTTAAGCACAGTAGCTGGCAAGTAATAAGTGGCTGTGATGTTGTTTTTATTATGTCTTTCTGCAACGGAATGTGTCAGGGATTGCCTACAAGGCACTAGGCTAAATGCTTTCAATTTTTCATTTAATTTCCACAATTATCCTCTGAAGTAGGTTCTTGCATTTTCTGTATAGCGCTGATGAGAAAACTAGGCCCAGAGAGCCGGAGTCACTTGCACAAGGATAGGAAGGGCCTGAGAAAGAATCAAACAAAACCAGGTCTGTCTAACGCTAATGCCCTCAATCTTAATTAGGTTATACTGCCTCTCCTATAGAAAGGCAGAAAAATAACCCAGTGCCTGAATTTGTTTAGAACTCTACATCCAAAAGCACAAGATACACATTGCACATGGAATGGGCTGGCTCATCCATATAAAGATGTTTTAATTAAACCCACTGAAACTATAAGCGAAGAATTTGTTTTTACTTCCCATTTAATTACAGTTCTTTTCTAGAGACCCTCTTTAGCCATTTTGTACAAGAGAAAATTTCCTAATGACTGAATGCCATTTTATTCAATATCCTATTGTTTTAAAACCCCTAGTTGGTCCGGCTAAGATCACTAATCTAATTGAAATTATGGCACCAAATGCTTGGGTTCCTACTTACCTAGTAGGCTATCTATTCTTTTGTTGTTGCTGTTAACCCTCACCTGAGGATATTTTTTCCATTGATTTTTAGAGAGAGTGTAAGGGAGGAAGGGATGGGAAGAGAGAGAGAAATATCAATGTGCAAGAGACACATCAATTGGTTGCCACCTGCATGCACCTCAATGGGACCTGGGAGGAAAAGACTGCAACCCAAGTGTATGCCCTCGACCGGGAATTGAACCGAAGATTCTTTGGTGAGCGGGCCAACGCTGCAACCACTGAGCAACACTGGCCAGAGCAGGCTATCTATTCTTTCTTTATTTATTTTTTAAATGTTTTAAAAAACATATTGTATTGATTTCTTACAGAGAGGAAGAGAGAGAGATAGAGAGCCAGAAACATCGATGAGAGAGAATCATCGATCAGCTGCCTCTTGCACACCCCCTCCTGGGGATGTGCCCGCAACCAAGGTACATGCCCTTGATCGGAATCGAACGCGGGACCTTTCAGTCCGCAGGCTGACGCTCTATCCACTGAGCCAAACCAGTTTCGGCAGGCTATCTGTTCTTTAAAATCTCTTCTGACACAGAGATGAAACATTTCTTTAATATATGTTATTTCATTCTGATGAAAAATACCAGTTTTAAGGTCGTCCAGAGTCTGACCCAAATCTCTCTTGTGGTCATATCATTCCGTTTCTATCAGATCACTTTCAATCAGAACTTAGTTGTTCCTGGCGGTTCCCTTTTCCTTCTCTCTCTGTTTCCTCCCTCGGTGATTTTATCTATCCCATACTTTCATCTATCGCTGCCGGATAGAGAACTACCCATCAATCTTATTCAGCAAACATTAACCAACTCCTTGCTATGTGCTACAAACTGAATCACAGTGGTCCAGTCAGGCGTCTGCCCTGAGCTCCAGCCCAGATGTTTGTGGAATATCTTTGACAGGACGATGTGACATACCTGATACCCCTTGTAAAAACAGTTCTGGGAAAGAAAATACCTCGGTTTCCCTGTACTCTGGTCTTGGCAGTACACATCTGACCTTCCTTATCCTTACATTGGCTGTTCAGTCTCTGGACTTCTCTATATGGACTCTACAAATCTACTTATCTCAATCCAACTTGGAGCCATGGGAAAAATGATTAATGTTAGCTTCTCAAAACAACAAAACCTCCCGAAACCGGTTTGGCTCAGTGGATAGAGTGTCGGTCTGCGGACTGAAAGGTCCCATATTCGATTTCAGTCAAGGGCAGGTATCTTGGTTGTGGGCACATCCCCAATAAGGGATGTGCAAGAGGCAGCTGATCAATGATTCTCTCTCATCGATGTTTCTCTCTATCCCTCTCTCTTCCCCCCTGTAAAACATCAATTATCTATATCTATATCTATATCTATATCTATATCTATATCTATATCTATATCTATATCTATATCATATATATATATATATATATATATATATATATATATATATATATATATAACACCTAATCATACCTCATCACTTTGTTCACCAAACCACACTGTGCTCTTAATTGCTTCTAATATTTCATCTGATAGAAGCACACTATTCCTCTAAAAAAAATTTCCTAGGCCCCCCTGATCACCTACTTAAAACCAGCCCACAACTCCCCATTGTTCTAAGATCATTCAAATTCTTTATTGAGGCCCAGAAGAAACCCTGAATAATCTGGCTGCTACCCACGTCTACCAGTCAGCACTCTCATCTTATGTCACTCTCCTGCTGCGCTCCAGCCACACCGGCATCCTTGAAATAATTCTTCTGACATAGGCTTCAGCAAAAGCTCTTCTCTCTGCTTTTGTCATGTTCTCCTCATCTTTTGAATCTTGGTCTTAGGCTATCCCTCTTTTCCAATTAGCCTTTATTCCTAATTATTGTTCTTTCTCGTGGTACCATTTGTTTCTTCATAGCTTTTATCCCAATTATAATGTTACATATTTTTAGAATATACCTATTGTCTGTCTCCCCTACGAGACTGGAGGTTCCATGAAGGCTAGAACCATGTCTGCTTAGTGTGTCAATGCATATACTCCATGTAGTGGAGTGCCTGGCACTTGGTAAGTGCTCATACATGGTAGCTGATATCTTTGTTCCTAACACACTCCCTTTCTCATTCTGTAAAATGACTGTTTCAAAGCTTTAGCACTCTCTCTAAACTACCTCCTCTAATCTCAACTTCCTTAAAATCTGACCAGAAATTACCATCCTATCCTTATTTTATGTAATTCCTTAAATGCCCCACATTTGAGTATCACTGCTGCACTCAACATTTCATCAAACTTCCAGCCTATTGTTCACACTATTTCTCTGCCCATATACCTCTCATTCCTTGTTATCATCCTGTCCTTAATGCCCAGTGCAAAAGGTACATTTCCTCATCAGTTTTCCGTATCTATAATAATAAAGGCATAACATGCAAATTAGACCAGATGTCCTTCCCAATGACCTTCCAGACGAAGCCAGGGCTGAGAGGGAAGCCCGGGTTCTGGGTGGCAGAGGGAAGCTGGTGTGGGCAGCTGGGGGAGGGAAGGCCTACTCTTGCACGAATTTTGTGCATCGGGCCTCTAGTTAGTTTATAATAAGTTGCTTCCTTATAAGCATTCCCAAAGCCTTCCACAATACTTTTGCATAAAAGTTTCCACATTGTGTGTGTGTGTGTGTGTGTGTGTGTGTGTGTGTGTGTTATTTGTGTGGGTCTCTTATCCTGAAGGGTGAATTCTTTAGGGATAAAGGATTTTTTTTTGGTCTTTAAATCCCATCACCCAGCATAGCTCTTTAAAAAGAGATGTTTTAAAAAAATATATTATTATTATTATTTTAAATCCTCACTTGAGGATATTTTTTCACTGATTTTTTATTCTAAAAACACTGGCCCAGTGTTTCCCAAACTTTTGACATATGTGTACCCCTTCTATAATTTTCGTAACACTGAGTACCCCTTGTCAAAAAAAAATGGATGTATTTTAATAACAATCAAAATATATATATATATATATATATATATATATATATATATATATAGACACACACATATACATACATATACAAAATAATAATAAACGGAAAATAAAATTATTCATAATAAAATATAAATAAAAGTTATATTATAAATAACATTTATTTGCACACTGGACCATCTCACACCTCACAAGACTGTCTTGACTTGACTCATGAGAATGTAGAATTAGACGCAGCTAAGCACGGTGCAGTGCATATCCCCACCAAACTCCGGTGCAACGTGTACCCCCACCAAACTCTTCCGGTACCCCTGGGGGTATGTGTACCATACTTTGGGAAACACTGTAAGAGAAAGGGAAAGACAGAGAGAAATATCAATATGAGAGAAACACATCAACTGGTTGCCTCATGCATGCACCCTGACCAGGGCCTGGGCCGGGAAGGAGCCTGTAACTGAGGTGTGTGCCCTTGACCGGAATCGGAACCGGGACTCTTCAGTCCAGAGGCCTATGCTTTACCCACTGAGCCAAACCAGCTAGAGTGTTGCTGCCACTTTTTGAGAGATTGCCTTCAACTCTCATAGTTGCCATTCTCTTCGTGTAATTCTTGGTGAGAAGAGCCTGACGCTCCATCTTGCTTTGTGCAGTAACCACATATGGTGCTTTGCTGACCATAATTCTCCCATTGATTGCCATGACAGCTTTATTAGCTTTCTCAGGAGATGTAAGAAAAGCAAAGGCAAGGCCTTTGTTGTGGCTAGCCTCTGTCACGACCCTGACACTAGTGGCTGTGCAAAGAGGTAGAATTCTTTCCTCAGTCATTTATCATCAATACCATTTTCAAGATTTTTCACATACCCTCGCCCTAGCTGGTTTGGCTCAGTGGCGAGAGCGTTGGCCTGTGAACTAAAGGGTTCCCTGGTTCAATTCCAGCCAAGGGCACGTGCCTGGATTGCAGGCTCAGTCCTCAGTAGGGGGCATCCAGGATGCAGTCAATCAATGAGTCTCTCTCCCACTCCCTGCCTCTCCCTCTCTCTTTCTCTCTGAAATCAATAAAAAAAAAATTTTTTTTTAAAGAGTAGCACCCTTGAGGCTTACACTGTTTTGTTTGCTCAAATTTGTGTTTTAATTCAGATTGTCTGTCTACTTTGTTCTGTGATGTACCAACATGAACTTAATTCCCATTTAGGAATTTTCCACTCATTCTTTCTATGGATTTCTGGACATTTTCAAAATTGTCACATATATTTTTTCATAAATCCAAAGTCTTTGGATTTTCTACTTTTATTAGTTAGTTGGTATTAAATTATACCTCAATAAATATATTACATATAGAAAATCCTAAATACTCCAACAAAAAATTGTTAGAACAAATAAACAAATTTAGTAAAGTTTCAGAATACAAAATCAATATACAAATATCAGTTGCATTTCTATACAATAATAACAAACTATCAAAAAGAGAAATTAAGAAAATAATCCCACTAATAATTACATCAAAAAGAATAAAATAAAATACCCATGAATAAATTTAATCAAGAAAGTGAAAAACCTGCACATTGAAAACTATAAGATACTAATGAAAGAAATTTAATAAGACACACATAAATGGAAAGATATTCCATGCTATTGCATTAGAAGAATTAATATCATTAAAATCCCATACTACCCAAAGTGATCTAGAGATTCAATGCAATTCCTATCAAAATACCCAATGACATTTTTTCACAGAACTAGAACAAATAATCCTAAAATCTGTATGGAATCACAAATAGCCAAAGCAATCTTGAGAAACATAAAAGGAACAAAGTTGGAGATATCACACTTCCTGATTTCAAACTATATTTGACTTATGTGTTTGTTTTTATGCCAAAAAAATCATAAGGCATTGGCATAAAAACAAACACATAAGTCAATGGAACAGACTAGAGAGCCCAGAAACAAATCCCAATATATAGTTAATTAATTTATGAAAAAGGAGCCAAGAATACACAATGGAGAAAGGACAATCTGATCAACAAATGGTGTTGGGGAAACTGGACAACCATATACAAAAGAATAAAACTGGACTACTATCTTCTTACACTATACACAAAAACTTAACTCAAGATAGATGAAAGATTTGAATGTAAGACCTAAGACCATAAAACTCCTAGAAGAAAATGTAGGTGGTAAGCTTCTTGACATCAGTTTTGGCAATGGCTTTTTTGGCCTTGACGCCAAAAGTAAAGGCAACAAAAGCAAAAATAAATAAGTAGGACTACATCAAACTGAATAAACCTTTGAACAGCAAAGGCAACCATCAACATAATCAAAAGACTACCTAAGGAACAGGAGAGAATATTTATAAATCATATATCAACAATCCAATTTTAAAATGGCTGGAGGATCTGAATAGACATTTTTCCGAAGAAGACATACAGAAGGCCATGAAAAAGGGCTCAACATGACTAATCATCAGAAAAATGCAAATTCAAACCACAATGAAATAGCAACTCACACCTATTAGATTGGCTATTATAAAAAATAGAAAAAAAAAAACAAGTGTTGATGAGGATGTGGAGAAAAAGGAAACTGATGCAACCACTGTGGAAAACAGTATGGAGGTTCTTCAAAAAATTAAAAATAGAACCACCATATGATCTATTTATTCCACACTGAGTATTTGTCAGAAGGAAACAAAAACACCAAATAGAAAGGTATCTGCACCCACCCCCCCTATTGTAAATATTTCAGCAATATTTACAATAGCCAAGACATGGAAAAAACCTAAATGTTCACTGATGGATGAATGGATAAAGAAGATGTAATCCTATATAATAAAAGCCTAATATGCAAATCTACCAAATGTCAGAATGACCGGCAGAACGACCAGTTGCTATGATGTGCACTGACTACCAGGGGGCAGATGCTCAATGCAGGCCAGTGAAGGTGGGTGTCAGTGGGCTCCCCCCCCCCAGATTGTCCCGCCAGTTGCCCGACAGATCAGCCCTGATCACTGGCCAGGCCTAGGGACCATACCCGTGCACAAATTTCATGCCTAAGGTCTCTAGTTAATTTATAATTAGTTGCTCCCTTATACACACACACACACACACACACACACACACACACACATCAGCTGTCATCAACCTTTTGGACCTCACAGACCATCAGTGGTCCATGGACCACTGGTTGGCAACCACTGATACATAATGTATGTATTGTGTATTATATATACACTAGAGGCCCAGTGCACAAAATTCGTGCAAGGGGGAAGAGGGGTGTCCCTCAGTCCAGCCTGCACCCTCTTCAATCTGGGACTCCTTGAGGGATGCCTGACTGCCCGTTTAGGCCATCAGGATCAGGCCTAAACAGGCAGTCAGACATCCCTCTCACAATCCAGGACTGCTGGCTCCCAACTGCTCGCCTGCCTTCCACTTTTGCCTGCCAGCCTGATCACCCCCTAACCACTCCCATGCCAGCCTGATTGATGTCTAACTGCTCCCCTGCCAGCCTGTTTAGCCCCAACTTCCCTCCTCTGCTGGCCTGGTCACCACCAACTGCCCTCCCCTGCAGGACTGATCGCCTCCAACTTCCCTCCCTTGCAGGCCTGGTCCCTCCCAACTGCCCTCCCCTGCTGGCTATCTTGTGGTAGTCATCTTGTGTCCACATAAGGGCAGGATCTTTGACCACATGGGGGCAGCCATATTGTGCGTTGCAGTGACGGTCAATCTGCATGTTACTCTTTCATTAGATAGGATAGAGGCCTGGTGCATGGGTTGGGGCCAGCTGGTTTTCCCTGAAGTGTGTCCTGGATCAGGATGGAGATTCCCTTGGGGCGTGGGGCAGCCTGGGTGAGAGGCCTGTGGTGGTTTGCAGGCCGGCCATGCCCCCTGGCAGCCCAAGCAGAGACCCTGGTATCTGGAATTTATTTACTTTTTACAATTGAAACTTTGTAGCCCGGAATGGAACCAAGCCTCCTGCTCACTTTGTGGCCAGCAGCCACTTCTGTTTGGATTTGTTTACCTTCTATCATTGAAACTTTGTCGCCTTGAGTGGAGGCCTAGGCTGGCAAGGGCAGGCAGAAAGCATGGCTTCCTCAGTTGCATGGGAAACCCAAGCCTCCCTCCTGCTCTCTGTGGCTGTAACCATCTTGATTGGGTTTATTTGCATACTCACTCTGATTCTCTGGTGGGCATGGCTGGTGGGTATAGTGGAGTAATGGTTAATTTGTATATTACTCTTTTATTAGGTAGGATTCTACTGTGTGTGTGTGTGTGTGTGTGTGTGTGTATAATGAAATATTTTTCAGCTATACAAAAAGAAGAAAATCTTACCATCTGTGACAACATGGATGGACCTTGGGTGTTATGTTAAAGCAAATAATAATAATAATAATAATAAAATAACCTCAAGTGAGGATTAACAAAGCAATACAGCAATAACAGAAAAAGATTAGAGGGCCCTAGTTGGTTTGGCTCAGTGGATAGGGCATTGGCTTGCAGACTGAAAAGTTTTGCGGGTTTGATTCCAGTTAAGGGCACATGCCCAGGTTGGAGCTGATACCCCCTAGGGCAGGGGTGGGCAAACTTTTTGACTTGAGGGCCACAATGGGTTCTTAAACTGGACCGGAGGGCCGGAACAAAAGCAACCTGACCATGTTGGCACTCTTATCTTAGGCTGCTGGTGAAGGAGCGGAGGGGAGAGCAAGAGAACCCTCCGCTCTTTCGGCTCCGTGGGCCGGATCCGACCTGCGGGCTGTAGTTTGCCCATGGCTGCCCTTTCTATCTGGCCCACGGTCCATTATAAGAACCCATTGTGGCCCTCGAGTCAAAAAGTTTGCCCACCCCTGGTAGGGGAAGGGCAGAAAGAGGAATTATTGTTTAATGGGTACAGAGTTTCAGTTTCAGATGATGAAAAAGTAAGTTCTGGAGCCTGCTGAAGTGGCTCCATTGGTTGAGCATCATCTCATGCATCAAAAGACTGCTGGTTTGACTCCTGGTTGGGACACATGCCTGAGTTGCAGGTTTGATCCCTGATTGGAGAGTGTGAAAAAGGCAGCCAATTGACCTCTCTCTCTCTCTCTCTCTCTCTCTCTCTCTCTCTCTCTCTCTCTCAGCATGTCCTTGGGTGAGGATTAAAAATATAAAAGTTCTGCAAATGGATATTGCTGATGAGCACAGATTTAAAACAAAAAACCCTGCCATTTCCAGTAGGTGTATCAATTGTTGAAGTCTCACTCATATTCCATTTTTTAGTGAACTTACTCTTTCCATGTCCCCTAGAAAAGAGGGCAACCTGCTGCAAACTAGACCAGTGAGATTCCTTTTCCCAGCAATTTGGAATTGAGAAGCTGAAAGAATGAAGCAATTGGTAAATGGTGCGTTCTTAAACAAAAGGTACTGTAAAGGCTAGGACACAGTAAATGAAAACCATGTGCAAGCTAAACTTTTCGTGGATTCACAGAAATTCATCTGCCAAGAAAATGTAGACAATACCAGTAGATCACAAAGATGTATGAGAGGTAGAGAAAGAAGCCTAGGTTAGCCCAGCCAGTGTTGCTGAGTGGTTGAACCAAGAGGTCATGGTTCGATCCCAGGTCAGGCACATGCCCAGGTTTCGGGCTGTATCCCCAGTGGGGGGCGTGCAAGAGACAGCTGATCAGTGATTCTCATCCTTGATGTTTCTATCTCTCTCTATCCCTCTCCTTTCCTCTCTGAAATCAATAAAAATATATTTTAAAAACAAAAAAGAAGTCTGGTTTACCGCTTCATAGGTTGTTCTGTTCTGAGCTGGTAGCATTTAATTTTATGTGACAGTATTTGTATTCCACTCCTTCGATATCATGAATCTGTTCACTTATCTCCAGTGCCTTTGCTATTAGCTCAAACTGAAGACTCATCTTCCTTGACCTGGATTGTGCCAACAGCCTGCTCATCGGTCTCCTTGCCGCTACTCTTGCCCAATCCATTTGCCACATTATAGTCCAAGTGATCTTTAGAAGCATGAATCAGATTCTGTTACATCTCTGTTTAATATCCCTAATGGCCTCCATTGCTTTAAAGTGAAATCTAAGCTTCCTTACAGGACAACTCCATACTGAGCCCTGACCTCCTCTCCAATCACATAATATAGTGTTCCCTTCTTCACGCATTATCTTTTTAAAAATATATATTTTATTGATTTTTCACAGAGAGGAAGAGAGAGGATAGAGAGTTAGAAACATCGATGAGAGAGAATCATCGATCAGCTGCCTCTTGCACACCCCCTACTGGGGATGTGCCCGCAACCAAGGTACATGCCCTTGACCAGAATCGAACCCGGGACCTTTCAGTCCGCAGGCTGACGCTCTATCCACTGAGCCAAACCGGTCCCGGCATTCACGCATCATCTTAACTACCGGTAGTATAAATTTATGTGGCATTGTTGTTTGTTTGGGTGTTTGTTTGTTTTGGAGGCTGTCCATCTGCTTTCCCACCTGGAATACACTTTCTTGGTTTAGAAGGTTTATTTTGTATTGCCTTTCAGGTCTCAGCTCATGCCACAACTCAGAGAGGCGTTACTTTAACACAATGGCTCTCGATTGGGGATAATTTTGCCCCCCCCCCCCGAGATATTTGGTAATATCTTAAGACGTTTTTGGTTATCATAACAAGAGGGGCTGTATGTCACTGGTGTCTAGTGGGTAGAGACCAGGGATGCTACTAAATACCCTACAATGCCCAGGGCAGCCTCCTGCAAGAACAGTTATCTAGTCCAAAAGGACAAGAGTGCAGAGACTGAGGAACCCTATAAATAGCACCTATTTAAGTGGTTCTATTTTATTGCCCTATTTATTTCCTTGACAGTACCCATCATAATCTGAATCTATTTTATTTGTTTGTTTGTTAATTCTCCGCATGTCCTATTAAAACATCAACTCCATGAAGTCAAGATTTTGTTGTTGTTGTTGTTAATCCTCGCCCAAGGATGTATTTTTTTTTCCCACCCACTGATTTTTAGGAAGAGTGGAAGAGAAAAGGAAAGACATAGAGAAACATTGCTGACTGGTTGCCTCCTGCATAAGCCTCGACCAGGGCCCAAGCCGGGGAGAAGCCTGCAACTAAGGTACATGCCCTTGACTGGAATTGAACCCAGAACCCTTTGGTCCGCAGGCTAGTGCTTTATCCATGAAGGCAAACCAGCTAGGGCTGAAGTCGAGATTTTTATTTGCCTGGTTCACTGCTGATTAATGAATGAATGAATTCCATGCACTTATAGCTACTCAATACTATACTTTTCCCACTAATTTTAAGTTTCATAATACAAATTAATCTAATTCATTTCCAACAAAGCACCTACTTTTATTCATTGCTTCAACCAGTATTTCTTGAGTGCTAAGTGCCACGCAATGAGCTAGGTGCAGGGTATGTACAAAACATGGCCCTTAAAAAAGCTTATAATTGCTGAAACCAGTTTGGCTCAGTGGTAGAGCGTCAGTCTGGGGACTGAAAGGTCCCAGGTTCGATTCCGGTCAAGGGCATGTACGTTGGTTGTGGGCACATCCCCAGTAGGGGTGTGCAAGAGGCAGCTGGTCGATGTTTCTCTCTCATCGACGTTTCTAGCTCTCTGTCTCTCTCCCTTTCTCTCTGTGAAATATCAATAAAATGTATTTTAAAAATAAAAAATAAAGCAGAAATGTTTAATTAAAAAAAAAGCTTTAACTAAAAGCTTATTATCCAGTCTCTTTCTGCACCCCCACATATCCCTTTTCATTTAAAAAGGCCACTTATAGTTCGGGATGCCATGGGGAATCAAGGAGAACATACAAAGGGCTTCATCTCTTCCTCAGGGCTAAGGGGGAATGAAGGATACACACAGATAACTCCAAATACCCGAAAAGAACACAAATAAGAAAAGCAAAATTGTTACTAGCTATGGAAAGCAGAGTAGGCTTTGTGGAAGGGGTGCTATTTGATTGGAGACATAAAAGAAGACATAGGAGAGTTTGGTAAAATAGAAGGAGGAAATGGAGAGAAGGGGAGGGGACATTCCAGGCAGAGAGAATGGCAAAAGCCAAGGCGAAAAAAGTGTGTGTGCCAGGAACAAGTAGACGTGTTTGGCCATCGCACAGAACAGTGAGAGGTTAGGCTGGAAAGGGACACTGGGTCCAAACTGGGTCAGTTGAATATAATACAAATGACTCAAATCTTGCCCGTATTTCCTATGATTTAGAGCAGCATTTCCCTCATGCACACCGGGAAGGGAAAGCTCAGGGAAATCCAGTGGCTCACGAAAACTTTATTGCTGTAACTGTCAGGATTTTAGAGAGAGAGGCTCCCGGCTTACCACACTTCTCGGGAGCACAGTGTGGTGACTCTCACGACGGGACAGAGCTCCTGATACAGAACAGGGACACTTCCTGCCTCCGTGTAAGAACAAACAGCGCATTGCCAGATTTCATTTCATTTTGGGGGGGATAAAATGGCTTAAAAAGGAGTGCTTTTCCTCTCATTCCAAAGTATGATAGTGTATACAAATGTGTATACAAATGAGGATGCGGAAGCAAAAGAGGGACCAAATAATGGAAAGAATAGGCCAGTTTGTTTGAGAAACAAGCTATGCTGAAGTGTTCATTTGTAAAATTCCAGTTACCATAGCAATTGGATGCTGCCATCTCCACTGTTCCTCCTTTTTATCCTTTGCATGGTCTTTAAAGAAATTATTTCTGAGGCAGATGTAGTCCTTGTTTATCTTTTTAAAAAATAAAAAAAAAATTTTTAAATGTATTTTATTAATATTTTACAGAGAGGAAGGGAGAGAGATAGAGAGCTAGAAACATCGATGAGAGAGAAACATCGACTAGCTGCCTCTTGCACACCCCCTACCAGGGATGTGCCCGCAACCAATGTACATGCCCTTGACTGGAATCGAACCTGGGACCTTTCAGTCCACAGACCAATGCTCTACCACTGAGCCAAACCGGTTTCTGCTATCTTTTTTTTTAAAAATAAATCTTTATTGCTCAGATTATTACAATTGTTCCCCTCCGCCCCCCATAGCTCCCTTCCACCTGGTTCCCACCCCACACTCTGCCCTTATCCCCCCACCCCTTGTCCTCATCCATAGGTGTACGATTTTAATCCAGTCTCTTTCTGCACCTCCACACCCCTTTCCCCCTGATAATTATCAGTCCACTACCTTTCTTTGCCCCTGATTCACCAGTTTATTTTGTCCCTCAGATTTTTAATTCACTTGATCTTCTTCCTTTTCTTAAATAATACTTTTCAGCATTTCATATAATACTGGTTAGGTGGTGATGAACTCCTTTAACTTTTTCTTATCTGTGAAGCTCTTTATCTGCCCTTCAATTCTGAATGCCAGCTTTGCTGGATATAGTAATCTTGGTTATAGGTTCTTGCTATTCATCACTTTGAATATTTCTTGCTACTCCCTTCTGGCCTGCATAGATTCTGTTGATAAATCAGCAGATAGCCAAATGGGTGCTCCCTTATAGGTAACCAATTCTTTTCTCTTGCTGCTTGTAAGATCTTCTTTTTGTCTTTTGCCCTTGGCATTTTAATTATGATTTGTCTTGGAGTATTCCTCTTTGGATTCCTCTTGTTTGGGGTTCTGTACGCTCCCTATACTTGTAAGTCTGTTTCTTTCATCAGGTGGGGGAAGTTTTCTGATATTATTTCTTCAAATATGTTTTCAGTATTTTGCACTCTCTCTTCTTCTGGCAGCCCCATAATTCTGATGTTGGTATGCTTGAAGTTGTCCCAGAGGCTCCTTACACTATCTTCAACTTTCTGGATTCCCTTTTCTTCTTGCTTCTCCAGAGGAATGTCTTTTGGCTTTTGTATTCCATCTCTTTGACCTGATTCTTGTGTTCCTCCATTCTGCTGTTGGACCACTGCATAATATTTTCCAATTTAGTCAGTTTCTGATTGATTTTTAGTTGGGTCTCATGAAATTTATCTACCTTTTCTAGGATATTCTTGCATAACCTTAGAACCGTAGTTCTTTTTTTTTTTTTAATATATTTTATTGATATTTTACAGAGAGGAAGGGAGAGAGAGAGAGCTAGAAACGTCGATGAGAGAGAAACATCGACCAGCTGCCTCTTGCACACCCCCCACCGGGGATGTGCCCGCAGCCAAGGTACATGCCCTTGACCGGAATCGAACCCGGGACCCTTCAGTCCGCAGACCGACGCTCTACCACTGAGCCAAACCGGTTTCGGCAGAACCGTAGTTCTAACCTCTATATCCTCCAACTGTTTCGTTTGAGATCTATTTCCTTGTCTCAGCATTTTCGCTGTTCTTCAGAGTTGGTAGGATGGCTTTGTGTATTTGGTGTTTTATATGGCCCAGTGGGTCAGCCTCCTCAGTTACCTGAGGTAGACACTCTTGGTGCTCCCTTTTGTGGACTGCATGTACAGCCTTGTTGTAGCTAAGTCTTTATTGTTGTTGATATCCCTGGAAGGAATTGACCTTCAGGCCAATTGGATGTGGGTATCAGCTGTGTCTACTCTGGGATACCTTCTGTATTGGAGACAGTCTTATAGGATCAGACTTGAAAAATTGCAGAAGCCTCTGTGCTCAACTTGGATGGGGCGGAATCTCAGGGCTGAGCTGACAGTCTTGGCTTCCTGTCAGCCCTGCCCTTGTGTGCTCACCTGAGTTTCCGCCTGACCTCTGCCTTCTGAAGCTCCCCTAAGTTTCTGTCTAATTGTCCCAGCTTACCCATGCAAGAGCGTGGGTGCCCCAGGGGCTCGCCAGGGATTGGGTTGGGTCTCTGTAGTCTGGAGCTTCTGACTCCTTCCACTACGGAGAGGCCACGGCCACCTCCGAGGTCAGACCTCTGCTCTCACTCACTCATGCGCTACTGTAGACCCTGCCCACTGCAGCTCCCAGCTCCCCCAGTCTCCCAGTCTCCGTGTGCTTTTCTCTAGTCCAGACTCCACTCATATGAGCCTAGGTCCACGGGGTTTCAGCCGGGGTTGGGGTTCAGTACAGTCGAAAAGGGTTCAGTGCAATCGGAAATTCCTCCCCTCCCACCAGGCAGGCATTCAGCCGCACTTCCTCTCAGCGCACGAGTGTCTCCCTACCTCAGTGCTTTGCGGCTCCCAGTCCGATCCGTGAGCCTTTCTCCTTCTTTCTAGTTGTAGATTTCCCACTCCACCAGCTTTCCTGTGTTTTTGGATGAAGTCCTTTTTGATTTTAGTTGTTGTTTTTTTTAAATTGTTGTGTGAGGCGGCAGCTTAGGTGCTTACCTAGGCTGCCATCTTGGTTCCTCTCGTCCTTGTTTATCTTGAAGATTTTGCAACATCTCTTTTCACCTGCTTTTCCTTTTGTAATTCAAATCCAGCCACCATGTGAGATAGTGCTGGCCATTTCTCGAGTAAGATCTTGGGATCAGAAGAGCATTACCAAGCCAGATCCAAGTTGCAATGCTCAGCTGTTGCCTTCTGTAGCATCCTAGCATATAAACAAGCAATAAGTATAGGAATTAATTATAATGCAGAATGGCTTAAAAATTTCAGGTTACAGTATAGTTAAAATTCGTTGAAACCTGAGGTGAGACTTAGCTCCTAATTTGAGGGAATAATCATGATCATGCGTATTACACTATTTTATTCCACTGGGTCCTCACAACAACCCTATGAGCCAATCATAGCTAATATTTACTGAGCACTTACTTTGTGCCAGACACACTTCAGACCCTGTGTTATCTCAGCTTTCACAATAACCTTTACTGCATATAATTATCCCTATTTCAAAATTGAGACAAGAACATTGAGTTAATAATTACTTAACACGTACTACGTGCCAAGGCACTGTGCTAAGTACTTGACATGCATTTTCCCATGGAAACTTGGCCTATATTTCACTGAGGATCAAAAGTTAAATAGCTTGCTCAAGTCTACATAGCTAAAAAGAGGAAGAAGCAAGATTCAAAGCGAGGCTTTCTTATTCCAAAGCTGATGAGCTTAAGCTCTACAAAAATTGAAATGGAAGTGCAGAGGGTTTAAGAGACTTCTCCAAGTTTACACAGCCAAGTTACAGATGGATTTTAACGACGGTCTCTGATTTCAGGACTGAAAAGTTGACATTTTGCAATAAGAAAAATAATGGAAAATGTCAGTTCTCTCATTTGAAGTCAGTTATTAAAGGACAGCAAACTAACTGGGTTTTACTTCATTGTACTTTTTAAATATAGTTCTCTCAGAAAGTGAGTTAGTAAATCACTAGCCGGACTTTTTGGTATCTGGCTATTAAACTGTAAATGTATGGGGCAAATAATTACTGTTCTACAGGTGTTTACCACCTATTTAGGGAAAATAGATGTTTAAAAATGAGAGAAGAAAGGAAGGAGGGAGAGAGGCAGGTGGGAAGGGAAGAAGGAAATGAATGAATAAAAATAGTATATGGCCCTGGACAGTATGGCTCAATCGGTTGAGCTTTGCCCTGTGCACCGAAAGATTGCTGGTTGGATTCCCTGTCAGGGCACATGTCCAGGTTGCAGGCTTGGTCCCTGGTTGCAGTTTGAGTGCATACGGCAGGCAACTGATCTGTTTCTCTATCTCTCCCTCTTTCTTCCTCACTCTGCAGGAGGGAAGGAAAGAAAGAAGGATGGAAGTAAGGAGGAAGGAAGGAAGGAAGAAAGAAAGGAAGGAAGGAGAGAAAGAAAACTATTTTTTAAATAGCCACTTTCTTTGACCTTTTTTTAAAAAAATAGTATATGAGGTGAAATGGATGTAGTATTTACTTTTTTCTCCAACTTCTGTGGCTACCTAGAGAAGATGGGCTTTTACTTCCTACATTTTGTAGGTGAGACCAAGATGGATTTTGCTACTAAATGATAAATGTTGGAATTCAGTGCTTTTCAAACTTTCAGGTGTGGGTGAATCACCTGGGGCAGTGGTTGGCATGAACCACATGGGGCTCTTTGGCCCCTTGAGTATGGCTCTCCCACAAAACACCACATGCGGGCGCACACATACAGAGCGACTGAAACTTCGTGGCTCATGCACAGAAGTCAGTTTTCAGCTCTCAAAAGAAATTTCAATCATTGTACTGTTGATATTTGGCTCTGTTGACTAATGAGTTTGCTGACCACTGACCTGGGGGATCTTGTTAAATGCGGATTTTGATTCAATGTGTCTAAGGTGGGGCCTGAACCTGTATTTCTGTCAGGGTCCCAGAAGAGGCTCATGTAGCTGGTGGGTCATACCTTGAATAGCAAAGCTCTGGTGTAAGTGGTGTGATTTATTTTAATTTAAAAATTATGGACACAAATATTTAGAAGAAAAAACCTAACACATTAAGGTAATTATATTTACCTTATTATTTAAAAATTAGCATGAGGGTTTGCTTCCTCCAAACTATAATATCCACTGGCTTGTAATAACATCCAACATTTTTCAATCTTACAGTTCTCTTTTTGGTTAAACTTTTCTTACCTGAAAGTTGTGGGTGTTTTTTCCTTTAATACATTTTTGTTGATTTCAGAGAGGAAGGAAGAGGGAGAGAGAATCATTGATTGGCTGTTTCCTGCATCCCCTCTGCTGGGGATTGAGCCAAAAACCTGGGCACATACTCTGACCGGGAATCCAACCATGACCTCCTGGTTCACGAGTCAGCGTTCAACCACTGAGCTACACCAGCCTGGCTGTAAGTTTTATTTAAAGGTAAATAGATGGACCTGCCTGATTACCTTCTTCCTTGCCTTCCTGTCCTCTTGACTCCCTCTCTTCCTGAATAATTCAGTCCAAAGCCATTAGGTGGGGCTGAGCAAGGTAGGTGAACACAGGGAAGAGGGATGAAGGGGTGCAGGCTGTTGGAGTGTGAGTGGGGTGAGGAGAGTGTTTATCTGGGAAAGGGGAAACATGGATATAGGCAATCACTTTGGAGAATATGGGAGAATAAATTTAATAAGTAAATACTGAGGATATTTCACTGTGGGTGTTACAAGTATGGGAAGGGAGAACACTTAGAATGGCCTTTTAATGTTACATTAAAATTATACTTATCAATGTGAACCCCTGGTTTAAAATAAATAGAGACATGTCCTAATTGGTTTGGCTCAGTGGATAGAGTTGACGGCCTGTGGACTCAAGGGTCCCAGATTCGATTCCGATCAAGGGCATGTTACCTTGGTTGCAGGCATGTACCCAGTGGGGAGTGTGCATGAGGCAGCTGATCAATGTTTCTCTCTCATCAATGTTTCTGACTCTCTATCCCTTTCCCTTCCTCTTTGTGAAAAGTCAATAAAATATATATAATATATATATATATATATATATATATATATATAGAGAGAGAGAGAGAGAGAGAGAGAGAGAGAGAGAGAGAGAGAAATAGCACTCCCCACTGCCCAGCACCAGTAGTCGAAGCAACAGTTGCATGCTTCCTAGTTCATCATGCCTAGTAGCGTGTAAGAGGACCCCACTACTGTCCTCTCCACACACCACATCAATGCTGTTCATCTCAGCCACTGTCCAGAGCAGTACTGAGTCTGCCCAGAACACATACCTCGATAGCTAGGAGCACAGGAGCGAGGTGTCATTTGGGTCTGAGCAACTCACTGGACAGCCTGGTCAGCAGTACCCGACCACCCAATGCAGCGGACTCAGCCCCAAGGCTCCAGGAGCACCCCCAAAACATGCAGTTCTAAACAGTGAACAAGGGACGCTGACCAACTCCAGAGTTCACACTGAGGCCCTCCCCAAAAGGAAACTGTGCCATCAATAGCAGGATTTTCAATCTTGGTTATCTCATGGCACTCATAAACTAAATACTAAAATTCTGCGGCTTACCAAAAAATGCATATTTTTTTGCCAATCTGACAAAAAAAGTATAATTTTTTTTCATTCACACTGGTCAGTTATTATTGTGTTTGCTGTTGTCATTTTGTAATTCGACAATCTAAGGGAAAAGAGGTCAGTGCCCGACTAAATACCCTGTTTCCCCGAAAATAAGACAGTGCCTTATATTGATTTTTGCTCCCAAAGATGCGCTAGGTCTTATTTTCAGGGGATGTATTATGTTTCCATGAAGTAGGTCTTATTTTGGGGGAAACACAGTAGTCAGGTATTGCATGATTTAAAAATTATAGGGGCACACCAGTGTGTCTCTTGTGGCACCCTGGTTGAAAATCACTGATCTGTAACAATACAACTTGGCCCGGCCAGCATGGCTCAGTGGTTGGGGGTCAACCTATGAACTAGGTAGGAGGTCACGGTTCAGTTCCCAATCAGGACACGTGGTTTTGGGTTTGATCCCCAGAGTGTGTGCAGAAGCAACCAATGGATGCGTCTCTCTGATACTGATGTTTCTCTCTCTTTTCCCCTCTCCATTCCCTCTTTAAAAATCAATAAAAAAATAAAAACAAAAACAAAAACCCCACATCTTTGGGTAAGGATTAAAAAGTAAATAAATAAAATTAAAAAAAACAATCACACAAACTAAATGTGAATGGAACAAAATTTTCTCAACCTTTAGTATGGTTTTCTATCTAGTGAATCTGAACTGACTTTCAAAGTAATACATGCACGAGCTCACAATTTGTTTTTTTGGGGGGTCCCTCTCAGTTTTATGAAGACCTCAACTCCCAAAAAGTCAACATAACCATTTCCCCCCTCTTGCTGGCAATTGTGGGTGATGTAGATGAACTTCAGCAACTCCTCAGCCCAGCCTCCAATCTTTTTTTTTTACTTGTCTATTTTTAAATATATATATATATATATATATATATATATATATATATATATATATATATATATATATTGATTTTTTACAGAGAGGAAGAGAGAGGGACAGAGAGTTAGAAACATCGATAAGAGAGAATCATCAATCAGCTGCCTTCTGCACACCCCCTACTGGGGATGCGCCCACAACCAAGGTACATGTCCTTGACCGGAATCAAACCGGGGACCTTTCAGTCTGCAGGCCGATGCTCTATCCACTGAGCCAAACCGGTTTCGGCCCAGCCTCCAATCTTTTAACTTGTCCTATAGAATGAGAACTTAAAGTAGCTTATTTACATGACAATGATAGTCCAAGGACAGCCTTGGGCACCTGCCTTGTCTTACCTTCTTTTCCCAACTACCCTCACCCCCACCCCCACCCCATTCTGACCTCAGAGTTTTCATTTTCACATTTCTCTTTCCCCTTCAGAGCTCACCCAGGGGTCACTCCCCTGGATGGCAACTTTCTGATTCTCAGTCTGCTTTGTGTCTGAGAGCCTAGAGGACAGAGAGATGGACATGCATTCCCTCCCCTGCCAAGTACTCACACAGACAGGTGTACACACACCTGTACCGGTTCCCTTCAGCAGAAGCAGCCCTCAGCCTGTGACCCGCCAGCCCTAGGCAGGGTCGGGCAGGTGACACAGCTCCCTGAGAAGGTGAGGGTTTAAGTCTGTAAAGGGGGGAAGGGGGGGAGAGAGATTAGATAAAAGCCAGAGTTATCACACTCCAGACTCTGCCTTTTTTTCTCCAGCCCCTTCTTCCTTCAGCAAAATGTATGACTCCGAGTGATTTGCAGGGGACATTCAAGAGAGGGACTCCTTTTGTCTATTCCTGGCTGAGCCCGTGTACATACCAGAGGGGTGTCTTTAGTATGTGTAGATATGCACATAGACGGTGGAGTGCCTATTTAACAAACTCCCACTGCTCACCCATGCCCACCAGCACCACCGCTGGCTCTCAGGGCACCTGGCAGGGTGAATATCCTATATTTAATATGTACTATATCTAGGTGTGTGTATAAGTGTGTGTAAAAAAAATACCTTGTGTGGCCAAAACCAGTTTGGCTCAGTGGATAGACTGTCGGTCTGTGGACTGAAGGTTCCAGGTTCGATTCGGGTCAAGGGCATGTACATTGGTTGCGGGCACATCCCCAGTGGGGGGGGGGGGTGCAGGAGGCAGCTGGTCGATGTTTCTCTCTCATCCATGTTTCTAGCTCTCTATCCCCCTCCCTTCCTCTCTGTAATAAAACCAATAAAATATTTTTTAAAAAATACCTTGTGTGTAAGCTGCCCTTTTGGGGGAAGGTCTCCCAACACTTGCACTTCCAGACATGGGCCTATCTGTTCAGCTTCTGAGTTTTCTTCTGTTCTACTTTTTTTACTCATCCTTCTCTCTCCCCTACTCCCCAACCCCATTCCCAGGCTGTCTTGAGCCTTGAGCTGCAATGGCCCGGGCTTATAGGGCAGGGTGGGGAGGGCAGGGGGAGAGTAAGGCCAGCCTGCAAGGAGCTCAGTGCAAGAAGGCTGTTCTCTGCAATGTGAATGGACTACGCACTGGGATGTCCTGGTGTCTGGCACGTACTGCAGGGAGCCCTGGGGGAACTGAGAGCCTGCTCTGGGACCCCATTCCAGCTTGTTTGCTGTCTGCGACTTTGGGCAAATCCCTTGATCTCTGTGTGCCTCAACTTTCTCCTCCATACATCACAGGCATGTTGTGAGAATAAATAAGGTAACATGTAAAATAAATAAATAAGTAAATATCAGGAGTTCCACTAGGAGACCAGGAGTTCAATTGCTCGCTATGATGTGCGCTGACCACCAGGGGGAGGTGTGGAATGAAGGAAGGCCTCTGCTGGCAGCCGGAAAGCCCCAATTGGCCCTGATTACCGGCCAGGCCTGGGGACCCTACCCTTGCACGAATTTCATGCGCTGGGCCTCCAGTAAATAAATAAGATATAGAGATAGAAATCAAAAGAAATAGAGCCCTGGCTGGTAGCTCAGTTGGTTAGAGTGCCCATACACCAAGTTATGGGTTCAATCCCTGATCAGGGCACAGTCCATTCTGTTCCATTCCACACGGGATGTGAATTGTCCCTCTGTCCAGCGTATTCATACCATAAGTGCTGTCTGCCCATTAATTACTTAGTAGCTCGTCATGGCTTGATGACCCAAGATCACCTGAAGCAGATAATCCTCCTTCTGAGTATTGTCAGAAAGTCATTAATACCCTAATGCCAGGTCACAATGCCTATGTCATTTACCTCACTTCATTTTTTTAAAGAACGAAATGTTTTCCATCATAGTGGATTCTTAAGTGCGTTCTCCACGTGTGCAGCGTGCCAGCTGGATGTCTTTTGGGGTAATTGTCACACGTTTGGCATGGATAGCACACAGGTTGGTATCTTCAAAAAGGCCAACCAGCTAGGCCTCACTTGCGTCCTGAAAAGCACTAATAGCTGTGCTTTGGAAGCGCAGATCCTGAGCAATTTTCTCGCACCAGACGCAGGAAGGAAAGTTTGCAAATCACAGTGGACTTCTGAGAACGCCTAATTTCACAGTGCCACGGTACCTGGCCCGATGAGGTTTCTTCACCCTTCCAGTAGAGGGCGTACTCTTTGGAGCGGTTTTGGCAGCCAGTTTCTTCCTCAGTGCTTTACCACCGGTTGATTTGTGGGCAGTCTGCTTTGTATGAGCCATGGTATAGAGACCTCCTTACCCATCCCGCTTCTCCTTGGCTGGAGCTCAGCGAGCTGGAGGCGGTGTAGGCGTTTGCCATGAGATCTTAACCAACTTACATAACTTCTCTGGGCCTCAATTTTCTAATCAATCAAATGGGGATTTGGACAGCACCTTCCTCATTGCGAATAATTGCGAGAACATCAAGGGAGAAAATGAATAGAAATGCCCTTGACTAGCACCCAAGACCTCATTTGGTAGCTCTTGTTAGCTAATAGAATGCAATACTAAAGTACCCCCGTATGGAACTTTCTGTAGAATTTTATCATTATAATGTATTTAACTGGTTCCCTAGTAATGAGCATCCAGAGATAATCGTGATTAAGTGTATTTGACTTTGGAGTTGAGCAGAACTGGGTCGGAATCCCGTGTCTATCACTTCTTATTAGAATGACCTTGGGGAAGTGATCTTACCTCTCTGACCTTCAGTTTCTTCATCTACATAACGGAAGTCATAAACCTATAGTTGATCTCCATTACTTAGAGGTTCCGGTTTTGTGATTACTTAGAGATTCTGGTTTTATGAATTTGCCTGCTTGCTGAAATTGCTTTGTAATCCCCAAGCTGATACTCGGGGTGCTTTTGTGCGTGTTCACGGACACGTGCAGAACAGTGAAAAACTGGAGTTGCCCGGCTTGTACTTTCCCAGTTGAGGTTGAACAAAGCAACACTTTGCCTTTTTGTTTCAGCCCTCGTACTATAAACAAGAGTCCTTTCTGTGGTCTATTTAGTAGCACTTTTTTTCTCTTTTTTTGCAATTTTGTGCTTTCTGTTGGTGATTGTGCTATTTAAAATAGCTACCGAGCATATTGCTGAAGAGCTGTGTATTGTTCATGAGCGCAAGAAGGCTGCCGTGGAGAAAAGAGGGAGAAAATCCACGTGCTAGATAAGCTTCAAGCAGACATGAGCTATACCAGTAGCGCTGCTGACCATGATGAGTTCAATATTTAGGAATCAACAATATATATTACAGCTCTAGCTGGTTTGGCTCAGTGGACAGAGCATCGGCTTGCAGACTGAAGGGTCCCGGGTTTGATTCCGGTCAAGGGCATCCACCTTGTCTGCGGGCACATCCCCAGTAGGGGGTGTGCAGGAGGCAGCTGATCGATGTTTCTCTCTCATCGATGTTTCTAAGTTTCTATCCCTCTCTCTTCCTGTCTGTAAAAATCAATTATATATATATATATATATATATATATATATATATATATATATATTTAAAACCAATATATATTACTTATGGTGTCTTTAAACAAAAACACATAAATCAAAGTTATGTATTGGTTAGTTTATAGAAATATCATGACTAGAAGTTCACAGGAGCCTAACCCTGTGTTTCCCATAAGAGCGGTTGTTTGTGATTCACTATTTCAGCATTCAGTACCATGTTATGCATATAACTACCATAAGCAATGAATACTGACTGTAATCACATAAGATTGTTATAGCAGGGATTAACTGAACTATTGAATGTAGGTGTTCAGCATTGTGCCTTGCACCTGGGAGTGAGGGCCAGTGCAGTGTGGAAATGGAATGAAACTCTAGATTTTTTTTAATTTAAAAATATATATTTTATTGATTTTTTACAGAGAGGAAGAGAGAGGGACAGAGAGTTAGAAACACCAATGAGAAAGAATCATTGATCAGCTGCCTCTTGTACACCCTGTACTGGGGATGTGACCGCAACCAAGGTACATGCCCTTGATCGGAATCCAACCCGGGACCTTTCAGTCCGTAGGCCGACGCTCTATCCACTGAGCCAAACCGGTTTTGGCTCTAGATATTCTTGGCAGTTTGATTCTGACACTTATCTAAGTACCACACGATTCAAAGCAGGAGTATGTTTTCCTGAAAGCCATGAAGACCTAGAAACTTCACAACTAAACTCTCAGGCTAAGCCACAGGATTCTCCCCCAGAAAGCCTCCGATAAACCATTTTCTTGCAAATAACAGATTACTTTTGCAAAAAATAGATGACCTAGCTCAGGGTCATAATTAACCTTTTGGAATGAAATGACAATGGCAAACGGATGACATAGTACTATTTTTTCTTTCTTTTTTTTTTTAGTACTATTTTTTCACTTTTCTAAGCAAGTAGGGAGTTCCTACTCCTTTTCCTCCTCATGGCATTTTGATAGTAAAAATGCTACATTTTGTTGATTCTTACTTTATACATCTATCCTTATGTAACATCATAAAAAGGGGCAAGTATTTCACAAGAGGTTCTAAAAGAAAATCTGTAATTTTCATTTCAAAGATACTGAAACAAGGCCCAGCGATCAAGTTAAACAGCTAAGGGACAGACCTGAGGGAGATCTGTCTGCTCCCGCCTGTGCATTGTATTACCTGCCTCACTCCCAGGTGCGAGGCACAATGCTGAACATTGTATTACTGTTTTGACTTGGATGAGGAACCGTGGAGTCTAGACAGGCTTTTCCATAAGAGATTGCACTGGTCTTCTTTCAAAGCCCAAAGCTCCACGCTTCCCCCCTCTCCCCGCTTCCTGGAATACTCTTCTTCATCCCTTCTCTAATTCTTACTCATCTTTTGGGTTCTGGCTATGTCACTCACTCAGAGAGGTCATGTCTGACCACTCCCTTTTCCTTCCCTAAAACATCCCTTCCCCAATTCTTCCATAACATTCTGTACTTTCCTCCGTAGCACTCATCACAAATTTCAATTAAATGTCTATTGGGGTATGCATTTGTCTTCTCCATTAGGTTGGCGGCCCTATGTAAGCAGGGACCCAATCTATTTTGTTCTCTACTGTAAATCCATTGTTTAGCACAGTGCTAAATGCATTATAGGCTCTTAAATAAATGTTAATTGCAAGAATAAATTAATGAATGAAATGTTGTTTATCACACACTACTCTGGTGAAGGATAGCTCGGGGTGAAAATGGGTGTTACTGACAGTATTTTAACGATTGGTGTTTGGCTTCATCATCCTCTATTCCCTCATCCCCACTCCCACCCCCATCTCTACCCTTACCATGGAGCGGCATTTGTCTAGTACATTTAATCTCCTAGTGTCAGACCGAGTCTCTATGAATTTGTGGAGACTGGTTTTTGGAATAGATACACTTCCAAGACTCATTCAATTTGTAGGATTTCAGGCTTAAAAATTCTTACTGAAATAAAGTTTTATTTCATATAATTTTGGAATAACTCCAGGCATTCACCATTCAATGTGAATAATTCAATATTATTCTGGAATAAGTCCAAGGCATTCACCATTCAGAGGAAAAGACATTTGTTTTGTTTTGCTAAAACTGATCTCCAGCTATAAGAAAGACACTGCTGAATTTATAAATAATTTTGTGCATTTTAGGTATCTAAGAATGAATATTGTTTTTATATGTTTATAGTATATATATATTTTTCTACTTGTATTGATATACTACAAACTTTTTACTGAATATTTTAATTAATAATTTTTCCTAATTGTAAAAATAAGCATATTCTTTGTAGAAATTTTAGAAAATAAAGAAAAGCATGAAGGAGAAGCAAGAAATATAAAGAAACAAAAGAAAAAACAGCTAAACAGTCAAAATTTCACCACCTGGAGATAACCATTGTTAACACTTAGGCATAATTTCATCCCCGAGGCACACACACTCATATATAACATATATATTTGTATGTATACAATATATATATATATACATACATACATACATACATACATACATATAACACCTATATATATAAAAGGCTACTATCCTAAGTGTCCATCTGGGTAATGACATCATGTAACAATGCCTGGCTTCCTTTCCCTAGCAATGACTAGCCTCCTTGCAGTTTCTTTTTTTCTTTCTTTCTTTTTTTTTTCTTGACTACTGAGTTGCTTTTAATTTTTACCTATTCCGAACAATACCACCATGGACTTCTTTGCCTCTTGTTTAGGTGTCTCCTTGAGGCCCTTGCAGTTTCTTTAGCCCAGGAACATGACTTGCTTTATAGCCAGGTGGAAACATTTCACACTTTAACCAAATGTCTGTGAAGCATTTTCCCGTGCCTCCTCTCATTTGATCCTCACAGAAGTCCTGGAGTAGGTAGATAGAAAATACAGTGGAATTTTATTTTATTTTCATTAGCTGGAAAACGGAGATTTAGAAAGTTTAGAATCTTGACCCGACTGAAAAGAAGTAAGAAATGATGGATCTTGAAAATGACTTCAGATTTTCTCATTGTGCAGAATATAGTCAAACACTGCTGCATATACTTTTATGCCATGATTTTCTTCTTTATTCCTAAGTTCTTATTCAGCACTATATGTATAAGCAGTTATTTCAGAACAGATAACTTGGATGGTGTCATTTTTAGTCTCCTTTATATCCTAGTTCTTATTTCTGAGGCCTTCACAACTGCATGACAACTTGGCTGAGTGTAGAATTCTTAAGCTATAAGCATCCTCAGAATTCTATAGGATATATTTTATTGCCTTATGTTTTTTTTTTGAGGTTATGCATTTTTGTTTTGTTTTGTTTTTTTTAAAATTTATTAAGGTATTATATGTGTACATAGCTTACCATTGCCCCCCCCCCACCTCCCATTCATGCCCTCCCTCCCCAGAGTTCTGTGTTCGTTGGTTGTACTTATATTCATACATACCAGTCCTTCGGTTGTTCTCTTATCTCCCCCCAGGTCTCCTTTCCCTTCCCCGCTGTCATTTGGCAATCTGCTTGTTTTATGGCGACTATCTCAGGACCGCATGAATAGAATCCGCTCCTCATTTGGCAGTCTGCTTGTTTTATGGTGACTATCTCAGAACCACACGAATAGAATCCTCTCCTCCTCTGGTTCACACCACCCCTCCCCCCGGGTCCCACTGCTTCCCTGGGGCACATGTCTCCCCTGGGACACACGGCTCACCCAGGGCACACGCCCCCCTTGGGGCACACACATTGCCTTATGTTTTACAGGGTTGCATAAACTCGAGTCCAGCTTGAGTTTAGTTCCTTTGGAGATACTACTCTGTTTTGTTATTTTTCCCTGTCTGAATTATTTTTATTTTATTTATTTATTTATTTATTTGATTATTATTATTATTTTATTTTTTAGAGAGATAAAGAAAAGGGGAGAAGGAAGAGGAGGAGAGAAAGAGAAACATCTACTTGTTCCATTTATTTATGTATTCATTGGTTGCTTATATGTGCCCTGACTGGGTGGGAATCAAACCCATAACCTTGGTGTATCAGGACAGTGCTCTAACCAAATGAATTACCCAGCCAAGGCCCCGTCTGAATTCTTGAAGGCTTTTTTCTTTTTCCTTGAAATATTAAAAAATGTCACTTGGCTAGTCTAGATGTTGGTTTCTTTTCATTCGTTTTGTCAGAAGGCTTAAATGTTATGAGAATTATTTAATTATTACTTCTACTCCTGCCCTGTCTTCCCCTTCTGAGATCCTACTGTATTCACTCAGTTTATTCTACAAATATTCATTAAGCAACTATTCTATGCTGGCCACTATTTTAGGTATTAGGGATATATCATTAGGGAACATAAATGCTTACACTTTTGTTGATTGAATTTTCTGACTCTGCTTGATATATCATTCACTTTTGTTCTGCTTTTTCAAGGGGACCTCATCCTTTGAGCTACAGAATCTCTTTACAGTCCATGGTTTTTCTTCCTTTGCTCATCTTAACATAGAGGAATATGTGCATGTCCAGTTTTGTGTAATACTTAAGTAGGAATTACAATGGATTCTATTGGAGATTAAAACATTGAAAATGAGCCCTGACTGGTTTGGCTCAGTGGATAGAGCATTGGCCTGCGGACTGAAGGGTCTCAGGTTCAATTCCGGTCAAGGGCATGTACCTGGGTTGTGGGCATACCCCAGTAGGAGGTGTGCAGGAGGCGGCTGATCAATGTTTCTCTCTCATCGATGTTTCTAACTCTCTATCCCTCTCCTTTCCTCTCTGTAAAAAATCAACAAAATATATATTTTTTTTAAAAAGAAAATGATATAAGTGTATGTCCTGACTCTCTGTCCAGCTGCCCTAGCCTCGCCTTCAACCCTAAGTAAGGGGATGGTCACGGAATTCCCTCAGGGTGATAATATATTTTCCAGAAGTAGAATCTTGAACTGGCCCTTCCTTCTAATCGATCCCCTCTACACATGAAGCAGCAGAAACTCCTCAAAGTTTCTGGCATGTGGAAGTTTTTTCCTCTCTGTTTATTCCTTTGATCTCTTCTATATGGATTTATAAGCCTGTTCTCCCAAAAACATTTTATTTAAAAGCCACAAAATAATATTTTTTTCTATGTTAAGAGGATTAGAAAAAATGCTCAAGACTCATAATTATATGTAGTTTTGAATTTTTTCATAAAGGGTCTCAAACCCCTTTGGAAGCTATGTGGCCTTGTGGGAATCAGGAGAATGAAGGCTGATTATGATACATAATTTCACTGTAGCTTTGAACAAAACTATTTGAACTTCAGGTTCTCTAATCTCAGATCTTCTTATGTGGAAACTCTTTGAACTGTTCAAAGATAGACACTAAGGAAATCTGAAGGCTTTTTGTTATTGTTTGAATGCTATTATAGCTTTGAGCACTTTCAAGCTAGGCCAAAGTGTGACCCCTGGAGGCATATAGCAAATGAGGTCTAGTTGCTGGGAAGCCCAGATATGCAAATCAGTCCTGAAGTGTAGCCTTAAAGGGACATAGCTTTGGACACTCATATGGTGTAAAGTCCAAGAGAGTGGTAATGTGGACCCACATTTTTGCTTGGTCAAATTACTATGCCAGACTTATCTAAAATTAGTTGTCCTCTCCTATTCATGAAAATGAAAGCCTTAATACATACCTTTTGTACTTCTGGCCAAGATAGGCAACAGATGTCTATCTTTGTCGGGTGTTCTGAAAGTGTGCAAAAAATAATCTGTATGCTTATCTCAGAAGCTTGTAGAAAATTCCTTGATGCCCTAGGCAAAACTTCCAGGTCCTCCCCCTTCATACTTTTAATCTGTCCGGTATTTTACAGTTCAATTTATTTATAAAATTCCTGTAAGACTCAATATGAAATTTGCTTAATGATGGGGAAAAACAATCTCTTTACTAAAATCCATGACACTGCAGCTGTTTCTGCACTATGGAGATAAATGGCTATCTATGTCATTAGTCTCATACAAGTGACTTCTCTAAAGTAACAGACATGAAATAGAAGAATAAGAATTTCCTCCTTCTGCACAATGTTGTGCAAATGCATCACACTTGTAACAATAGGCCAAAACAGAAAAGGGCACCTTTAATTTGTTCTACACCTGGTTATCACACACATTGCTTTAAGAACTAGATGTATATCAGTAAACAAAACACAATACCTGTTCCTATAGAGCTTCAAATCTAGTGGGAAGACTAATCAAATATATTAATTAGGATAAGGTGTTGTGAAGGAAATGTATAAGATATAATAAAGGCATGTAAGAGTAGAAGAGAACTATTTATTTATTTATTAAAATTTCTTTATTGATTAAGGTATTACATATGTGTCCTTATTCCCCCAATATCTCCCATCCCCCATTCATGCCCCCACCTGCCTGTTGCCTGTGTCCATTGATCAGGCTTATCTGCATGCGTATAGAAGAGATCTATTTATATAAGGCAGGAAGGAACAGAGTCCTGGAAGTGACATTTACATTAAATTTTAGAATGAGAAGGAACCTGCTACAGGAAGAGCTAGAAGAATTACAGCAGAAGAAACAGAATGTGCTAAGGTATTAGGCAGGTGAGTAGTTGTGCTACTAAAAGAAATGCTGGCCCTAGCCAGTTTGGCTCAGTGGATAGTCCGCCTGTGGACCAAGGGGTCCCGGGTTTAATTCTGGTCAAGGGCACATACCTCAGTCGTAGGATCCTTCTCTGCCTGGGCCCTGGTCTTGGTGCGAGCAGGAGGCAACCAATCGACGTGTTTCTCTCACATCGATATTTCTCTCTGTCTTGCTCTCTCTCTAAAAGTCAATGGAAAAAATGCTTTCAGGTGAGGATTAAAGAAAGAAAGAAATGCTGAAGAAAATTAAGAGGAGTCTGTATGTGGTTTGAAGAGGAAATTGGTAATTTATTTTTGGAACTTGTTACATTTGGAGTACTGATTAAATTCTTATTATTTCTAGTGGTGACTGGGCAGAATGTATAGGCCTCTTTGTAATGTTAACACCTTATTTATATTTTATTATATGATTCAGCCTTATGATATTTTTGAATTTTCAGAACAATCATGCCTGAGTTGAAGTTTGGAATAAGAGAAAACTCTACTAGAATCAGTAACACTGCATCTGTTTCTGAATTATGGAAATAAATGGTTCTCTATGTCACCAGTCTTAGACAAGTGGCTATTTCTTTTTGTAATGGACATGAGATGAAGAAAGAATAATTTGTCCAATGATAAGCCAATCTTTGCTGGCAGCACACAAGCTGAGGAGAATGCAATGATACTCACATACATTGAGCATCTACCATGTGGCAGGCACTGTGCTGGGCTCAGGAATAACTCAGAGGAAAAAAAACCAGTCAAGACTTGGAGCTTACAGACTGATAAGGTAGATGAGAGAATTTAACGTACAAATAAAATAACTCCAAATGGTGGCAAGTTCTATGAAAGAAACAACTACAGGAAATAAACGGGGGAGGGGGTGGCACTAGATGGAGTATTTAGGGAAATCTTCCTTGTGTAGGTGACATTTGCTTAAACTGATTTCCAAAGGAGGAGGAGTCCGTTATAACAAAATAAGGGGGGTGGGGGGCTGGCCATCAATGAACCACCAAATTGTTTAGCAGGCTGAACAGCTCATATTGGGATATTTAGAAGTGGCACAGTGAGGAGGGGAGGTGTTGAGAGTGGTCTGTCTCATGGGAGTATTTTATCACTGGCATTGGTTGTTTGTTTTTTTAAAAATATATTTTTATTGATTTCAGAGAGGAAGGGAGAAGTTTAATAAAATATATATTAAGAATTTATGTGTACTTTCTCTGCTTATAGAGAAGTCATATATAATGCGAGGTTATATTCAGATGATAGCTAGGTCAGTGGTCGGCAAACTCATTAGTCAACATAGCCAAATATCAACAGTACAACGATGGAAATTTCTTTTGTGAGCCAAATTTTTAAAACTTAAACTTCTTCTAATGCCACTTCTTCACAATAGACTTGCCCAAGCCATGGTATTTTGTGGGCCAAAGAGCTGCATGTGGCTTGGGAGCCGCAGTTTGTCAACTGGGAGAAGTTTTTTTTACATTTCTGTATGCCTTCTTGCAGTTGACAAACTGTCAACCACACTTAAGGGGTCAAAGAGCTGCATGTGGCTTGTGAGCTGCAGTGTGTCAACCATGGAGCTAGGTGATGACATCGGAGCAATCAGAATAAGTTTGATGAATGCTTTTATACTAGGCAGCCTCTGAGATAAGCTTTAATGATTCCTTCTGTGAGTGTATAGTATTCAGATCCTCCTGTGATCCTCTCTCAATTGTGTGGAGGCTGGACTCACTTGTAAATATAGTATGGGGTGCTATACTTCTGAGTGGGGTGCTAATCTGCTTCTGAGATTAGGTTACAAAAGGACTGTGGCTTCATCTTCAGTGCTCCCTCTCGTTCTGTTGCTCACTCTGAGGGAAGGTAATTGCTATATTGTGGACTGTCCCATGGAGAGGCCTCTATTCAGTGAGGAACTGAGACCCTCAGTCCAACACCTCACAAGGAACTGATCCTACCAACAACCACATGAGTGAGCTTGAAAACAGATGCCCCCGGCAATCTCATGAGGCACCTTGAAACAGAGGCACCCAGCTAAGCAACACCAGGATTTCTGACCCCCAGATACTGTGATATAATAAATGTTTGTTGCCGAGACTGGTTTGCCTCAGTGGATAGAGCGTCTGCCTGCGAACTGAAGGGTCCCAGGTTCGATTCTGGTCAAGGGCATGTACCTTGGTTGCGGGTACATCCCCAGTAGGGGGTGTACAGGAGGCAGCTGATCGATGTTTCTCTCTCATCGATGTTTCTAGCTCTCTATCCCTCTTTCTTCCTCTCTCTAAATAATTAATATATATATATATATATATATATATATATATATATATATATATATATAATGTTTGTTGTTGTACATCTGAAACTAATATAAAATAACTAGAAGCCCGGAGCATGAAATTTGAGCACGATCCAGGACTGCTGGCTCCCAACAGCTTGCCTGCCTACCAGCCTGATCACTCCTTAACCACTTCTCTGCAAGCCTAATTGATGCCTAACTGCTCCCTTGCCAGCCTGGTCACCCCTAACTGCCCCCCTCCCCAGACTGGTCACCCCTAACTGCCCTCCTCTGCAGGCCTGGTATCCCTCCAACTTCTCTCCCCTGCAGGCCTGGTTACCCCTAACTGCTCTCCCCTGCTGCCCTGGTTGCCTCCAACTGCCCTCCTCTGTTGGCCATCTTGTGGCGGCCATCTTGTGTGTTGGAGTGATGATCAGTCTGTATATTACCTCTTTATTATATAAGATATTGAATGTCCACTGTAACTGAAAAAGAAGTTTGTTGTGGTTTTCTTTTCTTTTTTTGCTTGCTTATTTATTTATTTATTTTATTTATTAAGGTATTATATGTGTACATAGCTTACCATTGCCCCCCCCCCCCACCTCCCATTCATGCCCTTCCTCCCCAGAGTTCTGTGTTCGTTGGTTGTACTTATATGCATGCATACCAGTCCTTTGGTTGTTCTCTTATCTCCCCCCAGGTCTCCTTCCCCTCCCCGCTGTCATTTGACAATCTGCTTGTTTTATGGTGACTATCTCAGGACCACACGAATAGAATCCGCTCCTCCTCTGGTTCACACCACCCCTCCCCCAAGTCCCACTGCTTCCCCTGAGACACATGGCTCTCCTGGAGCACATGTCTCCCCAGGGGCACACGGCTCTCCTGGGACACATGGCCCCCTGGGACACACGGCTCACCTGGGGCACATGGCCCCCTGAGGAAGAAGTTTGTTGTTTTAAGGCCCTGAGTTTTGGGGGTATATTGCTGCACAGCAATCAATAATATAATACCAATCACATAACTTTTAAAAAATATATATATTTTTTAATTGATTTTTTTAGAGAGGAAGGGAGAGGGATAGAGAGCCAGAAACATCGATGAGAGAGAAACATGGATCAGCCGCCTCCTGCACACCCCCCATTGGGAATGTGCCTGAAACCTAGGTACATGCCCTTGACTGGAATTGAACCTGGGACCTTTCAGTCCACAGGTTGACGCTCTATCCACTGAGCCAAACCAGTTTCGGCCCAATCACATAACTTTTAAAATACTAATTTAGAAACAATAAATGAGAATATGAAGGGAAATAAAATTAATATGTTGTAGTTTTCATGTTTACACTATTTATTTTCTTCTCACTTAGACATTTAAATCACACTGACTAGATTCTCTTTAGTTAATTTTATCCTGCTTATGTTGAATCTTACTGGTTTGACTCTTAGGGAGTGATCTTTTATCCAACTTCTGGATGCATCTAACTATGGACTCCAATATACCTGCATATACATACTGACAACTAAATATTTATTGATTCATTCATACACAAATTCATTTTGTCAACTGAATAATCAAAAATGAATCCATAAGGGCATATTAATTTCCTTGGTCTTTTTTTTGCATTAATGTTTACAGGATAGTTGGATGTTGGATTATTCATTATTATAAACAATTATCTTTATTGTTGAAAGAAATACGGATGTACCTCCCCCAATCAGCCTCTTCCAGCTCTCTCCCACCTCCCCCTACCACCATCACCCAAAATGTTTCATTTAAAAAAAAATACTTTTTTTACAAAAGGAATAAATTACTCAATGTACAACATTTAGAGAAAATAGGAGAGCCAAAAAGAAAAAACTAAAAGTCAAGTTTGAACTTGCTACTCAAAAAGAACTGCTATTTGAGACTGAATACACTATTTTTTAATTTTTATTTATTTACTTATTGCTTTTATTTTACTTATTTTTATTGATTTTAGAGAGAGAGGAAGGGAGAGGGAGAAAAACATCGATGTGAGAGAGAAACATCAGTCAAGTACCTCCTAGCGATCAAACCCACAATCTGGGTACGTGCCCTGACCAGGAATAGAACCCAAGACCCTTCAGTGTACAGAGCGAGGCTCGAACTTTGCCACACCAGCCAGTGCTGTTTTTATTTTTTATTTTTTATTATTATTTTTAAAAAATATATATTTTATTGATTTAGATGAATTGAGAGGGATAGAGAGTTAGAAACATCGATGAGAGAGATACATTGACCAGCTGCCTCTTGCACACTCCCCACCAGGGATGTGCCCACAACCAAAGTACGTGCCCTTGACCGGAATCGAACCCGGGACCTTTCAGTCCACAGGCTGACGCTCTATCCACTGAGCCAAACCGGTTTCGGCTGTTTTTATTTTTTAAATATTACAAATAAAGACTTTTTACTTGTCATCATTAAAAGTCTACTTTTTAAACAGAGTCTTGAACTGGTAGCTCAGATTCATCAGCTCATTCAAATTTAGCATCCTTCTCATCCCCAATAGCTTTTCCAGAACTACTATCTTCACCATAAAGCTGAGCGTTCCCAATTCATACTTAGGCTTTCTCAGCATATTTTTCCTAATGAAGACATCATGGAACAGATAAATAGATTGATCAGCCTTTTTTATATGTCTTCTAATGATTTCTTTAAAAATATTTTTATTGATTTCTGAGAGAAAGGAAGAGGGAGAGATAGAAACACCAATGATGAGCGGAGGACTGAGAAGGTGGGGCAGTTCTGTACCGTACTGCCTTCCACTGGTTAAGACCTCCAAGAGCAAAGGCCTACCAAGGTGAGGATGCCCCTACTGTCACCTGTAGAGGGGCAGCACTGAGCTGGCCAATATTTGTGGTGGTACTGCTTGTCCTGGCTCAGGGGAAGCGTTCCACTAAGTCTGAAAGACTAAGACATCGCAGGGACTCTCCATCACCGCCCGCGGCCTGCTCTGCCAGACCTTCGCGCGCGCTGTGCTGGCGCTGCGCCTTCCATTGGCAGACCCGGAGAATCCTCTCTCCACTGCACATGGCCAGACCAAAGCATCAGACACTACCACCATGCGGATTTTAAAACTACAGGGGAAATTGACCCACAGGAGCTACCATCGCTGCCGCACCCACCGTCGCACCCAAGAATGGGAATCCACCGAAATCAGAGCTCACTACGCACCGGGCTCATAGAGAGTGTGGCTTCAGTAATTAGCCTCTGCATCCACAGCAGCTCCACATCCGCAACAAAGAGGACACCATTGAGGGCGAACTCTCCCCATGCAGCCATCACAGCCTGCCCACAATCTTCCCAGCACACCCACCATGCTGGGAGGGAAAAGGAGCGCGCTGGTGAGGAAATGGCACGGTGCCTTCCATTGCCCACCCAGGCGAGCCCATCCTCCGATGCCACATGGCCAAGCCGAAGCTCTCACCACCACCGCCATGTGAACTTTAAAACTACAGTGGTAATTGAACCACATGAGCGACCGTCAATATTGCACCTGGCACCGCCACCCTCCACTGCCACCGAGAATAAAGGAAATCCACCAAGAACAGAGCTCACCACGCCTTGGGCTCAGGGAGTGGGCGACCTCAGAACTTAGCCTCCATGTCTGCAGCTGCTCCGCTCCCACACCAAACGAGACACCTTTGAAGGTGGTCCCCCCGCCTGCAACCATCTCAGCCCAACTGCAGCTGTCCCAGCCTGCCCGCCATGCTAGCAAGAAGCTAGCGCGGCGCCTCCAATATGCGACCCCAACACCCTAGAGGGGGCGTGTGCCCCGGGTGAGCCCAGTGTCCCATTGGGCCGTGTGCCCCGGGTGAGCCGAGTGTCCCAGGGGGCCGAGTGCCCCGGGTGAGCCGAGTGTCCCAGGGGGCCATGTGCCCCGGGTAAGCCGAATCCCCCAAAGGGGAAGGGTGTCCCGGGTGAGCCGTGTGTCCCAGGGGGCCGAGTGCCCCGGGTGAGCCGAGTGTCCCAGGGGGCCGAGTGCCCCGGGTGAGCCGAGTGTCCCAGGGGGCCGAGTGCCCCGGGTGAGCCGAGTGTCCCAGGGGGCCGAGTGCCCCGGGTGAGCCGAGTGTCCCAGGGGGCCGAGTGCCCCGGGTGAGCCGAGTGTCCCAGGGGGCCGAGTGCCCCGGGTGAGCCGAGTGTCCCAGGGGGCCGAGTGCCCCGGGTGAGCCGAGTGTCCCATGGGGCCGAGTGCCCCGGGTGAGCCGAGTGTCCCAGGGGGCCATGTGCCCCGGGTGAGCCGAATCCCCCAAAGGGGAAGGGTGTCCCGGGTGAGCCGTGTGTCCCAGGGGGCCAAGTGCCCCGGGTGAGCCGAGTGTCCCAGGGGGCCATGTGCCCCGGGTAAGCCGTATCCCCCAAAGGGGAAGGATGTCCCGGGTGAGCTGAGTGTCCCAGGGGGCCAAGTGCCCCGGGTGAGCCGAGTGTCCCAGGGGGCCAAGTGCCCCGGGTGAGCCGAGTGTCCCATTGGGCCGAGTGCCCCGGGTGAGCCGAGTGCCCCGGGTGAGCCTTGAGTCCCAGGGGGCCGAGTGCCCCGGGTGAGCCGAGTGTCCCATGGGGCCGAGTGCCCCGGGTGAGCCAAGTGTCCCCGGGTGCAGAGTGCCCCGGGCGAGCCGTGTGTCCCAGGGGAAGCAGTGGGACCCAGGGGAAGGGGCAGTGAAAACCAGAGGAGGAGCGGACTCTATTCATAGGGTCCTGAGATAGTCACCATAAAACAAACAGACTGCCAAATGACAGCGGGGAGGGGAAGGAGACCTGGGGGGAGATAGGAGAACAACCGAGGGACTGGTATGCATGAACATAAGTACAACCAATGAACACAGAACTCTGGGGAGGGAGGGCATAAATGGGAGGGTGGGGGGGGGCAATGGTAAACTATGTACACAGAAAATACCTTAATAAAATAAAATTAAAAAAAAAGAAAAAAAAAAAGAAACACCAATGATGAGAGAGAAGCATTGAGCTGCCTCCTGCATGCCCTATTCTGGGGATTGAGTTCACAACCTGGGCATGTGCCTTTGACCGGAATCAAACCTGGGACCCTTCAGTCCATAGGCCAACGCTCCATCCGCTGAGCCAAACTGGTGATAGTTTCTAATGCTTTCTAGAATAACTTTATTTATTTGCAATCTATTTTTTTTCTTTTTAAAAAAATATATTTTGTTGATTTTTTACAGAGAGGAAGGAGAGAGGAATAGAGAGTTAGAAACATCGATGAGAGAGAGACATTGATCAGATGCCTCTTGCACAACCCTTACCGGGGATGTGCCCACAACCAAGGTACATGCCCTTGACGGGAATCGAACCTGGGACCTTTCAGTTCGCAGGTCGACGCTCTATCCACTGAGCCAAACCGGTTTCGGCTGCAATCTATTTAATGTCCACTTTTTTCAAGTCATTTGTCTGCACCTCTTAGGTCATGGCTTCCATTTTCTTCAGTATTTGGTGAACCTGTTGGTGTTGAAGAGCGCTTCTGAATCTGATTATTGTGGGGTTTTTTGTTTGTTTGTTTGTTTTGTTTTTGTTTGTGTGTTTGTTTGTTTTTTGTAAAACCAACACAGAATAAACAAAGCAAATAACTATCAATAGTCTTGACAACAACATGAGCTTCAATCATGATCTGCTATTTTTTGACCATGGAGCACATTTTGTCTCCATGGTAAGACCCATACTGTGAAAAGTTAATCAGTCAGTTTTGCCCTGAACATTCTTGGTATTTAACTTGAATTTCCTAAATGCAACTTCATTCTGCAGATCAACAAGTCTCACTTCACAAACACAAACCTTGAGGTCATCACATGCAATTTTGATTCCTTGAATTTTAGTGACTAGTGTTTTCCCAATATTTTTATATTTGATATAGTTGGTGTTTTCACATCATATCAATCGTTTATAGCTGGATTAACCACTTTTCTTCTTGGCAACCTTTTCACTATTTTTCATAAGGTGCTTGTTCTTGCCAACTGCTATGGTGCTGATCAGACAGCCAAAAGGCTATTTGCTTATCCTTTTCAAAATTGGGAAAACACTCTACTCTTGGTTAATTTGATAACTGACTTCTCTAAAACTTGGTTTCCTTAATGAAATTTTATATATCAGGAAGTTTAGTTTTGCATATCTAATATTTAAGAATTTAGCATCACTAATATTTACAGTATTTTAAAAAATAGAAAGAGAGAGAGAGAGAGAGAGTGAAAGAGAGAGAGATCAATTTGTTGTTTCGTTTATGCATTCATTGGTTGATTCTTGTATGTACCCTGACTAGGGATCGAACCCAAAACCTTGTTGCATTGGGACAGCATTCTAACCAACTGAGCTGTCTGGCCAGGGTAGTATCACTAATATTTAATATTTAGTACTACTTACTGATATCACAAACACTATCCTCTAGAACTTTAATTAGATTCTCTTATTTAAATTTCACTACACCTCGTGTGTTAGGCACTAATATTAACTTCCATTTTTCAAATGAGTAAAGCAGGGCGTAAAGAGGTTAAATAGTGTGCCCAAACAGGGTTACAAAGCTGAGCAGTTTCAGTACAGATTCTGTCTGGTGACAAAACTTAACCACTCAGCTATAGTTTCTGCCTCAAACACCGCCCCCCCCTTCTCCTCAATACTTTTCTTAAAAGCAAATTGTCATTTTTGAAAATGTTTATACTTAGAAAAGTCATCATACTCCAGTTATTAGAAGACTAACCTAATTTACCCATACCTCTATTCAATTCCTTTGAAAGTTTTTTGAAGTTAGTGTCTTTAGGCAAAAATATCTGAAGGAAATATATATGAATAAAATTCTTGTCCTGTTGAAATGAGACAGTGGATGTTACCAGTGATTTGCCTCATTTTGAAACTGGAATTATCATCAGAAAGCTGATTTCTATTTATAGGAAACTACATAATACTGTTTCTGATGATAATTTCTATAAAGTTATATTTAATCATTGCAGTTGAACAACTAGATTTTCACAGCTAAATTTCTTGCTATTGCATAGTTTTATTATAATGAAATAAAGGAATAGTCTGGAAATGAAGAGCAGAGATATGATCATGGAGTGTTAGAGTAGAGATTTGGGGATCATTTTGCTCATTCCCCAGATGTTAGAGAAGAGAAAACTAAGGTCAAAATAGTTAAATATTTCTGTATCTCCTAACATGTACACAAACATAAGATTAAAGGTATGTGAAATATATTTATTTTAAATATATTTCACTGAGATCCAAATAAATATTTATTTTAAATATATTTAACTGAGTTTCAAAACTGTATCAATAAAAGAAATGGGGTTTTAAAAAATTCAAGTAACCGCCTTGGCCTGTTTGGTTCAGTGACTAGAGCGTCAGCCTGCGAACTAAAGGGCCCTGGGTTCGATTCCAGTCAAGGGCATGTACCTTGGTTGTGGGCACATCCCCAGTGAGGGGTGTGCAGAAGGCAGCCGATTGATGTTTCTCTCTCATCGATGTTTCTAACTCTCTCTCCCTCTCCCTTCCTCTCTGTAAAAAATCAATAAAATATATTTAAAAAATTCAAGTAACCAAAAGCATAATATGTGGTACATAAAAAGTGCCTAATAAGTATTTGTGAATGAAAAAATGAATAAAAATATTTTATTGTTTTCAGTCTTCAAGTTGCTTCATAGTCCTAGAAATAATATTTTATAAGCAATCAAAAATATTTTATAAGCAATCATAATATATACATGTAATTTACTTTGCTTTTGGCACTTGAGTTACAGTGTCAACATTTTCCCATGTTGTTATAAAATATGACTATAACCTTTTAAAGTACCTATTGAAGTTACAACACTTCTGAGTCAGATCACAAATGACTGTTAACAGGAGTAAAATCCAGGTTTGGGGGACTCTTATAGAGGGAAAAAATTACAAAAATGTCACTTGAAAAATTTTTAGGAATATATCCTAAGAAATTGGAAATATCAATCAGAAAGAATATATGCACCCCTATGCTCATAGCAGTGCAATTTACAATAGCTAAGATTGGAAATTGCCCAAGTGCCCATCAGCAGATGAGTGGATAAAAACACAACTGTGGTGCATTTACACAATGGAATACAACACAGCTTAAAAAAAAGAAAGAAAGAAAAAAAAAGAACTCTTACCATTTGCAACAGCATGGATGGACCTGGAGAGTATTATGCTAAGCAAAATAAGCCAGTCAGAGAAAAATTAAATATCACATAATCTCATTCATATGTGAAGCCTAATGGACAAAAAGAACTGATGAATAAAACAGATCCAGAGACATGGAAGCATGAAACAAACTGTTGAACCTCAGAGGGAAGGAGGGGGAGAGTGGGTGGGTAGGAAGGGACCAACCAAAGAACTTGTATACATATATGCATAACACATGGGCATAGATCAGCTGTGGGCAAACTACGGCCCACGGGCCAGATCCGGCCGGTTCGGCTGTTCTATCCGGCCCCCGGAGCCGAAAGAGCGGAGGGTTCTCTTGCTCTCCCCTCCGCTCCTTCACCAGCAGCCCAAGATGAGAGTGCCAGCATGGTCAGGTTGCTTTTGTTCTGGCCCTCCGGTCCAGTGTTAAGAACCCATTGTGGCCCTTGAGTCAAAAAGTTTGCCCACCCCTGGCATAGACAATAGGGTGGTGAAGGCCTGGAGTGGGGGGATGAGCAAGAAGAGGTCAATGGAGGAAAAAGGGAGACATATGTAATACCTTCAACAATAAAGATAAAAAAAAAAAAGAAATGGAAAAAAATTTTGCAGAATAATGAAAAAATATCTCGGTCTTTCATTAATATTTTATTGATTTTTTTTTTTACAGAGAGGAAGAGAGAGGGATAGTTAGAAACATCGATGAATGAGAGAGAATCATCGACCAGCTGCCTCTTGCACACCCCTTCCTGGGGATGTGCTCACAACCAATGTACATGCCCTTGACCGGAATTGAACCTGGGACCTTTCAGTCCGCAGGCCGATGCTCTATCCACTGAGCCAAACCAGTTTTGGCATATCTAGGTCTTTCAAAAGACTATTTCTAGAGCCTCTCCTGGTTCTTGGAGGGTCCTATGCACGTAGGAGCTCTGGATCTTCAATAGCTTCACAGTCCACCTGCTTCTGTTAATAACCAGATACTACCTTCATGGTGGTTATGATATAGCTTGAATGTTTTTTAGAGGTTTACTAAAGTTTTAGAAAAGTACATCACACTTCAAGAGTGTTAGAAATTTTTTAAAAATATATATATTTTACTGAGAGGAAGGGAGAGGAATAGAGAGCTAGAAACATCAGCCAGCTGCCTCATGCACACCCCTTACTGGGGATGTGTCCACAGCCAAGGTACATGCCCTTGACCAGAATCAAACCTGGGACCTTTCAGTCTGCAGGCCGACGCTCTATCTATTAAGCCAAACAGGTTTCGGCAGTGTTAGAAATTCTTTCTATCCAACAGACCTGGAATCTTTTTCAGGCCCCATATAAACTTGGTATTTTTTAACTTATAAGCAAGCCTCCTAACTTCTTCATGCCTCAAATTATTCATCTGTAGAATGGGCTTAATATCCATCTCAAAGAATTACAAATGAAGACAAAGATAAAATACTTGCTATAATTCTGGACAAATAATAAATAAATGCTCAATAAATATTCATTCTTATGATTACAGCAATATTTAAACCTACCATATATGGGAACCTCCTATCTCTCCGTTATAACTTCCCACATTGACGGTACATGTCATGTGGTGTAAAATGATTTTCAAAGGGTTGTGCATATTCAATTTTTTAATTTTTAGAAAATAATGTTATTCTGAAAGGTAATATCTACCTAGAACAGAACATTTGGCAAATAGAGAGAAGAAAAAAGCACCCATAATTTCACCAGACTCATGCTATATTTCCATGTTGTATTTTTTCTTTCATGCAGATTTAATTTTATCAAAATATGCTTAAAATAAGTAGACCCAATTATTCTCTTTTCATAGAGGTTTGATATTATGGCATTATTATTTTCAAATACATGGCAAATCTAAAAAATATTTTATTTAAAACCATTTTAGAAAAATCAGATAAAACGGTACACATTCTACTGTTGTATTTCTGCATTTATTAAAAATTCATATTTTACAAGCTTTTGATCCTAGTGTACATAGAATTGAATATAATTTTTCTTACATTATATCAAAAGCCTTTCTCCACTACTCCATTACTACTAACACAACATTCATAGTAACTAGAGCATCTGGGAACAAGGCTTAGTTTCCTAAACTTCATCCAACTGCATGTGAAGAACTTAAGGCAAACTAAGGTGTGATAAGTCAGAAACTCAGAATGAGTGCTCTTGGTTTGCCTGAAATTATAATACAGAAAATGTAGAAAGAGAAATTAGAACTCAGGAATTCTTTTTATTTATTTTTAATTTTTTTTTTTATTACAGAGAGGAAGGGAGAGAGATATAGAGCTAGAAACATCGATGAGAGAGAAACATCGACCAGCTGCCTCTTGCACACCCCCTACCGGGGATGTGCCCGCAACCAATGTACATGCCCTTGACCTGAATCGAACCCGGGACCTTTCAGTCCGCAGACCGACGCTCTACCACTGAACCAAACCGGTTTTGGCAGAACTCAGGAATTCTTGCCTTCCAACTAAATGTATAATCAGCAAAAGAATATAAAGCATTATCAATGCTATATACACTTTTATTTCTCCTTTAGTAGATGGAGAGTGGTGGAATACTATTAAATGGTAAAGACTTATTTGCCACCATATATTATTATTGGGGCTTTAGCTCTCAAAATTGGGTAAACATACTCTCACTACAAAGGGATCTTTCTTTAAAAATTAGCAAAGCCATGTGAATCCTTAACATGTTGAACAGGTCACAGTTTGGTCATGGTTGTCTGGATTCAGTGACATTTGCTTTTGGAAATAGGCTTTTACCTTTTAATTATACTATTGTGTTGACCTTCACTGATTTTAGTCCACAAACCCTTCCTTTAAGAGTCTTTGTTCCATTAATGATGTCCTGATGTAAGAATTGAAACCACACTAAAAAATTATAAAGTAGACATTGAGGAAGCAATTCGTGTGTCCATTCTGAATGAATGTATACACAAAATGTAGCATATACATGCAATGCGATATTATTCAGCCTTGCCAAGGAAGGAAATTCTGATACAACATAGATGAACCTTGAAGACATTATACTAAGTGAAATAAGCCAGACATAAAAGGACAATTATTGCATGATTCTACATGTATGAGGTATCACAGAGACAGAAAAAAGAATAGAGAATACCAGGGTAGTGAAGTAGGAGGGGAAGGGAGTTGTTTAATGGGCACAGAGTTTCAATTTGAATGATGAGACACTCCTGTAGATGGACAGTGATAGTTGCACAACAATGTGAACATACTTTCTGCTATTGAACTGTATACTAAAGAATGGTTACAATGGCCGATACCAGTTTGGCTCAGTGGTAGAGCATTGGTCTTCGGACTGAAAGGTCCCGGGTTCGATTCCGGTCAAGGGCATGTACATTGGTTGCGGGCACATCCCCGGTGGGGGGCGTGCAAGAGGCAGTTGGTCGATGTTTCTCTCTCATAGACGTTTCTGGCTCTTTATCTCTCTCCCTTCCTCTCTGTAAAATATCAATTAAAAAAAAAAGAGTGGTTACAATGGTAAATTAAATATCTCAATATAACATATACTTTAAAGTATAATATACACTCATACATATTCAGTTTAAGAAGTATATACAGGGGTGGTAAAACTAGGTTAATTAGAAATACAATAACAAATAAATAATACAAGAATAAGCTTTGTGCCCACCATATTCACAACTGTAAACCTACTTTTGTCACTCCCTATATAATCGCCACTTAGGTAAAAAAAAAAAAATACTATCACAGGGTATCCCTATGTCCCTCTCCACCCTAACTGTTTCTTCCTTACTGAGTAACCACTATCCTGACTCAAAATTAGGCTATCATGTGATAATGCTGGGTATGTTAAATCAACCCTACAAAATGCAATGGAGTATTTAAATTCCAATATTTTTCATAATTGCAAATTTTATTTTCAAAACTTAGTAACTTTTAAAGTACTCTTTTCCTTCTTTCACTCTTGGAACTCTTCATATTCTAAAACCTATCTTGGTTCCACAGTTGACCTCACCTGCAGAGTTAAAAAACACACACACACCACAACTAATTCTATGTAGATTTTAGATTTTTATTCCTCCCGCTCTCTATTGCCTCCAACTACAAAGAAACAGTGATTTTTAAACCCTTTGTGTGCCCTTTGAGAAAATTACACAGATACCCCATTGTGGAACCTTATAATCCCTCCGTGGAAAGGAAGAGATTAGCATATGAATATAAAGCAAAATTAATCCAGAATACAAAACGATCTACCGATTGTGCAGCTCTTGTAATCTTAAAAAAAATGTATTTTGTTTCCTCTTTTTGTGTGGTCCCTCCGGTGGTCTCCGGGTTAAGGGAACTGAGCTTCCCCTCTGGTTCCCCCGGAAAAGGATGAAATTAAAAAAATAAATAAATAAAAAGCCCACAGATTCTGAGGAGATGCAAAACCAACGGACGGCTCTCCGCGTCAGTGGAATCTGCTATTATTGGACGCGGGCTTGCTTGCCGCCGAGGCGTGTGGAAAGTGCGGTTGGCAGACTGCGCGGTGGAGGGGAGAAAGCGACCGGAGAGAGAGCCATAGTGCTGACGTTGAAGGCCCGGCCCTGTGAGGTTGCACCGGGTAAGCGGCGCCGGCCGGGGAAGGCTGGGGCCGAGAGGAAGGAAAGGGGGGGGCGGGGATTCGGCGAGGGGCGGGGCTTGCGGCGCAGCGCGGCTCCTGATTTGCTGGAGTGCGGCTGCCAATCTCGCGAAATCGCTGGGTGAGCCAGTGCGCGGGCGCGACGCGCTCAGATATACGGAGGGAGCCCGGCGGAGCCGCCTCAGATCCGGACGGCGCCGCAGCCCGCAGCCTCAGCCCGGGAGTCCCCGCGTCGCTTTCAATGGAGGAGAAGCCCGGCCAGCCACAGCCTCAGCACCACCACAGCCACCACCACCCGCACCATCATCCCCAGCAGCAGCCGCAGCAGCAGCAGCAGCCGCAGCCGCCGCAGCCGCCGCAGCCGCCGCCGCACCACCACCACCATTACTATTTCTACAGCCACAGCCACAGCCACCATCACCACCACCACCACCAGCAGCCTCATCAATACCTGCAGCATGGGACGGAGGGCAGCCCCAAGGCCCAGCCGAAGCCGCTGAAACATGAGCAGAAGCACGCCCTCCAGCAGCACCAGGAAACGCCGAAGAAGAAAACAGGTCTGTGAGGGAGGACGGGTGGGGGAAGGGGGGTGGGGGCGGGGGTGGGGGGACCGGGGCGATGGGGGTGGGGCCGGGGCTGGAAAGCGCGGACCGGGGCGGGCGTGTGTGTGTGTCCGTCTCCCCTGCGGGTTTGGGGGGCCCCTTTCGTGTCTCCCAGGGCTCGCGCCGCGGGGTTTGCAGCGCCCTTTCCTTCCCCTCAGCGGGGGAGAGGCCCAGCTAGGCCGGCGTGACCTTCCCGGCCCCCGCCCGGGCTGGAGGGCTGGTCTCGGGAGTCGGGCCTTATTATTTTCTTTCCCGTTTATACCTTCCTGCGGCCCCGGGAGCACCCTGATTTGGGGGGCCCTGAGTTGGGGCGGCCTAAGCCCCCCCCCCCTAATCCTTCGGGGTGTAACTCAGGAAGGCCTAGCGAATCCCGACCGTGGTGGTGAGCGAGGCGCGGTGGCCGGCGGCCTGCAAAGGGGAGACGGGCCGAGTTGAGGAAGTGCCCTCCCTCACCCGCCGCCCCAAGCCCACCTGTGGCCTTGGGGGTTCCCCCGTCTGGGGTTGGGGGGGCGGTTGGGACCCCTCGTCTCTCGGGTCATTTCTACCCTTAGACGCCCCTTTTGGGCACCCGGGCCCCGCGGCCGGGCCCCGCGGCTCCTCCCGCGGCCCGCGCCCCGGGCCCGCTCCCCCCGGAGCCGGCGCGGCTGGAATGTTCTCTCCTCCTCGCGGGGCCGCTTCCTGTCCGCCATGTTGGAAGCCGATTCCTGTCAGAGACTCCGGCTCGCTGAGGAGCGGGGTGGGGGGGGAGGGTGGGGGCGCCGAGGGCGCCCGGCACGGCGGAGTCGGCGGCTCGGGGGGGTCCCCCACCACCCCCACCCCACCCGCGATCGCCTCTGTGGGGACGTGGCCGCCCCCGGCCCGCGGCCGCCCCTCCCCCGTCGCCGGCCGGGTTGTGTAACCCGGCGGCGGCCTCGCGGCCCCGGGCGGGTCCCCGGGGTGAGGGGTGGGGGAGGGAAACGGCCACGAGGGGAGCGGCCTGGTGAGGGCCCCGCGCGCCGGCCGCCGCGTTTCCCGCTCCCGGGGGCGGCGTGAGGCGGGGGCGGGCGGCGGCGGCGGCGGCGGCCGGGCGGGAGCTGAGGGGAGAGGAGGCCGCGGGCGGCGGCCGCGCGGGCCTCGGGCCGGGGGGCTGGGGGCGGGGGGGATACACTTTGGGGGAGAGGCGGCGCCTGAAGGTCGGGTGGGGTACCCGGCGGGAACCCGGCTCCCTGGTCACGAGTTTCTCTGCCACAGGAACCTCGTCTCCTGCCAGGTTCGCTCACGACTCCGTCTCGCAGGCTCTCACTGGGGCCCTTTCCTTCTCGCCGCGCGCTCTCTCTCTCTCTCTCTCTCTCTCTCTCTCTCTTTTTTTTAAATACAAAAAAGGCTCGTTCTTTTCTTCCTCCGACCTCCCCCTCGGCCCCCACATTTATCTCTCGGGCTTGAGTGGTATTTTTGAAGAGGGAAGGGAAAATGTTTCTGGTTGTATGGGGGTAGAGGGCAAGTTTCTTTGAACTGAGATGGCTCGCCCGGGAGGTTGGTTCGCTACCATATTGCCTCGGATGAGGCTTTTTTTTTTTTCCACCTCGAAAGGAAAGGTGTTTTCCCTACTACTTTCAAACCGATCTTGATCCCCAAACTCTTGTTTTTAGCAAATGGTGAATTGAGGGTGAAAGTTATTTTAGAAAATATTTGAGAAGGGGTGAACTTAAAAGTTTATGGCCATGCAGATTTTTAAAAAAATAAGGCTTCTTTATACATTGAAGAGAAACGAAGGGAACGGTAAGAAAAATGAACGTTACACCCAGCGTGTCAAATGTGATACATGCACTTACTGATCAGAGCAGGAAAAAAAAAAGTGCTTTTGTATTGCAGACTTAATGTGACTTGAAGACTGAAATGGGAATGGCATTTTCCCTTTTGGGGGATGGTAGGGACTGATGGTGTGCAGTAGAAATGAACATTAAAAAATGCCTTTAATCTTAAGGCTTTGAAACAGTTTAAAAACTAAGAAACTGTACCAGACTAAATCGTTTTAAGGTTACAGTCAACTTAAAGGTGAGAAAATCTTGCCTTTCTATAGTTGGTTGGAATAGAAGGTAGTATTACTGAACAGTGTTTTGTCAGTCAGATATACACCCCTGCAGGACTTCTCTCTCCACATAGAAGCAGCCCCTGAACCATTGAAATGGCATCCTTCAAATTAGTATGTCTTATTCCAGGAGAGGATACAGAGGGGAAAACAGGCTTAGTAGTTCTGAGAGAACATAAACAATTTGGGAGGAGCAGTTTTTCATGTGCGGCCTGGTCACAGTACTGTTGCTTCAACATGCATAAAATGCTGATCTAATAAGAAAAGTTAGGATTTTTGAAATGTATCTGCAATATATTGAGATGGGTTTTTTTATGACTCACAAACCTGTAAAGAGGAATGGTGTTTCTTTATCCAGAAGAGGGCGCAAAAGAGGGCCAAATGTGCCCACTAATTTCAGTTTCCAATCCAAAGCTACATTTATTAGTACTCAAGTTTTGCTGACTCCCTTTGAAGTATTTAGATGCTTTAACATGGCAACCGTGAATAATAAAAGCACTAGAAGGAGAGGGGGTTTTCCTCAATAATTTTTGTGTTTACTTTTTTTAAAAAAATACTTAAATTTAAAAAGTCTCTCTGGCAAACTTTCTTGCATATCAACAAGGTTAACACAGGAAACGTTTTATATAGTTAAATGAGAAAAAATGTTTCTGTCATTAAAACTTGGAGATGAAAGCATAAGAACTATTCATTTAACTGGTGATTTCTGATATCAGAGGCACTAAATATAAGTAATCTAGTTTGCTTAAAAGTCTTGGATTTGGTCCAACTTGGTTTGGACATTGTATTTTTTTGATGTTTAAAACTGCTTACCTTTGAGATCTAACAAGTTATAATTAATGGGCCCAAGGGTAGAAGTCTTTTTAAAAATATATATATTTTATTGATTTTTTTAGAGAAGAAGGGAGAGGGATAGAGAATTAGGAACATTGATCTGCTGCCTCCTGCATACCTCCTACTGGGGATGTGCCCACAACCAAAGTACATGCCCTTGACAGGAATCAAACCTGGGACCTGTTAGTTTGCAGGACTATGCTTAATCCACTGAGCCAAACTGGTTAGGGCAAGGGTAGAAGTCTTTGTTAGCCTGTTAGAATACTAAATGCTATGTGTAGTTCTCCTTTGGTCTAGAGTTGTGCATGGGTAAACTTAACATCTGTTAAAAATGTTGAGAATTTCTGCTTTTCTAAAACAAAACAAAATTTTTTTAAAAAAAACATTCTAAGTAGTGCTCTCTTCTTTACTGTTTTATAGTTAGACTTTTTTACATCAAGTTTGACTTGATTGGGTAATACAGCTTTTTCAGCAGCCAAGAAATAAAATATAACTACAGAAGTTAAGAACTTCTATAGAATATATTGTCATTGTACAAGTTTTGTGCCACTCTTAGGAAATTATTTGTCTTAAGTATGTTTTCTTGAAAGAAAATACAACTTTATGTGGCCATTTTAATATTCCCACTTTTTTCTCTGATGTAGAACTTATAAAAGTAAGCCCTGTTGTGAATCTTCCAAGACTGTTCTGTTCCACATCAAGTTCTTTTAAAACAATGATTCCCCAATTTTTTAAAATCTTAATATTCCTTATATAATCCAACTGCGGTTCTTGAAAGTCTCCCATCTTGAATAATTTGGTTCTTAACCAATGGTCACAAAAAATGTCTGTTGTGGACCAAACTTCAGTTTTCTACGGGACTACCCTTACTTACTGATACCTCAGCATGACAAAAAGCGTTTCTCAGGCAACAAAGGAGAGAATGCTTTTGTTGTTGGCGGAATCTACAGATTAGCACAATTTTAAAACAAAGAGGTAATCAAGACTGCTAAGGTTGCTAAGGGTGTGAAAGTGCTCACAAAATAATCATAGGCAATTGAGCAGGTAGAAAACTTGTTGATTGGATAAACTGGTGATGGCATTTTGGAAGGCTAGTTAGGGCAGTGGCAAACTGCGGCTCTTCAGCCACATGTGGCTCTTTGGCCCCTTGAATGTGGCTCTTCCACAAAATACCATGTACCTTAAGTTAATAACAATGTACCTACCTATATAGTTTAAAAATTTTGGCTCTCAAAAGAGATTTCAATTGTTGTACTGTTGATATTTGGCTCTGTTGACTAATGAGTTTGCCCACCACTGAGTTAGGGGATGGTTCAGTAAATTTAAGGAGTGTTTATAGATTATACAGTACATTAAACATGTACTGTATATAAGAAAGGTTAAAAATGGGATAACTTGGGGTCTGGAACAGATTAATTCAATTTACATTATTTCTAATGGGAAAAAATAATTTGGATTTCTAACCAAACAGCCTTCCGGAATGAATTTTAAAAATGAGGTTCCACTGTACTCTTTTTTTTTTTAAGAGAGGAAAGTAGAGGGATGGGGAGGAGAAACATTGATCTGCTGCCTTCTGCATGTACCCCCTTTTCGGGATGGAGCCCACAACCCATGCAATGCCCTGACCAGGAATTGAACTGTGAACTTGTGGTGCATGGGGTGATGCTCAATCCACTGAGCAACACTGACTGGGCTGTACTCTTAAAATGTGCAAAAAGCTTTTAATGTGGGTTATATTTATTGATACTATATTAGAAATTACAACAAAATTTCAAAATCTAAGAATATACAAGCTCATATGCCTTTTAACCTTCAAAGACTAAAGGCACAAAAGAATGAATGAAAGGCAAATTATTTGGTATCCCTGTTGGGGGCCAACCCTTTGCCCCCTATAAAGTTGCTTTAAATGTGTGTATATGTATCCTATTGGGTATCCGTTTCTAATGGCTTGAAGATGTTTTGGAAACATTTTATAGAAAGGTAGACAACTAATATCACTATTTTGTTAATAAGGAAATGGGAAAAGTTAGACTCAGTTGAATCTCCTATAGTAATAAATTGCTTATGACAGTTGGAGGTCTTAAATACCATTCTTTCATAAACTAGTTTCCTTTCATTATAGCTTTGTTTGTAAATATTTTCTTATTGCTTCATTTGTGTAGGTCAGTGTGACATAGTGATAGAAATGTTCCAGATAGTTCAATCAGTTTTTCTGTCCACTTTGTGACTTGGGCAAGTTACTTAATTTATCTAGGCTGTTTACCCAAATGTAAAAATGAAGAAAAATATAAGGGCTTTGGTTTTATACTAAAAGTATGATCTAATATCTGGGGAATGTAAAAATGAATTTAACTAAGAAAAAGTTCACAGGTGTTAGATTTTTGTTTGGCAGAATGCATTAGAAACTGTTTATAGTCACCACCAATCATTTATAGTTTCATAGAAATAGAGTATTCACTGTCCCTATAATATTTAAAACTGTTTATCAGTATAATGATTTTGCCCAAAGGGTAGTTCTGTTCTTAATTGTAAAGGAAATTTTATAACATTTTATAACGTGAGCATGATGAGGAGGTTGAGTTATGTTAGATGAGAGGTATTAATAGAAAACTGCTAAATCATGTTCTTTTTGAACTCAGACTTCAGTTTGAATTCGTGCTTAGTCCTGTCTCTTAGTCAACTTCCTAATCTGTAAAATGGGGTTGACAAGTATCTTTTCAGAGACCTGTGAAATAACATGTAAACTAAAGCTATTAGCATAGTAATAACTAACACACAGTAGCTAGCACACAATAAGTAAACATTCCTTAAATGTTAAGTAATGTGTAATTTGTATATTATAATTTTTTAAAAACCTTTTTTTCCCCTCCTTAGGATATGGTGAACTAAATGGTAATGCTGGAGAAAGAGAAATACCTTTAAAGAACCTGGGTTCTGATGAAGCTACCAACCCTATTTCCAGGGTCCTCAATGGCAACCAACAAATTGTAGACACTAACCTGAAGCCGACTATAAAGTCCAGCACCTTTGGGAAAGCAGGAATTAAAACCAGGAATTTCATTCAGAAAAACAGTATGGACAAAAAGAATGGAAAGTCATATGAAAGTAAATCTGGAGAGAACCAGTCTTTAGATAAGAGTGATACTATAACAATTCCAAATGGTGTTGTAACAAATAATTCTGGCTATATTACAAATGGTTATATGGGCAAAGGAGCAGATAATGATGGTAGTGGATCTGAGAGCGGATATACCACTCCTAAAAAAAGGAAAGCTAGGCGCAACAGTGCCAAGGGTTGTGAAAACCTTAATTTAGTGCAGGACAAAATAATGCAACAAGAGACTAGTGTCCCAACCTTAAAACAGGGACTTGAAACTTTCAAGCCTGACTATAGTGAACAAAAGGGAAATCGAGTAGATGGTTCTAAGCCCATTTGGAAGTATGAAACGGGGCCTGGAGGAACAAGTCGAGGAAAACCTGCTGTGGGTGATATGCTGCGGAAAAGTTCTGATATTAAACCTGGTGTGAGCAGCAAAAAGTTTGATGATCGGCCTAAAGGAAAGCATGCTTCTGCTGTTGCCTCCAAAGAGGACTCGTGGACCCTATTTAAACCACCCCCAGTTTTTCCAGTGGACAATAGCAGTGCTAAAATAGTTCCTAAAATAAGTTATGCAAGTAAAGTTAAGGAAAACCTCAACAAAACTATACAGAACTCTTCTGTGTCACCATCTTCATCTTCATCCTCTTCATCATCTACTGGGGAAAATCAGACCCAACCTTCAAGTCGGTTATCCCAGGTTCCTATGTCAGCGCTGAAATCTGTTACTTCTGCCAACTTTTCTAATGGGCCTGTTTTAGCAGGAACTGATGCAAGTGTGTATTCTCCAGGGGGTCAGCCACTGCTAACTACTGCTGCTAATAGTATGACACTCATCTCTGCTGCAATTGATCCAGTTCTCCAGGACAAGAGTCTGACTCCAGCAGCTGTTGAACAAATTACAACTAGCCTTTTTATCTACCCTTCAAATATGCAAACTGTGCTAATGAGCACAGCTCAAGTGGATCTACCTTCTCAGACCGATCAGCAAAACCTGGGGGATATCTTCCAGAATCAGTGGGGTTTATCATTTATAAATGAGCCCAGTGCTGGCCCTGAGACTGTTACTGGGAAGTCATCAGATCATAAAGTGATGGAGGTGACATTTCAAGGGGAATATCCTGCCACTTTGGTTTCACAGGGTGCTGAAATAATCCCCTCAGGAACTGAGCATCCTGTGTTTCCCAAGGCTTATGAGCTGGAAAAACGGACTAGTCCTCAAGTTCTGGGCAGCATTCTAAAATCTGGGACTAATGAGAGTGGAGCCTTATCCTTGGAGCCCAGTCATATAGGTGACCTGCAAAAAGCAGACACCAGTAGTCAAGGTGCTTTAGTGTTTCTTTCAAAGGACTATGAGGTAGAAAATCAAAATCCTCTGGCGTCTCCTACGAACACTTTGTTAGGCTCCGCCAAAGAACAGAGATACCAGAGAGGCCTAGAAAGAAATGATAGCTGGGGTTCTTTTGACCTGAGGGCTGCTATTGTATATCACACTAAAGGTAACTCATTTGTTCCTATATAAAGATTCTTATTGGTCAATGTAATATATATTTATTAGCTGTTGTATGAAGGGTGAATTTTATAAGTTGCTATGAGAGTCTTCAAGAATTTTAGAACTTAGCTGATAGTAATTTGGATAAACATCTGAAAAACTAATTCAGGATGTTTGGAAATAGTACAGTTCAAGTTTAGAAGAAATGTTTACTTTTTCAACTGAAGTTCTTTAAATAATTTTAAAAAATATGTACTTTATTGATTTTTTACAGAGGAAGGGAGATAGTTAGAAACATCAATGAGAGAAATATTGATCAGCTGCCTCCTGCACACCCTCTATTGGGTATGTGCCCACAACCAAGGTACATGCCCTTGACTGGAATTGAACCTGGGATCCTTGAGTCCAAAGGCCGATGCTCTATCCACTGAGCCAAACCGGTTTTAGCTCTTTAAATAATTTTTTTTTGAACAGATGTTTCCGCTCCTTTGCTTTTTACATCATATATTTCTTTATTAGTGAGCTTACTTGGTAGTTGTAATTTGCTTAAAATTAGTTGCTGAATGGTAACTAGAAAATAATTTAAACAAATTAGTGGTAAGCAGAGGCTGTACTTTTCATAGCCCCAAAACCCATGTTAAAAAGGAACCAGATATCTTCCAAGTATCATGCTAATAAATTTTCTTAGGATATAGTTTGTATCTTAAAGAAAAATTTGCTATATGGCATAAATGGATTTATTTAAATCCACAAATTTAATGAAATGTATAACCTCCGTACTTTTATGCACAGTAGGTTTCAGTCTTCCACCTTCATCCCTCATCCCACCCCCAAGCAGATGCATACCCATGGGTACATGCACACACCTAATATATACTGCACATTCCCATTAAAAAATTTTTTAGTTGATTTTCCAATTTTTGTTGACATATAATGTTAGTTTCATGTACATTTCCTTTTTTTAAAAATATTTTTTTATTGCTTTCAGGAAGGGAGAGGGAAAGATAAAAATATCAATGATGCCTCCTGCATGCCCCACTACTGGGGATCAAGTCCATATACCCAGGCATGTGCCCTTGACTGGAATTGAACCCAGGACCTTTCAGTCCACAGGCTGACACTATCCTTTTAGCCCAACCAGTGAGGGCTACATTTCCTTTTTTTAAAAAAATGTTTTTATTGCCCTGACGGGTTTGGCTCAGTGGATAGAGCGTCAGTCTGCAGACTGAAAGGTCTCAGGTTTGATTCCGGTCAAGGGCATGAACCTTGGTTGTGGGCACATCCCCAGTAGGAGGTGTGCAGGAGGCAGATGATTGATGTTTCTCTCTCATAGATGTTTCTAGCTCTCTATCCATTTCCCTTCCTCTCTGTAACAAATGAATAAAAAATATATTTTAAAGAATGTTTTTATTGATTTTAGAAAGGAAGGGAGAGAGAGATAGGAACATTGATGAGAGAGAGACATTGGTAGGCTGCCTCCTCCACATTCCTCACTTGGGATTGAGCCAGCAATCCAGACATGCCATGACTTGGAATCTTGGTGTATTGGTTGATGCTTAACCACTGAGCCACAGTGGTTGGGGCACATTTCCATTTTTGACTGACTCATTTAGGCAGCCATGTACCAACTGCAGGGTCTGGGCAGCATACACAGGGGCAGGTGGTAATTAGCATGATCTCCCTTGGAAGAATCACGGCTGAGAGATGAATAACAAAGCTATTTATATGATTTTTAAGCAAATTATTCAGTCTGCGTATCTTTCCTTATCTGCAAACTGGAGGACATTTAATGACAAAAACAGATGTCCTTTTTCTGTTTTTCTTTTTTAAAAAATGGGAGCAAGTAGAATTACCGGATAAGAGTTTTGAAGTAGAAATCTTGGCAGGTAAAATGATCCCCTCGCTTTTCTTCAGCACTGCTCTTTGGAAGTAAATACAAGTTAACTAGCCCTGGTTAGATAGCGTATTTGATTAGATCTTTAACCTGACCTGATATACCAAGGTTGCAGGTTTGATTCCTGCTCAGGGCACATACAAGAATCAACCAGTAAATACATGAGTGAGTGGAACAACAAAGTGATGTTTCTCTTTCCCTTCTTCCCTCTCTCAAATCATTTAAAAAGTTAACCAGGAGCTATATGTTTTTAGGAAAGTTAAGGCAAAAAACATATTTAGTTTCTTAAGACATGATAAATTATAAGTTAAATTCTGCCAGGGGAGTTAAGTGTTTTTTGGTGTTATTTTCTGTGCCATCTGCCCTTTTTAGAGATCATTACTTGGAAAATCTACCGAAGTATTTTGTACTGGTGGTCATTGTGTGAGGCTGAGAGGATATCTGGTTATATGTTATCTCCCACAACTTGCAAAAGATTCTGGGATAACTTGTTTTATTAGGTAGTTAGTTGGTGGGTTTGTGTGATTTTTTGTTATGGAGAACTGCAGGCCTTTTAAAATGGGAGTCTTAACTCCTATTTATTTCTAGGTATTCTGTATTTTTCCCTATGGATAGGCTGAGTATGAAATTAATGGTATTTAGATAAACTAAATGTCCCTATATGGATGCAGTTATATTTAGTTTAGCTGGTGTTATGAAAGATTTGCTTTAGTAAAGTAGGCAGTTTTGATTTTTGTAGTTGGACATTATTGAGATTAAATTGGTAAAGACTGTTTTCCCCACTATAATGATAAGCAATATTCTGTTCAATTAGATCCCAAAGTGGCATGTTCTTTGAATTCTTGCCAATATTTTTCTATTGCTTTTAGATAGAGTGGAAGTGAGGGGGGAAAAGAAGAGGGAGAAAGAGAGAACCATTGATGTTTCCATTGGTTGCCTCACACACACACACACCAGGTAGGGACTAAATCTACAACTGAAAAACTGAGGAATGTGCCCTTAATTGGCAGTCAAACCCAAGGCCCTTTGGTGTGTAGGCCAGTCCTCTAACCACTGAGCAAACAGGCCAGGGTGAGCATCTCTATTATTTTCTTGGTCCTTTAATCTAGTTTTCAAATGCTCAAAGTAGTCTAGTATTAAGTGAGTTTAAGTTAGACTTAGAATTGGAAGTTTTGTGTATACCTCCTAACTTCAAAAATAAGCCCTTCAATAACTTTATTTAGAAGTAGTATGTAGGAGAGGGCCTTATGTCAGTTCAGTAGGAATGGTGCAGGTTTTAAATTTATTATTTACAGGCTTAGAAGTACATTATTTAAACTTTGTTAATACAAAGATTAGCAGTCTTATTTATCTGGGGGCATATAGTACTACTACATAACAGTACCAGTATTTAAGGTGAGAGGCATGTCCTCTTTTTCTGTTTATCTAAAGTGATACTCAAGAGGCAAAATTTTAATGAAATGATATCCTTTTTGAAAAAAAAACAAAAAACCTTTTTGAGTTTAGAGAGGGAGAGAGAAAGAGGGACATTGATGATGAGAATCATTGATCAGCTGCCTCCTGCATGCCCCCCATCAGGAATGGAGCCTGCAACCCAGGTATGTGCCCTTGACCAGAATCAAACCCAAGACCCTTCATTTCACAGGCCCCATCCACTGAGCCAAAGCAGCTAAGTCTAAAGTGATGTCTTTTGAAATTATGAAAAAGTTTTAAGTATACACAAAAATGGAGTCAGTAATATAATGAACTTCAGTTTACCCAGCATCTAGTTTGAACATTTAAAAAGCATTGCCATTCTTGTTTCAACTATCTTACCTTCACACTTTTTTTTGTAGTGGTTTTTAAAAGCAAATTCCAGGCATAACATTTTACTAAATACTTTGAGTATGTTAGAATATCAACCTTAATGAATATACAACTGTTTTTCCTTCAAAGTAGTTACTCAGAATTCTTAGTTTAGTAGAATTATTTGATTTGTTGTCTTATAATGGCTTATAACACTAGATGTGGCTATGGCCACAGAGAAAGCAGGAGGGAGGCTTGGATTTCCCAGGCAATGGAAGAAGCAAGCTTTCCACACCCTGGCAGGCCCAGGCCTCAGCTTAAGGCTACAAAGTTTCAATTATAGAAGGTAAATAAATCCCCTACCTCCAGGGAGTGAGCAGAAGACTTGGCTCAGCTCCAGGCTACAAAGTTTCAATTGTAGAAGATAAGCCCTGGTTACTAGGGCCTCTGTTTGGGTCGCCAGGGGGCGTGGCAGGCCTGCAAACCACCACAGGCCCCTAGCTCAGGAGACCCCATACCCCAAGGGAACCTCCACCTATGCACCAGGCCTCTATCCTATCTAATAAAAGAGTAATATGCAGATTGACTATTATTCCAACACACATGATGGCCAGCAGGGGAGGGCAGTTGAGAGGGACCAGGCTGGCAGGGGAGTAGTTATACATTTATCAAGCTGGCAGGGGAATGGTTAAGGGGTGATCAGGCTGGCAGGCAGGTTAGCATTTGGGAGCCAACAGTCCTGGATTGTGAGAGTGATGTCCGACTGCCCATTTAGAGCCTAAATAGGCAGTCGGGCAACTCTCAAGGGGTCCCAGATTAGAGAGGGTGCAGGCTGGGCTGAGGGACTCACACACCCCCTGTATGTATGTATGTATGTATGTATGTATATATATATATATATATATATATATATATATATATATATATATATATATGTGTGTGTGTGTGTGTGTGTGTTTTAATTTCAGAGAGGGGGGGAGAAACATCAGTTCTCTGAGAGAGAATCTGATTGGCTGCCTCCTGCACGCCCACACTGGGGATTGAGCCTGCAACCCAGGCAATATGCCCTGACTGGAAATTGAACCAAGATCTCCTGGTTCATAGGTCAGCACTCAACCACTGAGCTATGCCTGCTGGGCCTAACGCAAATCTTTGGTTTTGAAATGGTCTAAGTCATTTGAAGCCAAGTCTGTTGAAATATGGTAGATGGATGTGAGATGTGTGTTTGGTCAGTGTTAATTTAAACCAGATTGATTTCTTTTACCTGGCTAATAATGCACTGAAGGGTATCAAACATTTAAAATGCTGTTTTTTTCTGTCATGGTTTTCTGTACTACTCTTTGTCACTGTTTTCTCTACTACTAAGGAGTTGTGCAATAATTTGTGTGTGTGTGTGTGTTTTCTTTCCCTTATGATGTACCACCTACCCTAGGCAAAGCATATTGCTTAGTTATGGAAGTCTTTAATAGGGTATTTTCCTTTAAAGAATTTAATGAAGTAGAGGAGAAAACAGTAAGTTTATAAGGTAAGATTTTAAATGTCTATAGAAGCTAGAAGATTTCAGTGGTGGAAGAGAATTTAATGCAGTGAAAGTAGAAAGAGTAAATGTATGATATGTTTTCATGGAGGCAACGGCTTTAAACTGGGTTTTGATAGGGTACATTTTTGATAATACGTAAATACAGAAAAGAGGGAGATAAAGAATACAAAAGTTGGAGGAAAATCGTGAGTAAATGTAAATTGGATTGGATCCATCCAGTTAGGATGTGCTGAGTGGCTCTAAAAGAGAAGGAAGGTAAGTTGCTGCCAGATCATGGAAGCTTTTTCTTTGAATGTCAGGGAAGATAGGCTGGTGGAATGGGAATAATTTAAATGACAGAAGGCAGATTTTAATTTGACTCTTCCCAGTTCCTGTATACTTGGCAAATCATTTATCATTTTAAAGCTTGGGTGTCCTGAATTTTGTTTGGTCTGTTAATGGGGTGGTGAAGAGGGAGGGAGACAAACATTCAAATTTGGAAAGAATTCTTGTGAGTAGAATCTCAATGTATTAGAATGGTGGATTTTCACCTTGTTTTATGCATTACAATCAAAGGAGGAGACAAGTGGGTTACAAGAAATCCATTGGTGGTAGATTTGGGAGGTGGGAGAAAAGCAAAGCTGGGGAACCTCTGGGATTAGATAAAAAGAAAAATGGTAAGACATGCCTATTTTATTTTTTTATTCTTTTAAAATATATATTTTATTGATTTTTTTACAGAGAGGAAGGGAGAGGGATAAAAAGTTAGAAACATTGGCCAAAACCGGTGGATAGAGCCTGTGGACTGAAGGGTCCCAGGTTCGATTCCAGTTAAGGCCATGTACCTTGGTTGTGGGCACGTCCCCAGTGGTGGGTGTGCAGGAGGCAGCTGATCGATGTTCCTCTCTCATCAATGTTTCTAACTTTTTATCCCTCTCCCTTCCTCTCTGTAAAAAGTCAATAAAATATATATATATATTTTTTTTAAAAGTTAGAAACATCAATGATATGAGAGAAACCTCGATCAGCTGCCTTCTGCACAACCTCCACTGGGAATGTGCCCGCAACCAAGGTACATGCCCTTGACCAGAATCAAACCTGGGACCTTTTAGTCTGCAAGGCTGATGCTCTATCCACTGAGCCAAACGGGTTTCAGAGGTGGTGTGGATACAGGATAGTTAACAGTCAACTAATAACATAACAATAAAGGAATTTGTGGTCTCCCTCTTGCCCTGAGGGGTCCAGAGAAAGGGAGGTTACAAGTTACCCTGACATTCCAATTATATGTTATTGGAGGTGTAAAAGACAGGCTTAGTTAAGGTAAAAATTTGTTAGGGAAGAAACTAGCATATGACAAGACTACCTGCCATCAACTGCTTTTAGTTAAAAAGTTTTAATTTCATACCATTCTTTGTGCTTACTTTAGGTTTCTATAATTTGTAAGGCCACCACACATGCCTTCCCTGAGTTAGGTTAGCATGTGGCCCCTTTTTGTCCACAGGTCCTAATACATTATACTCAAGTAAGTTAGTATTAAGCAGTTGACTGATTTGTAGATCTATTTTTAGAGAGATTAATGTGACACCAATTTGTAGGGTAGATTGGAAACCCTTTTCTGACCAGAAGTAGGTCAGTTAGAATTTTGGAATAGTCCAGGCAAAGAAATAACAGTTTTTCCTTTGTATTTGCAGTTATGTAAATGTATTTATCCTAAAATAAATATTTTAAAGTGTTTAGGTTGGATAAGGGCAGGAGGAACTGATAAATATTATCTACAGGATAACTATATAGAGTTTAGACATTTGTTTACAGAAGGATCTGAATATTAAGTTTTCTCCTTTTAGCACAATACTTAAGTATTTTCACCTTTATTGCATTTTGTAGTAATTGCACCATGATTTCTTCACAGCTAATAATCTTATTAGAAAATACCTTTAATATTAGAGACTATTAATATTTTTATAACCTGACTTTCCCCCCCTAATAATCTAATTACTTGCAGATTTGACTTTGGTTTCAGCCCTGGTTATATTACCTAGATTGGGAGAAAGGTGTCTTTCTTTTAGGGACATAGGAATGTATGTAACAAGTAATTAGGATGGCATAAGATCCATTTATCCCAATGAATTGTCATTTTAGCATCCATACTGGGCACTTGATTTCTCATTAAATCTGCTTTATGAGTGCAGTAGTGAGTTTACTTTGGTATTAGTATGAAAGGTAGCTTTTAAGGAATTTGTAGAAGCTAAAATTTAACCCTCAGATTTTATTAGCTTAAGTTATGAAGTTGAGGGAAGTAACCAAGGGACAACTTAAGTTTTGGGGGAGTCAAACATTATACTCAGACTTTTGACTGCACACGGAGTTGGTGTTTCTAATCCCTATGTTGTTCCAAGGGTCAACTGTAGTTACTTTCGTTCTAAAATTTGTTTGCTTTGCTTTAAAGTAGTATGGTTGCTACTTCGGCCTGAGTGTAGTCCACCTTCCTACCCCTCAAAAAAGGGGCAAGGGCAGATTGAAGTTGTTATAGCATGGGTGGCTAAAATGAAAAGTTTGATTGTTACTTTTCTTCCTCAATATGTAACTAAATATAGATCTATCTTTGCATTAAAGCAAACTTACAATAATGAGCATCAAATAACCTGAATACAGAACTCAGGAATTTATTTGTTGTAAAATGTGAGATTTCTCTACTTTCACTAAAAGAAAAAATGTTGATTATATTGGATTAATTAATCTTTTTGTAGTCACATCAACCAAAGAAAGGTGTTTGGGTTTCTTAAAATAAGCCATTCTGAAACAGAAATTTGTAGGATAACAATTCTATTCCTGAATGTCTGAATTTTAAGTTATTATAAATTATTTTGAAGTCATAAATATGATAGCATGATCAGAATTCACTTTGTGATGTATCTTCTTTTTTCCCCCCTGGATTAGATTGGTTACAATTTTCTCCCCTTCTTAGTCCTCCTATGGAATAGGCATCTGCCCAGCAGTTTAAAGGCAATAGCATCCAGTTTAACTCTTGAACCAAATGACAATCAGTTCATTATTTCCCAGTCTTTGTTAAATAAGAATTGTTGTAATACTTTTAATAGGCTTTTATCTGGATAATTTAGTCACTGGAATAATTAACCTATTTGCTCCAAATGTTCAATTTTATTGAGCTCCAGTTTCATTTTGCTTTATTATAATTGGTTGCTGATAAAAATAAAAAATAATTACATAGAATTCAATTATATAGCATAAAATCACCTTTTGTTTTTTAAAAATGGTAGTTGTATAGACACAGGAAGAGCACTTATTCCCAGTATTAGTTATAGCTCATTCTTATTTCTAAAAGTCGTTTTTGTTTCTATTAATCTGCTAATATAGTATTTCCTTTCAAGGTCCAATTCTTTTTTATTCTTGTGGTGTAATAGTCATCTACTCTTTTTTTGTTGGTAATCCTTACCTGGGGATATTTTCCCATTAATTTTTTTAGAGAAAGTGGAAGAGAGGGAAAGACAGAGAGGAACAATGATATGACACCGATTGGTTGCCTCTTGCACAAGCCCCGACCAGGGTCCAGTCCTGGAAGGAGCCTACAACCAAGGTACATGCCCTTGGCTGGAACCAAACCCAGGACCCTTTGGTCCACAGGCCATGCTCTATCCACTAAGCCAAACCAGCTAGGGCTCATCTACTCTTATTCATCAAGTCTTCAAATATCCCCTAGGTGAAGCTTTCTAGTATGCTTCCCAGGTAGAGTTTTTGCCTTCTTTATGCATATCACTATAGTTTGATTATGTGTATATTTCCCTTATTGTAAGACACAAAAGTAATCATATTTTAGGTTATCTTCACTATTTATGTAGATGAAATAGTTCTCTTGGTAGTTTGAATGTTAGATATTTAACTTTCTATAATCAGTACTTAAGGCAATCTGAATGACATTCTTAAGAATATAGAGCCGAAACCGGTTTGGCTCAATGGATAGAGCATCGGTCTGCGGACTGAAAGGCCCCAGGTTTGATTCCGGTCAGGGGCATGCATGTACATTGGTTGGGGGCACATCTGTGGTGGGGGGTGTGCAGGAGGCAGCTGGTCGATAGTTCTCTCTCATTGATGTCTCTGGCTCTCTATCCCCCTTCCTTCCTCTCTGTAAAAAATCAATAAAATATATATATTTTTAAAAAGAATATAGAAAAATGCAGGTTATTTTGTCTGAGCTTCATAGAACTGTGCTATTTCAATTCTACTTCCAGCCAGCAATACCAGTGTAGTTGTTTTAGAGTTCAGCATAACTTTAAAGTGCTCTGCAAAACTTGTGTATAAAGTAATTTTTTTTTCCCTTTGCAGAAATGGAATCTGTTTGGAATTTACAGAAGCAAGGTAAGAATGCTTAGGTTATCAGAAATGTTAGTACTAATCAATATAACTATACTTTATTTTGGAATGTGAATAGCATGAATAATTGCCTACCCAATAATGAGATTTTGTATTTTGAGTTATTTAATATCTGCAGTCAAGAGGCACAAGCAACCATAGCAAGACTGCTAAGGATTGGGTAACACTAAGGGAAAAGAATATATTAAGTACTCTCTATCTGCTAGGTAAAGAACATAAATATTTTCTTTTGCTCTTTTGCTCCTGATTATGAAAATAAGGCAGACCATAAATATTTTTAATCTAGGAAACCAACATGAGTAAGTGTTTCCACTTATGGTCAGTCTTTATCTGTACTTGTGTGGTAGACAAGGAGTAGCCTAAGAACTGAAATTCATAGTTCAAAAAATATTTGCTCTTTTAGAAACCTTATTTGGGCTGTATATTCTCTGAAAAAGATGGTAAGAAATTAAGAGAATAGCAAATTAGCTTCTTTAATCCCCATAAACAAGATATTAATAGCAGGAGGACAGGGACTATATAATCCATATCTAGATAATTTAAAATGTTCATAAAATTGGAATTGTTATTATTATGTGCTTTCTTTCCAAATATATTAAGATATAGTTATGGAATACCTAAAATATAGAGAAATAGTCACTAATAGGTTTGGGCCTTAAGAACCCTGTAACTGAATTGTATCTCACTTTCAGATGAATGTGAAATTCCTGGAATTTCAGAACTTGAAGAATGTTAGATTCTCTTCTTATGACAGATTAAGAAACTGAGGCCCAGAGAGCTAGAAAGTGGCAGGCCTAAAATATAGGTTTCTCTGATTTCCTAATACTGCTCCTTCTTCCAACTTGCTCTTGTTCTTAGGCCAGGTCTTTTTGGTCTTAACACAGCTATAGCCTAAAGATAACTAGCAAGCTCTTAAACTATTTTGAAGTACTTTTTGTGTATCTTTTCATTCAAACACATATGAAAAAAGGGTAGACAAGAAAATATACTCTGCAAAAAGAGAAGTGAAACCTCTCTTACTGTAAAGTGACTATTAACTATTAAAAATGAGCATTATTTTTCAGGGCAGGATGCCCTTGAAGTCTTAGAAAGAATATTATCTCTTGACTAAATTATTAGATTGGCTCTTAAGATGAGGGGAACTTGAATTTTTCAATATTATTTTCAGGTCTTCATATTTTTCTATTAGGTGACAGGTTTTATTGGTTTCCTATTTTTATTAAAGCATGTATACTTTTAAAAGTTCTTGTGATAAGTAGAAATAATTTGTAATAAAATCACTGTCTCTCAGAAGAGAGAAGCATACAGCTATATAATGGGAATTTAAAATAAAACTGGCATCTTGGCCAGGCATATTCTGTTTTATACTTTGAACCCAGTAGATGCATAGACTTTTGCTGTTTTTGAGAATAAAGGCCAGTTGTGCTATGGGAAATAAAAGAAAGAAATGTTATGATTAGGACACAACCAACTTATTTTGAAGTTTTTGGTGGTAGGCGTTACTTGAACAATTCTAACTGTAGACAATCCACCCTGGTTAAAATAAAATTTGACTTCATTATTCTGTGAACAAAAGAAAAGAAATCCAAGTATTGTATTATTGACAATTGAAGATTTTTTGTTAGTTTTGGCCTGTTTTTTTTTCCTATTATACTACTTTTATAATCAGGAAAAACACAAACAAATCCCTTGTTAGTGAACTCAACTGTCATATGTAAGAGTTGAGGCTTTCATTGGCTTGAGAATTCTGTTGCTGGGAATCCATTAGGATGCTGAACTATTGGGTGGAGAAAAATGGATCATGCATGTGTTAATACAAATAGGAAATGGTCTTTAAATTATATTTTCATTAAAAGGAGGTACAGTTTAAATTATGGTTATTTTGGATTTGTTATTGGAACATGGCCATTTAAGGATTCCAAACTTTATTTTTTATTTATGTATTTCTTTTTTACCCTTCCCTCCAGATCCCAAAAGGATAATCACTTACAATGAAGCCATGGATAGTCCAGATCAATGAAGGACCAGACTGCCTATTTGTAACCTTTCTGCAGCATTAGAGCCACTGTTCATGGGAGACACAAGGCTTTTATGCTCCTAGATCTTCAACGCAGCAGAGGAACCATAAGTAGAATCACAGGATAATATATACAAATATATATATATATACATATATATATATAGTTATTTAAAAAAAGGCAACTGAAAGTAATTAGACTTCTTAAGGAATCAAATTTATTTCAAGAGACTACACATGGTTATTTAATCTCCGGTACTGAATAGTTTTTTTTTTCCTTGTTTTTTTTCCTTCTTTTTTTCCTTATGTTAGTTTTTAAGTGTGAATGCAAGTGATTAATGAATACAGACTTGTGGTTCTAAAGTTCCTGCTGTCATCAATTGGGCAACAAATGACCCACTGGAAAAGCAAATCCACTTAAGAGATCTCTGTATCTTGTTCTGTGACTAAAGTGATACACTAATCACAGGGAACCCAGAATGAGTCAACATTTCTCCCACTCCTCCCTTAATCTTTTGGTTATGCTTTGAGCCCTGCAAGAATGCTGGATAAATGCCTTGAAGTTTGCAGGAGTGTATTTTTTTAGCAAGTATGATTTGCATGTCTTGCCAGGAGTTAAGCAGCCTCTGTGGGGTGTTGGGGAAATATTTTCTTTCTTTCCTTTTATTTTTTTGTTGGGTGGGGTTAGGGGAGGGCATTGAAGTTTTACAATTCTGGAATAGTTGGTGGTACATAGTTCACTTGGCTTTAGTAACCTAATGGACTTCAACAAGTGAAGAATCCATGAGTGTCATTTAAAGAAAAGTAACAGAACAAACAATTGGCTTTAGATATTTAATATTAAAAAATATTCCTGTGCCCATCTTTTAATTATATAAGCGGGAGCAAAAATATATTCTGCTTTTCAACTGTAGGTGCTCCAGACTTGCTCTCTGTCACTAACACTAAATGTGCTGTTTTTCTTGTTTTTCATCAAACATCTAAAGAGAAACTTCTGTACCTTTTTGTAAATTCTCTTTTAATTTCTCAGAATTCCTAAAGGGAAGAAAAAATTCCATGAAAACTAAAACTTTTAATGTTTTTAGCCAGAGAGAAGATAATAAACCCTGCCAATAGAAGATGTGTTTTCATGCAAATATACTTCTGAGCTTATTAGCTTTCTAATTATATCTTAATAAATATATTTTATTACTAGAGCAAAATGGGTTTTTTAAGGAAAATAATGTGAAACTCTGGAAATTTTCTTTTGGGCAGAGAAGAGCATTGACCCTGTCTTATCACATTGCCATCTTGTTGCACTGCAGCTTGTATATAGCATGCTAAAATAAGTTTTTTTGTGTGTGCAGAAACAAAGGGTCCAATTTAAGATTGGGTGATGTTAGTGGCATAAAAACAAGTTCTCTGGCCTGATATAGCATCACATTACACACACAGAAATTAGTATATCCATGTATGTCAAATACAGCAGGGCATTTCTATAGAGAGGTATAGTCTTCTAATAAAAGTAGACTGGATACCCTGGGGTGTATAGGGAGAAGGCAACTACTTTTGCTCAACTCCTTTGCTTAAGAAATGTCCAGTGTTGAGCGACTGTAGTATGGATGAGTTTTCTTGTTTTGTTGACTATTTGAGGCGTTTAACAAGTAGTTTTTGAAAGAATCTATTGGACTAAACATAGAATAAATATCTTTATAGTCTGGATTTCTGCCCTGCTTAGATTTTAAAAGTATAAGCATGGATTGCCAATTCCACTTGATGTAAACAAAACTTTTTATACATAATATATATATATATATATATGTATGTGTGTGTGTGTATATATATATATGTGTGTGTGTACATATATACATATATATATATATATAAAATAACTTATTGTATCAGTCCAGGTTCAGAAACTTGTGATAGGCCAGTTTCAGATAGTTTCATTTCACCTGTAAACTGTATCACTTTTACTGATATTGTAATTTTTAAATGTATAATATGTTTACAGATGTGCCCTGCATTTAGTCTGCCTTGTTCCCATTTTGATTTTTGTTGAATCTCCTGCCTGCTTGCCAAAAGCTAGGATGCTTCAGGCCCATGTACAATTGAAAGCAGAAGCATCCTTGAGCTTTAAAGCATTGAACAAACTGGAAATGCAATGAAGTGAAAGAAGTCTGTGTTTTTGTGTTCTTTTTTTTTAATAAAAATTTTCAAAAAGTTTTTTTAAAAAAACTATATAAGGTTGATTAAAGGAAAAAAGGCTCCAGTTTGTTTTACAGGTTTTAAAGTTCTGCTGTGTGTTCAATTGCCTTGTGTAACCACTTGTCGCCTTAGGGCCAGATTTCACCCCCATCTTTCCATATCCCCTTCCTTTTTTTTTTTTTTTTAAACTTTCCATTTTGCTTGCCTGGAATTTTAAAGCTCTTCTGTCACAACTCACAAGAAACTTTCTGGGTTTGTGACATACAGAGGTTGAATTAATATACATTTTAAAAAGGAAAAAAAAAATCCCAAACCAGCCCCTATCTGAATTGGGCTTTTAAGTTTAGAACCAACACTTACAAAATATCTATAAAGTTGTTGCTTTCCTACTTCCCTTCATATCCCTCAGGCCTCCATATTTAGAGAAGCCAAAAAGAGAATGTATCCCTTCTCTGTTTGTCCAAAGGTTTTTCAGAGTCTCACTTCTAAATGAGACAATGCAACATTTCACTGAAATTTCCTTGATTATATGGTTAGAGGAATATAGTTAGAAATATCTCTTAACCTTCTGGTAACCCTAGTGCCCCATCATATTAACTGTCAGTATTGTGGGGGCATTGGGTTAATGAACTTAATTGCCTACGTACAAGCAGGACTTTGGGACAAATATCCTTTGTGCTGTTTGTAACACTTAACTCTACTTCTCGCAATCTTTCTCCTTAGGTCCTCACACAATTCCTTACAGAGCACTTATTAAAAAAAAAAAAAATCCTAAGAGTTGATCTGTTTTCTCATTATTTTTGTGTAAGCTTCTTAAAAAAAAAAAAAAAAAAACTTCAGCTGTGATTAATTTAGCACATTTAAATAACATTAATGTGTTGTTTGGTATAAAGAATTTTCCTTCAACTCAGAGTATTAGTACTGTAGCATAAACCAAATACAGTCTAGAGGGGATTTTTAACATCCCTCCATTATAAAGACTGAAAATGGGGTGTGTGTGGAGTGCTTGTGTGTGTGTGTGAGGGAAAGGAGATATTAAAAGTAGTAAACAAATGTGTGTAAAACATTAGTATTCAGAGAATGAACTTATATTTATTTTGTGCCATTTGTTTTCATTACAGAATAAAGTCAGGTGGTTTTAATCCTTTAAAGGGTAGTGTTTGAAAAATGGCACTAAGAATGAAATCATGACCTATTTTTTTAATAGCTATGAAGATACTAATTATGGGTGGAGATTTCTTTTAAAATCTGTCTTGATTGTAGGCTTCTGTGTCACATACCACTCTAGTAGATGTCTTGAATAATTCCCCCTCCCCACAAAAGACAGGGTGTATTTATCTTTCTCTTTGTTCGCTCCCACTTTGCTGAACTGAAGTTAATTGCATAGCCTTTCCTCTGACCTCCTAGTAATGAACTTTCACAAAAAGTGTATTTACAGCATCTGTAGTTAGCCCTTTCTTCTCTGCCATCTAGGAGGCCTTAGAAAATAACTAGGAATTTGTTAATGCCAGATAGTTTTTTCTTGAAATGAATGGCTGGAAAGATTCCATTTTAGAATTTTGTTGTTAATCATCTGCTTACCTAGTCATCACTCAATCTATAAAAACTTTATAAAAGAGAGAAGTGTGCTGCATTGGTTTCTTTAAATAAGTTTCTAGGGAAAGTATGACAAACCTCGGTTATGAATGTTGTCCACAGTACATGTGTTTATTCACAAAGCAGTACATAGCAGTGGTGGTTTCATCCTTAGTCATTCGGTATGTTGCTAACCTAATTAGAGGCATCTAATGGATTATCTTTTGCTGTACACTTTTTCAAACATGAAAAAGCCATTTAGTGTGAAATTGTATGTCACAAACCAAAAGGCCACACACAAAGAAATATGTAAGAGGACTGCACTTGATTCTAAAAATCCCACTAAATAAGGAGTCATTCTTTCAAGGCCTTCTTTAGAGAAATAATACAAGTCTCATTTATAAGGTTTCTGAGTGTAGCTATGCCACTGGACCATATTCTCAAATAACATGATCCCTCTTGTATACTTATGCTAACTGCAAAACAGAAAATATAGTGGGGAAAACACATTTGGACAACAGTTTTTCTGATAGGTCTGTTGGTCCTGCACCAGTTGGATTAGATTCTAATCAGGCATTGTCTCAAGTCCTAGGTAGTACTGCTGAATTTTAAAAAGAGAGGGTAGGATTTGCTTAACTTCCCAAAGTGTACATATTAGTTGAAAGGGGATGGGCAAAGGACAAGACTAGAAATATAGCTGCTCTAATTTTGCAGAGACATAGGTTATCAGATCTTAATATTGATGTTATTTTTGTTAATATAATTAACAGGCACCAGGATTCTTTTATGGTGAGAAAGATGGGCTTTTGCTTTAAGCATCATAAAACGGTTTGTTTGTTTTTTAAAAAATATACTTAAATCTATTCAGATGTGAGAGACAGGACCACTCTGTTGGTTTTTTAAATGATGAATCATTGGCTCCACTCAAAAGCAGTGCTTTAATGTGTTTTAAATTAAACTTCACAGTTTTGCTACTCAAGAGTCTTATGAATAAATAGTGTTTCAAATTGTATGCATAATAAAAACACCCAGTGAAGCATGAGTGGTATGTTGATTTTGTATTACTGGGAGTGTCAGCAGTTATTGGCTAGAAGCCTATGGAACAGCCATCCTCACATGTGATGGGGTTGCTGATTCAGACTTCCCTATTTATCCATACAATTGTGTATGTCCAGAGTTTTAAAGCCATTTTATAATACTGCAGTATCCCTTTTCTACAGCCTTATTAAAATAGCTACAGATGTGTTTTTTCCCAGTGCAGTATCCCTTTCATTGTGTATCAGTTTTACTCCACAGACCAATAAACCAACTTGAGGTAAATTATATAGCTTTCCATATTCCCTTTTTTCCTCAGGTGCTAAACAAAGGCTCCAAAAATGGATACTGCTTTAGTAATGTCTGCTTTGTTTTTAAAATATTTCTTTTGCTAGATATAAAGATTTGGTGTTAACAAAATGATTTTAATATGTAAATATGAATGAATGCCTCTAGTTTGCCCCTGTTTGTCTATTATTAGTCTTTCATTTATCCTTTATAGAGGAGGATCCTTTCATGATCTTGAATACATTTCATTAGGTATGTTGCATTTTTAGAATGAAAATACAACTGTTTATCTGTCTCGGATTAATCCTGCTGCTGCTATGAGAACTGAAAATCAAAAATGTGATGCACTTTTTACATTACAATATACCATATCTTTATAGGTTGTTTTGATACCTTTCCTGTAGCACAGCCAGTAACAAAAGTGAATGAGTTTTGAAATTCTCTTTGGGAGGGAATCAGTACAATTAACTTTGTGGTATTGGCCTATGAAGGACAATAACATAGGAAAATAAAAATTCTGTTAGTATTACACTTTTTGGCCTTAAAATGTCTTCTACTACTGAAAAAAATCCTTTAAACTTAGTTTTGTTTCTATTATTTTCTCTCTCTGCCTCAAAAGGATTTGGGAAGAATGGCTTAAAGGGAGTAGTATTGGTTTGTTGCTGATTTCTCTTTTAGAAAGAAAATGTCTACTATATAAGCTGAGGACTTAATTTTTTTGTTTGTATACAGAAGAGAAATAATGCTGCCCTGTGCCAGTCGATTTAGTTTAATTAAATAAAATTAGAACTCCAACGATTCTGCTTCTCTAGTATATTTTTACTTGGCAAAGATAAACAAGTATAGTAGGAATGCTACTTGACAAGAGAAAAGTCATTTCTCAAGCACATACCCAAACTTGAAGATTGAACCCAAAATAGGAGGAAAAAACACCAAATGGGGTGGAGGAATATGAGAAAGATGTGGTCCAAAGCTATCTGGTTATATTTTGATGTTGCCAATATTGCAAAGCCAAAATTTTAATTTGCTTATTTAATATATTTCTTGGCCAGAGATCTATTTTTATATCAATGTGCCTTGCATGTGTATTAAAAATAAATAAATTGGAAAGGCCATGTAGTAATAATGCCTGAGATGGTTGATGGTTCTTACCACCTCACTAATTTTTATGCAGTATGAAATGCTCATTCTAATTGCCCAACTGGTGCTCTCTGTTTAAAGTTATAGATCTTGTCACAAACTGGAACTATTTTATAAACTGGGGAAGTGATTTAATTTACTTTTATTGTTTCTTTTGTTTGTTTTTAGTCTGTTAGTGGCTGTTCTGTAGTGGGAAATAGTAAAAGGACTCTTCACTCCCTTTCCCTCCTTCCTTAGCACCTTCTTCGAGTAATGTGATGACACCATTTCTTGTGTGCTTTGAAAAGTTTCAGCTTGCTGTTTCCTTTAGTGTTATTTTTTTAAAAAAGTGTTATAAAAAGCATTGTTTGAAAAATCTAGGGAGATAACAGTCCGCTTTAATTTCGAATTCTATGTGAGCTACGATCCAAGTTATTGGCTCTTTCCAACTTAAAATTTTTTTATTGTTAAAGCACCTTGCTTAGAAAAATTTAAATACTTATGTCTGCAACAATTGTCTCAAAATAATGAACTGTGCAATTCTTGTCATTAAAAAAACTCTCCCTGATGTGACTTGTTAGTTTCTCTGTATTTCTTGCCAGTGTAAATGTGAAAAGCTTTGCTTGCATTACGTTTTAGAAATGCATTTTGCACACTCGAATTTTGCCGAAGCTCCATGAAAAGGTTAGATCTAAGTAGATGAATAAAGCTATGCACATGTTTTGAATTTTAATTTGTGTGTCATTACCCAAAGTGACTTATCTTTATTACTTTGCTGTTCTTACCTTCACCATCTTTTGAAACATGGCTCAAAATTATAGTTCTGGGCTAGCTTATCAGTGGAAGCAGAAGAGGAAAACTGGCACCTGTTTTAGTAAACTTAAGTTTAAATGAGAGCTTGACTTGTATCTACTAAAGGGCTTTTCTTGAAACAGGGCATTTTTATCATGGGAAGTAATTCAAAATGAAATGAAGGAAGGACCTTATGCCACATGGAATCCTGTGATAATTTTATGACTTAAACCTGGTTTAAAGGTGTAGAATGACCTATTTACCTTTATGACTTTAGCATAAATTTGGCTTAATGAATGATTGACTTGAAATTAGAATCATTATCTTGCTTACATATCTAAGCACAGGTTGTTTTAAAGATAATGTGTATCTTTTTAAAATTACCCAAGCTGATTAGAACAAGCTTAGAATTTGGTTAAATTGCTGCAGTCTGCATGTACTAAATAAATAGCTTTATTTCACATGTATGTGTGCTGAAAAGATTGTGTAGATTTACTGGCCAGGTTTTGTCAATCATCTTTTAAAAGATTGTTTTATAATCTCTCCAGGACCTTTGTAGAAGAGGCTAATAAGTTTAATTAGAAGACAATACTAATGGTATTTTCCCCATGCTTCTACATATAAAAGAAATCCTTGTTTTATAGTTTTTAATTATGTATAGAAGAGTTAATTCTCTGTCATCAAGTGTGCTCTTGATGTATTATTGTTGACTTTGAAAACAGCAGAACCCTTCAGAATCTTCACTGAAAGTGACAGAAACTAAATCTAGTCAAGACTCAAAAGGTGGCCAATAATGCATGACCTCAAAAGGCATAAATGCAGGAGTGTAGCATCATCTTAGATGGCTCTGGCTTCTCCGAATCTGTCAGTAGTTCACTTATGTTCAGTCTTGTGTGTGTCATCATTTAGGAGCTGGGTTACCTCAATCTGGGGGAAAGGATAATTAGTGAACTACAATTGCATTAGAGGGTGTTTTCCTTCTCCCAATTCAAGACATTTTTTTCCCATTGTTTGTTTTGCCCAGTCAAAAAGATAGGCTTTGTCTAGATAAAAGAATAATGGCCAGAAATTTATCCTTTTGCTAAATGCGTAGGTATTTGCCATAGCTGTTTCTGATATGGATTCTGAAGAAGTGTCAGTTACACAATGATCTTCCTTTATTGATGTCTTACTTCATGTTCAGCGTTTCAAAAATATAAATTACAAACACTCTACATCCATACCAAGATTTACTTATTTTATCAGAAAAAAAACCTTGAGAACTTTGTAGATCCAATTAAGAGACAATAAGTGTACATGATTGAATAAAAAAATTTTAAACTTTTCTGAGGTGTTTGTCTTATGTTCTGTGCTTTAATAAAAATTACTGAAAACTTAATATTATGACATTGATGATACATTTCCAAAGGGTGAAATGTACAAATTTAAGTCTTAAATGTACTGTGGTCTTATGTCACAGCATTTTAAAAAATCCAGATTATTAAGGTGCTTAAAAATGGCATGCTTATTGAAAAAATCAGCTGTGAGGACAGCTGTCCTGCCTTTTTGTATGACATTGAGCCTTACAATACAAAAACCAAAATTGAGCAAAGCAATTAAGCAACCAAAATAAGTTGCCAAGACTGGATTTATTCATAACTTCATGTAGAAATATATGCTAATGCATATTTGAGAAATTTTCTAAAGTTTGTTTAGGATTGATTTGTCACTTGAAAAAAATGCTGACATCAACATTATTAGGGTAGGGGATGAGGAGAAAATATGCAGAAACATTAACCAAAAGTGTCTGTCACTGCACAGACTGGTACATTGGGTTATATGCTTTAATGTTGTTTGACATGGAGAATAATTGTGGTTGGGCTGATAAGTGACTCCCAAGGACACAGAAGGGAATCAAGGTTTTTATTGAAACTTGTTTCTAAAAGTTTACAGCCATTTAAGCGTGATTTATATAAAGCATGCTAGTTAATTCAGTCTTTTTTTAAATGACATTGTGTATTTCGGCAGCTAACATTTGTAAGCAGTGTCTGAGCAGAACATAAAGCTCATTCTAGATTGTTTTCAAGGTCTCACGCTTGAGGAATCCTCTTGTAGCTTTTAATCCACTACTGTTGGATACGGCGAATCGATTGAATCTGGGAAGTCTGGGCATGAGAACCCCACTCTTTCCAGTGTTTATAGTCTCCTCCACGATGGTCACATTCCAAGATATACTGGTAGCCACGGTAACCAGGATACTGGTAGCAAACCCAGCTAGAAAATCCAAAAGCACATTGGCCTATTAAAACCTAGTTAGGAACTGGTCAATACTCCAAAACAGCCTCTTTCCTCAACACATTGGTATGGAGTGCTTTTAGGCTTAGAAAATGTGTTGGGCACCATTTGCAAGTAATGGCTATACTTAGTTAAAAATTAACCTTGCCGAAACTGGTTTAGCTCAGTAGATAGAGCATCAGCCTTCGGACTGAAAGGTCCCAGATTCAATTCTGGTCTAGGGCATGTACCTTGGTTGTGGGCATATCCCTAGTAGGGGGTGTGCAAGAGGCAGCTGATCGATGTTTCTCTCTCATTGATGTTCCTAGCTCTCTATCCCTCTCCCTTTCTTTAAAAAAATCAATAAAATAATATTTTTAAAAAATTAACCTTGATCATGAAAAAAGGTATGAGTAGTCAGCACAAATGATTTCATAGACTCTAGGGGAATCTTGGGAAAGAGAAAAACTGACCAAGATTGGTACCAAGATTTTGAGGTTCAAAATTACAAATAACTAGACTGTTACAGCCATACCAATATGATGCTAATATATGAAATTTGTTAAGACATGATCATTGCTATATTAATAGTCTCAAACTTTACAGCTGTAAAGGTTACTTTGAAATGTTCTCCAACACTGTTTCTGCACTTACGCCCCACATTGTATCTTCATGGAACCAACTTCGTTGTTGAACCAACCCATGGCTTGCAAGGAAGGGTAATCATCACAGATCTCCCACTGGTGTCCAATAAAGTTTTCTTTTTCGAAGATGATAATTTTGGACTCCTTATGATTCTGTAATCCAGAAATTTTTTTTAAGTTAGTACCAGTTTTATGACTCTTAATTTTGTAATTACCATATTTTTCAAAATCAAAAACACTCCTAGTTTACAGAAGTACATGATCATTGAGGTAAAAATACTTCAGGCAATTTTTTATAAGAAAAAGTTTACCCATAATCCTGTTTAATGCCCTAACATTTGAAATGTACACACAACTGGTACTATACTTTGAAACAATAAAAGACTAATGAAAATATAACAGGAAAAAAAATACTTAGAACACACAGCCAACCAATGGATTAATATTCACCAAAGTGGGAAAAGACCGCACAAATTAATAGGGAAAGTAAGTGTGTGTGGCATTAGGAATAATCTAAAAGTCCAGGAGGGGATGTGAATACTACACAAGCATTTCTTAATGCAAAGACTAACCTGTATGAAGTACAAAAACAGCCAAAATTAGCTCTGGTCATAGAATGTGGGGAGGAGCAATTGATTGGGAAGAGACACTGGGAACTTTATGGGATGATGGAATTGTTTTGTATTTGAGTAGGGTATTGGTTACTTGGGTGTACATATTTTTAAAAGCTCACCAGAGTATACACTTAGGAAAAATGCAGAGTTAAAGTGAGATGCAAACATCCAGATAAGGCAGTATATTTTAGAACTATAACTTTAGGTTACCTACTAGAAATTTAAGTAGTAAAGAAGGTAACCTAAAATTATAGATCTAAACATATATATATATATATATATATATATATATATACATATATATATATATATATATATATATATATATATATATATCCTATATGTGTGTATATACACACACATTGAATTCAAAGAGGGAGAGGAAGAGAAACATCAATGATGAGAGAATCACTGATCGGCTGCCTCCTGCACGCCCCCTACTGGGGATCAAGCCCATAACCTGGGCATGTGCCCTCAATGGGAATCAAACCTAAGACCCCTCAGTCTGCAGGCTGACGCTCCATCCACTGAGCCAAACCAGCCAGGGCTTCAGTAGGATTTTAAACTAAGTTGAAATCATTAACTAAAATCATGAGGGGAAAAATCACATGATACAGACAAATATTTGGACAGGTTGTAGCCCAGCCTCACTCTTCCCAATATAAGGATCATTTTCAATAAACCGTTGATTATCCTGTGTCTACTTGAACTTCCAAAGACTGGGAAGTATCCTAGGCCGATGCAGCATTGAATAATGCTTAGTATTAGAAACCAGAAGGTTATGAATCAAAGACAAAAGACACTGGAAAACTTACCTGTTTCTTCAGTTATCCCACTTACTGAAAGGTTACTTCAGTACTGTTTCTGGGTAAAATGTTATACAGATTGAATTTTAACTGGCTAAGGATTTACTTTTTTTTTTACTATAAGGCTCTCACTTGTACCCCATTGCACTTTTTGAAGTTCTGGGCTCTTGAGTATCTACTTCCTGCCACCTATAAACGGGAAGGCATTTACTTTTAGCTTAATGAAATTATTATCTAGTAAATAAAAATCAAATGGCCAACTTAGAACAGAGAGACCAGTGTTTTTCTTCTCCTTTTTACTTTTCTCTTTTTTTTCCTGCCACATTGTAGCATAACTGATGAGAAGCAACATGTTTGTCGGTCCATATGCACTCTCTCTTGCCCCATTCCCCACAGACACAGAAGTAAAAATCTCAGAGACTCACAGCTGAACAGATGGGGCGGAAGGACATGAGGCGCTCAGTGTGGTAGGCGTTGCTCCCACTCCAGGCATCCCAGCGAGGGTATTCTCCTCTCTCCAGGATAAACTGTTGCCCACAGAAGCTGGTATGCTCGTAACCAATCCAGCTGCCAAAGACAATTAGTGGCATTTGCTCCTGGTGTTCAGAGTCTATGTGGCCTCAGGGAGAAGCATTTTTGCTTTAGATGTTAATAAGTGGAGTAAAAATATCAAGCCAATTCTGACAAAGCCATACAAAAGGATACATTTATCACATACTAGTAAGGCGGGAAATGAGCTAGCAGCCGCACTAAGGCTTATAAATGTAACATTTATTTTGGGATTGTCCACTGAAAGGGTCTACTTTCACTAGCCTGAGTCATGTGTATTAGCAAAGTCAGTCTAAAGTTATGTTTCCTTTCTCTCCTAAGCTGCCTTACTCTCTACTTGGAGCTCCAGGTTCAGGATAAAGTGACTGACTATTGCTTTGGCTCCAGCTAAAATGATTTCCTTCTTCCTAAGGAGGCAAAGGGTTGAATAGGCAACTGGTGGATTACAGTCTCTTGTTTCCTTGTCACTTTGTGGGCTCTTTCTCCTGCTGTTGCATACCTATCCCTTATTTATAAGACCGCTCAGATCTTATTTTCACAACCAGGCTTCGGTTACTGACAATACCTTCAAGTATTCCTTTTAAGAAGTTAAAAGGCTCAATTTTGGTGGTGAGCCTAGGCTAGTGGTCGGCAAACTCATTAGTCAAACAGAGCCAAATATCAACCGTACAACGTTTGAAATTTCTTTTGAGAGCTGAAAAAACTGACTCCTACGCATGGGCCACCAGGTTTCAATCACACAGATATTTTGTGGAAGAGCCACACTCAAGGGGCCAAAGAGCCGCATATGGCTTAAGAGCCGCATGTGGCTTGCGAGCCACAGTTTGCCAGCTGCTGGCCTAGGCCAAATCAGAGCCCTTTCCTTATGTTTTCAAGCTGATGATAAAGGCCTCGACTATCCTGCCAGGAGTCAGAAGACAAAATAAGAGAAGGTCTTCCTCACCAAAGCGATTAACCATCAACCAGAAACCCCTGGACGACTACATATAAGCCAACATGACTCTCTAGGGCTGTGGTTCCTTTCTACACGGAGGAATTAGTGATGTCTGCTCTTTCTCTGGGCCATACAGGAGGGGAGATGGTTGTAAAGAGGCTGCCACTTGGCTGTTTTCTCTCTATTTTCTGCAAGAAAAACGCAGAAGTCCTCAGGCTGTTGTGAAAGGAATCCTAGGCAGCAGAATCCTAGGGTCCAGAGCATCGACCTGATTACTGTCTCTGCCCCAACCCAGGCTATCATTTATTTTTTCTTTTTTTGTTAATCCTGACTCAACTGATTTTTAGAGAGAGTAGAAGGGAGAGGGAGAGACAGAGTGAGAAACATTGATGTGAGAGAGACACATTGATGGTTGCCTTCCGCATGCACTCCCGACCAGGGATGGAGCCTGCCAACCCCGCTATGTGCCCTTGACCGGAACAAACCCTCCCTTCAGTCCACAGGCTGACGCTCTATCCACTGAGCCAAATCGGCTAGGGCTATCCATTTCTTTTAATATCCCACAAATTTAGTACCAAGCCACTAAGAACCTCGTGGACCTTCTAGCTTTGAGTCCCTAAATTACACATGCAGAGTCTGGGGAACATTTTTCTTCCCTCAATTCCCACCTTTGTGGCCCCAAGTCTTAGGGGCCTGGCAATGAGGGCCTTGAGGTGCTGCTGAGGTCCGTACTCACGCGCCACATTCCACCTTGAGAGATCGGATATTGTCAAAACTGCGCTCAGAGACGTTTGGGCAGGAGCTCGTGAATTCCATCCTCTTGCCCTGGAAGTTCTCCTGGTCATAGATGGTGATCTGAAGTGAGATTGAAATGGAAAAGAGAGAGAAAATGTGGTACATCAGGAAAAACAGAGTCCCTGGTCACCAGTGTGCTTATGTGTGACCCTGTGTTTTCTGTCACTAGCCTTAGCCCAGGATGCCTGATCTCTTTCACTGTAGACAGAATAGGAAGGTGTTTGAATTAATGTCGCTAGTTGGTGGTGTTCACATGCCCAGGATAAGGATAAAGTGTGGGGGATTGGTTCATGATAGGAATTAGAGGTCGGTGCACAAAAATTCGTGCACTTGGGGAGGGGGTCCCTCAGCCGAGCCTGCACCCTCTTGTAGTGTGGGAGCGCTTGGGGGATGTCCAACTGATGGCTTAAGCCGGCAGTCAGATATCCTTAGTGCTGCCATCACTGCGCTTGCCAGCCGTGAACCCAGCTTCTGGCTGGGCAGCTCTCCCCTTGTGGGAGTGCACTGACCACCAGGGGCAGCTCCTGCATTGAGCATCTGCCCCCTGGTGGTCAGTGCGTGTCATAGCGACTGGTCATTCCACCATTTGCATATTAGCCTTTTATTATATAGGATGGTCTATTAGGAACAATAGCTGGCCAGGTAGACAGGCCACGGGCTCAAGGACTCTTATTCACTATGCTTCCTGCATAATTGTGGCCCGGGGGCCAGGATTCTGGGAGGCCCAGGGGCTCCCTGAGGATTATTACTTAGGTTCTCCAGCCAAACGTGCTGTAGAGAAAGAGTTGTGATGAACCATTTCCATGCCTTGAATGAGAATTCTTGAACCTGGCTAGAGGACAACTAACTCCCAAAGCTGTGAACTGGCCTTCAAGTTGATCCAATGAAGAGGGTAGAGGGTCAGACTGAGAACCAGCCGCTTCGGGTAATAGTTACAACCAAGTTCAGGCTGAGAGTCAGAAGACCTGGGTCCTATCACTTATTTTTGACCCGGTGGCAGGTGGCAAATCTCTCTTTTCCAAGCTCTCAGTTTCTCCATGGCATAATTTACTCTGGGCTGCTCAACTTTCAGATGATTTTAGCGGCACAGAGAGGAGCTCAGCTAGAAAACTAGGTATTATCTCCCTGCTGGGCTTCCAGAGTCATCCTTCTGTCCAAATGGGACATCCTGAAAGATCCTTCCAGAAAAAGCATCTGGACCTTGGTGGACCTTCCCCGGTGAACTTTTCCATGTGGTGGTGGAGGTGGTGGGGGTTGGGGGGAGGCTTACCTTCCATGGCCCCACGGCCCCTGGCATGGGATTGGTTTGAGCCATTTTGGTGGGTGGAAGGGTTCCTGGAAGACAGAACACACACCAATGACATGGCCTTTGGGCGGGGGACGAGGTGCTGGAGCAGAGGGGAGAGTAAAGGAGGCCTGAAGTCCAGCGGGAAGACATTGGTTGGGATTCTGGCTCTGCCTCTCGCCAGTCGAGTCTGTCGTCTTCTACCAGTAAAGCCTCTATGCAGAGTTACTGTAAGGGCTGGAAGCAATAATGCAGGTAACACACGGCCCAGGCTTAATAAATATAGCTCTTGTGCCCTAACTGGTTTGGCTCAGTGGATAGAGCATCGGCCTTCGGACTGAAGGGTCCCAGGTTCGATTCCGGCCAAGGGCATGTACCTTGGTTGCTGGCACATCCCCAGTAGGGAGTGTGCAGGAGGCAGCTGATCGGTGTTTCTAACTCTCTGTCCCTCTCCCTTCCTCTCTGTGGGAGATCAATAAAATTCTATTGTGTTGTTTTTTTTAAGTAGCTCTTGTTCACTTGCCAGCCTCCAGGTACCCCCTACAGGTGGCAGCATTGCCCCAGTCTCACACCCTAATGTAAACTTGGCAACCCATCTAGTCCAGTCCCTCATCTTACCAGTGTGCGGTCTCGCCCTCACCTAGCTCTTCACAGTGACAGGCTGTGCGTGGCCATGCTCCCCTCCCTCCCTGCTTCTCTGCCTCCCAGCCTGCCCAGCCCCTCGGAGAGACTTGGCTGCCTCCCCCGGCCTGCAGCGGCCAGCTTTCTCCCCTGATTTCCAGCACTCGTCACAGGACCGATCTGTGTTCCTCCTGACCATGTCCTGGAGAGCACCTCCGTGCAGGGCCCGGGTCTCCTGTGTGAACGTTGCAGCACCAAGCGGAGTCCACGTGGGGGCATTGGGAGGCTGGGGGGGCGGGGGCACGGGCGCCGTTGAAAACAGTTTATGGAAGGGACGTGGGGAAGCAAAGAGGACAATGACAGCGAACACCTAATGATGGCTCGCTGTGCCAGACCCCTTCCTAGATGCTCTACGTGCATTGACACGTGTACCCTTCGCACCCAGCCTGTGAGGTAAGTACTAACCAGGATCCCCATTGTACAGAGGAGGGTACTGAGTTTGGCAGAGATTAGGTGGACGGAAAAGATGGCAGGAAGAACAAAGAAGGGAAGCATAAGGAGGGAGAAAAGGGAGGGAGGGAAGGAAGAAAGAAGACAGGCAGCTGGGCATCCGGTTTCTTGACCCAGAACAGCCCTTCATGGCCCTCCCCTCCGCTAGGATGGGGCCCAGGCACTGATGCGTGCCCGTTGTGTGGTGTACCTTTCCGTTCTGAGCTTCCGCGTGAGCGTTTCCAAGCTCCTGCCCCCCTGTACCTTCTCCCTGGGCCCTAGGACCCCGTCATTCATCGCAGCCCCAAGCCCCCGCCCAGCTGGGATGGCGAGGGTGGCGATGTTTGCCTTATCAGTGACTCCTTGTGGGGTGGCAAGAGAAGGCCACCTCCCTGCAGAGCTCCCCGCTCTTCTCTGGCCATCTCAGGAGGCTCTGGCCACACAGCGTGAAATCGAGGTCCCCTCGGGGGCACGCGTCTGCAGGAGAAAGGAGGGAAGGGCCCGCGCGTGCCCCAGGCCTTTACTCACCCAGCGCTCGCTGCACAGCCTGGGTCTCCGTGTGGTGCCCCTGCTCCGGGGCCTGCTCTTATAGCCCCGAGGGCCGGCGGCCTCTGCCCTGTCAGCACTCTGCCTTCCCTCTGCTTTGTCCGCCCTGATCCCCAGAGCTTTGGTGGCTCGGCCTGCTGGGCAGGCACCCTCAGGCCTTTGTTAAAACTCGGGGACCAGAAATCCAGAGGGGCCCCTCTGCTGTGGGTGAGGCAGGCGGGGCGGCTGCTGTGGTCTCCATCCCAAAGCAGCTGGGAGGCCGTGCTTGTCCCCTTCCCTTCTCCAGACCCCTCCCGCCACCCCAGGCCCTTCCTAAGACCACGTGTCCTACCCAACACATCAAAATGCACCTCACCAGGTGGCATGGCTCAGTGGTTGAGCATCAATCTATGAACCAGGAGGTCACAGTTCGATTCCCTTGTAGGGACACATGCCCAGGTTGCGGGCTCGATCCTCAGTGGGGCGCGTGCAGGAGGCAGCCGATCCATGATTCTCTCTCTTCATTGATGTTTCTATCTCTCTCCCTCTCCCTTCCCCTCTGAAATCAATAAAAATATATGTTTTTTTAAAAAATGCACCTCCCTTCCCAGTTATGAAATACAGTTTTTGTCTTTGTGGTTAAAACATGTGAAGGATTATTTTAGTTCTGTACTTTATTAAGAAAAAAAAATGGTTTACTCTGTTCTTGGGAATCCTTTTTGTATACTACTATATATTTATATATAAATATGTAAGAGTTACTAGTGAATTCGTTTATGGTTGACTAGTAGGCGTGCCTCTTCATAGCTATTTTATTAAACATTCATTTCAGTTTTGCAATCTTCTTTTAAAAATTTGGAGCCTATACATCTTTTTAGGTTTTTAAATATATATATATATATATATATATATATATATATATATATATATATAATTGATTTTTTTACAGAGAAGAAGAGAAAGGGAGAGTTAGAAACATCGATGAGAGAGAAACATTGATTATCTGCCTCCTGCACACACCCCACTGGGTATGTGCCTGCAACCCAGTTACATGCCCTTGACTGGAATAGAACCTGGGACCTTTCAGTCCACAGGCTGACGCTCTATCCACTGAGCCACACCGGTTAGGGCATCTTTTTAGGTTTTTAATATACTGCTTTAGGCCGTTGGCAGTCTCACAGGCCCAAGGTACTATAGTAAGTACCCCAATGGGTAAAAAGATTTCACTCAGGAAGGCAGAACAATTGAGGAGGGTGATGTAGGGGATTCGTGGGCTTCCCCGGGAGCCCTGACGGGGAGATGTCTTGTTTCAGCATCTCAGCTGCTGTGAGAAGTAGGGGTGAGGTGCAGTGGGGGGGAGCCCAGCAGATGTAGGTTTAAATCCCAGCTCCTGTCTGGGTGACTCCGGGCAAGTCACTCAGCCTCTGTCACCTCCAAAAAAGATGATCAGATAACCCGATACATTGGTGGTTTATTCTTACTTATTACCCTGCCCTCTTCCTGGTGACAGATGCTGTAGAAAACCGGGTTGGAGAAAAGAAACCCTTCCCAGCATGGTTCTCCTAATCCCTCTGCCAGCACGTCGGCCTGTGACTCGAGGTTCCTCAGAGTCCCCTGTTCTCAGAACCAAAACTCGGGGTCAAGTTCTGGTACGCACACAAGCGCTTGTAGATTTGGGTAGCATGTTCCAAGGGGACAGGCCTGATGTTAAGCACGATGCACCGCGCCGGGATGTCTTTGCTGCTCAGTGAGTCGGTGGTGTCTGGATCAGTGGCGGGCCAGGGACAGAGTCGCATTGGGGGCGATCACGGCCAGAACCCCAATCTCTGGCCGGCTGGGGGCTGGGCAGGGCTTAAGGCATCAGGGTCCATGGCTGGTGGTTCTTCCTCACCTTTTCTTCTCTTCCTCCACAGAACTGGGGTCTTCGAGAATCACTTATTTGGCCATTCTCTCATTCCCTAACTCCGGACTGGCTTAGGCACGGCCGCAGTGTGCTCTCACGGAGCTCTGCACTCCTCCAATTACTGCACTGGTCCTGCTGCCGAAATTCCTTAAGGACCTAGAAATGTCGGGCCCCAAGGAGGGGAACTGGGCAGCTGGGGCTCAGGGATAGAACAGAACTTTTCACTATATATCTTTCTGTACTTTCTGAGTTTTGAACATATGAATGTATTTTCTAGCAAAACAATTAAAGGTATTCTTTTAAAAAAATATTTTTATTGATCTTTTTACAGAGAGGAAGAGAGAGGGATAGTTAGAAACATCGATGAGAGAGAATCATCGATCAGCTGCCTCTTGCACACCCCCGACCGGGGATGTGCCCGCAACCAAGGTACATGCCCCCGACCGGAATCGAACCTGGGACCCTTCAGTCCACAGGCCGACGCTCTATCCACTGAGCCAAACCGGTTTTGGCTAAAGGTATTCTTGAAAATAAATAAACTGATTGCTCAGTGCCTGCTTCTTTCACGAGACTTCAAGCAGGGGTTTCATCTGTCTCGTTCATCAACATCTGCAGCTCTGGGCTGCAGGAACCCCTAGCTCAGTTAAACCTTACCTGAGGTTATATTTTATTAATTTTAGAGAGAGAGGAAGGGAAGGAGGGAGGGGGTGAGAGAGAGAGCGATGAGAGAGAAACATCGATCAATTGCTTCCTGGATGTGCCCCGACAGGGGATTGAACCTGCAACCTCAGCATGTGCCCTGAGCAGGAACTGAACCAGCCTTGGTGCACGAGATGACCCTCCAGTCAACTGAGCCACCCAACCGGGACCATAAATACTTGAATAAATTAATCCTATGGTGGGTTTTGTGACTCTATAGACACAGAGGTAACCATGACATGGTCACACTGACTGTTAAAAAATAAATATATTTTTATTTATGTCAGAGAGGAAGGGGGAGGGAGAGAGAGAGAAATATCAATGAAGAGAGAGAATCATTGACTGGTTGCCTCCTGCACGTTTCTCATTGGGATCGATCCCGCACCCCGGGCATGTGCCCTGACTAGGAACTGAACCCTGACCTCCTAGTTTGTAGGTCAGCACTCAATCAATCACTGAGCCACTGTGGCTGGCCCTGGCCACACCGACTTGCTTGTGTTGTGTTTGTGCTTCAGTATTTTAATTTAGGAGCTTTATTTTATTTTATTTCTAAAAATATATTTTATTGATTTTTTTTTTACAGAGAGGAAGGGAGAGGGCTAGAGAGTTAGAAACACCAATCAGCTGCGTCCTGCTGGGGATGTGCCTGCAAACAAGGTACATGCCCCTGACCGGAGTCAAACACGGGGCCCTTCAGTCCACAGGCAGATGCTCTATCCACTGAGCCAAACTGGTTAGGGCTAATTTGGGAGCTTTACACCCTACTGAAGAGTTAGCACAGTGAAGGCTGTTTAGGCCCACAGTACAGTGGAGCTTTTTAATGTTTGACTGAAAAGGCCAAACACAAATACACAAAACTATTGTGTGCGTGTGTGTGTATGGGGGAGTGGGGGGTTGGAGTTACTGTGCAAATGATTTGCCAATATCCATAAAATATTGCTGAAGCCATACACAGCCCCGGGCTGTCTTCCCTCCACTTTCCTCGGTTACCGTAGATGCCTGAAGGATGGGAAAGGATGACCAGATCTCCCGCGCTAACCATGATGTTTTTCAAATATTATCTCAATATGGTTTTTTTTAAAATATATTTTTTTATTGATTTTTTTACAGAGAGGAAGGGAGAGGGATAGAGAGTCAGAAACATCAACAAGAGAGAAACATCCATCAGCTGCCTCCTGCACACCCCCTACCAGGTATGTGCCCACAACCAATGTACATGCCCTTGACTGGAATTAAACCTGGGACCCTTCAGTCTGCAGGCCGACGCTCTATCCACTGAGCCAAACCGGTTTCGGCTCAATATGGTTTTTATTTTTTTTTATTTTTTTTTATTTTTTAATATTTTTTTTTTATTGATATTTTACAGAGAGGAAGGGAGAGAGATAGAGAGCTAGAAACGTCGATGAGAGAGAAACATCGACCAGCTGCCTCTTGCACACCCCCTAGCGGGGATGTGCCCGCAGCCAAGGCACATGCCCTTGACCGGAATCGAACCCGGGACCCCCCAGTCCACAGACCGACGCTCTACCACTGAGCCAAACCGGTTTCGGCTTTATATTATTTTTATTGATTTTAGAGAGGAAGGGAGATGGATAGAGATAGAAACATCCATGATGAGAGAGAACCACCAATTGGCTGCCTCCTGCACGCCCCCCCATTGGGGACTGAGCCCTTGGCCCAATCGACCAGGGTCTCTTTGGTCCACAGGCTGATGCTCTATCCACTGAGCCAAACCAGCCAGGGCTGAAGATGGTTACTTTTTACACTGTCACCTCCAGGGGACAGGAGAGAAGCAGATTGGCAGAGGGGCATCACAGAATACTTAGACAAAGGTGGGAGGGCACTACGGTTGGCAGGTAAAACACGGAATGCCAGATAATTGTTTACTATGAGGATTCTTTTCTTTTCTTTCTTTCTTTTTTTTTTTTTTAAAGGTGGGTGGAGGTGGAGGAGGGTATAATAGGGATAAATGGTGATGGGGGGCGGGGGGAAGAGAAGAAAAAGGTTTGGAACCCATTTACCCTACAAAATAGTCTGCTTATCTGGAGTTCAAATTTAACTGCGAGTCCTGTGTTTTCATTTGCTAAAGCTGGTCATTCTAAACGAGGCAGAGTGGGACTGCTCCTCTGCAGTGGGGAGAGTGAGCGGAACATCACCCACAGGGTAAGTTCCATCCTCGTACCTGTTTTTCTAAGAGCTGCAATTGAGAAGAAACGCAGTATCAAGAAATTCAGTTTAAAAAAAAAAAGTGGAGGGAGGTGGAGGAGGGTTAGGTGCGGCTCAGTGGTTGAGTCTCCACCCATGATCCAGTTCAGTTCCTGGTCAGGGCACAGGCCCGGGTTTCTGGCTCAGTCCCTAGTAGGGGGCACGCAGGAGGCAGCAGATCAATGATTCTCTCTCATCATTGATGTTTCTATCTCTCTCTCTCCCACTCTACCTTCCTCTCTCTGAAATCAATAAAACATATTTTAAAAGAAAGAAAATCGGATTGAATTGCGTTGAAATGCCCGTGAGCCAGTTACATACTGGCCCTTTAAACAAGGGCCTCTTGTTTAAAAGGGCAGCAAGGGACAGGGCCATGAAGGCCCCCCAGAAGCAGCCCCTCGGGGAGGAGGTAGGAGAGGCTGAATGCTGACAAGGCCCTTTGCTTTGTACCCACCCTGCTGATCCCCAGACAACAGAAGTGCTGCTCTGTTGCCAGCCTCTCTATGCCCCCGCCACAAAGTGCTGAGTCCCCGGCTGCCCTGGCCCCGTGACCTCACCCTCCCACCCTGGGCCTCATCCTGCGAGGCCTCTGGGCCCAGAGGCGAGGCCAGGGCACGCCGTCCACCCACGGCATTCTGAGGAGCCACCAGCCTGGACATGGAACCCTGGTGTGGGGTTCACAACACAGCTTTCTCCAAAATCTCTCCCCACAGCCCTGCCTCTCACCTCTCCGCCTCCTTATCTTGGGGGGGGGGGGGTGAGAAGGGAGGGTGACGGGCCTGCACTTCAGCTCTCACACACCTCCTTGGAGACGTCTGCATAGTGGCTGGGGCATGACCCGCTTTGGTGTCTGATATCTACCACTTGCACGTCTCAGCCAAAAGTCCATGTTCACGCCCTGTTACATACGTGTATTACTTCACGGCTGCCTTCATGGTGCTCACCCTCCCATTCACCCTTTACTCCCAGCAGGAGACCTTACATCCTGTTTCATCGGGCGCGGATTTCTGCAACTTCCTGCCCCTGGAACCTGCAGTACCTGCAACGCTATCTATGTCCACACCCCTCACCGCCTCGCCGCCGGTCTCCGCTGCCCACCGCCTCCTGTCCTGGGGAGCAGCACATGCTGCCACCCCCCTAGGAGCTTCCTCACCCATTAGCCCCCTCCTGTCCATAGTACTTAAAGCAGTAACCTCCCTATTTTATTACAAAGGTACATATAACTTATGGAGAACTCATATGTTCATAAAATATGTATAATCGATATTTTTTACAAACCTAGTAGCTCTGCTACCTAGAGGTTACCGTGTTCAACTCTTTGAGCTCTGTTTTCTGCTTTTCGTTGATTTTAGACATTATGAGCTGATTTCCTATCTCGACAGACAGGATTCCAGCTCTTTCCCTCCCTACCCTCCTGTAGGTATATTACAACTTTTGCTTACACCCATACTGAACCTACCTGCTTCTGTGACTTTGTAAATATTGTTTACTACTACATATCGTAACATTTCCTTTCTTGAACCACATTTTGCTTTTCCTGGAGTTAAAAACTGCCTTGTTTTTGTTTGTTTGTTTTCCTGTAAGTTCAGTTTTTTGGCACCTTCATTAAATACCTCTTAAGACCATATTCTACATGCTCACACCTATCACATCACCCATCGGCTCCATCTTTCCCCTGCAGACTCCCCTCAGAAAGCCTGTTCTGCTCCAGGCGGAAGAACTTTCTCTCTCTGCGGCTGCATCCGTGTTTCCCGGCAACTTCTCTTGCCGACATCCTAGGAATGCCCTTTGCTGTGTTTAGAGTTGACTCTGTCTTTCTCTTTCATAGTTTCGGTAAAGCACATTCGGTAATAGTATCCTGGAAATTACACATGGAAATACATTTTTTTAAAGGTCAAACTGTCTAAACATGTATTTTTGTGCAGTCACATCTGATCGAAGCTTTGGCTGGGCATAGAGTACCAGATCCCTACAAATTAGGAGGCATTTCTCCTTTGTCTTCTATGTGCAAGGCTGCTGCTGAGAAGTGCAATGCCGTTTTGATTCCTGATCCTTTGTATGAGATGCTTTTTTCTTTCTAGAAGTTTTTTGAAATCTTTTATATATATATATATCTCCAGTGATCTGAGTTTCCTGAAGCTGTGCCTTGGTGAAAATCTTTTTTTTCTTTATTTCTCTGGGCATTTGATTCACTCTTTCAACCTCAGGAAAGGTATGTTCTCCAGTTCTTGGAAATGTTTCTGTTATTTCTTTGACTGCTTTCTTACCTCAGTTTAATGAGTCTTTTATTGATTGGAGGTTGGATCTCCTGAATAAATTCTCTAGAGCAGTGGTTCTCAACCTTTCTAACACCGAGACCCTTTAATACAGTTCCTCATGTTGTGGTGACGCCCAGCCATAAAATCATTTTCGTTGCTACTTCATAACTGTCATTTTGCTACTGTTAATGAACCACAATGTAAATATCTGTGTTTTTCGATGGTCTTAGGCTCCGCAGCAGTGGTTCTCAGCCTGTGAGTCACCTAAGACCATCAGAAAACACAGATATGCCAAAACCGGTTTGGCTCAGTGGATAGAGCGTCGGCCTGCGGACTGAAAGGTCCTGGGTTCAATTCCGGTCAAGGGCATGTACCTTGGTTGAGGGCACATCCCCGGTAGGGGGTGTGCAGGAGGCAGCTGGTTGATGTTTCTCTCTCATCGATGTTTCTAACTCTCTATTCCTCTCTGTGTAAAATCAATAAAATATATTTAAAAAGAAAAAAGAAGAAAGGAAAACACAGATATTTACATTACGATTCGTAACAGTAGCAAAATTACAGTTATGAAGTAGCAATGAAAGTAATGTTATGGCTGGGGGTCACCACAACATGAGGAACTGTATTAAAGGGTCCCGGCGTTAGGAAGGTTGAGAACCACTGCTCTGGTGTTCTTCAGACAAATGCTCTACCACTGAGCTATACCCCCTCTCTGATACTCCAGTGTTCTTATATCTGTATTCTATTTTTCTGTCTCTTTGTCTTTTTGTTCTGACATTTACGAGGTTTCCTTGGCTTTAGCTTTTAATTCTATATTAGTGCCCTACTGCTGCTAGAGCAAATTACCGCCACACAGCGGCTTAGCCACCACACGTTTATGATCTGACGGTTCACGGGGCAGGACTGCTTTCCTTCCGGAGGCCCCAGGGACCGTGTGCTTCTGCGTCTTCCCAGCTTATAGAGGCTGCCTGCATTACTTGGCTCCTGCCCCCCGCCTCCAGCTTTAAAGTGAGCAGTTAAGCATCTTCAGATCTCTCTCTCTCTCTCTGATTCTTATCCTCCAGCCTGCCTCTCGCATGAGGACCTTTATGATTACACACCTAGATAATCCAGCATAATCGCCCCATCTCAAACCCCTTAGTCACGTCTACCAAGTCCCTTGCCGTGTCAGATCATCTCCACAGGTTCTGGGAAGTAGAACATGGACACCTTCGGAGGGCCAGTATTCTATCTACCACAAACTCTTTTTGCCAAATTTATTATTTTAACAATCACATTTTTTAATATTCAAAAGCCCATTTTTGCCCCGCTGGTGTGGCTCAATGGTTGGGCTTTGACCTTTGAACCAGAAGGTCATGGTTCAATTCCCAGTCAGGGTACATGCTAAGTTGTGGGCTCGATCCCCAGTTTGGGGTGTGCAGGAGGCAGCCAATCAATGACTCTCTCTCATCATTCATGTTTCTCTCTCTCTCCCTCTTCCTTCCTCTATGAAATCAATAAAAATAGTTTTTTTTTAAAAAACACAAAAAATGTCAGAATAGTTTTAGATTTACAGAAATATTGTGAAGATAATATAGAGTTCTTATATATCCCACACCTAGTTTTCCTATTATTAATATTTTACATTAAATTAGTTTACAATTAGCGAACCAATATTAGTACATTATTATTAACAAAAGTCTATACTTTATATAGTTCTCCTCAGTTTTCTCCTGGTGTCCTCTTTCTGTCCCAAGATTCCGGCACGAATACCATATTCCATTTAGTTTACATGTCTCCTTAGGCAATATCTGTTAGAAACAGTTTCTCAGGCATTCCTTGGTTTTTGATGACCTTGATGGTTTTGAGGAGGCAGGTCAGGTATTTGCGTGGAATGCCCCTCCATATGGATTTATCTGATGTTTCCCTCGTGAGACTTGGCTAATGTGTTTTGGGAAGGAAGATCCCCAGAGGCAAAGGGCCATTTTCCCGTCAGGTCCAGGGTTACATACCATCAAATGGCTTATGGCTATTTAGATATTCATCCTGAGCACCTGGCTGAAGGTAGTGTTTGTCAGATATCTCCACTGGAAGAGTTACTTCCCCCTTTCCTTTTCTTACTGTAATCTTTAAAAAAAAAAAAAAAATATATATATATATATATATATTCCGAAACCAGTTTGGCTCAGTGGATAGAGCGTCAACCTCCAGACCGAAAGGTCCCAGGTTCGATTCCGGTCAAGGGCATGTACCTTGGCTGCGGGCACATCCCCAGTGGGGAGTGTGCAAGAGGCAGCTGATCGATGTTACTCTCTTATCGTATCTCCAATACGCTATTCACTATTCAATACATTTTTAATATATTTTATTGATTTTTTACAGAGAGGAAGAGAGAGGAATAGAAGGTTAGAAACATCAATGAGAGAGAAACATCAACCAGCTGCCTCCTGCACACCCCCTACCGAAGATGTGCCCACAGCCAAGGTACATGCCCTTGACTGGAATCAAACCTGGGACCCTTCAGTCTGCAGGCCGATGCTCTATCCACTGAGCCAAACCGGTTTCAGCCTTACTGTAATCTTTGGAAGGCAGTCACGGTGCAAAGCCCAGTGGTGAGCTATGCTTCATCTCCTTAGACAGTGAATGGCTCCCGTTCACTTTTTGTCTTAAAGACCTGATTACAAGTTATATATGTCTGCTGGTTTCATCAATGATGAAATTTGTATTTCTGATTTTTGGTTTCCAAGTTATGTTCCTATAATATTTTTAAATTATCACCTGAGGATATTTTTTCCCATTGATCTTTAGAGAGAGAAATGAAGGGAGGCAAAAAGAGAAAGAGAGAGGGAGAAAAGGAGGGCGAGAGAGAGAGAGAGAGAGAGAGAGAGAGAGAGAGAGAGAGAGAGGTGAGAGAGACACTTCGGCTGGCTGCCCCTGGCATTCTCCCTGACCAGGATCAGGATCCAACCTGCAACCAAGGTATGTGCCCTTGACCGGGAATTGAACCCGTGACCCTTCCATCTGAGGGCCAACTTTCTAACCACTGAGAAAAGCCGGCCGGGGCTGTTCCTATAATTTTTAACCTTACTCCTACTGACTTTTTCTTCTGCCCTTACGCCTGCACTGCTCCTCCACAATCTTCTCCATGCCAGTCTTCCTCGGGGTGTTGTCCTTGACCGCCTTTCTCTTCTCATTCTATACTCTCCTTAGGTAGTCTCATCTACTCCTAAGACCCCCAACAGCCACTTGACGCTGATGGCTCCTAAATCCATATTTCAGGTTCAGACATCTGTCTTTGCATTAGTTCCCTAGAACTATTGTACGAATTACCACAAAACTGACTTAAAACAACAAAAAATGTATTCTCTCATTAGGCCGGAAGTCCTAATCATGGTGTCAGCAGGGCTGATTCCGTCCCCTGCCTGTTTCTTAGCTTCAGCTGCTTGTCAGCCATTGTCAGCGCTCCGTGGCCGGTAGACGCACCACTGCAGCCTCTGCCTCTCTCTTCACGTGGAGTCCTCCTCCGTGTGTGTCCGTGTCTTCCCATGGCCTTCTCCGATAAGAACACCAATCACTGTAATTTGGTGTGACCTCACACATTACCTAATTTACCTCACTTCATCTGCAATGACCCTATTTCCAAATCAGGTCACATTCTGAGGTTCTTGAGTTTGGGGGAGACACTATTCACTATTCAACTATAGTCAGACGGCTTCCAAAGATCCCCCAACACAGCCGAGCCGTTCAGGTTCTCTCCACGGTCACCTCTACCCTCAACGTGGACCTTTCTCTGATTTTTCCTGCCTCGGAAATCACACCACCGTGCATCTGGTTATCCACGCCAGAAACCTGGGAATCAATCTGGAGTCCTCTCTCTTTCTCACCATCATATCCGACCTTTGACTGAATCTTGCGAATGCCACCTCTCTAATAAGTTGTACATGTGCACACTTCTCCACCTCGTTGTATCAGCTATCATAAGCTTGTCTACACGTACTAGGAAACCTAATGTAAGCTGGCTGAGACAACAAGAAAATTGTTTGGTTCGCGTGACAGTGATGCGGTAAGGTGAGCTTCAGGCTTAGTCGGTTCAGTGACATTTCAATGAGCTGGGGTTTTTTCCTGTCTCTATTCTACTGACTTCAGTATTGGCTTCATGTTAAGCCTGGTTGCTTGCATGATTGTTGGATGTTTTCCAGTTGCCACGGGGGCTGTGTGATTCATTGTTCACGTCTATCGGGAGTGAAAGAGAGAGCGTGGCTTCCTGTGGCTTTCTAAAGAACAAGAAAGAAGTTTCCCAGTGGCCTCCAATACCCAGACTTTATGCCTTACTGGCCAGAACTAACAAGAGCTAACATTTTGTCATATTAGCTTCAAATATTAAAAACAAACAAACACACACAAACAAAAAACACAACCTTGCAGATAAAATGGAAGATTCCTTTGTGCTTCCTACTAGTTTTATTCCCCTCTCCTGCTCCTCAGAAGCAGCCACCATCATGAAGTTGGTGTATGAGCTTCCCATCTAGGCTTGCATATTTTACTACATACTTATATAAATATGCGGATAGTCTCTTTGTAAAAAAAAAAAGACATAAATAATCTACATGGAAATTGTATAAATGTACATGCACATGACATATAAATTCTGTACATTACTTTCTTCCTTCGACATTATATTTTTAAAAATATTTCCACGTTGCTGCATGCAGATCATGTTCATTTGTTTTGTGAACTATAGAATACAGAATATGCTACAATTTGTAATCTTTTAAAAAAAATTGGTGTTTTTTTTTCTCTTTTATTTATTTAAATATATTTTATTGATTTTTTTACAGAGAGGAAGGGAGAGGGAGAGAGTTAGAAAATCGATGAGAGAGAAACATCCATCAGCTGCCTCCTGCACACCTTCTACTGGGGATGTGCCCGCAACCAAGGTACAGGCCCTTAACCGTAATTGAACCTGGGACCTTTCGGTCTGCAGGCCGATGCTCTATCCACTGAGCCAAACCAGTTAGGGCTCTTTTTCTTTTATTGATTTCAGAGAGGAAGGGAGAGGGAGAGAGAGAGAAACACCAATGATGAGAGAGAATCATAGATTGGCTGCCTCCTGATACCCCACCCTGGAGATCAAGCCCGAAACCTGGGCATGTGCCCTGACTGGGAAAATAACCATGATCTGCTAGTTCATAGGTTGATGCTCAACCACAAGACATGCTGGCCGGCTACAATTTATGATCTTTATGTCTTCTATTTATCATTATTTTCCGTGATTTTCTCTCTTCACTTCTGACTAAATTTTTAAATTATCACCCCCCCCCACTAGTTTGAAAAATATACATTCTATTCCTAGTATTTTAAGAATTACACTTTAGCCAAAATCGGTTTGTCTCAGTGGATAGAGAGTCGACTTGTGGACTGAAGGCTCCCAGGTTCGATTCCGGTCAAGGGCATGTACCTTGGTTGCGGGCACATCCCCAGTGGGGGGTGTTTAGGAGGCAGCTGATCGATGTTCCTCTCTCATCAATGTTTCTAACTCTCTCTCCCTTCCTCTCTGTAAAAAAATCAAAAATATATTTTAAAAAATTACACTTTAAATGTATCTGTTTCTCAATTAATAAACATCTTAATTCTGAACATTCATTCTCATCTTCTACATTGCTGTTTGATTCCTTATTATTTTATTTTATATTTTTAGTCATCAATATTCATTTAGATTTACTAACTTATTATTCCTTCTTGCATTTTACTCCTTTCTTCTGGATTTATCTTCCTTGTTACTAAAGTAATCCTTAAATAGTTCTTTCAGCAAATTTCTATAAGTAATAAACTTTCTAAATCTTTGTATGCCTGAAAACCATTTATTTCACCCTTACTTTTATATGTAAGTACAGCTAGAAATAAAATTCTTAATTGAAAATTATTTCTCTCAGCACTTTGATAATATTATGTTATTGTCTTCTGTGGAAACTTCATCAATAATGAGAAGTCCATTGTTCTGATTACTGTTCCTATATAGGTAACCTGTTCTTTTTTAGTAGCCCTTAAGATTTTGTACTTATCTTTGATGCTCTGCAATGCCACAGGATGCGTTAAGTATGGACTTTGTTTTTTTAATTCTATTCAGGCCATATACTTCATTAGTTGGCAAAAACATATTTTTCTTTAGTTCAAGAAACTTCTTCACCACTACCTGTTTTTATACTGCCTCTCTTTTCAACTATTGTTATTTCCCCCTCTGAACTTCTATTTGGAGCTTCTCATTCTATATATCATGTCTTTTATTCTCTCTTATTTTCTATCTTCTTATATCACATTTTAAATTATTTTCTCATATTTGTCTTCCACTTAATGAATTCACTCTATAGCAGGATCTAGTTAATTGTTTAACCAATGTGTTAAATTCTGTTTTAAAAATCCAAGTGCCTACAAGTTTTTAATTTCTAGAATTTCTATTTGATTGTTTTACAAATCTGTCTTCCCTCCCATATTATCTCACTTATCATATAGATGCTATTTCTTCCTTTATGTTTGAACACTTTAAACATGTTTATCTTCAGTTAGTTTTTACATTTCATGAATTGAAACATTTTTCATATTGTCCTTTAATCTGTAAACCTTGGGTTATAAGTTTTCGAATTCATTGTGTCTGCCATCTCTCTCTATCATAAACTTTGCTTCTATATTTGTTTCTTCAGGCAGCAGGGTCTTGCTCATTTTCCAGGTTTTGGAGGAATTCTTATAGGGGCTTTTGTGTTTCTCTATTCTAGTTCTCTATGAGTGTCACTACTTCCAGACAATTTTTGCTAATTTCTTGGAATAAGGTTCTCAAACAGCAAGTCTAGTGCTCTGATTAGCACCGTGCTGGAGTTCTGATTTTCCCACCCACAGACTCTCGGAGACACTGAGCTCTCTAGCTCTGCCCCGTCGCCCAATAGTTCAGCTTTTCTAGATCCTGTTTTATCTAACAAGGCAGCCTATTTGTTCTTGGCGTGGAGCAGGAAATCTGGTCCCAGATCATTGGCCTGCGGTCGCATCTCCCTTCCCCAGGGGGGCATTAAATTCCTGACTCTGATACCCCGAAGGACTCTGGGCTTCCGTTTGTGATAGACGAGGTCTGAGTGTGTTCTGTGACTCATTATCAGGAGTTTTAAAAAAACCTTTTTATTGGAATCGTACATGCTTGTCGGAAAGTGCACAGATCACGAGTGAACGGTCTTGTACGTTTTTATAAGCGCACGTACTTGTATAACAGCCACGCGGATTGAGATATAGAACTGCGGGAGCTTCCTCTCAGCCTCGTCTCTGAAAGGTCCCTGCCATTCCAGTGTCTGGCAGCATGAGCTTCCTTTTACTACATTGTGCTTTATGTACTGTACATGGAATCGTGTGGTATGTATTCTTTTATATATATTTTATTGATTTTTCTACAGAGAGGAAGGGAGAGGAATAGAGAGCTAGAAACATCGATCAGCTGCCTCCTGCACACCCCCCACCTGGGACGTGCCTGCAACCAACATCCATGCCCTTGACTGGAACCGAACCTGGGACCCTCCAGTCCGCAGGCCGATGCTCTATCCACGGAGCCAAACCAGTTTCAGCAGTGTGTCTTTCTTCAGCGTCTGGCTTCTTTCTTTCATCATTTTGTGTGCGAGGTTCTCCCAGGTCACTGTGTGTGTGTGTGTGTGTGTGTGTGTGTGTGTGTGTGTGTGTGTAGTTCGTTCGTTCTCATTGTGGCATGGCCTTTTATTCTGTGATAATACCATAGATGTTTGCTTCATTCTTGTGTTGATAGGCACTCAGGTAGTTCCCACTTTGGAGCTAATAAAAGTAGTATCATTACAAGCCTATATATATCTTTTTGGTTATGCTAGGTAGGCATTTTGAGGGGAATATACCCAGGGGAGGACCTGTGGGGTCATCCGTATGCTCAGGGTCAGCAGACATTGTCAAACCATTTTCCAAAGCAGTCCTAGTCTACGCTCCCACCAGCGGCGTGAGGTCCTTTGCATGCCCGTGGACATCTGCTAGAGGATCCAGAGCAGTCCTTGCCCCTCAGCTACGTGAGCTTGAGATTATGACTGTTCTTTTTTCAAGGAGAATAAATCAAGATGGACGCCATTGTCTCTTGATTTGTGTCTTCTATTCTATACTTCAAGATACATAACAACCAAGTATCTTTACACTCACTGAAGTTTTTTGAAGCTTTTACCATGCGCCAGGTGCTGTTCTAAGAGGCCATGCCACCCTCACTGCGACCCTCTGAGGCAGATGCTATTACTGTTTCAGGTGAGGCAGCTGCAACCCAGGCAGATGAAGTAACTGGCCCAGGGCCCCAGCCTGGCTCGGAAGCCCGGCTCCCGGCTCTCCACGCCGCCCTGCAAATCCGCTCCTGGATCCCCGTTCCAGAGTGCTCGCTCAGCCTTTGTCAAAAACCTCCTTTGCAGCCTTCCTACAGGTCTAGAAGACACAGCCGTATGTTGCTGGAAATGCACACCTGGACCAGCTGAAATTGGTGCCTTTGTATTCGTGGGTAAGAACAAGTGAGCAGCCACCTTGAAGTCTGCTCCCAAAAGCCTGGTTTCTGCCGGGTGTGCCCGCCCGGAGTCACCCTGGCTCAGTGCTGGCACGTAGTGGCGTCTCAGTAACGTTGGCTGAGCAGAATTAAAGAAAAATTCACATGTGCACTGTTGACTAGGGGATGTTTGGGGCAGCAGCTCCTGGCCTCTCATCTTAGACCACCAGGGGGCACACGTCTGTCCCTAGAGCACCCTGATTCCTAGTCTCCCAAAGCCAGTTCTGTGGGGACAGTTCCGTGGGTCCCAGGGGAGAGAGGGGCTCTGCCGGAAAATTCTGTGTTTAGAAAAATGATACAAGAGAACCGGGATTTTTAGGGTGTGGCCTAAGAGCAACCAAATCAACCAAAATATAATCTCCTCGAGTTTGTGGTTAAAATGAAGGCTCTAGTCCTAACCGGTTTGGCTCAGTGGATAGAGCCTTGGCCTGCGGGCTGAAGGGTCCCGGGTTCGATTCTGGTCAAGGGCATGTACCTTGGTTGCGGGCACATCCCCAGTAGGGGGTATGCAGGAGGCAGCTGATTGATGATTCTCTCTCATTGATGTTTCTAACTCTCTATCCCTCTCTCTTCCTCTCTGTGAAAAATCAATAAAATATATATTTTTTTAAAAAGAAAGTATGCAGGAGGCAGCTGATTGATGTTTCTAACTCTCTATCCCTTTCCCTTTCTTTCTTTAAAAAAATCAATAAAATACATTTAAAAAGAAGAAGGTTCCAGCTTGTTCACCCCAGACCTACAGAATCAGGCTTTTGGGGGGTAGGTCCTGGGGACTGCATGTTAAACAAAGTTTCAAGGTGATTTTCTTTTTATGCACATGACTGTAATAAGACTACCTATATTCAAATATTGACTTTTTCATGTTAACTGGGTGACCTTGAGCAAGTCAATCAGCCTGAGACTCCATGTAACCATAATATGGGATCATAAAAACACACCTAACTCTTAGACTTGCCATCATCAATAAATGAAAAGCTAACGTTAAATTCATTTTTTTTTTTACCATATTGTACTTTATACACATGGAATCCAGGTGGAGAGTTTAGCACGATGCCTGGTGGTATCTTAGCGCTTATAATGCTTAGATTATTGTTATGATCATTGTTATTAAATAATCTTAGGAGGCCAGTATGACGAGGGGCCAAAAGTACAATGTCTGAGAACTGGAAGAAGGTTAGGAAATATGATTCCAGTCCAGGCTTTGCCACCCTCCCCAGCTGCTGTGTGTCCTCAGACAAGTCACTTAACTTCTCTGAGCCTCCGTTTCTACACATCTAAAACGAGGGCGTGGGGCTAACTGGTGTGTGAGATCCCTTTCTATGTCGGTGTTTTATGAAAACTTAACAGGGTTTGAAGAACCTCCTACACCCACACACACACACCCCTCCACACACACACACACACCATCTCTACAGCCCTGAGTGATTCTTTTAAAAATATATATATATTTTATTGATTTTTTACAGAGAGGAAGAGAGAGGGATAGAGAGTTAGAAACATCGATGAGACAGAATCACCAATCAGCTGCCTCTGGCACACCCCCTACTGGGGATGTGCCCGCAACCAAGGTACATGCCCTTGACCGGAATCGAACCTGCGACTTTTCAGTTCGCAGGCTGATGCTCTATCCACTGAGCCAAACCGGTTTCGGCCCTGTGTGATTCTTATGTGGTTCCCCCAGGCCCTGGGTGATTGTATGGCACAGCTTTACGTTGCTCATTCTCTCCTCGGTGTGTGGTGAAGAGGGCAGGGCCCATGCCCTCTTTACCCCAGGCAGGGCCTCCGAGCCTGGCATACTGCCTGCCACACGGTTCCCGGGCAATCAGTGCCCTTTATATTGGAAAAGTAGAAGTATCAAGTGCGACACGAATGTGAGGAGTTAGAATAATTTTTATTCCTAGCTGCTCCGCGGAGAGGGAAGAGGGTTAGGCCAGGCGTGGCAGGAGGACCTGGAGACCTGAGGTGGACGTGCTGGACAGTCGGGCGTAGGGCACGGGTGGATGGAAGAACAGGCCGGGGTGGGAAGCTTACTTACCACGTGGCTCACCTCCCAGGCTCCTCCCGCAGCTGACCTCCTTCCTGTGGTTGCTACTGTGGATATGGCTTTCTGTGGGGAGCAGGAAGGAGGTCAGTGTCTATCTAGCACAGTAACCTGCAGGTGGTAGACCTCCCGACCTTGAACTGGGAGTCATGGCGTGTGAGAGGTGGAAGGAAACAGGCTGGAGGCGGTCCTCTCATCTCCACAACAAAGCAGGAACCGATGAGAGGCAGAAGGGCAGGCCCTTGCTCAAGATGACACACTCGGTTGGTTGGTCGCAGTGGAGAGGGCAACGTGGGGCCGTGAGCTTCCCCCGCCCCCCAGGGCCCGTTTCCTCTGACCCTTTTAGGTGAAGAATGCACAATGAATGCACACACGTGAGGCTGTTTCTGAATGTGTGGTCATGTCTTCATGGGTCTCCTGGTCTGTCCAACTCTCTGTGTCCAGCCGCCTCCTGCCTGCCTCCACCTGGATGTCCCCGGGCGTTGGTATGCAGGAGGCTGATGGACACACAGAGTTGGACAGAGGTTAGCAAACTGTCGGTGTGTGTGTGTGTGTGTGTGTGTGTGTGTGTATTTGTGTGTGTGCGTGCACTCATCCAGAGAGCAGCTGGACTTGGAATGTGCACTTCTGGTCCTGCCTGACCCCCCCTCAACCCACTAGGGTCAGACTATTAGCACCTTCTTCACGTGACACCTACTTTCTACCTAATTCAGTTCTGGGTGGATGGGGGATCCTGGTTTCCCAGCATCCCTCGGGCAGGAAGGAGGACGCAGAAACACTGGGCAGTGCTTCTGAGCTTAGCCTGGGGAGCCCACTGCCAGGCGGGCCAAGGACCCATAGACTGGTCTTTCCGTCCTTGGGAGTAACCTCCTTTCTCGCCAACTTCCCGTGCCTTCATGGTGAAACCAGTTCGCACCAGCGTTCCCTCACGTCTGCACCTGGGGAGGCACCTGTCTAACTTGCTCGTAGACAGAATTTCTCAACGCTGGTGAGTGGGCGCCTGGGTGACACGGACCAGGCAACTGGTGAGCCTGCGTGGGGCGTCCGGACAGGATGGCGGGTGGCTGCTGCACGGCCGCCTAACCAAAGCCGATGTCGTTGGAGACAGAAGCCTGGGTAAGAACCAGGCTCTGCACCTACAGGCTGTGTCGTCTTCAGGACAAGGCTCTTTGAGAATCAGGCTCCTCGTATGTAAAACGGGGATAATAAGAACTGCCTCAAGATTTTTCTGAGAATTAAATAAGTAACATGGATATAGCACTTAATATAGTGCCTAGCCCATACGTACTCAACATTTATTATTATTATTGTTATTATTACTATTACTACTACTACTGCTAAGCCCTGCAAGGCTATAACATCTCTACCCCTAAGGATAAAGAAATTTGGAAGAAGAATAATAATTATAGTAAGTTTATATATAATTATTAATATGAGTTTTGAAATATTACCAATTTTTTCCTTACTGACATCTCTTTTTAAAAAAGCAATTTTATTGATTTCAGAGAGGAAGGGAGAGGGAGATAGAATAGAAACATCAATGATGAGAGAGAATCATTGATTGGCTGTCTCCTGTACGCCCCACTGGGGATCGAGCCTGCAACCCAGGCATGTGCCCTTGACCAGAATTGAAACCAGGACCCTTCAGTCCTCAGGCTAATGCCCTATCCGCTGAGCCAAACTGGCTAGGGCCTTACTGATATAGTTTTTAAAATATTTTTTTATTGATTTCAAAGAGGAAGAGAGAGAGAGAGAGAGAGAGAGAGAGAGAGAGAGAGAGAGAGAGAGAAACATTAATGATGAGAGAGAATTATAGACCAGCTGCCTCCTGCACACCTACCTTACTGGGGATCAAGCCCACAACCCAGTCATGTTCCCTGACTGGGAATCAAATCGTGACCTTCTGGTTCACAGGTCGAAGCTTAACCATTGACCTACACCAGCCGGTCATCCTTACTGATATCTTTATTTTTAAAATATATTTTTATTGATTTCAGAGAGAGAGAGAGAGAGAGAGAGAGAGAGAGAGAGATACATCAATGATGAGAAAGAATCATTGATCCGCTGCCTTCTGCACGCCTCCCACTTGAGACCAAGTCCACAACTGGGCATGTGCCCTCAACTGGAATCGAACCTGGCACCTCTCAGTCAGCAGGATGACGCTCTATCCGCTGAGCCAAACCAGCCAGGGCCTTACTGATATCTTTTTAAAAAACATATATTTTATTGATATTTTTACAGAGAGGAAGGGTGAGAGATAGAGAGCTAGAAACGTCAATGAGAGAGAAACATCGACCAACTGCCTCTTGCACACCCCCTACCAGGGATGTGCCCGCAACCAAGGTACATGCCCTTGACCGGAATCGAACCCGTGACCTTTCAGTCCGCAGACCGACACTCTACCACTGAGCCAAACCAGCCAGGGCCTTACTGATATCTTAACACCTCATCCCCAGGACAGCCCCCTTTGCAAGGAGCTGGGTTGTCTTGTGCCCGTTGCTTCGGGAGATAATGCCTCAGAAATAGAGCTGCTTTATGGCCTACCTCTCCAGACGGTGAGAGCTGGGTGGGATAAATCTGGGAGGAGTGGGGAATCCCTCCAGAATCTAGGGAAGCTTCCTCCAGGCTGAGGGAGAAGGAGCAGAGGGGAAGAGATGACGGGAGGCAGCCACGAGTGTGTTGGAGCTGGAGCAGGGGCAGCTGAAAGGGAATGGCGGCATAGGAAAGCTGGCAGATGGGAACTCAGCCCCTAGGAGCCCTGGGCCCTCGGACCTGGCGTGGGTGCATCAAAGAAAGCCAACAGAGGAGAAATAGAGGACATCTCAGCAGTAGCCTCTGTGCAGGTCAGTGGCCCCCCTGTACCAACCAGGGGCCGATGACATAGAGGGCAGAGTGCTCCACCTTCACCGTGGGACCCCGTGAAAAAAATCCTGGTGTTTGCAGAGGAAGGGGATCCTCACACAGGCTGGGGTTACGCGGAGGTACCGTTTAGCACACATAGAACGCTCCTATCTGTATCTTAGACCCTTCCGTAGGGGAGAGTCATTCCCGCTGTGCTCATGTCATGCACTTGACAGCTTACGACAGGAAGCTCTGGCGTTGGAGCCACTAGGCCTGGGCTTGGCCTTCCGCTGAGTGGCCTGACCTCTCCGCAGGAGATCGGGTGGCTCTTATAAGTGGGAGAAGTGCGGCTGAGGGAGATTGGACAGCACCCTCCACCCTAAACAGGAGGCTACTTACCCAGTCGCAAAAGGCTACCATCCCAACAGCGATTGTCCCTGGGATGGAGGGCTAAATCACTAAGAACTGGGCTAGATCGCCCTCACTGGTGTGGCTCAGTGGATTGAGTGTCCACCTGCAGAATCGAAGGGTCCCGGGTTCGATCCTGGTCAAGGGCACATACTTTGGTTGTTGGCTCCTCCCCAGCCCAGTCCCTGGTCAGGGGCGTGCAGGAGGCAACTCGATCGATGTGTTTTTCTTACATCAATATTTCTCTCTGTCTTTCCTTCTCTCTTCAACTCTCCCCAAAAATCAATGGAAAAATATCCTCGGGTTAGGATTACCAAAAAGAAAAAAAGAAAAAAAAAAGAAAGAAAAGTGCTGGATCACCCAATTTTTTTCAAAAGAAGCCAGCAATGTGGATTTTTTAATGTGATTCTCTTGCCTTAAAAATTTGGCAACCAATCAAGACATTTTTGAAAACACAGTGTGAGCCAAACAAAACACATTTATGTGTAGAATGCAGCCTGCCGGCTTCCATTCATGACCTCTGCCTTCGCGTGAGCCTCATGAGCTGTACTGTTGGGGACCTAGTGAGTCCGGCCAGGGTGAGAGGGAGGGGAGTGAGGCAAGCCTCGGGCACAAAACTTAAGGGATGCCAAAAAAAACTCAATAATCAGGATAAATAACACTTTAATGCAATGTTTTTTAAAAATTAAAATGAATACATCACACACCCCATGCTGACCAAAATAGCAGTGTCTCCTATAAAGACAAGATCAGTAACCTCATGTCACATGGTTCCAGGCCACAATGAAGCCGGAGGCGAGAGGAAAAGCCCATAACAATGGTTTGGGGCTAAAAGAGCTTAAGGACCCTTCCATCCAGGGCCACTCTCTGGCCCAGTGTCCTCGGGCTTGGGGAGGGAGAGGATACTCTAAAACTTGGGGCTGCCGAAACTGGTTTGGCTCAGTGGATAGAGCGTCGGTCTGCGGACTGAAAGGTCCCGGGTTCGATTCCGTCAAGGGCATGTACATCGGTTGCAGGCACATTCCCAGTAGGGGGTGTGCAGGAGGCAGCTGGTCGATGTTTCTCTCTCATCAATGTTTCTAGCTCTCTGTCCCTCTCCCTTCCTCTCTGTAAAATATCAATAAAATATATTTAAAAAAAATAAATAATAAAACTTGGGGCTGGAAGTCAGGGAGGCCTTGGCTTCTGTGATCTGTGTTTCTCAGAGGAAGCCCCAGAGATGTCTGCCCCGTAGCCTCTCCCAGCCCCAGGATCCTCCGGCTGTGGGGCTGATTTGTGTGACAAAAGCCTGTAGCTGCTGCAAATCTGGGGATTCACTGCTCCGGACTCTGCAAGGTCCTTGCTACCTGGAGCATCATCATGTCCCATGCTATGGGATGGGGTTGCTAGTCAGTCATCGCATCTCATTGGCCCCTTTTGTAGTTTTCGCTTTTGGATCCCAGAATCTGAATCAAGTTCAACTCCTCCATCCCCTGCCTCCGCGCAGAAAGGCAGAACGGCTCAGCATAGACCAGCGGTTCCAATGGCGGGGGGGACTTTGTCCCCCAGTACATTTGGCAAGAGAGAGATTTTTGATGGAAGTGACTCGGGGATGGGGATGCTGTTGGCATCTGGCAAACAGAGGCCAGAGGTGCTGCCAAACCCCCTACGATGCGCAGGACCGTCCCCCGTGATGCGGATTATCCTGTCTCAAAGGCCAGTGAGCTGAGGCTGAAGCTGAGGGTAAGAAACCCTGGCCAACACAGAGAAATCTCTGTCCCATTTTCAACATTCTCCAGAGAGACGATGTTCTCTCCACAGCCTTAAAGCCCGACAGCCAGAAACATCTAACCTCCTTCACTCATATTGTTCTTTTAGAAAGTCTCCTCACCCACCCCTGCGCTCCCCCCTCTCCCCCCACCCCTGCCAACCCCACTCTTTAGCCTTCAAGGGAGACAGAAAATAAGTTTCTCAATCCCCGCACTCTCCTTGGGCTAGCTGGCATTTCCCCCTCATCGTTACTATGCCTTGGTGATTTTTGCCCCCTGCTCCCTTCTCATGCCTGGGACTCAGAGCAAGAAGAAGAGGAGGGCTCCGTTCTGGTTCCTGGGATTTGAGAAAGAGCTGAGCCTCACTCTGTGGGGAGGGAGGCGAGGGGGCTGCGAGATGAGGTTTAGAGTCGGTTGGGGGCCAAGGACCGACAAGGACGAGCAGGAGCCACCTGATGGTTAGTAACTATTTGGACAACGGGGGACAGGCAGTTTCCTTTTGCTATTGACTCCTGTCTTTGCTTGGCAAGAAGAGAAGACAGTTCTCACAGGCCTCCGTCTCCCAGGTGCCCCCCCACCTCCCTCTGGACCGAGGAGGCAGACATGGCATGCCAGTTCTGTGGTAGCTCCTACTTCCCGGGGAAGTGTGAACAGTCAGACTGGGAGTCTTCAGTATCTTCTTTCATTTATTGATGAGCACCTACTAGGTGTCAAAAACTAGGCAAGGGCCCAAACCGATTCGTCTCAGTCAATAGAGCGTGGGCCTGCGGAGTGGAGAGTCCCAGGTTCGATTCCGGTCAAGGGCACATACCTTGGTTGTGGGCACATCCCCTGTAGGAGGTGTGCAGGAGGCAGCTGATGGATGATTCTCTCTCATCGATGTTTCTAACTCTATCCCTCTCCCTTCCTCTCTGTGGAAAATCAATAAAGTATAAAACTAGGCAAAGGTGTTTAACCTCCTCTGGTTATCTAAATTCTCTGTGTGTGGTAAAATATATAGTATGCCATTTACTATTTTGATAGCTTTCTTACGTTTACAATTTAGTGGCGTATGTTCACAACATTGTGCAATGGTGACCACTCTCCATTTCCAGAATGTTTGCTTCATCTCCAGCAGACACTCCATAACCCATTAAACAGTAAGCCCCAGTGTGTACGTAAGTGGAAAGGACAGTCATTATGCACAACAGACAATGCACGGAGCAGGAGACCTCCAGGAGGGTGGTCAGTGCTCTCTGAAATGGGGTCAGGAACATTTCTTAGAGAAGGTGCTGTCTGGGCTAGATGTTGGGAGACGGGTAAGATAAGAATTAGCTGGACGGACGGTGGGGCTGGAGAGGCAGAGGGAGCCGCGGGAGCAGCTGCTCAGGAGTATGGAACTGCCTGGATGTGTAGGGCTTTCAGGAGTCCTGGGTGCAAAGAGCCAGGGGCCTGCCGAAACTGGTTTGGCTCAGTGGATAGAGCGTCAGTCTGCAGACTGAAAGGCCCCAGGTTCGATTCCAGTCAAGGGCATGAACCTTGGTTGTGGGCACATCCCCAGTAGGGGGTGTGCAGGAGGCAGCTGATTGATGATTCTCTCTCATCGATGTTTCTAACTCTATCACTCTCTCTTCCTCTCTGTGAAAAATCAATAAAATATATATATTTTAAAAAAGAGCCAGGGGCCAGATCAGGGAGGGTCTTATATGTCATCTCGGGGAGTTTGACTTCATCCTGAAGGCAATGGGTAGCCATTGGGGGGGGAGGGGTTGGAAGCTGGAAAAGAAATGACCAAATGTGCATTTCTAGGGGTGCAGCCATTGAGGGAGGTAGAGCAGAGGAGCAAAACTGGAGGCAGAGCGACTTGCTAGGACTGTGATAGTCCTGTGAGAGAAGATAAAGGGCTGGACCAAGGCAACACCAAGGACTGATGAGAAAGCAGTGGCCGTGAGGGACGTCCGGAGGTAGCACGGAGGTAGCACGGAGCGGACTCGGTCAGCAATTAGAAGCGGGAAGAAGTGGAAGGGAAGAACTAGGGGTCACCGTCAGGATTCTGACTTGGCGCTACTCACCGAGAGGGGAAGAGGGGCAGGTTTTGGGGGAAAGACAATCATACCTGGCATTAATGGAGCACTTTACTGTGTGCCAAGTACTTTTCTAAATCCTTCACCTATGTTAACTCAGATAACCCCTCATAACGTGATGAGGTAAACAGCGCTACGGTCTCCGTTGCCCAGACGAAGAAAAAAGAAGCAGAGGGAGAGGTTAAGCAACTTGCTCAAGGTCACACAGCTCTGGGCATCCAAGTCTAAGCGTGTGATGGCAGTCTTTGAGCCACTCCTTCTGGAGGGATACGTTCAGCCTAGACATGCTGAGATGGAGGCGCCTGTGGCCTCCTAAGGGACCACATCCTCCAGGACCAGCAAGAGGAGGGAGGCGCCGGGAGGAACACTGAACGTTTCCATCCCGCAGAGCGGAAGGACAGCACACTGACTAAAATGGAGCGGCCCCTCTGATAAGAATCAAGAGAGCTTGGCCTTTTTGAAAGCTAAGGGGACGGACGGGGTTCCACTGGCAGCTCCGGGATTCTGTGTAGGAGCCGATGAGGAAAGGCAATCATCAGTCAGCAGGGAAGGCCGGGTCGTGTCCTGACCCCGAGTTTGCACAGTAAGCACACTGCTGCTGCTATACTTAGATTGCGTGTGTGTCTGGGAGACAGAAAGAGGATGCTGATGGAGATAAAGGGTGCGAGTGGCCCCCCCCCTCCCCCAAACTATGCCCTGGAAATGCTTTCTGCAGTTCCCAGAATCAGAAGCTGCAGAAAGGAAAAGTAAGAGGAGATGTCTGCAACGTGAGGCCTTAAAGAGCACCCACCGGGGAAGCAATGCGGCTGTAAGGCCTTCCCTTCCAAATCCTGGCGAGCTGACCAAAAGCCATGTGTTACCCTGGAACCTGGAGGAAAGGCATCTAAGCCAGTGGTCGGCAAGCTCATTAGTCAACCGAGCCAAATGTCAACAGTACATGATTGAAATTTATTTTGAGAGCCACATTTTTTATTGTTTTTTTTAAAAAAATATTTTACTGATTTTTTACAGAGAGGAAGAGATTCTTATAGAGAGCTAAAAACATCGATGAGAGAGAATCATCGATCAGCTGCTTCCTGCACACCCCCTACTGGGGATGTGCCCGCAACCAAGGTACATGCCCTTGACTGGAATCGAACCCGGGACCCTTGCAGTCCGTAGGCTGACGCTCTATCCACTGAGCCAAACCGGTTGTGGCAAGAGAGAGCCAAATTTTTTAAACTTCAACTTCTTCTAATGCCACTTCTTCAAAATAGACTCGCCTAGGCTGTGGTATTTTGTGGAAGAGCCACATTCAAGGGCCAAAGAGCCCACGAGCCGCAGTTTGCCAACCACGGGTCTAAGCCATGAATAGTCTGCTGTGGCATCTTGGGGGAAAGATGCCTGGTGCTAGGGAGGTCTGAAAAGGTGCCCAGGACAGTTGGGAGTTTCGAAAGCCCGTTTAGTTAGGAACGTGTCAGCGGAAGCGTAATTGCAGCACGAGTGTGCGGACTGTCCTGATTAATCTGGGATTGCACTGGGGCTCCTTCGGAGAGCCGCTGAGTCTGTCCTTCCTTCCATACCCTTTTCTCTGCCAGATTGTTCCTCGCGTCCTTGTCAGGGGGAAGCCGGATTCCGAGGGCGCGCCTGCCTGGGTGGCAGGCACAGATGGAACTGGAGCGCTCGCTGTGGGTCGGAAATAGGGATGCAAATCATCTAGCTGCCGAGGCTTTACATTTCCGCCCCCTTTCCTTTCCTACGTCCACCCCCACCTTGATTCCTTACTTAGGGCTTGTGATTTCTGTGTCCGCAGAAGAGTGCCTGACCATCCCTGGGCGGGCTCCTGGCCCAAGGGTGGTGGGCACGGTGCAGCTCCCTGTGCCCCTGGCTTCCCACATTCTGCTGGTCGCCCTGGTGGGCGATGCAGTCTCCGGGGCTGAGAGGCCCAGGTTCACCAGCAGCACCCAGCCAGCCTGGCTGCACAGACGTCTCCCAGGCTCCCCCGTCTCCCACTGCCGCTTCTGCCATTCCCAGGCTATGCTGGTGGCCGTGCCCTCTGTCTTCTCTCTTCTATGTCCGGCACCAGATCGCAAGGGAGGAAAGAGTAGCTGTGGAGAGGGAGTACCTGCTGGGCAGATCGCAAAAGCTGGCATCTCGGGAGCCCTGCAGAGACCTGGCCTATGGTACCTGGGGTCTTCTCAATTTTTTATTTTATTTATTTATTTTTTAAAATATATTTTATTGATATTTTACAGAGAGGAAGGGAGAGAGCTAGAGAGCTAGAAACGTCGATGAGAGAGAAACATCGACCAGCTGCTTCCTGCAGACCGACGCTTCCTGCTTCCTGCTGCTTCCGCAGACCGACGCTCTACCATTGAGCCAAACTGGTTTCGGCGCTTCTCAATTTTTTAAAAAATATGTATTTTATTGATTTTTTATTTTAATTTTTTTTTTTTACAGAAAGGAAGGGAGAGTGAGAGTTAGAAACATCAATGAGAGAGAAACATCGATCAGCTGCCTCCTGCACATCACATCCCCCACTGGGGACGTGCCCGCAACCAAGATACATGCCCTTGACTGGAATCGAACCTGGGACCCTTCAGTCCGCAGGCCGATGCTCTATCCACTGAGCCAAACCAGTCAGGGCGGGGTCTTCTCAATTCTTAAAGGGACAGCTTCTGGTGGGAGAGAGAATTCTCCCCGAAGGCCTGGGGGCTGCAGGCAGGGAGCCCAGCCTACGGTCACTCAGGGGCTTGGCCATCTGCATTGCCCACGTGGTGCTGCGGGCCTCTATGGCGCTGGCCTTCCTGGTGGGGCAGTGCTGTCTGTTTGGGTTTGGTGTTCCATACTTGTCCCACCACCACCCCTGTCCCTGTCCCACTAGTACCAACTGCTTCGTGTCCAGGGCCACAGAGGAAATGATCTTCCTGAACGTCATGTTCAGGGTGGGGGTGAGCTGCTTCCTCCTAAAGACCTAGTCAGTCTGTCACTGCTGCCGCTTCAGGGGTGGCCGGTCCATCGTCCCCCGTCCTACTCTGATGCGGACAGGACTGGCCTGTAGGTGCCCTCTCGCCAGTCAGTGCTGTAGGCCCAGCACAGCGTGTGCACCACCCTGCTTGGTGGTGAGAGGCCGCTCGGTGTAGCAGCAGAGACCTGAGATTGGCCTGGACAGTGCCACCTGGACAATAATAATAATATTAATGATAAAAATCCTGCCATTGCCATCACTGTCCTGCTTGATCCTTGAAGGTGAGGCATGTGGGGTGGGAGTGAGGAACCCTGCTTCCCCGTGAAAGCATCACCCCAACGGACACAGCACAGGGACGTGATGCAGTGCAGGCCTCTGGAGCCGGTCTGCCCGAGTTAAAACCCCAGCATGGCCGCTTAACCGCGGTATGACCTTGGACAGATTGCTTGCCCTCTCTGTGCCTCAGCTCCTTTACCTGAGGAGCAGGGATAATAGTAACAGATCTACTTCATGAGAGTGGTGGGAGGAGGAGCGGAGCTGATATATGTGAAGTGCTTACCTACCGAAGCTGGTTGCGGTAAACATAAACAATAGCTACTGTGCCGAAACCGGTTTGGCTCAGTGGTAGAGCGTCGGTCTGCAGACTGAAAGGTCCCAGGTTAGATTCTGGTCAAGGGCATGTACATTGGTTGCGGGCACATCCCCGGTAGGGAGTGTGCAAGAGGCAGCTGGTCGATGTTTCTCTCTCATCGACGTTTCTAGCTCTCTATCTCTCTCCCTTCCTCTCTGTAAAAATATCAATAAAATATATTTAAAAAAACAACAACAAACAATAGCCACTGTATTAACCTTCGCTGCCTAGAGGGTTGCTTTCGGCCTTGCGGCCTGGTCCACTCAGGAAGGTGGAAGCAATTGTCAGCTCCTCCCTCCCTGGCTCCTCTAGCAATTGGTATAGCCCAGTCCCCACACTAATATCTTCCTTCCTATTCTCTCCTATACCTGTGCCCTCCTTCTGGCTTCCACACCATCTCCCTGGCTCAGACTGGCATTCTCACTCCCCCGGAGCCACCGGGCACCTCCCTGCCTGCACTGTGTCCTCTCCCCCCAATGCAGCCTGCACACTTGCCTCCTGGTCAGCTCTCCTGGAAGCTGCTCAGCCCTGCAGCCAGCATCTCCATGAACCAGTCTGGATCTCCCTTCCCAGCCAGATCACCCACTCGTTCCTGTGCCAGACTCACCAGGAGCCGAGCCCGGACCATCGTAGGCTTCCTCCCACCCTTTTCTTGTGCGCCCGCCTGGGGTGCTCTGCCCCAGCAGGCTTCTTCGGAGCCCAACTCCCTGGGTTCAAATCCTGCTCAGTCACTCACTGGCCACGTGACCGTGGGCAAACTGCTTGGTGATTTGTGGCTCAATTTCCTCCTCTCTATAAAGAAACTAGCAATACTACTTCACAGGGTTGTTGTGAGGACTAAAGATACTGTAAACAAGGTTTTTTAGCAAGCAGTAGGTGCTATTATCATCATCTAAATTCTACGATTATGGGCGCAAATGCTACTCTTTCTCCAAAGCCTTCCTTGGCCCTTCCTCTGGTCTTTTTTTTCTCCTCTGAGCCTCCATGATGGTTCCACTTGATACTTAGTCACGCACTGGTTTGTGACTTCCCCTTTACTGCGGCCTTGAGCAGTTATTTAAACCCATCCTGCCTGGTAGCTCCGCTCTGACTGGTCTCTGGACCTCAGTCGCCGGCAGGGCGGAGACGGTGTGGTTTGCAAAAGAGGACGCACCGTCCTGCTCTCAGCTTAGTGCTCTGCACGGAATAGAGGTTGTTCTATACCAGTTTACTTAGCTTTGATATCTTTAGGTCAGAATTACGAGGAGGTCTAGACGGGGCTACACCTGAGGCAGATCAGAAAACCGGAAGAGACAGACATTCCTTTACCTCCTTCAGCCGCTTGGGCCGATTATAACGATCCTCTAACAGCTGAGAACGTTCTTTCCCAAGATCTAATTGGAATCCCGCTTACTACAGCAGAAGCTGGTTTCCTTGGGCCTCAGGCAATTGATGTCTAGGTCCCAGGAGGCGAGGGGGGCCAATTGCCTTTGGGCGATGCTAGGAGGCTTGGGTTCTATTTCCTAGTCAGCAAATTATAGTCCTCAGGCCAGATCTGGTCCTCCACTTGTTTTTGTACATACATTCTCATTGGAACACAGACATGCCTGTTCCTGTTTGTGTTGTTTATGGCTGCTTTTGTGCTACAACGGTAGAGTTGAATAGTTGAGACAGAGTGCATCTGGCCCGGAAAGCCTGAAAATGTACGATCAGGTCACTATGGAAAAAGTCTGCTGACCCCCGTGCTAGGTCATTGGGAGGCGTTGGGGAAGTCTAAGCCAGGGAGAGACATGATCATACCTGTCTTTTAGGATAGTCATTCTGGGGGTCACATGGGGGAGAGGGGGAGGGGATGAGGTGGAAGCAGATGACTGGGAAGAGGCTGTGGCAACTGTCCAGCTGAGAGCTAGTAAGGCCTGACTTGAGGCAATGGCAGGTGGGGGGGATGAGCAAACGATGCCACTTGGAGAGATATTTATGGAGTAGAACCAATAGGACTAGATACTTGAGTGGATGGGGACTACGGGAGAGGGAAGAGGCAGGGAGAGTGGACTTCTGACTTCATAGACTGAGGGCTAGGGTCATAAACCAAAGAAGTTGGAGAGGAAGGTTATACATTTGGCTTTGGACAGAATTCATTTGGGGCATTTGCAAGAGATGGTAATAGAATCAGACTAGCCTCTGAGTGATTTCTGCAGTGGGCAGTGTTTGGGAGTCCTGGGAATGAGCACGAATCTCTAAAGAGGGACTGTAAGACTGTAGGAGCAGAAGGCAGAGGCAAAAATCCTGAGAAGCGCCAGCACTGAGGGCCGAGCAGAGGCGTATATTCAGCAAAGAGTTCCAGGAGCGGTTCCGGAGGCCAGGCTGAGTTTCTAGAAGGAAGGCGGGTCGGATAGGCAGCAGCCAGCAAGCCGGAGAGACAGGTACTTGAATCAGCACGTGGGGATCCCTGGTTGGGTGGCCAGTATGTCCTCTTTGCCTGGGACTTTGCTTTAGCACTGAAATCCCACATCCCGAGACGCCCTCAGCTGTGGGCAAACCAGGACAGTTGGTCACTCTCCTGCTCGTTTGCCAAGAATGATGACAAGAAAAGTCTAGTTTGCAAAGTGACAGACTTCTGGAGGCATCCCAATGCGTTGCCTATGTACTAGTGGTATTCTCTTTGAATCACTCCAGACGCACTAACAAAACAAAGCCCTCTCCTTGTACACGTGCCACGATATTACCTAATTCAACCCCTACGACAACCCTGCGAGGCAGGTGGCTGTACTAGGATAGTAATTGCTTCAAATGAATTTGCTCATTTTATCCTCTTGCACCCTTAAGAGAGAGGCACTTTATTATACCCATTTTATAGAGGAGGAAATTGAGGCTTAGAGAGGCGAAGGGACTTGCTAGCAGCTGCTAGATCAAGTGTCCTCTCAGTGTGGGGCCCCAAAGTCTCTACACGCTACACTCCTCCCAGGACAGGACAGCAGAGTGGTCAGTGCAAGTGGTCCAGGCTGTGCTATTTGTTAACCATGTGTACTTGGGCACATTTTTCTACTTTTTTCTTTTTTAAAATATATTTTTATTGATTTCAGAGACGAAGGGAGAGAGAGAGAGAGAGAGAGAGAGAGAGAGAGAGAGAGAGAGAGAGAGAATATCATTGATTGGCTGCCTCCTGCTTACCTTCCACTAGGGATGGAGCCAGCAACCTCAGGCATGTACCCTGACCGCAATTGAACTGTGACCTCCTGGTTCATAGGTCAATGCTCAACCACTGAACCACGCTGGCCGAGTTTTCTTTCCTTCTTCCTTCCTTCCTTCCTTCTTTCCTTCCTTCCTTCCTTCCTTCCTTCCTTCCTTCCTTCCTTCCTTCCTTCCTTCTTTCCTTTCTCCTTTCTTCCTTCTTTCCTTTCTAATATATCCTGGCATTGTGTGAATTTATTTTGGTGGTGTTGTTTCCCCCCCCCCCCCCCCCACACACACACAATTACAGTTTACATTAAGTATTGACCTCTATTAGTTTCAGATGTTGGGCAAATTACTTCACCTTCCTAAGCCTAGTTTCTAATCTGCAAAATGAGGATAATAACAGCACCTTTCTAACAGGGTGGCTGTGGGGGCGGAATGAGCGGAGGGATGCCTGCACAGCGCCTGACCCGGTAAGGGCTCCGTGGACACAGCTGATTTTCATTATTTCCAGGTTTCTCTCTGAGGGGACTTCTCCGTTAAGGTCAGACTGCTTTAGGAGCTTAGAGATCTGGGAAAGCTGGCCTTTCCACGGTCATCGGGGCTATTTTATGCGGACACTGTTTTGACATTTTCCGATGAAGGGGAAAAAGGTGCATTACTTTTACTTTTACTTAGAGACAAGGCAAGGATTCTTCTGACCTCTGGGAAGTTAAAGACTAAATACCAGATGACCTTACCTGGTCTCTGAAACTGGTTCCTGGTTAGTGGCACTCTTAGGCACACTGTGTGCTACCCCAGGAGTGACCATTGTTCTACCTAGCCTTCAAGGTTCCATTCAAATGCCAAGTCTTCAAAGCAGCTTTCTTCCCACCCCCTTCTCCCAACCCCCATGTGAGCCCCCTGGAGAGAGGCACCATGTCTTATTTCTCTGTGTCCCCCCAAGTGCCGGATGGGGCACTTGGCACTCAGCGGCTCTCAGTCAATGTTGGCTGAGTTTGCTTGCATGCTCTTCTTTTATCTACAACACATATCCTGGGTGTGGTCTATTCCTCACGATCTCCCACTCTTATTCAGTTCTTTGCCCCTGAGCCCTCTCCCCCCAGCCTTCCTGGGTCTGTCAGGGTGGGCCACCTCTGTCTGGAGAAGTTCCTGGTTGGGTGTCTATGGAGGCAACTGCTCTTGTCTGCTACACCCTTTTTCTTTCTTTTCTTTTTTTTTTGAAAAATATATTTTATTGACTTTTTACAGAGAGAAAGAGAGAGGGATAGAGAGTTAGAAACATTGATGAGAGAGAATCATCAATCAGCTGCCTCCTGCACACTCCCTACTGGGGATGTGCCCGCAACCAAGGTACATGCCCTTGACCGGAATCAAACCCAGGACCTTTCAGTTCTCAGGCTGATGCTCTATCCACTGAGCCAAACCTGTTTTGACTAAACCCTTTTTCTTGAACTACTCTTCTCACATTCTGGGTACCCCACTCTCATATGGACACTGCCCTCTAGACGTGTCTTCATCTCTTCTCTCTCTTTCCAAACTCAAGACAAAGCACCTGCCTTGGAGGCCTGGCCCAGGAGGCCTTTCCCAGGAGAAGTCCCTTCTCCCTGGGTACATCCGCTCTCTTGATATTTACAGAACAGGGGAGACTCAGGGGGCAGACCTCACTCAAAGAGCTTCTGAAAGGGGTTCATCTTGGCATGCGGGAGTGAGTGCGGCTGATGGCTGCGTCCCCTGGGCCTTGGCACACCCCTAGGCAGCTCCCTCTGAGGCAGGGCTCTTTCAGACCAAGCCACCGGACACCTGTGCCCACCTTGGGGGGAGGGGGAGTACATCCTGCCAGTCCCACCTTGGACATGACAGGCAGTGCCTGCAGTGGACGGAGCCACCTGGCACCGTGGAGCAGCGCCCGGTCTGCCTCTGCAGAGCCACCTGGGAAGATATGGCCAGCGAGAGACCCTGTGGCGTCCTCTGCGCAGCACCCTCCTGGGCAGCAGCACCCTCCCGGACACAGCGGGGTCCGGCGCCCGCCCCGGACAGAACCAGTTCTGGGCATTCACGATGCCTCTGTGCCCGCCCCGGGGGTGGAGGTCCAGCAGGCTGCCTCGTGCCCAGGGCAGACCGGACCCCAGGCGAGGCCTCTCAGACCCGAACGGAGGCCCCCGGGGCGGCGAGGGCGCCCCGAGGCCGCTCTGGAGGCGCGCCCGGGCGCTGCCCGGAAGGCCGGGCATTTATCCCCGCAGCCGCCAGCAGGGAGCTCCCTTTCGGCTCCGCTCGCTCGCTCGCGCGGCCGCGGGGGGCGGCGCTGGGCTGCGCGGCGCTGCGCTCCAGCCCGGGCCGGGCCGGGGCCGCCGGATGCCGCGTCTCCGCTGCCGCCGCTGCCGCTGCCGCTGCCTGCCGGGCCGGCGCCGGCGCCCGGTGAGTGCGGGGCGGCGGGGCGCCGCGCGGAGGGCCCGGCGGGCGGCGGGGCGGGCTCGGGCCGGGGAGGCGGGCGGGCGGGCGGCGGGGCCCGCCGGCGGCTCCCGCTCCCCCTCCCGCGTCCCCTGGAGGCAGCGGCCCGGACTCCCGGCTCCGTCCCGGGGCTCCAGGGCTGGGCGCCCGCGAGAGGGGGCGATCCGGAGGGGCGGGGCGGGGAGGGCGCGCTCCGGCCCCCCTGGCCCGCGGGGTGGGGGTGGGGGTGGGGGGCGGAGGCGGGGAGGCAGGGCAGGGTGGCTTTCAGTTTGGGGGGGATTTGGGGCTCGATTTGGGAGACCCCGGGGGCCCTAAAGCTGCGGGGTGGAGGCTGCAGCCCGGGGGCGGGGGCTCCTGGGAGCCAGGCCCGGGTCCCCCCGAGCCGGACCGACCCAGCGCGGCTCCGGAGCGCGGCCGGCCGGGGAGGCAGGCGAGCACCTCCGCCGCCGCCGCCGAGCCCTTTATCCCTCCCAGCGGCCTCCACCCTTTCCCTGCCGGGCCGGCGGCTCCCGGAGGAGCAGCTGCCAGACAGCTGGCCGAACAATGGAGACCCCGCTTCCCCGGCCCCCCTCGCCCCCTGGGGCCGAGGACGGGGTGGCGGGGTGGACGGGGAGCTTGGGAGACTAGGGGGTGCCGGCCGGCCCCGGTGGTGCCTGGCTGCTCACCTCGGCGCTCCCCGCCAAGGGGTGGGGTGTGGGGTGTGTGTGGTGTGTGGGTAGGTCGGACAACCTGCCCCAGGCCTCCGGGAGAGGCTGCCCCGGCGCCCCGCCCTGCTAACCTGTCACGCCAGTTGTTTCCACCTTGGCCGGGGCGGTGGGAAGGTGAGCCGTCCCCCCACCCGCGCTGGGGGTGCTGCTGGGTGCCCAGCCCGGTGAGGAGGAGTGCGGGGCTCGCTCCTGGCTGAGATAAGGCCTACCGGGGCACACCGCACTTGGGGGCTTTGTTTTTGGGGGTGGGGGGTGGGGTTTGGGGGTGTCGCCCTGTGGCAAAGGCACATGTGCCCCGCTGATTAGTTTGGGAAGACTGCAGCCAGGAGGCGCTGGGGGGTGGGGTGGGGGCGGGCACCCCGGTTTAGCCTGTGTTTGACAGGGTCCTCATGGTGTGTGTTTGGGTAGGGAGAGGCGGAAGGATGCTTGCTGGGAGGAGCTCCCTGCTTAGGGTCTTCCGGCCCCCCAGAGGGTCCCCCCAGACAGACGGCCTGGAATTGGATTCTCACCCCCATTCACCTTGCCAGTGGTTTGGGCTGGCTTTTGAGGTTTTTGTTTTATCTCTTGAGGGCCTGGCACGTCTGCGGTTGAGGAGGCCTTGTCCCCCTGAGTTCTTACATCTGCGTTGGGCCAGGCTGGAAGGGAGGAAACGCATCCAGGCAATTAAGAGCGAGATCACCTTAGCAAGACATTGACTCTAGAGGTTCAAGCTCCCTTTTTTGTGTACTGATCCGGTCCGGAGCCCTTTTTGTGGGGTGAGGGGGTGATGGGGGAGGGAGCAAGCAAGTATCCTGTTGTCATGGCAATGGGCCCGGCCTAACCGTTCTCCTCCCTTGTGGTTCAGGGGCCACTTTCTATACGGGGATATTGAAAGTTGCTCTCCTGAGGTCTCTGGCTTCCTGGCAGACCTCCCTGGCGCTTTGTCAATGGCCCGCCACCTCCTCAGCTTCCCCTCTGAGGAGGTCTTTCCAGGAAACATCCTCCTGTTTGCGGGACATGCCCGGTTATATATAGCCTTGGGTGGAGGTATGCACGGCCATTTGGGGTGGGGGACACTGGAGTGGGGGCCTCAATTCCAGGAAGGCAGCCGGGGAAGCTATTGTGTTGGGGGCTTAGGGGGGCCAGAAGGGGTGCGGGCGGGGGTGGGGAGGGATAGCACGCTGGTGGGCACTTCCTCTGGGAGCTTTGAACTTTGAACAGTTGGTGACCCGGTCGGTGCCTGGCAGCTCTGATCATCCAGTTTGTTTACTTTTTCCCAGTCTGGCGCAGGTGCCAGGGAGTGTGCCTGAGGGCTCCCTCCCATGCCCCCGGCTCTCCTCAGCCGCCCTCTCTCTCTCTCCCTCTCTCTCTCTCTCTCTCTCTCTCTCTCTCTCTCTCTCTGGGATGGCGCCTTTCCTGGCTCCTGCCTGGGCCCTCAGCCTCACTCCCTGGCAGTCTGAGCAGCCGGCCTGCTGCCTGGAGCTCCCCTTCGCTGTATCTTCAGACGTTGGGCCTGGAAACTCTGAGGTCCCCCAGAGGCAGGCACCTGGAGGCTGACAGGGTGGGGCAGAGCCCGAGTTTGTCAGAAAGGGAGAATCCACCCTCCCCGGGTGGAGCAGGGAGTTGTTGGAACCGAGGAAGGCTCCATCCCCACCTGGTGCGTCACAGGTCTCCAGGGCAGCGGTGCCGCTCTTGCTCCTCCAAGCCCAAGGTCTGTCCCCTCCCTCTCCCGAAGGGACACCTCAGGCTGGACCCAGAGCATCCCTGTGAGCAGGGTCCTGTCGGTGGCCTTGCCCCCGGGCCCGGTCCCAGGCCTCTCCCGGGTTTGGTGGGGGGAATGCTGAGGTGGTTGAAAGGTTTGAGGGGATAAGAGGCCCAGTCCGCTCTGGGCTGGGATTAACAGGTTCCCGCAGGACTTGGGCTGGGGGGCTTCATGGGACTTTTAGGTTCTGCTTTGGGTCAGGCCCCCCGGGATGCTTTAAGAGATGCTCACTGCCCCTCACCCCTCATCACCATTTTCTTTTCTTTCTTTATTCTCCCGGCTCCCCCCATCAGCATTTTCTGAGGTGGACTGAACCAGAGGGTAGGGAGGTGCAGTGGTAGGAGCTGAATCGGGAGGGGGGGAGCAACGCTGGAAAGGCCCCTCTCCTTTTACTCTTCCGCCCTTCCTCTGGAGATAGGGATTGTTTGGCTAATAAATTGCCCACATTCCTTTGACATTTCAAAAAGCTCAGACTCGGGCAGCAGTTTAAGTTGTGGGCTGATGATTTTACTGGGCCCGGGGCCCTTTCTCTCTGCCCAGTACTTTTATCGCCACTCACAAGGGATTTTATTATTATTATTATTATTATTATTATTATTCTCTGATATTCAGAGACATTGGGTGAAGGGCCCAAGGTCACAGGGCAAGTCAGAGGCAGACCAGGATTAGAACCTGCCGTGGGTGGTTGAGCAGAATACCCCTCCGCAAAGGGCCAGGTCCGAACGAACGCTCAGGCCCCGGACATTTTATAGCTGAAAGAGCTGAGGCCCAGAGGGGGGCCGGGACTGGCTCAAGGTCGCACGGAAGGTGGGGTGGGGATGGCTGTGTTTACTGAGCTCAGTGCCCAGCGGGCTGCGGCAGGCTCCCTCCCCGCCAAGCAGAGGAGTTTCACCTGCGGGAGCAGCCGGGACCTGGCGGCGGGCGCTGCGGGCACCTCTCCGGCTCCCGGGCCCTGCTGCCTGCAAAGAGGGGCTGCTGCTGCCCGGAGCGGCGGGCAGCGGGCAGGGCAGGGAGCCGGGAGCCGGGAGCAGGCGGGCGGGCCGGCGGCTGATGTCATGTGAGAAGCGTGCAGGCGGATGAGGGCGCACACCTGGGGCCGGGAGCTCCATGTGACCTGGCGGTGAGTCACGGCTCTGCGGAGCCCAGCGCGGCCCTCTGTCCTCCTGCGGGGCGGGGCGGGGCGGGCGCCCAGGTGCCCTGCGGACCCCGAGGCCGCCGCCTTCCCAGCCCTGGGCCGGTCCTGGGCCCTCGGTGGGCCCCGCAGAGAGGCAGGCCTGGGGCTGTAGGAAACGGCCACTCAGGGAGGTCAGAGGCCAGGCGAAAGAGGCCGGCTCTCTTGGGAAAGCATTTCCTTTGTATTTATTTATGAGTGTGGTCTGGGGTGCGGAGGGGGGGCCTGACCCTGGTGCGCGTCCACCCTCAGCAGCCAAGCCCGGGGCCCTGGCCGTGGGACTCGAACGCTGTAGTTTCTTCCGCTTCCTGGGGTTTCTGCCTGGCCAGCCGCGGGGTGACCCATTTAAGCCTGTCCCCTCTTAAAGCCACAAGACATCGGGGCCATCAGTTTTAACCAAGTCCCCCACGTCCCTGATGGTTTTTTGTCAAGGCCCAGAGAGGGCAATTCTTAAACTCACCCATTGCAGATCTTGTTTACAGCTCGCATGCTAAGTTGGTTGCTGACTGCTTTGTCAAACCTCTCTTTTTTTCTTTTTTTGTCACTAAGAATCGTTTCAATCACAGAAGTAATGTTCTGAAAAAAAGGTTTAATGCAGGAAGTGTACGCGGTAGAGAGCCAGTGTTAACCCTCTTTGCCCACCACTCAGAGAAAACCACGGGTGAATTTCTTGTCATGGATCTTTCCAGACTATTTCAAAAGCTTGTTATATATATTTTATGTATTATATATATACTTATAGGTTAAGATCTTATATGTTATAGAAAGTGTAATTTTATATACATATTTAAAATATTTTTTTCTGTAAGAAAAAAGAACATGCACAAAAGTAGAAGAAAAATCATATAAACGCCTACTATCTAAAGTCTTAGATTTAAATACACACCTACCAGCTAAATGCTCTTATTGTAAAAAATTAAAACAATACAGATAACACACAAGTCTGTTTGGACTCTTCTGAAATCCCTGCCTCTTCCACAGAGCATACATTTTCTATGAATATGCAAATATTATACATAATGGGCATTATTTACATATGCACACATATATATATAATTTTTAAAAATTTTTGTAAAAATTATATACTATCTGGCAACTTGCTTTTTCACTTAATAATATACTATAAAATCCTTCTAGGTCAGCATATACAAATCGACCTCATTTTTTTTTTTTAAATAACTGCCAGTTCTATAATTTAGCTATTCCTCCAGTGATGGTCATTTGTATTGATAGCATTTTGCTATTATAAACAATGCTGCAAAGATAAGCCATGTTTATTGTGTGAATATATCTATACATCTCTTAGAAGAGGAATTGCCCAGTCAAAGAATATGTACATGTGCCCTGACCGGTTTGGCTCAGTGGATTGAGCGTCGGCCTGCAGACTGAAAGGTCCCAGGTTCGATTCCGGTCAAGGGCATGTACCTTGGTTGAGGGCACATCCCCAGTAGGGGGTGTGCAGGAGGCAGCTGATCGATGTTTCTCTCTCATCCATGTTTCTCTAACTCTCTATCCCTCTCCCTTCCTCTCTGTGAAAAATCAATAAAATATATTAAAAAAGACTATGTACATGTAAATATTTTCATAGGTACCAACTTTCCCTCCTTATGCCAATTTGTACTCCTACCAGTATGTAATAAATGCCCTGCGTCCCATCCTCCAATTTATGGATGTTATTAATCTTGGTAGTTTTTTACTAAACTGCTAAGTGAACAATGATATCCCTCTTTTATTTCACATGTCTGAATATGACTGCCCATGCTTGTGGGCCATTTGAATTCCTGCATCTCTGATTGCCTGTCCTTATCCCTGGCGGTACCTGTATGGGACCTCTGGACCTGAGCCCGTGTGGTCCAGACTGGCTGTGTGCTCACTGGACTGCCTTCACTTCTTGGGCCTTACTTCCTATATATAAAGGTCCTACCCAGCATGGAGACTTTATGCCCAGACTTACTTGAGTCACACTCGCGCTGATAGTTATTTGTGTACCTTCCTCTCTACCAAGTCCCCCTCTACTCTAATGGTCGTATAGGTATCACTGAGTAGAGTTCATGTAGACGGTGAGAATATGCCCTGCTTCTATTAGTTATCGTTCTTGAGGGCTTACTGTGACCTAGTCATTGTATGAAGGGCTTCTATACATATTTCCTTTCATTCCCATGCCGTATGTGGTAGGTACTATTATTATCTCCATTTTACAAAAGGAAAAATGGAGGCACGGAGGCCTTATGTAACTTGTCCAAGATTGTGCAGCCACTCACTTGAATTTCTTCCTAGGTTTGTTACTTGACATCTGAAACCTAAGTTCTCTCATTAGTTTTATTTATCTCCTATCCCTTGCATTTAGTAGGTGCTTGATCCATACATATTCCCCCAATTTTTATTATAAAGCTCTGTAAGCGTTTAGAACAGTTCAAGAATTTTATAGTGAACAACCCCCATATCTTAGATTCTGCAATTACACTATCCTTGCTTTATCACATACGTATCCCTTGATCTATTGAAGCTATCTTACATTTTTTATGCAGCGCAAAGTAAATTGTAAACATCAGCATACTTTGCGCCAACTACTTTTAAAAATATATATATTTTATTGGTTTTTCACAGAGAGGAAGGGAGAGGGATAGAGAGCTAGAAATGTCGATGACAGAAAAACATGGACCAGCTGCCTCCTGCACACCTCCTACTGGGGATGTGCCTGCAACAAAGGTACATGCCCTTGATTGGAATCAAACCCGGGACCCTTGAATCCGCAGGCCTACGCTCTACCACTGAGCCAATATGGCTAGGGCGACATAATGTTTTTGAGATTTATCCCTCTTGTGTGTATCAGTAGTTGCTTCTTTAAAAAAAAAAAAAATATATATATATATATATATATAATTATTATTATTATTTTTAAAATCCTCACCCAAGGATATTTTTCCATTGATATTTAGAGAGTGAACGAGAGAAGGAAACACGGAGAAATATCGATGTGAGAGAAACACATCGGTTAGTTGCCTCCTGCACAAGCCCAGAACAGGGCTCAGGCAGGGGAGGAGCCTGCAATTAAGGTATGCACCCTTGACTGGAATCGAACCTGGGACCCTTCCGTCCGCAGGCTGATGCTCTATCCACTGAGCCAAACCGGCTTCGGCAGTTGCTTTTTTCTTATTGCTGAGTAGTATTCCATTACATGATTGTGTAAATTGTTTCGCCTGTTGGTGAACTGATGGATGCATATTTGAATTGAAGGGTCCTGGCCCTCCAAATGCTTCCTGTTTTAAAGTGATTAAGCAACTGAATTGACTGAGTTGATTGTACCTTGCTCTGATTTTGAAGATAGTAGGATCACGGTGATTTAGGTACATTCCCTAATTTGCATACAGACTCTAGTTTACATGCATACTTCTTTTTCCCCCCACTTACAATTAGGAAGGCCTCCTGGAGTAGGGTGAGGGGAGAAAGGCAGAGAAGGAGGCCGGGAAAACTGTAAGGTGTCCTGCATCGGAGAGAGTTAGAGATGAAGGGGAGGTGGGCCCGGTAGACACTGCAGCCTGGAATGGAGGATGGGGAGGGGGTGATATCACTGCTATGGGAGACCTTGGACATGAGGACAGCGGACGCTGGAAGGCCCCGGGGGTCTACAAAAAGATGGCCGAGCCCCGGTCTCTAGGGAATTGGGTGCTGAGGAGTCCAGAGCTGCACTGCAGGTCTGACCCTGAAGGGGAAGGTTGTAGGTAGTAGCTTCAGGTATTTGGCACTGGAGAGAACCCGGACCTCAGCCAGGCCTGGCAATTGTAGGGGTGACGGTGGGGAATGGGCCCCTTGTGGGCTGTCAGACAACAGTGGTAACACAGGGCTGACATGGACGCAGTCCCCTGAGGCCCCCCGGGGCTGGGATGCAAGGGGTAACGTTAGCAGGAAGTTAATGACTAACCTGTGTCCACAGGAGACTCAGATATTTGGGGTTTTAGAGCTGGAAGAGGCCTACATCATCTTGTTCAACCTTGAGCAACGTGACAGGCTCAAGGTCCCCTGGTGACTTGTTGTCAGACCCGGGCCTAGATACCAGACCTCCTAACACTTCCGCCAGCGCCGTCCCCCGCGCTGCTCCTGCGGCTGTCTGTCTGTCTGCCTGCCTGCCGCAGTGCCAGGGAGGGGCGAGTTTTTGCCAAAACAGGGGCTTACATGGAATTCCTTTCCAGGGACCTTTCTAGGCCAGAGACTCTAGAATTTGGGGCCTCTTTTTCTTTTTTCTTTTAAAAAAAAATATTTTGTTGATTTTTCACAGAGAGGAAGAGAGAAGGATAGAGAGTTAGAAACATCGATGAGAGAGAATCATCAATCAGCTGCCTCTTGCACACCCCCCATGGGGGATATGCCCGCAACCAAGGTACATGCCCTTGACCGGAATCGAACCAGGGACCCTTCAGTCCAAAGGCCAACGCTCTATCCACTGAGCCAAACCGGTTTCAGCTGGGGCCTCTTTTTCTGTCGATACTGCTCAGATGTTTAGCCCCCAGCAGGACTGCGTAAGGATTGAAGAGTGGGAATTACGAGACCGAAAGGTGTTTTGGTGGGGCAGCTTTGGAAGCATTTGGGTTCCCTGTGGTTGAGTGGAGGCTGAGATACTACTCATGTGTCCCCTCCAGGTCCCCGAGGTGGGTTTCTTTATTCATTTCCCCACGGCTGCCCCTGGAGCCATCTTCCAAACCAGCCCTTCAAGACAGTGCCGGTAGTGGTGGGTAAGGGGGGTAGCAACCAGCTGAAGAGCTTACGTCCTGGCATGTGGTAGGTCTAATGCCTCCACCCCCGCTCCCCCATCAGTGGTTCAGGAGGAGACAGAGAGACGCCCCAAAGTACAGCCCCAAAGAGAAGATGTCTGCTGTCAGGCACTTCTCCCGACCCAAGTCAGTGCCCAGACCCATCTGGCCAAGGTTGCCCCTGGGTCTGAGTAGGAAGATTCCTTGTCTTCCTACTCCCGGGGAACGTGCATGAGCATCTGGAACCAAAAACTTCCGAGGGAACTTGGTCTTCCCAGATGGAAACTGAGGCGAGAGGAGAAAAGGGGTGCCCGAGAGATTCCCAGCGAGCTAGTGACTAGGCCAGATTCCCCACCTCTTCTGCACCCGAGGATTTCTCTAGAACCGCACTGTCCAGCCCCATAGCCAAGCCACTGGGGCTGCCGAATACTTGACATGTGGTCCGTCTGAATTGCAGTGTGCTCTAAGCGTAAAATACGCATTGGATTTCAAGGCCTTCGTGTGGGAAAGAGGCATGTAAGAGGTCTCAATGTTTTTTATATTAGATGACATATTAAGATGACAGTGACTATCATGTAGGCTGGTGTCACCTGTTTCTTTTTCCCTTTTAAAAATGTGGCTGCTGGGGAATTTTAAATGACCTGTATCACCTGAATTCTGTTTCCTTTGGATGGCGCTGTTCTGGAGAGGATGCGCTGATCTCCCAGGAACCACTGGGAGCGAGTGCTGGGCAATTAGCCCGCGCACACCGGGCCCTTGGGAGTTCCTGGCCTCGATGCCTTTCTAGGCTTTGTATCTGGGCTGGAGGTCCCTCTCAGTAGAACGGGGAGCCTGCTTGGTTGTGGGGGTGGGGTACCCAGACAGGAAAGGCCTTTCCAGGGCCTTGCAATAGGGTCTAGAAGTCAGGGGGAAGGCCTTCATGGAGAGAGAACAAAAAATTACATTTCGTTTCTAATTAGGCGGTGTGGCCTACTTCTGCGTCTTGCTGCCTGCAATTGGTTAGACCAAGACAGGCTCTCTCGGCTCCGCCCCCATCAGGTTTTCCTCAGTCCCGGCCCAGTGAGGTGTGCATTGGGGTGGGAAGAGGTTGGCGCCATAGGCACACGTGCCCTGGAGCTCGGGTCTCTTCTCACGCCGCCACAACTTTCTTCCTGAGGTTATATTTAGGTGTTGGTCTGGGGAAAAGGATGTGAGTTTTTCAGGATCCTGTTTATCCAGTAGACCCTCCCCACCCCCACCCCACAGCTGTCTGTCCTCTGTCCAGACTGGGACTTCCCCTCACTTCCCTCCCGGCTCCCATTTGGGCGCCCGGGACCCAGAAAGAAAACAAGTGTTTGCCATTGAATCCTGGCATTGCCATCTAGTCGCTAGTTGACAGCTAACATCTACGCAATTTTTTTCACGTGTGGAGATAATGATACTTTTCTTGCAGGGATGCTGTGAGGTTCAAACGGGGTGGTGTGTGTAAAGCGCCTGGCATTCTGCCTGACAAGTGGTAGTCATTAAACAAGGGCTGGTTCTTTGAGGTTCTCCGTGGGGCGGCGGCGAGGGCCGCTGTTCTGGGGATACCAGGCGTGGAAAGGGCCCAGTGGCACGTGATGTCTGTTGCCTTGAGGGGCATTGGCTGTGGGAGGCGAGGTGCCGAGTCTCTTCTCTTTCTCCCTTGTGCTTGCATCTTCAGCCAGGTCCCAGCTTGGCTTAGAGCAGGGGTGGGCAAACTTTTTGACTCGAGGGCCACAATGGATTCTTACACTGGACCGGAGGGCCGGGACAAAAGCAACCTGACCATGCTGGCACTCTCCTCTTGGGCTGCTGGTGAAGGAGCGGAGGGGAGAGCAAGAGAACCCTCCGCTCTTCCAGCTCCGCGGGCCGGACAGAACAGCCGAACGGGCCGGATCCGGCCCGCGGGCCGTAGTTTGCCCATGGCTGGCTTAGAGGCATCCTCTGGCCAGGAGGTCAGATCGCCCAGGTGCCACCTCCATGCACACCTAAGCCGGGTCTCTCAGAGATCGTAGGAAATGAGAGACTTTGGAGTTTGGGTTTTTACAGCCTTATCTAAACCTCCAGTTTCCTTATTTGTAAAATGGGGGTAACAATAGGCCTCCTCATAGCAGGGGGATGAGGCTTCGCTGTAACTGAGGCGGCATTGTGTGAGGCAGGGAGCCCGGGGCAGGGCTCGCCGTGAGGGGTAGCTGTGCTCCGTCATTGGCCCCGTCGGGGCTGGGGACGGGGCAAGAGGCACCCCTGGAATAACTGTTCTCTTTTCTCTCTCTGTTTCTGTCTGCAGCAGCAAGGTGGGACACAGAGGCCCTTGTGCTGAGCACCCATAACCCCCTGGGGGCACCCCCCCTCCCCCAAACAGCACCCCCACCATGTTTAACCTAATGAAGAAGGACAAGGACCGGGATGGGGGGCGGAAGGAGAAGAAGGAGAAGAAGGAGAAGAAGGAGCGGATGTCGGCCGCCGAGCTGAGGAGCCTGGAGGAGATGAGCCTGCGCCGCGGCTTCTTCAACCTCAACCGCTCCTCCAAGCGGGAGTCCAAGGCGCGCCTGGAGATCTCCAACCCCATCCCCATCAAGGTGGCCAGCGGCTCCGACCTGCACCTGACCGACATCGACTCGGACAGCAACCGGGGCAGCGTCATCCTGGACTCGGGACACCTCAGCACGGCCAGCTCCAGCGACGACCTCAAGGGCGAGGAAGGCAGCTTCCGGGGCTCGGTGCTGCAGCGGGCCGCCAAGTTCGGCTCCCTGGCCAAGCAGAACTCCCAGATGATCGTCAAGCGCTTCTCCTTCTCCCAGCGCAGCCGGGACGAGAGTGCCTCGGAGACGTCCACCCCCTCGGAGCACTCCGCCGCCCCGTCCCCGCAGGTGGAGGCACGGACCCTGGAGGGACAGCTGGTGCAGCAGCATCTTGGCCCGGGCCACCCCCGGCCGGGGCCCCGGCCCCACGTCCCCGAGCTGGTGACGAAGAGGTTTCCGGCTGACCTGCGCCTGCCCCCCGTGGTGCCCCCACCGCCCCCGGCCCCCCGGGAGCTGGAGCTGCAGCGAAGGCCCACGGGAGACTTCGGCTTCTCCCTGCGGCGCACGACCATGCTGGACCGGGGCGCCGAGGGCCAGGTGTACCGGCGGGTGGTGCACTTTGCCGAGCCTGGCGCGGGCACCAAGGACCTGGCCCTGGGGCTGGTGCCGGGCGACCGCCTGGTGGAGATTAACGGGCACAACGTGGAGAGCAAGGCCAGGGATGAGATTGTGGAGATGATCCGGCAGTCGGGGGACAGCGTGCGGCTCAAGGTGCAGCCCATCCCGGAGCTCAGTGAGCTCAGCCGGAGCTGGCTGCGGAGCGGCGCGGGAGCCCGCAGGGAGCCGGCCGACGTGAGTGTTTCCCCGGGGACCTGGGCGGCAAGGGGTGAGCAGGGGCCGGGCTGCTGATGGCTGCCGGGACTGTACCGAGGTGGGTGACTGGGGCTCTCTGGAGCTGTAGTCAGAGGCTAGCGAGTGTGTGAGTGGCAACGCCGGCCACTCCTTGGGCTCCAGGGGCCATCTCCCTGGCTGGTGGGGAGAAGGCATACACACGGTCATACGAGCTTCATGGTACAAGCGTGGGTTAGGGTTTGGGCACCACATTTCCTGAGCCCGAAACTGAGCCACGGAGGCCAACATGTGCCATTTCCAGATGTGAGAGTCAGTCTTATGTTCTGGACTAAAACATAGGATTTCCATGTTCTTTAGATAGTGGAGGTGGTGGTGGTGGGGGGGAAGATAAATCATTTCAAATCAGGGCTGTCCTGGGAGGTCTAGGATGTTCAGCGGCTCTGGTAGCTCCTGGGAAGGTGGCCTCAGGCCTCCTCTTGCCCCGGAGTGAGCGAGGAGCTGGACACCAGGTAAGGCCGCAGAGATAGGCAGGGGTCAAGTCATGGAAGACCTTCCACGTCATGGCAGGGGTTTCCGTTGAACCCCACTGAAGTGAGACCACCGTGGGGTTTGAAGCAGGGGAGGGACCGTCTGATTTACACAGATCAGAGTTTTATTGTCTTCCCTGGAAGAAGGAAATGCATGTACCTGGAAACATAACAGGGGTTAAGCCTACAGAGATAGTATAACCTGATGATCCCTGGGACCCGCCGCCCACACAAAGCAAACGTGGGAGGCGGGGGTGCCATAGGCCCCGAAGAGCTTTAGGTCAAAGGTACTTTGACCTCTCCATTCAGCAAATAACCTGTTTACTTCCCAAGGACCTACTGAGCTCAACGCCTGAAGGGATGGTCTCCAGGGGGATGGAGACCTGTAACCCCAGCGATCTTTGGACAGGCTGGCCACTTTCCAGCTGGGAATGCGCTGCCTGGAGGCCGTATCTGCAGGACCGGTCGGCCTCCGGGCATCCCTCTCTCCGGCTGTGGCTTCTAGGCCTGTCCAGGGCCCCGAAGCCCGGCCAGCACGTGGCCTGGCCAGGACCTTTCCGCGCTAAGTGACCAGCCAGATGTGTCCTGACCAGTCAGAAGCGGGAGGAAATGCTCAGGAAACAGGCAGGGTCCCGGTCCTCGCTTTCTCCCGGGGAGGGGAAGCGGCCGCTCAGATGGCCGCTCGGGCCTGGAGGGCCCGGGGGCCGCAGGGTCAGCCTCTGGCAGGAAGCGCTGGAGCTGGGCTCCAGACCTTCCTGCGCCCCGGGGCTGGCGGGGTCAGGCAGCTTTGCTAGTCAGGAAGGGGTAGAGAGTGGGAGGGAGCCTGTCGTGGAATCCAGGAAGGACCTGGCCGCGTTCGTTCCAGAACTACACTGAGCGCCTTCTCTGTGCCGGCCACCAGGCCACGCTGAACTCGGGGAGCTTCCCACAGCTTAGGGGGAGCTGTCTCTATCTCGGCACCAAAGACCGTACCACGTTGCCACGCCTGCCTCCTTCCTCCCAGGCTAGCACTGCCTTCAACAGATAGAATATTCTTCCTCTTAAAGAATGAGTCCCCCAGGGGACGGTTGCCAGCTCCCCGCCGAGCCACAGCACAGGCCGCTGCGGAGCTCAGGGCCTGGCATCACAGATGCTGCTCAGTTCTCCTTATAGCCCAGGGATCATCCTGCGTCTCACGTTTCCCAGCCGCTCTCCTTCCCAACTAGCTGCCGCCGCCACCGCCGCATCCCTGGGGAAGCGGGTGGTTTAGCTTTGGAAACCCCGGTGGATCCCATCTTCCAGCTGGCGTCTCAGGAAGGCTGGCTTGCTCTGGCCCGGGGGGCAAGCCCAGCTGGTGCCCAGGGGACTTCCTTGCCCCACCGCGGGGATCTAGCAGGGGACACCATGGAGAGTCCCCTCCTCACGGGTCTCCTAGAACTGACAGGACAACAAGAAGCCCAGGGCTGAAAGAACCCCCATGTCCTCTCTTACCTGGGTCGTTGGGGGGGCCTCGGGCCACCACAGAGAGGAGCAGAATGAGCGTGGCATTCTGGTTTCCTGAGACAGAGCCCGGAGCTGGCGAGGGAGGGCTGTAGCCTCGACTGAGGCTCTTATCCTCTATCGCCTCTTCCTCCCACTCCCACTCCTGCTCCTTTTCTTGGCGGCAGTTCTAATCCTAGTTCCATGCCAAGAAAAGGGCCTTCCCACCTCCTCCGTCCTCCCGGGCGGGGCACCCTGACAGCGCAAGCCCCACAGGGACAGCTCTGGTGGCCACCCTGCCCGTCAGGCCAATCCATCAACCGTGTCCACACGTCGCCTGTCCCCAGGGAGCTCGGGAGGAGCGGGCTAACCATCTGTCCGCTTTCTGCACGCAGACAGGGGCCAGGCCCCGTGGCTCCCGTCCATGGCCTGCTCAGAAGGCCCCAGGGAGCGACAGCCCCATGGGTTTCCTTCTCACATGGTGCGCGTCCCGCATGCTTGGCTCACACCTTGTTCCTGTGTCTCTGTAGCTGCCAGACACGGCTCCACTGGAAGGAGGGGTGAGCCACAGTAGGAGGAGAGACTTGGGGCCTGATAGAAATCACTCAGCAAGCCCGAGAGAAGCAGCCCTTCCTCCGCCATCTATGCCTCCTCTCATCTGTCTACCAAGCAAATGTTTGTTGATCACTTGCCGTGTGGCAGGTCCTGGGGCCCGGCAGTGAGCGGCACATAATCCTGGCCTCGAAAATGAAATCAAAGAAAGGGGTACCCCCAGCCCCAAGGAACTCGAAGTCTAGTGGGAGAGATGGTCAAGGAGCAGGCAGTGACATTGCCCCTTGAGAAGCTCCGCGATAGACCAGTACGGGCTAAGCCCCGAAGAGGAACTTCAAGTGTAGTCTTTGGAATGAATCAGAAAGAGAGAGCTGACATGTAGGGGAGGCCAACGGAAGGAAACGACTGTGTTAGACACAAATCGGGGAGAGATTGACACATTTGGGGAGTAAGGCTTGGGGACAGCCTATGGGGACACTGTGGAGAGAAGCAGCAAGAAAGGCGAGCAGGGGTCAGGTCACAAGGCCCCTCAGAGCCATGCTAGGGAATGTAAACTTTAACCTGAGGACAAGGTAGCCATTTGATCAGGAAGCGATGATGGGCCCAGATTTTAGAAAATCTCCGGCTGTTTTATGGAGAATGCTTTGGGGTGCAGCAAGGGGAGAATCGTGCGGGAGCTATTATAGTAAGCCTGGTAGAATGAACGGAGGCCTGAGTAGAGGTGTTGGGGGTGGAAAGAGGTTTCAGAGGTAAGCAGCTGAGGTAGGCTCTAGAGCAGCGATCCTCAGCCTGTGGGTCACAACCCCTTTGGGGGTCAAACAACCCTTTCGCGAGGGTCGCCTAAGGCCATCAGAAAACACAGATGTTTACATTACGATTCATAACTGTAGCAACATTACAGTTATGAAGGAGCAACGGAAATGATTTTATGGTTGGGGGTCACCACAACATGAGGAACTGTATTAAAGGGTCTCGGTGTTAGAAAGGTTGAGAACCACTGCTCTAGGGTCTTGATGACTGAGTGGGGTGAGGGGAGGACGGGAGGAGGAGAAGAGGGGGTAAGTGTGACTACCAGGTATGGGGGAGGATGCTAAATTCTTTCCATGGTTCTTCCGGGAAAGTGTTTTGGGGGCAACTATTTTGAGAAAATTATTCTCAACGTTTCAAAGAGTTCCCTGAGTCTTGATGAGATTAAGGAAGGCGTTGGCAAAGAGGAGGATCTCAAAACCCCGGCTGGATCAAAATTCTTCTCTCCAGTTCCATGAGTCTGGCGGGAAAGTCGGTGCCCGTTGAGAAGGCGTAGAGGCCGGGTGGGGACCAAGGTCTGGGAGTCGGGAGCGCTGGTCCCTTCCGTTTGCATCCTCAGTGGGCCCATCGTGGGGGCCGGGTGGGTTGCCCGTGAGCGTGCGATGGTTCTGCTGAGCTCCGAAAAGCCCACCTGGCTAACCCCTGGCCAGTGTGGTTGTTCTGCTGCTGCCAAGAGCCGGAGGAGCTGGCCTGCATGGGAGCCCTACCCAGAATGCACTGCTTCCTGAGTTTTTGAGGTTGTGGTTGGAGGGGGGAGGAGGGGGTCCCTAAAGGGAGGCCTACCGCCCCTTCCCAGTCCAATCTAGTTTCCTGAGCCCCGTGGAGCCGTCAGGCATTTGCTAGAGATCTGTGGGAGCGTTTCTTCTCCCATCGGACCTTGGGGTCTGTCCACAACAGTTACAGGGCTGTGAGGTCCCTTAAGCCGTCATCGCTTCCATCTAAACCACCTCCACATTCAGGAGAACCCAGGGGAGTGCATATTATAGTGGAAAGAACACGGACTTTGGAACCGGAAAGATCTGTTTGAGTTTCACCGAGGTTACCAGAACTTTTCTGAGCCTCCGTGCGCTCATTCCCTTGAACAGGACCGGGCCCCCGGCACTGCGGGGTTAAGTAAATACAGTAGAATCTCTCCTTGAGGAAGCACAAACATAACTAAAGAAAGGCAACTAAGCACCTTAATTGCTGTCAGAGGTGTCTGTCCAGGTGAGCAGCGGGGTGGGGAGGAGGAAGTGGCAATTAAAAGAGGCGTCGTAGAGGATGTGGCCCTTGTTCTCTGTAAACGGGCCTCATCCTCTCCTCTCAGAGTGTAAGACGATGGAATCAGAGGAGGATGCACACCCAACCAACTCACTGCAGCATCCTCTGAGAAGGAGGATAAAGGGAGCCTTGTTTTTTTATTTTATTTTGTGTACTGTACCTTACGGGTCTTGGTTTATCGGTACGCATGTGGTGAGGTCTCAGGCAGACTCTGGCAGGTCGTAAATGCTTAGGAAAATTAGTACCTTTCCCTCTGTCCAGTCTCTGAAGGCATCCAGGGAAAGTAGTTTTGCAGCCTCCTTGATTAACCCATCCTAGTGTTCTCCCGTCGTGGCTCCTGGTAAGGTTTTCTTCCCAACGGGGACGCCTGAGGCTTTCGTCCAAACTCTTTCACTGTAGTTGTGTGTGTGTGTGTGTGTGTGTGTGTGTGTGTGTGTGTGTAAAGCCAGCTTAAGGGTAAGGTGGGCCCCTGGGTGTCCGCTGGCTTTTCCTAGCTTCTGAGAGCCCAGCTTCTCGGCCCTGTAGGCGTGGACACCAGTGGCCCCGCAGGAGACAGGCCAGTCAGGGTTGCCTGCCTGGGGGAGAAGGGCAGATCGCTTTGCCATAGCGGAAGCCCTAGACCCCCGGTGGAATCTATTTGAGCCTCCCCAGCCTTGTCCACGGGTGCCGTCGGGAGTGGGGACTGAGATTGCAAGGAACCTCGAGACGGTACCGCTTCCAGGAGTGCCGGGCATGGGCCTCCGCCAGGGCCCTGGTGGGGCCGGGGTCGCCGGGGCTCAGAGTTCTAGAATGCTTCTGTTCCTCGTGTTGCTCTCAATGATCCTTGGAGGGGTTTTTGTTTTTTTTAACAGAACATTTTTACTTCACTTTGTGCCAGAGCTGCAGGCGCGGCTGGCATCGGTCTCCCCACGTGAGAGCCCTGGCTCGGGGGCTCGGGGCAGGACTCGAAGGGAGTTCTCGTGGCAATGAGGGGCCAGTGGGTAGGTCCGAGGGCAGGAGAACAGATGGGTGAGAGGTTTTTAGGGACATGTTGGGATTGGGGGGGCGGTACATGGGACCAGCGGGACATCGTGGTGGACGAGGTCATTTCCATTCTGCGAGGTCTCCCTTTCTCTGTCCTCAGAGGCACCATTCTGCCTGCTTCCCGGGGAGACGCCGGACACACTGTAGCCCCTGTGTGCCCTGACCACCGGCCCGTGGGTGGTGGGCACAGCGCCCAGGCCACATTGAACTGGGTGTGGGTACATGCCGTGGCCATTGGTGGTTTTTGCAGGCACAGCGTGGAGCCCTGGTGCGGGGGGGGGGGGGGGGGGGAGGGAGCAGGGCCTTGGTTGAGGTAGCCTGCCTGGCCCCTCCGGCCCTGGCCAGACCCCCTCCGGCCCACCCTGCCCTCTGCTCCCTTCTAATCTCTCTTGTTTACATTGAAGTGGTTCTGGAAAATACCAGATATGCAAACACCCGGACTGGGGGGTGGGTGCGGAGTGGGGTGAAGGGGGGTGTGTGTGTGGAGCGGGTGGGAACACAAGTATTTTAAAAATGCTGCAGATCTCTCCAGGGTTCCCCAGAAACCACAAGCACGCGCTCCGCCTGCCAGCAGGGCTCCCGCCACGCCACCCCGCTACTCCGCGCTGCCGGCTTCTCCTCCCTGCCGCCCGCCCACCCGCCCGCCCGCCTGGGGTGAGCGCGGCGTCCGGGGGGCGGGGGCCGGTGGCCCAGCTGGGGAGGGGGCGCCCCTGCTGCCTCCGTTGTCAGTCCCGGGCTGGGCTGTGGTACGGCTGCGCCTCCAGCACCCAGCAGCCAGCTCCCGGGGTACCCACCATGCCGGATCTGCACCGCGGAGGGAGGAGTGGAGTCCTCATGGCTCCCGGCCTCCCCCTGAGCAGTTTGGGGATGGGGGGGGTGGGGACCCGCGTGGTGTTTGGCAGCAGCTTCTGTTCTGTTAGACGCCGGGGACAGTGTCAGCAAAGCTTCTTATTTTTTCAGTTGTTGGCCGCAGTCTGGCTGGGAAACAGTTTCCTTGGACCCGGGTCACCACCACTCTGGCTCCCTTCATCTCCCGCCACGTGTTCCTCAGAACCGGGGCGTCCTCCCCTTCGCCCAGCCTCTGCAGGATGGAGGGGGCCTGTCCGGGGCTCTGCCCGGCGTCCAGTGGAGTGAGCGGCGCACACGCACTGCCTCGGTGGTGGGTGCCGAAGTGATCAGGTAGAGATTCGGTGGAGCAGAAAGGCCTGGAGCAAAGGGCATGAAGAATGACAGCGAGGCCGAAACCGGCTTGGCTCAGTGGTAGAGTGTCGGTCTGCGGACTAAAAGGTCCCGGGTTCGATTCCGGTCAAGGGCATGTACATTGGTTGTGGGCACATCCCCGGTGGGGGGTGTGCAGGAGGCGGCTGGTCGATGTTTCTCTCTCATCGACGTTTCTAGCTCTCTATCTTTCTCCCTTTCTCTCTGTAAAATATCAATAAAATATATTTAAAAAAAAAAAAAAAGAATGACAGCAAGGCTGGGGGCCGTGGCTGGCGCTCACCGCCCATCAGGCGCTGTGCCAGATGTTCAGTCCATATGAACACGTTTAATTCCCCCAACAGCCCTTGAGTTATTGTAAGGAGCTCTACTTCTTTGGTGTGGAAAATGGATTACAGAGAGGTTAAGGCAGCCGTGGGCAAACTATGGCCTTCGGGCCGGATCCGGCCCGTTCGGCTGTTCTATCCGGCCCCCGGAGCCGAAAGAGCGGAGGAGGGTTCTCTTGCTCTCCCCTCCGCTCCTTCACCAGCAGCCCAAGATGAGAGTGCCAGCATGGTCAGGTTGCTTGTGTTCCGGCCCTCCGGTCCAGTGTAAGAACCAGTTGTGGCCCCTCGAGTCAAAAAGTTTGCCCACCCCTGGGTTAAGGTCAAGTAAATCGCCTAAGGTTTCAAGGCCATTAAAGGACTTGCCAGGATTTGAACTCAGGCCACCAGGCTCCTTGCTCGTCACTAGCGTGCTCTCTGGGAAGTCCCCCTCCCTTAGTGCCATCAGGGGGTTCTTAGCACTGTGACGGAACGGCGGATAAGGAAACCGATTTTAGCCGAGGCTGACAGACATAAGCAAGAGGTAAGCGCCCACGGCATCTCCCCGGGGTTGTAATGAAATGACGCTGCCCGAGATGGCGTTATTGGAGGGCCTGCCGCACAGGGCAGGGGAAGGCAGGGTCTGGCAGCCTCGCCCCGGCCTGGCCCTCCCGAGTCCTGCTGCCCCGGAGGCCTCCTCTCCAGAAGGGAAGGGACGCCATGGCCGGCTGCACTCTTGCCCTTGTTCTGTGGACGGTGGGCCGTGGGAGGAGTGACCGTTGCTCTCAGGCCCTCCTGCGGATTAGCCAGAGCAGGTGAGCCGAGGGGCCCGCAGGCAGGGGGTGGGGGGTAACCTGGTGGGAGCCGGGAGAGGTCCTGGGAAGAGTGGCCGAGGGCGAGAAGCAGCGTCTGCGTTGGCAGCATTTGGGCGGGTCTCCCAGCCGGGGTGGAGGGTGCACCTTTGCCCCTTCTGCATCTCCCCCGGGAGATCCCGGAAGGCAGGGGCGTTGCCCCCTCACCTCTTCGGCCCTTGCTGACCTACGGGTACCTACCGCCGCAGCACGTGGGGTGGCAGGGTCCCCGCCGTCACCTCTGACCAAGAGCAGGCCCTCTTCTGTGGCCCGGGGCGGTCACTGCTGCTTCCTAGTGTGCGCTGTGGGGGAAGGCGGGCGCACAGCCTGGCAGCGTGCCCGGCAGACGGTGGGTGTGCAGCGCAGAGTTCTCTCTCGCTTCTACCATTGAGCTCCTGCTGTTTGTATTTTTTTCGTCTGGAGCCGTGGTCGGCAAACTGCGGCTCGCTCGCAAGCCACATGCAGCTCTTTGGCCCTTTGAGTGTGGCTCTTCCACAAAATACCACGGCCTGGGCGAGTCTATTTGGAAGAAGTGGCGTTAGAAGAGGTTCAAGTTTAAAAAATCTGGCTCGTGCTGAAACCGATTTGGCTCAGTGGATAGAGCGTCGGCCTGCGGACTGAAGGGTCCCGGGTTCGATTCCGGTCAAGGGCATGTACATTGGTTGTGGGCACATCCCCGGTAGGGGGTGTGCAGGAGGCAGCTGGTCGATGTTTCTCTCTCATCGATGTTTCTAACTCTCTATCCCTCAGCCTTCCTCTCTGTAAAAAAAATCAATAAAATATATTTATAAAAAAAGATTAAAATTTTAAAAATAAAAAATCTGGCTCGCAAAAGAAATTTCAGCCCTTGTACTGTTGACATTTGGCTCTGTTGACGAATTGAGTTTGCCGACCACCCTCACGCACTCACACTCCTAGGCTCCCTGTGAATGCCGCTTCCTCAGGGGAGCCTTCCCGGATCCTCTCGGACCAGGCCAGGCCTGCACTCTGGCGGCCCCCCGTCCTTCTACTTGGTAGCCTCATCCAGATGGCAGTGGAGTCACCTCCTCCTCTCTCCGGGGCTGGGCGCTTCATGAGCACAGGGGCCAGGTTTTGAAGAGGATGGTTCTCAGGTCAGGAATTGGTTCCCCGCTCTCTGCCTGGTTTTCCTTGTTGAGCTCGGGCTGGGCTCCTGGGACCCTCCCCGCCGGCCTGGGTGACCTGTCTGCAGTCTATTAGCGTGTCCGGCCTCAACAGAGGCCAGAGGGAAACTGGGCCCCCCCAACCCCCCGGGGAGCCTTGTCTGCAGACCATACCATGACTCTGTGTCTTGCGTCCCCGGCAAACTCAGCTCCACGGGAGCGGAGGGGAGCCGGGCTCAGGGCGGAGGGAGCCGGGCTTAGGTGCCTGGGGAAGGGGGTTTCTGGGGACGGCCTGTCCTCTGCCCCGCACCGGAGCCCCTGGAGGGCACAGGCTTGGGTCAAAAGCTCAGGCGGGGTCACCCCGTGTCCGTCCGGCCCTGGGAATATGGATTACCGAGGGGTTAAGGTTAAGTAAGTTGCCTTAGGTTTGTTGCCTAAGAGCCCCCGGGGGGCCCTGGAGGAATGTGCCGGCCTCGCTGGCTGCAGGTCTCCCGAGGGGGCAGGGGCGGAATGTGGCCCTCGGGGTTCACACCTTCCTCTTCCCTTCGGCCGCTTTCCCTGGCTGCCTTCCTGCTGGAACGCCACAGGCTGGGAATTTTCACGGCCAGGATTTTCCCCAGGCAGAGCAGCAGATGGCCGCGGGAGCTGGGCACAGCTCCTGGCGGGGCACGGGCAGAAGCCACTGGCGAGGGCCACGGCGAGGGCCATGGCGGACCAGAGCCAGGGCAGCACGGGCTCCTCCGCTCTTCAGGCCTCCGCCCGGTTCCCACCCTCCTTGGAGACGCAAACGTCTGTCTCCCCCTTGGGCCCGGGGGAACCTGGGCTTCTGGAGCTGTGGGGCTCCCGGGAGGAGAGGTCGAGGGAGGCCTGGGGGACCAGAGACTCCACCTGGGCGGCGAGGAGAGAGCGTGGCCGTGGCCCGTGGCCGTGGCCTCACTTCCTCCAGCCGAGCCTGAGTCACGAAGGGAGCGGCCCCGGACTCCACCCTCAGGTGGGGCAGAGCCTGCCAGGCCCGGCTCTCTGGCCCGTGGAGGGCACCCGGCCTTGGTAGGAGGCGGCGCTGCTGAGAGTGTCACCTGTACCTGCCCTCCCCCCTGTGGGCCTGCTTCCCTTCGCGCGTGACCTTTCTCCTGTGCCCTTTGTCCCCTGATCCCAGTTTGGCCGGCTCCTCCCGCCCATTCCCGTTTTTTTTTTTTCTTTGCAGGGAGCTGACTCACTTCCTCTCTCCCTCCCCGACTCCTCTCCCTGCCAGGCCCCGCGGCTGCAGGGTACCCACAGGGAGGCGGCGTTCTCACTTCCCAAGCTCTCTTCTCTGGCGGGGCAGAGCAGGCCAGGCTGCCCCTGGCTCTGGGTCCAAGAGGGCTGGGGGTGGGGGGTCGGAGCCGGAAGGGGCAGGGCGCTGGGCTCGAGGCCAGGCCACGCGGGAACGGCCCCCCCGGAGTCTTAGCCCGCCCGCGGCAGGTGCGCCAGGCGGCCACGAAGAGCGCCCACTCCGCGTCACTCTCCCCGGGCTGGGTTCTGGGTTCTGTGGCGGAGAGAGGCTGGAGGTGCGGCCTTGTGACCGGGGCCTCTGCCCCCTCGAGAGCAGAAGACATCTGCAGCAAGAGAGAGCGTGGCGTGGGCGGGAGGCCCAGCCGTGACAGCCCCGCCAGGCACAGGAGGCGGGCAGGACTCCGAGGTCCCCCAGCCCCACGCCCGGCCCCATCACCACGAGGGGAAAATGCCTGGAGATGCCAGCGGAGCTTTCCAGGGATGTAGGGAGGGGAAGGGCCTGATACGATCGCCCTGTGTCTGTTCTTCTTGCTGGGGCCTGCAGCCTGCTCCTCCCCCTCCCCACCCCTCCCCTCCCCTCCCCTGCCTCCCTCATCTGCCTCCCTCTGCGGCCTGGTTTGATGGTTGAACTGATCCCAGAGGCACAGCTTCAGACGGGGAACCCCCGGAGGGGGCTGGTATCTCCTGCCTCGTTCTCCCCGGGGCTGTCCAGGCCGTAGGAGCCCGCGTGACTGGCGCCTCAGCCCAGACGACCCAGCCCGAGCCGGGCCTGGCACAGCCTCGCACCCTCTGCGGCCGGTAGCCTGGGTTCCCTGAAGGACACTCGGGCGCAGGACAAGGTCCCCACTCACTTGCCCACGCACCAGCATCATGGAGACAAGATGGAGACGGCGCCCACTGCCCGTGGGCCGGGGGACCGCTGCGGGCTGTCTCCCTGCAGTCCTCCCGATTCCCCTGAGCGCTTGGCCCTGCCTGGCAGAGCCCCTCCGCCTGGTGCTGGCCTCAGGGTGTCTGGGCGATGACGGGAGTTTCTTCTGCAGGGGAGGTGGGGGGTGGCAGGCAGGAACGAGGCGCCCGGGGATTGGGGAAGGTGAGGGGGTATCAGCCGGGCCACCCTGCCCTCCCGCTGGGTATCAGCCCTCTCACCACCCCACCCCCCACCTCCGGCACATAGATACATGCAGCCTGCATTCTTCCCCCAGGGCCCTTACCATCCCCAGCCCCCACCCATTAGGACTTGGTCCTGAGCTTGGGTAGCAGAACCAGGCTCTGTGAAGGGACACCCAGCTTGGAAACGGACGGACAGACAGACAGACACACACACACCCACCACAGAATTCAGTCTGGGTCGTCCTTTTCTCACAGTCTCTTCCGAAACATGTCCAACCAGCCCTCCGCTTCTCAGTCCAGAAGAAAGCTGGCCTCAGACGGGAGGACCTGGGCTCGGGGTCGGGGGAGGCAGAATTTCCTAGCTTTCATCAGGGCCCTGGACTCTCAGCCTCGCCCTGCGGTTTTCTTGGCGGTGTCTCTTCTGTGCCTCTGAAAGAGGGAGTCCTGCTGTAAAGAGTCCCCTGCCTTCCTCTTCCACCCATTCTCTTAAAAATAAATTTAAAAAAGATAGCTCTTCTTGCTGTAGAAACAGATCCTCGGCGGATATGAAGTTGGGTAGAAGAGCTGGTTTGGGCCGCAGGAATCGCCTTCAGCTCATTTTGGGGCGGGAAAGAGCAGGAAGACAGCATCGGGCCACCGAGGTGGGGGCTGCGTAGGGCTGTGTATGTTTTATGGATACATTGGTTCACATGACTGTGGAGCGAGGCCGCCTGGGTTCAAATCCTGTCTCCGCTGCTCACTAGCAGGCGACCTTGGGCAAATCATTAAATTTCCCTGTGCCTCATAATCCTCCTCTGTAAAATAATAATAATGGTGGTAGTACTTTCCTTGTAAGATTGTTTTGAGGATTAAAGGAAGCAATGCATATACATCACTTAGAATGGCATTATCACTAGCTTCATTAATCTGTCTCTGAGTGACGGGAAGCCCTTGGCGCTTGGGGTGTTTGATGAGTCCTTTGCCCACAGGCCTGTTAATGGCTCACTCTGCCGTGTGTGTGTGTGTGTGTGTGTGTGTGTGTGTGTGTGTGTATGTGTGTGTGTGTGTAGGGGGGAGGTGAAGGGGGGGGAGAGGAGGGGTGTTTAACTCTTGTCCTTAAGATGTTGCTTTTAGCCGAAACTGGTTTGGCTCAGTGGTAGAGCATTGGTCTGCAGACTGAAAGGTCCCAGGTTCGATTCCGGTCAAGGTCAAGTACATTGGTTGCAGGCACATCCCCGGTAGGGGGTGTACAAGAGGCAGCTGGTCAATATTTCTTTCTCATCGATGTTTCTAGTTCTCTATCTCTCTCCCTTCTTCTCTGTAAAATATCAATAATATATATATATATATATATATATATATATATATTTTTTTTTTTTTTTTTTTTAAAGATGTTGCTTTTGATCAGCGTGCCTTCCAGGTGGACATAGGGAAGTTAGGCTCAGACTGGTCCCAAAGGCCACAGTGTCGCCTCAGAGTGGGGTTGCTTTGCCCTGAGCTTCCAGTCTGTAGTCTATAGTTTGATGCCAGTCTCTAAGACTGTGCTACTTTCTTGTGACTTCCTCCCGCCCAATTCTTGGCTGGTGCCAATACCTTTGGAACGCCCGACTTCTCTCTGCCTTTTTGTTTTCCAGTTGAACAGACTTGACTTTTCTGTGGTCTCTCTTCACACCTGTCCTTTTCTGTGGTCTCTCTTCACACCCGTCCTTTTCTGTGGTCTCCCTTCACACCTGTCCTTTTCTGTGGTCTCCCTTCACACCTGTCCTTTTCTGTGGTCTCCCTTCACACCCGTCCTTTTCTGTGGTCTCTCTTCACACCTCCGACAGCCCTTCTGGATGAAGGCTAAGCAGGTTCCGAGGGCAGCGCTGAGCCAGGGAGCAGAGAGGCAGCCTCCGCCTGCCCGGCCCTGGGTCTGATCGCCGCTGCCCCTTTCACTCACGCAGCTAGCCCCGGCGCTCCCACTGGGTTTCCTAACAACGGTAGCAGAACCTTCCAAATGAAGTGCCTGTAACAGTTATAGCATGTAACAGATCTACACCCTTTTCCCTCATCCCCCCTCTAATCCCCCCGCCCCCATGGATACAGGGCTGGGGGAGCTTGTCTCTGTCATGGCAGGCGTGCCCAATGTCTTTTCCCCGTCATGTCCTCCTTCCCTTCTTCCTTCCTCACTTGGTTCATCTCAGTGGCGACACATAGGAGGTGCTGGTTTACGGTCCCCACTGCCCCCTGGCTGGGCTCCTGGCACGCCACTCGCTCGGGGTGAGGCGTTACTGGCCTTACTTGCCCTTGAAACGTCAGGGTTCCGCGGCGACCTCCCCCTCCCGGAGCATTACTGTCAGGGGACCCAGCAGCGGGTGATGTGGGGAAGCCCTCAGGCCGCGGCATTCCAGATGCCTTACCCAGGCCCGGTCCAGAGACTCCAGAAACAAGGAGTGATTGTGTGGCACTGAGAGGCTTTCTTCCGAGCCTGGAGGCCTTGGGGTGGGGGCTGGCTTCCAGTGGGCCTGGCCTTTTCAGCCCTCTGCACGGGGCTTCTGCTCCCGGCTGGGCGTTCACTTGCTGTGGCTACAGTCCCCTCCCCCACGTCTTACTGTGGCCTAGGGGTCAAGGCCAGGCGCACAGGGGTTGGGGGTGGGGCAGAGGTGGGAAAGAACAGCAGGTCAGGGGCAGTCCCTGAAGGGGCCTTTGGCCAGGATGGCCAGGACAAGCTGAAAGGGGATCTTCTGGGCCAGGTGGACTTCTGCAGAGGTGGCCATGTCCCATAGTCTGTGACTTCCAGCGTGGTAGCCATGAGCCACAGGTGGCTCTCAAGCACCTGAAAGGTGGCCAGTGTGACTGAGGAACTGGATTTTAAACGCTATTTGATTTTGATTGAATCAGGAAGATTAACATTGTTTCTGCTTAACTTCAATGAATGTTTTTATTTTACTTATTTATTTATTTAAATATTTTTAAATTGATTTTTCACAGAGAGGAAGGGAGAGGGATAGAGAGTTAGAAACATCGACCAGCTGCCTCCTGCACACCCCCTACTGGGGATGTGCCCGCAACCAAGGTACATGCCCCTGACCGGAATCGAACCTGGGACCTTCCAGTCCGCAGGCCGACGCTCTATCCACTGAGCCAAACTGGTTTTGGCTGTTTATTTTTTAATATATTTTTATTGATTTCAGATTGAGAAGGGAAAGGGGGAAAGGGGAGAAACATCAATGATGAGAGAGAATCACTGATTGGCTGCCTCCTGCACAACCCCTACTGGGGATGGAGCCTGCAACATGGGCATGTGCCCTTGGCCCCAGCATCAAACCCCGGACCCTTCCGTCTGATGCACTATCCACTGAGCCAAACCGGTAGGGCAGAGGTTGGCAAACTGTGGCTCTTTGGCCCCTTGAGTGTGGCTCTTCCCCAAAATACCACGTGTAGGCACGTACGTACAGTGCGATTGAAACGTCGTGGCCCATGTGCAGAAGTCAGTTTTCGGCTCTCAAAAGAAATTTCAATCGTTGTACTGTTGCTATTTGGCTCTGTTGACTAATGAGTTTGCCGACCACTGGGCTAGGGTTTAACTTCAAATAACCGCACGTGGCTCGTGGTTACCATATTAACTAGCACAGCTCTGGGTAGCTCTCCGCAAAGACCTGGCGAGCTGCTATAGAAGGCTTGTCTCTTGCGAGCCGTGAGGCTGGGAGGGTGGCATTTTCCCTTCCCTTCATGGAGGAAGTCTGTCCTCTCTGGCAATTTCTTCACTCCACCGACTCTGGCATCCTGATGCCCCAGGGCCAGCAGGCCCTGGCCGTGGGCCACCGCCACTGGGGCAGTGCTTCCCGCTCGCCGGGCGTGTTTTCTGCCCAGCTCTGTGCACAGGTGCCCACACGCCCCAGTGGGTTTGGCCGGCTGCTCCTGCGGGGGTGGTGGGCTGGTAGGAAAAGTTAGCAGCGTCTACTTCTTCCTTCCTGCTTCCGTGGAGACTGGGCTTGTGCTGTATGTTTACCTCGAAGAGTTCTCAAAACAGGCCCAAGAGGCGCCTCGGGCAGTGAACACACAATCCTCACCCGCTTGGTGAGTGTCCAGTGTTTGGAGGAGCCCGAGGCTGACTTTGGGAATACGCACCACAGGCCGGCAGTTCTCACCCTCCAGGTGCTACGGCAGAAAGCAGGTCGGAGGGAAGCGACAAACGGTGCGCATGCGGGGGTTCAGAGAGGACTGTTTATTCCAGTGCTGCCGGCAGTAGGGAGATTAGCAGGCCACCCACAAGAATCTGCTCTGCCGCCCCCCAAAACCAGCTGCTTATACACTGAGTGGCCAGATTATTATGATCTCAGAACGCATAATAACCTGGCCACTCAATATATATATATATATATATATATATATATAAATTATAAAATTTATATATATATATATATATATATATATAAATATAATTTATATATATATATATATATATAAAATTTTATTTATTTATTTTTAAATTTATTAAGGTATTATATGTGTACATTGCTTACCATTGCCCTCCCACTCCCATACATGCCCTCCCTCCCCAGAGTTCTGTGTCCATTGGTTGTACTTATTATATGCATGCATACCACTCCTTCCGTTGATCTCTTATCTCCCCCAGATCTCCCTCCCCTCCCTGCTGTCATTTGACAGTCTGCTTGTTGTTTTACTGTCACTGTATCTATCTTTCTGTTCATTAGTTTATAATGTTCTTTATTATCCATAAATGAGTGAGGTCATGTGGTGTTTCTCTTTCATTGACTGGCTTATTTCACTCAGCATGATGTTCTCCAATTCCATCCAGGTTACTGCAAATGATGAGAATTCCTTCTTTTTTTATGGCAGCATAGTATTCCATTGTGTGTGTGTGTGTGTGTGTGTGTGTGTGTGTGTGTATTTTAGAGGCCCAGTGCATGAATTCGTGCTTGGATGGGGTCCGGCTGGAGGGGACATGGTCGGTTGGCCGGCCTGCCTGCTGGTCAAACTCCTGGTTGAAGGGACAATTTGCACATTAGCCTTTTATTATATAGGATATACACTGAGTGGCCAGATTATTATGCTCAGAGATCATAATAACCTGGCCACTTAGTGTATAGGGTAGGGCACCGATTATACAGGGAAATTGGATTATAGGCATGAGGAAGTAGGAGGCCTGAGTGGGACTCCTATGTTTGTGTCAATCTTTCCGTGAGAAAGGACCGCGTTCCAAGATTGACTCCCGGGTCCAAGGTTGACTCCCAGGTCCCGAGGGCGTACAACTCCCAGCCAGGTGAGAACCTCCCCTCTTAAACCCACACAGGGCAATCATGGTTAACAGGGCATGGTCAATAGTTCCCACAACCATAGCTAGTCCCCAGTATTCCTTTCTTGCCCCTAACACAAGAAGACCTTATCGATAATTTATTTAAATCGGTGTGGCTAACCCTTAAACTGGGTTTCCTATTTTCCTCCCGTGGAAACGGAGAAGGGTTGTCATTTGTGTGGAAAAGAGAACAACAAATTGTCACATTTTTTTCTCTCATGTCTGCCAGGGAGGGTGGGGATGGGACGCTCCTGTGCATTTAGTGGACTGACCCAAGGAGGATTATGGGAAACGGTCCTCAGGGCCGGCCCTTGGCTTTGGGCCCTGTGGGAGCTTGAGGAAGCAGAGGCAGCTTGGAAATCCCCAGGGCGATGAGGAAATCCCCAGCAGCTGAAGAGTCCTCAGGGACCTGAGGGCTGCACGAGCTGCCAGTCAGGTGATTCCCAAAGGCAGCCGGGACCTGACTCTGAAGGGACAGACTCCTGGTCTTAGCAGAGAACACAAGCCCAGACATCCCTGCGTGGGCTCTGTGCCCGTGAGACGGTGTGGTGTCACCGGGCTCGGAGCAGACCTTTGGGTGTGCCCAGGCAGGGCTGGGGAGTGGGGAGCCCCAAGCCTCAGGGGTCACCTCTGGGGCGGGCCGTGATCTGGGGCGGGCCACCCCAGTCCACTGACCTCCCTGCTTGTCCCAGACCTCTGCCCACCACACAGGTTCAAAGCGTCTCTGGAGTCTCCCTTTTATTCCCTTAGTCATCCATTCATTCATTTCATTCCATCCCCAAGCATTTACTGAGCGCCTACCATAGGAAGGGCTTTGGGGATGAAGCCGTGATGAAAGCAAAGTCAGCAGTGATCTCATCTCTGCCTCTTCTGGCCCCTACCCCCCAGGATAAAGCCAGAGGCCATCTTGCAGCTGGCCCCGGGCCCCTCAGCCCGGAGCTCTCTCTCAGGAGGATGCCTCTTGGAGGTGGGACCCGGAGCCAGCCCCGAGGAGGTCAATCCTGTGGCCTCGGCCTCGGTGCGGGCCGGTGAGAAGGCGCGGCGCGCCCTCTGCTGGGCTCCCGCGGCGCTGCAGGGCGGGTGCAGCCTGGGTTCCAGCGCATGTGCCGCCGGGCCTGCCCTCAGCTCCGCCCCTGCGCCGGCCGCGGGCGGGGCGGGCAGCACCGGCGCCCTGTGGGCCTGGAGCCGGCTGGGCGCCCTCCCTCCCGCCTTTGACCTGACCGTCCCAAGGTCCACAGTGCCCGGCCCCGGACAGGTTTCCTCCCTCCTTCCCTCCCTGTGGCCACCCCTTGGTTTCTTCCAGGGGGTCATCTGCCCTCTTCCACTTTGGTACCCACTGGTCCTCTGGTCATCAGTGCCCAGCGAAATTTCAAAAATAAAAATTTGGCCGAAACCGGTTTGGCTCAGTGGTAGAGCGTCGGTCTGCGGACTAGAAGGTCCTGGGTTCGATTCCGGTCAGGGGCATGTACCTTGGCTGCAGGCACATCCCCAGTAGGGGGTGTGCAAGAGGCAGCTGGTCGATGTTTCTCTCTCATCGACGTTTCTAGCTCTCTATCTCTCTCCCTTCCTCTCTGTAAAATATCAATAAAATATATATTTTTTTAAATAAAAAAATAAAAATTTGATACCCCAGAGGGTACCAGGCACTAAAACGGGCACTTCATAAAAAAAAAAAAAAAAAAAGGAGATACATGTTACATACCAACCACCAAACAAAGAAGGGACAAAGGGCGATCCTCTAGAGAGGGAGGGCGCTGCGGGGGGACCCAGAGCATGCATCGGTCACCCAGGGGGTGGGGAGCCCCCCTCCCCCAGGAGTGCTCCAGCCCTCTTCAGCCCCGAGAGCCGAGCGCTTGAAACGGGACACCCCCACTTCCCCAGATAAAGAGTTCTGCTGGTGACATTTTATACATTGCAAATTAGTGGTAACACGAGCGCCACACAGTCAGTGTTCATGTACAGAGACAGTGTTTATCGTCTTTTTTTCTTTTTTCTTTTAAGGGGTTTTGATTTAAAGGGGAGCTAGTGAGACCAATGGGGTCAGAGAAGGATCCTTTTGTTAGGATGTTAATGAGGAACTCAGTCTCAATGTTTTCCAGGCTCTCTCCCTCTGCATCAGCCTCCAGGAGCTCACAGTCTCCTGGGGAGGAGGCTGGAAAGGAAGCAGGCGCTGTGCTGCCCCACGGTGTTCACCTTGAGGTATTACAGGGCACTGCTAGCTGAACAAGGCAAAGACTTCTCTTACTTCTCGGGACCTCCTGCCTAGCCTGCCCCCCAACTCTGCTCAGCCACCCCGGTGCCTGGCCCGGTGCCCGAAACATCCAAGGGCCTTTGACCCGGCCCGCCCCTCCCCCTACCACCAACGTGGGACAGCAGAGGAGTTGTTTATTTATTTTTTAAAATATATATTATTTTATTGATTTTTTACAGAGAGGAAAAGAGAGGGATAGAGAGAAACATCGATGAGAGAGAGAGAAAACATCAACCAGCTGCCTCCTGCACACCCCCCACTGGGGATGTGTCCGCAGCCAAGGTACATGCCCTTGACCGGAATCGAACCTGGGACCCTTGAGTCCGAAGGCCGACGCTCTATCCACTGAGCCAAACCGGTTAGGGCCAAGGGATATTTATTTATTGAACGCCAACCGTGTGCCTGGTGCTGGGGGGTGGATGAGACCTAACAGAGGTAGGAAATGGTCCCTGCTGTCCAGGGGGAGGAGAAGGCTTAGACATAGGACACAGAGAGATTACTGTCCAAGCATGCGTTGACGCTGTGTGGTCATGGCATGTACACCTTGAACGCCAGTACATTGGAGGATCTGTTTGTATAATAAGCCATGTTACTGTAGTCTAAAACTATAAACATTGTATTTTGTGTGTGTTTATTATAAGCTGTCCTTGACGGCTTATAATACATTATGCCTTTATGCAGACTATATAGAACAGTATCTACAAAACCATGTGTTTTTGAGCAGTTAAGGGTTTTTTTAAGGGTGATTTTGACTATGTTCTATTTTTGCCCAACACGCTGACTTTAGCATCTAAAACCCCATGTAGTAGGCGACTCCACTGTATATAGAGCACCATATTGAGAAAAATCAAGAACCACATGTGAGCCGAAACCGGTTTGGCTCAGCGGTAGAGCGTCGGCCTACGGACTGAAAGGTCCCCGGTTCGATTCTGGTCAGGGGCATATACATTGGTTGCAAGCACATCCCCGGTGGGGGGTCTGCAAGGCAGTTGGTCCATGTTTCTTTCTCATCGATGTTTCTAGCTCTCTATCTCTCTCCCTTCCTCTCTGTAAAATATCAATAAAATATATATATATATATATAAAAAAGAACCACAGGTGTAAGTGGTGATATTTAGGTATAGACACTGAGTGCTGTGGTGTTTAATTAGACTTCACCTACAATTCGCCTGGTGCGTACATGTGTTTTCTTTTAAAATTCTCATAGCCCCACCCCTCAAAAAGAGGAAACTCTATTTTTTTAAAAAAAATATATTTTATTGATTTTTTTACAGAGAAGAAGAGAGAGGGATAGAGAGTTAGAAACATCGATGAGAGAGATACATCGATCAGCTGCCTCTTGCACACCGCCTACTGGGGATGTGCCCGCAACCAAGGTACATGCCCTTGACCGGAATCGAACCTGGGACCCTTCAGTCCGCAGGCCAACACTCTATCCACTGAGCCAAACCGGTTTCGGCAAGAGGAAACTCTTAAGAGGCCGAGCTGGGAGTCAGACCCAGGAGTGTCAGACAGTGAGTCCATGCCTTTGCACTACGTCACCACGCAGGCCCTGGGGTTCAGGGAAGGCTCCAGAAAGGAGGGGAGGCCCGAGACGGACTTGGAGAGGTGGGGAGGGTGGAGAAGGTAGAGGGGCTGGAGGAGAGGCACTTATCCGTCTCAGCTCCGGGGGTGACGAGGGGAGGGTGCCGTGGGGAGGTCGGCCTGGGAGAGAGCGAGCCAGGTGGGCCGGGGAGAAGGAGGTGGAGAAGTAAAGGTGAAGGGCCAGGAGGGGGCAGGGTGTGGCTGTCCCTGGAGGCAATCCGAGGGGCCTGCGGGATCTGGCCGGCTGTGGGAGGGACCCCGAGAACCACAGGTTGAGCTTATACCAGGCCTGGCCCAGGCCCTGAGATAGCACCGACCTTTGAGCAGCAGAGCGACTGGTGGTGTGAGACCGAGCAGGTTGGAGGGCCGGAGGATGAAGAGGCCCGATCTTTTCACGAAGGAAGGCGAACCTGGTGTGAGATGATCTCCATCACCTCAGAGGCAGAAGTGACGGGATCTGGTCATCTGAACAGAAAAGAGGAGTGGGTGGGCACGTGGCTGTTGGTCCTTCAGAACCAGACTCTGCGGCCACAGGGACACCTCCGTCTCCCAGAAGCCATCTTCTGGAGGATTACTGGATGGCGGGGGGCCTAGGCAGACCCTCGAGCTGCCAGAATCGCGGACACCGCGTCTGCGTGAGCACGGCCCGGGCCCATCACTCGAGGGAGGGCCTGCCGACGTGCCGACCGACACCCCCTGGTTCTGCTCTGGACTCTGATCTCCCGGGCTTGGCTGTCTGGTGTCCTAACCTTTGGCAGAAGCAGCGGATAAGAAGGAAGTGAGACTGCCGGAGAGAGACAGGCATGCTGACAGGCAGAGTGGCAGGGGCAGGGGACAAAGGAATGGAAAAGCAGCAGATATCCAGACACAAGGGGCGTCTGGCCTGCCTCACACGGGCGTGCAGCGAGGGCTCCCGCTGACCGCGGCGTCTGGAGGAGAGGGCCCGTGTCCTTTGAGGGTGGCTGGCGGGTGGCGGGGGCAGGAGCCGGGCTGGGAAGTCAGGGGCCATCGCAGTGGGGACCACGTGCCCTTCGGGACGGGAAGGAGTGGAGATGATTGGGTTCAAGAGGGGACGCTGGGGGGTTTTGAGACGTTTGAGATGAGCTCAGAGTGTTTTTCTTAGGAAAGGGAGTCCATAAAATGTCATTTTTATGACAGAAAGTAGTAATAGAATTTAGAATTTAGGAAACGACTGAAGATAGAAAATGTTTTGTTCCTTAAAGGGGGGAGGCGTTAGCTACCTAGAAATTTTGCTTGTGGTGTGCCTCCCCTCGCCCCTTAACGATCGCAGGTAGATAATACCCTGTTTCCCCGAAAATAAGACAGTGTCTAATATTAATTTTTGCTCCCAAAGATGCGCTAGGTCTTATTTTCAGGGGATGTGTTATGTTTCCATGAAGTAGGTCTTATTTTCGGGGAAACACGGTAGTAGTTAAAACGTATCGAAAGCGATTGTGCTGGGTCCTGTTCTTAGAGCTTTGCAAGTCCTAATTCCCCCCCCCCCCCCACACAGTAACCCTATGTGGTAGATGTGATTATGTCTCCTGTTTTCCAGGTGAAGACGTGGTAGCCCAAGGTTAAGTTTGTGTAGTTTACTATGTGGGAGATCAAAGCATGAACCAGGCAGCTGGTCTCTGGAGGTCTCACTAACAACCATGAATGATCCCTTTAAAACAGTGGTTCTCAGAGTCACCCCGAGGCCTGGTGAAAACACAGGTCCTGGGCCTGGCCAGTGTGGCTCAGTAGGTTATGTGACGTCCCTACATCAAAAGGTCGCTGGTTCAATTCCTGGTCAGGGCACATGCCCGAGCTGCAGGCTCAACCCCTGGCAGGGGGTGTGCAGGACTCTCTCTCTCTTTCTCTTTCTCTCTCTCTCTCTCTCTCTCTCTCTCTCTCTCTCTCTCAAAATCAATACAAAATGAAATAAAACAAACACAGATACTGGCCCCCCTGACCAGAGTTTCGCACTCAGTGGGTCTGGGAGGGGCCCTGGAATGTGCAGTTCCAGTAATTCCCAGCAGATGCTGACCTTGCAGATCTGGGAGCCACACTTTGAGAGCCAGAGCTCCTTCCCTCCCTGGGATCTCACCGGCGTCCTGCTAACCGTGTACGCGCCATGCACCACAGCCCTCCTTTCACCGAGGAGGGGAGTTTGTGTCACCTGCCCACAGCCGCAGCGGGCTGTACAGCTAAGCCATCCATCCATCCGCCGACCCACTCATTGGCTGAGCAGATGGGCCCCTCGGCCCAGGCCGTACGGTGGCCGCATGTAAGGATCACCTGGGGGAACTTTAAAATAAAAACCCAGTGCCCACGCCTCCCTCCCAGACTCATTAAGTCAGAGACAGGGAGCGTGTGTGTGTGTGTGTGTGTGTGTGTGTGTGTGTGTGTGTGTGGTGGTGGGAGGATCCAGGCCTCGGTATTTTTAAAGCCCCACAGGGGATGTCAGGGTGCAGCTGAGGCTGGCACCGTTGTGTCCAGAAAGCAGGGAGGATGGGGAGCCGGGGACGCAGCACGTGCCCCCAGAGGGCAGACTGTCTCCCGGGAGGACGCGCCGCTCCTGGAAAGCAGAGCCAGGAGCCCAGTGTCCCAGTGGCTCTGTGTGGTGGTGCCTGTGGTGAGAGGCGGGTGGGAGGCAGGGCTGGGCCGTGGTTCTCTCTCTCTCTCTCTCTCTCTCTCTCTCTCTCTCTCTCTCTCTCTCTCGCAGCCTTTGCAGCCCTTTCACAGGGAGAGCGTCCTGTTTGCCCACGGGGCTCCCGGGACCGGCTGGGTGACAGGCCGGGGGTCTCTAGCACTCTGGCTGCAGCCCGGTGAGGAGACAGCTCTGCTTCCGGGCTCCAAGAGCCACCCTCACCCCCACCTTTTTCATTTTTCCCTTCAGAGGAAGCAGGCAGCGCCTGTCTCCTTTTTTCTGCAGAGCCGGGAGCTTCTGAGACAGCTTTGAAAGACCTGTCTTTTGACTCCTCCCCCCCCCACCCCTATCCCGGCTCCCGGCTCCCCCAGGCCTGGGGTGCCGAGGACCCTCCGGGTTGTATCGGGACCGCCCGCCGTCTTGGCCTCCGCGGCGGTAACTAGGTGGCTGGGGTGATCCTGTGGTCTGTGTGTTCTTGAGAACCCTGCTGTGATAGAGTGTTCCTGTGTGCTGGTGTGTGTGTGTGTGTGTGTGTGGTGAGTGTGTATGTGTACATGAAGGCCCATGTGCCTGTCCTGACCCTGGCCTGTGGGGCCGGGGGCTGCAGGTCTCAAATTCCTCGGCTATTTTTAGGGCCCTATCAGCTCAGCTGTCGGGAGGCTCGGGTGTGTGTGGGGGTAGGAAAGTCCCACTCTCCCCGTCCCCCTGGCCCCTAACCCCGCACCGCCGCCGCCGGTCCCCCACCCTGTGGCTTTCCTCCGAGGGCCTCCGCCGTCCCTCCCGCCCACGCTGCTGTCACCCCCTCCTCCCGGCGGCTCACCTGGTGCCCGCAGTCCGCCCGCCAGGCCACTCCGGCCTCCTGCCGCGGCTCTGGCCAGGGCCCCGGGCGGGAGGGGCCGGGAGCGGGAGGGCGCAGGGGCGGGGCTGCGGCCGCGCTATTTTGAGCTGCTAACGGAGCGGCACCGGAGAAGAGACTCCTCGCTCTGGGCTGCTCCAGGCCGGGCCATGCGGGTGAGTGTCCCTCTGACCCCCCTCCCCGGAGACATCCCCGGCTCCTCGTGCCATTTCCTCGTCTAGGAAAGGAGGGCCCGTCGGCGATTTCCCGGGACGTGGCTGGAGGCGGGGAGGAGGGAGGGAGAGGCAGCCTTGGGTCTTCTCTCCGAGGCGGTGGTGAGGGGCCGCCAGGCTGCGTCTAAACCTCCGAGTCCTGGGACCGCGCCAGCCGCCCCGAGGGCTGTGACACGCCTCCCCACAAGCCATTCGGCCCGAGGCCTTCATTCCTCGGAGGAGGAGCGCTAGTTCCTTCCAGAGGCCGGGACCCCGGGCCCACCAGGCTGTAGAAGTTCTGTCCCCTGCTTTGTGTTGCCAGGACAGCCCTCGACCCCCTGTCCCTTCTGGTAGAGAAGAGAGAGAGAGAGAGAGAGAGAAAGAAAGAGAGAGAGAGAGAGAGAGAGAGTGGCGTGGGGGGGGGTCCCTGGGGTAGCTCGGCCTCTCCCCCCGCTGCCCCCGAGAGTGGACTCGGCGCCGCCTCCTCGTTTTCTGTGGACCGGACACTTCCAAGGGGCGCCGGCGGCCTCCCGGGGATGCCCTGGTGGCATCGGGTCTCCTTTTTAAGCAGGGGAGTACGTTCCTTTAAAAAGCAAGTGAGGAGAGCCGTAACTGCCTGCGTGTCCCCCCCCCCCCCACGCCACCCCTGCCTGCCGGCCGCCAAGGGTGAGGCGTTCAGCTGTGTCAGCGGTTGGCAGAGCGCGGCTGGCCTGGCGAGGAGGCGTCGCAGGAGCCCGAGAAGTGGCCCCGAGCACTGGTGTCTGTCTGTCTGTGCCCAAGGTCTGCCGGCCCGGCCATAACTCTGGCTCCGGGGTGTGTGTGTGGGGGGGAGTGGGGACAGGTGGAGGGGAGGGCTGAGACGTGGGTGTTTCCTGGTCCAGCTGACCCCCCGCCAGCTCACCCTGGGCCACCAGCACCAGGTTGAGGCTGTGGGGCCACGCACGATGATGGCCGGGAAGATGGCAACGTGCCCTGCAGAGGGATAGTGAGTGTCCCCGAGGGGGTGAGGGGGGCCCCCGGCAGGGCCCGCCGTTAGAGGAGGAAACGCAGGCCCTCGACCACGGTGGCGGCGGCAGCAGGAAGCCATTCCAGGGCACCTGCTTCCTCCTGCCTGCTTCCCTGCCTCCCTGCCTGCCCGGCCGTAGCTGCAAGCGCTGGGCTGCGCTCTGTTCCGCCCCAGGTGGGGAGGGCCCAGCGTGGCCCTGCCCAGCCCTTCTTCCTCTTCCTCCGCCTCAGGCCACGCCCTGCGAGCCCCGGCTCCTCCCCAGCCGCTCTGGGGGGGAAATCCGGTCGGTGGAGGAGCCGGTTGTCTGTGGAAACCCTGCTTCCCCCAGCTGTGCCTCGGGCAGGTGATGCCATGGAGGGACCACAGGGCAGGCGACCTGGGAGGTGGAGGCAGGGCTTGCGTCCGTCCCTCACCGGGAGCCTGGGAGGCTCTGGCCGGAGGACACCCCTGAGCTCCAGGGTGGCACTCGCTGCCGCCGCCGTGAGGCGTGGACAGGTCACTGCTGGGCCTCCTCCGGCTCTTCTGTCTAGTGGGAGTCACGCCAGTGTCTACCTCAGAGGGATGCCGTGGGCATTGCGTGCGGGGATGCAGGTAAAGGGGTCAGCCCGGTGCCTGGCACTTAGGACCTGCTCCCTACAGGGCAACTTGCATCACCGTCACTTCCTGCTCCCCCCGCACCCCAACTTTTATGTAAGCTGGTGGTGCTGGGTGGGGCCTGGCAGGGGGAGGCTCACCTGGGACCTGCCTTCTGCACCTCAGCATGTGCGCCCCAGAGCGTGCATGAATGTGGGCAGAGAGGAGAGGTGCCAAGTTCTCTTCTTACGGGTACCCCCCCACACACACACACACACACTCCACTCTCTCTCAGGGCACCCCGCTGCTCCTGGGAGCGGCTAGAGCAGGCGTGGGCAAACTACGGCCCGCGGGCAGGATCCGGCCCGTTTGGCTGTTCGATCCGGCCCGCGCGGAGCCAAAAGAGCAGGCCGTACCCTTTTATGTAATGATGTTCACTTTGAATTTATGTTAGTTCACACAAACACTCCATCCGTGCTTTTGTTCCGGCCCTCCGGTCCAGTTTAAGAACCCATTGTGGCCCTCAAGTCAAAACGTTTGCCCACCCCTGGGCTAGAGTGTGGGCATCCTGCTTGGGCCCTTAGGCCTCGATGCATTTGCCCACGCGGGGTATCTGGTGGGTGGAATGGCCCTCCTGGGAGGATTCGCGCCTCCAGTCCCTCCTGCGAAGGGCTCCGAGGATGGCAAGTGGAGGGCAGACGGTCCGCGCTGGCCATGCAGAGGGTCAGGCCCAGCCTGGCCCAGCGCCCGGAGTGGGGGACGCCATCTGGGGCTGCGCGGAGGGGGGCCCCTCAGCACTTTTCTTGGGTTTCCTCCTCGTTGAGAGCAAATGCTTCTAGCTATTATATATCCTCAGCATTTTCTTTCTTTGTTTTTTTTTTTTATTGACCAGTCATCTTTACAGTAGAAATAAACAGGAAGTAATCAATACATAAAATAGCGTCTCTATTGTGTCTAATGCACCCAGTTTACAAGATGATCACGGTCCCTGTTCTATGGAGTTCCTGGTTTTTTCTGACGGATGCTATTTTAGGTGCAGTGTTCCATGTGGTCACATTGCCCACGTATTTGTGAGCGCATTGTGCCCAAGTACCATAGTCAAGTGACCCTTAATTCTAGTCATTCGGGTTGCTTCCAACTGGGGGCTATTATATAGAGTGCACCTTTTAAAGTCTTCTCATGGATTTGTAGATTTTTTTCCTTCCTTGCCCTTTCATTTTTTAAATTAAAAAAATATATATATATTGAGCCCAAACCAGTTTGGCTCAGTGGATAGAGCGTCGGCCTGCGGACTGAAGGGTCCCAGGTTTGATTCTGGTCAGGGGCATGTACCTTGGTTGCGGGAACATCCCCAGTAGGGGGTGTGCAGGAGGCAGCTGATTGATGTTTCTCTCTCATCGATGTTTCTAACTCTCTGTCCCTCTCCCTTCCTCTCTGTGGAAAATCAATAAAAAAAAATTATATATATATATATATATATATATATATATATATATATATTGATTTGAGAGAGAGGAAGGGAGAGAGAAACATGGATTTGTTGTTCCCACTCATTTATGCATTCGTGGTTTGCTCCTTGTATGTGCCCTGACCAGAGATCGAACCCACAACCTTGGTGTATCGGGACCACACTCTAACCATTGAGCTGCCCGGCCAGGGCCTCTCTTCCTTTCCTTAAGCCGCCTTATTGCACACACATTCCTGAAGATGGGGTGGCCAGGCCAGGGCGTGCTGCGTTTCATGGCTCCCAAGGAGCTATCCATGGCATGGAGTTGACTGCCTGTCCATTGTTGCTCAGTTGTTTTTCCCACTTCCCTGGGACTCGGGATGGGCAGGTGTGATTGTCTTTAGTTCGCAGGGACCCCTGGCAGCACTGCGGTGCAGCAAGCATCGATGAAGTGCCCGCCCCCCCCCCGGAAGGGTAAAAGGGAGCGCTGCCCGTGAGTAAACCGGAGTCCGGGAACACTGTGGACACACTCAGAGCTCCCCAAGACCCATCCTGGTTGTGACTCCCGGTGCTGCCGACTGGCTGGCTCCGGGCCCTCAGCAAGGTGCTCACCCTCTCAGATCCTTCTCTAGAGGTGGGTGGTTGTGAGGATTAAGTGGAGACCACCCGGCTGACGGTTTCTCTTCCGGTCCTCAAAAGAAGAGGCCAGACAGGCCAGAGAGGAGGGGGACGGACGGGATGCGCAGGCCTCGGTGAGCGGTGGGGTCGCGGTGGGGTCGCGGTGGGGTCACTGTGGGGTCACAGTGGGGTGGAGGTGGGATCTCCCATTGCAAGCCCAGAGATTCCGTTTGGACACCAGGAAACACCGCACCACCAAGCCATGCTTTTTGGCTTGACCCAGCCCTCCTGAACCTTATCCAGCGATAAGGAAGAAAGAGAAATATCCAGGCAGTTCTGCACAAAAGCCTCAGAGAGCGCTTCCTTGGGGGAGAGGCCCGCACGTGTGTTCAGAGCGATGCCCTTAAGGAGCAGCTGATGCAGAGGAGTCGGCCCCGGGGTGACGGGCCTGGCGGACGTGCAGCCTGGGGTGGACGGGCTCCTTCGCTGGCCCCCCCTGGGTCACGAGGAGAGGAAACCCCATGCAGGGGGTCCAGGAGCAGACTTGTCTCCTGAGGATGAGTAACTGCGTAGTTAAGATAGAAAACGTCAACAAAGCAGGTGAAAAACGACAGTTCTTTCATTTTCCGCTGTCACTTCGTTAGAAGCAGTCACCGGAACGAGCCGGTGCTCGAACACCTCTGAGCTGAGTGGCTCCTTCGGATGGCGTCTCTCCGCTGATTCTCGAGCGGAGCAGCTCCGGCTTCTAACCTCGGAGTTTGGGGGGGCGGGGAGGGGGCTTTACGTTCCCGGGGCCTCTCGCCCCTGGCGGGTGACCGGTGTGCTGTAAGTAGAAGGCAGAGTGGCCAGAGTTCTGGGTTCCCTCCCAGGCCACAGCCCTGCAGCCTCGGCTCCCTGCGTTGGGGCTTGAGAGCCACTCCCCGCCCAGACCCCTCGGGCTCCAGACCCAGAACGGACCGTCGCCGTGGTCCGGCCCAGGCCCTGCTTCCTCAGAGAGGCTCGGAGAGGTCAGGCGGCTGGTGGAAGGGCACACGGCGTTCAAGGGCAGGAAGTTCTGCGTCCCCTACCCCACGCTGCCTTCTCTTTCCTCTGATGTTTCACTCCCTACCTGTTGAGCTTTGTAACCCTCCTCCCTCTGCCCCATCCCCTTCTCCCCCTGTTGCCCGCAGTGTTGGCCCCGGCAGGCCCTGGCCTATCGGAGGACTCCGAGCCCCTGAGGGACCCTGCCCGCCCCATTCCTCCTCTGACCCCCGGTGCGGGCTGCTTTCGGCGGCGCCATGGCCTTTTCATCGAGGTTTGCCTTCTGGGAGCAAAAGGAAAGTTGGATTTCAAAACCTTTTGTTGCTTTTCCTCTGTGCTTGGCATGGCGTGTGCAGGAGGAGTCCGGCCTGCGGGAGAGGGAGCTTTGGAAACCAGAGACGGACCGGGGCATGTGTGCGCATTTGGGGGTTGGGGAGAGCGACCGGGGGGGGGGGGGGGGGGGGGGCAGCGAAGGCACTCCGGCCTGAATGGGCTCCTGCCGCTGAGTCATGCTCCTCTCCTGAGCTCCACCTCATGCAAGCTGAGCTGCCTTTTGTCCCAGGGGAGCCCCTCCACGTTAACCCTTCCTCCCCCTTTCCAGCCCCCCAACCCTGCTGTTCTGACTCACCCCCTTCCCCCGGGAACGTGGACTGCTATGGAGGGGCCCCGGGGAATGGCTTTGGCTCTGAGGCCTCCGCTGGCCGGGTCTCCCAGCGCCTAGGGGCTGGGGGCAGGAGAGGGCAGCTCCGGCTGCCAGGCTGGGTGTGCCTCCGTGAGCCACAGTCCCCAGCGGGGCAGTGACCTACACCAGACCGAGCCCTCCCGGCGGGGGAGGGGGCAGTGAGTCAGCCTCGGGCTAAATTCAGAGCTGAGCTCAGAGCTGGGCCTGGTGACCCAAACATTTGGGGGGAGAGCCAGCCAGTGTTTCCCCAACGCCTCACCGCTTGGGTACGACGCTTGGGGTCCCAGGCTGCGGAGGGAGACGGGCGGGCTTGGTGCTGGTGAAGGATGCGGAGCGGACCTGGAGCCCGGGCCACCCCCGCGCCTGCGCTAACAGCACTGCGTGCGGCCACGCGTGTGCGTGTGAGGTCTGTGAGCGTTTGCCCTCCCTCTAACCCGTGTGCCCGGAGCATGAGCACCGTGTGTCCCCTGGGGGCGGGCGTGGGTGGTGGGTGGGGGGTGGGCGTCGGTGGGGCCGCTGGCGCAGACCTGCGCTCGGCCACTCCTCTTCGCTCCCTCTCCGCCGGCCCCTCCCTTCCCCGTCCCCTCCCTTCCCGTCCCCGCTCCAATCCCAGTGTCTGAAACAGTAGGGTCCACGCGGGTGGAAAACGGCCGTTTCCCCTCGGTCTGTGGCAGGATGAGCCACCTCTGAGGCTTGAGTCCATTGAACACGGCTCGGTGGGCGAGAGGCCGCCGCCACACAGCAGCGGCCATCCTGCTGGTCAGTGCCCCCGGGCCTGCTAATTAGGGCTCAGGATCAGCCGTGGCCCTGGTTCCCAGTGAGAGTCCCCCCCGTGGATCCCGAACGAACGTGACCCCGGGAGAGTTTCCGAGGATCTTTCCGTTCGGGATGAAAGACTCCTTCTCAGCACACTGTGCCGGGGAGAGAGGCTGCCGGGGCCGGGGCCGGGCAGGGGGGATGACAGGCCTTCCTTTTCTGCAGTCCGAAGTGACTGAGGAAAGACGAGAAATGAAATCCGCTCGGAGGGAGAGAAGCTAGTGGAGGGGAGGGGCCCTGGAGGTCTGACCTGGAGGCCTGGCCCCCTGGGTGTGTTCTGAGCCAGTCTCTGAACAGAAAGGACCTTCATTGTCCGTATTGTCTGTCCTTTTTCCCTGGACTCATTATGGCATCCGAGTTGGCCCCTGACTCTGTTCTCCTCCGAGCTGGCCAGCTCTTGCTCCTGGGCTGAGCACAACCCCGGCCAGAGCTGCCAGGGCTCAGTGAGCCTTCCTTCCTCCACCGCCCCCCCCCCCCCCCCGCAGCCTCGGGGTTCCCTCCCGCTGCTGCGTGGTTGGCGGTCGGTGGGTCTGAGGTTGGGAGGATGTCTGGCCTCCGGAGTCCCTGCCTGCCTCTGCCCCACTCTCCGCCTCCGGCCAGAGCTCAGCCATCGGCCCGGGTAGGCCCCCGGGCTCTGGGCTGGAGCCGCCAAGCAGCCAGAGCCAGCCTGACGACCGCCGGCCGCCTCCACGGGGTCCTGGGCCCTGCAGCCCCTCACTGGGGTCCCCGTCTCCGCAGCCGCTCCGTCAGACCACTCCCTGTCTGAGCTGGAGTGACGGGGAGGGGGGGTAGTGCAGCCCGAGGCGAACTAGCCGGGCCTCCCCCCCCACCCTGACCCCAAGGCCGGGACGCCACAGCCCCCGTGGGCCACGTGGTGGCCGGTGAGGGCCAGGGGCGTTGGCCTCGGCCCCCGCAGAGACTCTCCGTTCCTGACGGTCCACCGCACGGTGTGGACCCCAGTGTGTCTGTTGTCCAGCTCCGTGGGCCCAGGACCCCTGGACGCCCAGGAGCCCTGCCCTCGAGGGAGAGAGGCCTGTGGGATGCTCGCCCTCTGGGCTGTGAGTGCGGGGTCCCCCAGCCCCGCCCTGCCCTGCCCGTGACTTCTTTGTCTGCTCCCCAGGTGAAGGAGGAGGACAGAACTCTGCCCAAGCCTGGCCCCCCTGCCAAGGAGGAAGGGGCTGTAAGTGCTTCTCCAAAACCCTGTTTGTGGTGCGCCCCGTCCAGCCCAGCCTGGGAGGCAGTTCCATGGAGCGGGCGGGCATGGGGTGCCCCTGACTGTGTGGGTGTCCTGTCTGTGTGGGTGCCCTGTCTGTGTGGGTGCCCTGTCTGTGTGGGTGGCTAGAGGGAATGCCGGGGAAGGGGTAGGGAAGCTAGCCTGGGGCAGGTGAAGGACAGGGGAGTGCCCAGGCACTTTGGGGAGACCAACCCCCCGAGGCCCCACCCCCTTTCGTTCCCACCTTTAGTTCTGCTTTCCTGAGCCTTCGGGGCTGGAGAGACTTGGGTGGGCAAACCCTTAGGTCGGGAGCACCCACCGCGCAGCTGCTGCGGCTCTTCATCCGGCTCCGGGCAGCACCAGCCGGGCGGGGGGGCATGTCAGCGCAGCTGCTGCTGTCTCGTCCCGGGACCCCGCCAGCTGCTCGGGGCGGGGACCCGGAGGCCGGCTCAGCTGCCCAGGGCCCCCAGCCGCCCCCGCCCCGGTCACTCTGCCGTGGGATGGAGACCCTGGATAAAGCTGGGCTCCTTTAAGGCAAGAGAAGGGAGGTGGTTCCAGGAGAGCCGGGGCTCCAGACGTGTGGCTGGGAGGTGGGCGTGCCCGGAGCACGGGAGCAGAGCCGGCTCACCCCAGAGGGGGACGGAGCTTGTCCCCGCTCCACCCCCACCCTTCCTTGGGTGGAGATTTGATTAGTCAGGCATTGTGGCTTCTACCTAATCTGTAAACAATCCTGCAAAGGCCAGCCTGTGATTTCCGAGGGATATGTCTGAGATAGAGGCGGGAGGGGTCTTGGAGAATGCCAGGGTTTATTGGGGTTTTTTTTTGGTGAAAATTACACGTAAAGTGTGTAGAAGACGGCCCGGTGTATAATCAGCACCGCATGGATGTTAGCAGTTACTGTCACCATCGTCACTGCCATCGTCCTCCTCATCTGCTGGGAGAGGGGACGGGAGGAAAGCCAGAGGGGAGGGAGGGGACGGAGGGGAGGGGAGCAGGACCCAGCAGCTGGGGCCACCAGCCAGCACCGCAGTCTCTGGCTTGCCAGGGAGGAAGAGCACCTTCAAAGCCCTCCCTGCTCCCCCCCTGCAGCAGGGCCAGAGCCGCTGCGGCCTGGGCCCTGGGGGGGGGGGGGCTGCTTGGCTCAGCTCTCCCCCAGGATGTGGGGCGGCCTCTCCGCATGGCGGCCAGAGGCCGGCCCACTGTGTGAGCACCTCGCCACCAGGCAGAGGCGGCAGGCGGCCCCTCGTGGAGCCCAGTGCTCGGCTATGCCCTGAACCAAGGCCACTGCTTTGGGGACTAAGGGCATGGGCACAGCTCATTAGTGCCAGGGCCTGACCAGCAAGGAGCCCCTAGGTTGGCCTCTCCCCCACCCCCAACCCCCGGCAATGTGGCTGGCTCTGCGGGCAACCCTGCCCTGCCCCTAGCTAGCCTGGCCCTCCCAGTGGCAGTCCTGTGGGTCCCCAGACAGTCCCCTCCAGGGCTGGGGCGAGAGGAGGCATGGCAGGTGGACTGCGCCAGCCAGCGCACTGCGTTTAGTCCCTGGGTGCCCAGAGGCTGCCAGGCTGGCTGAGCCAGGGCCCCTAGCTCTGGAGCAGAGTGGAGCCGGTGGTAGCTTGAGCACTTAACCCTTTGTGGGCCACAGCTGCCCCCTCTTCCTCCCGTTATTCCACACGCACGCCCCGGGGGCCAGCGGGTGTCCAGCCCCTGAGAGGTTCACGGGAGGAAAAGCGGCAGAGGTGGCACAGGGAGCAGGCTGAGGTGGGAGCTTCCCGGGCCAGCAGCGCCGGGTTTCTGCCGCCTTGAGATTGTGGGTGCGGAGTAGACAGGCGGGGAGCAGGCCGCGGCTGCAGAGCGAGGGATCAGCAAGGGGGGGACACTGGGCACATCGTGGGGGCCAGGCGTTGCTCCCTGACTCTTGTCCTCATCAGGAGGAGCAGACCCTGGGTCTGGCTGCCCAGACAAGCAGGGGACCGAGGGGCCACAAAGGCAGGGGGCCCCAGCCTGAGGCCTGGGAATGGGTTGCTTGCCCTGTCCGTGCTCCAGTTTCTGCTGTGTTTGGGCTGCTGTGAGGGACGGGGCTCATCTGGATTGGGGCTTCGTCACTCCCCCCGGCTCCCCTCCCATCCCCCCCGACGTATAACAATAATTCTGGGGCACCTCATGGGCTTCCAGGCATTCTGTGTTGGCACCTCACCGCTCCATGCCGAGCCTGGCAGGTGGCCGCAGTACCTGCCTGTCTCTGTGGTTGGGGAGGGACTCCACACGCTCGGAGCCTGGCCGGAAAGCCCCTTGGAGCTCTGCCTCATTTGCCGCATGGACGGAGGGTCTGTTTCAGGGCTGGGCGCGAGGCCACACCCCCCCGCCTCCCCCGCAGGGGCTGGGCAGGGACCCGGGCCGGCCGGCGCTAACGCCTACCTGTGTCTGTGTGACCGCAGCTCGAGGGCAGCTCCAAGGAGGGCCGGGCCCCATCCAAGAGCCCGCCGCCGCCTGCCCCCAGCCCCGCGCCCGCAGAGGCGTCCCAGAGAACCCAGAGCCCCGCGCCGCCCGCGCCGGCCATGAATGGCCTGGGGGCCGCCCCAGCAGACGGCCCCGGCGAGGAGGCCCCGGGCCTGTCCCGGAAGAAGGTGGCCAGTGCGGTGAGGAAGGTGGTGGGCAAGGTGCTGCCAGGCGAGGAGGCTGGGCATGCCAAGGAACCTCCGAGCAGAGGGGTCAAGGCCCCTGAGCACCCAGCTCGAGGCAAGAAGGGGGAAAAGGCGGCCCCCGGACCCAAGCCGCCACCTCCTCCTCCTCCTCCTCCCCCCGCGCCCCCCGCTCCGCCTAAGCCTGAAGCCAAGAAGGAGGCCGCCAAGGATGAGCTCTCGCTGGGCCTGCGCAGCCTGATGTCCCGGGGCCGGGGCAAGGACCACAAGCCCCGCAGCAGCAGCAGGCGGTCTCCGGGGAAGGGCGAGACGCCCCCCGGCCAGGAGCCAGGGTCCCCGGGAAAGCCAGGCTCCCCGGAGGTGGCGGGCTCCCCAGCCCAGCCCGGAACCCCAGAGAAGCCGTGCTCCCCATCGGCGCCAGAAGAGCCGGCCGACCCAGGCTCCGCTGGCCTGACGTCGAACCTCACGGGATCGCAGCAGCAGTGCACGTCACCAGCCCCTGATGTGCCGCAGGAGGTACCCGAGTGTGTCACTAACCTCGCGTGCCCCTCGCCACCCTCACGGCCGGCTTCCCGGAGCCTTTGCCGAGAAGGCGGGGCTGCGTGGCTCTCCGGGAGGCAGTGCCGGAGCCGTGGGGGCCTGGGCTGTGTGTGAGGGGACCACTAACCAGCATGCCGCTGTTCTGTGGGAGTCAGGGCCGGTCCTCAGCGACCTGGGCTCAGCCCGCGGCTCCGGACCCTACGCCAAGATCCGGAGTCTTAGCGGATCAGCGCTAGGGGTGGGAAGAGCTGAAGTCAGGAGGCCTCTGTGCGCTCACATCCCAGCCACTCACCCCAGAGGGGGGTCTCAGCAAGGTCTCACCCCCGAGCCTTCCTCTGTCGAGTGGGGAGAACGCAGGTCTTCAGTGCTTCTCTGCAGCCCTCGGGGCCAGAAGTGTTGGGGCAAATGGGTAATTTTTTATATTTCAGAACGCCATGCCGTGTGCAAAATGAGCAGCCCCTCATACCCCAAACGTTAATAATATTTCCGCAGCAAAACCTATCAATGTCCACGCCGCCGCCGCCAAGGGATAGAATATAAACAGTCAGGACTGGCCACCAAAAATAGTTCAGAAGCATCTTCTGGTTTGGGGGGCACTTTTTGGATGTTGGGGTTGCTTTGAAGCGTTACTGAGAAGGTTAGGGGTTCTTCAGACAATGAGTGCTCCCCGCCCAGTCCCTGGCGTGGTGGGTGCTCCACGAGTAAACGGCGGTGTGGATGGTAAAGCTAATGACAGGAGCGATCAACGCCATCATTGCCATCACCACCTGCAGGCCTGGTAGCAGGATCTCGAGGAGCCCCGTGCCTGGGTGGCTAATGGGCACAGCGGGCCGGTCCCCCTTTGGATCGGGGGCGCTGTCTGTCCACAAAGTGCCTCCTGGGTGGGACGGGGTGCCGAGAGGCAGAGGGGACAGGCAAGGACGGTCAGTGCAGCCCTTTCCCACGGAAGGCGATGCCTGCTTGGCGGGTCCTAGGCTTGGGAACAGTGCTCGTTAAGCCTTCCCCGTGTTTATAGACCCTTCTGAGGCCCCGTGAGGGGTGCGTGTGTGTGTGTGTGTGGGGGGGGTGTTTTCACCACTGCTTCTCTTTGCTCCTGCATGCTCCTGGCTGAAAGGTGTGTGTGTGGGGGGGGTGGGGGGGGCGGGGCAGGGCAAAGCCTACAGGCCTGGCCTGCCTCCAGCCTTGGGATCCCTCAGGCCCCAGAACCCGTCTCGCGCCTGTCCCGGTCTTCCTGGGTTTCGCAGAACCCAGAGCCTTCCTGGTTTCGCAGAACCCAGAGCCGAGCAGGCTGCAGCTCTCTCTCCCCGGCCCTCCGGCTCACTCTGGTCAGGAAGCCGGCCTCCTGGTTACACGGGAGTTGGCAGGGGCATTCGGGCTTGGTGGGCAGGGCATGCGGTGAGCCAGCCATCCCTGAGACCACCTCCCAGGCGCCGGGAGCATCGGGCGCCTGTTCCTGGGCTGCCGCTGTCCTCCCCGTGGCTCCCTGTCCTCCACCTCTCGCCAGAGGGGAGCTGGGGCCCGACAAGAGCTCTGCTTGGCCGGCAGCCGCCGTGGCGGGCAGCGGAGGCCGGTGTGGGGGGGGGGGGTGTGCAGAGCAGGGCCCCCCGGTGCCGCAGTGGTTAAGACGGTGAGAGAAATAGCCTCAGAGCTCTCAGGCACCTGTGTGTCTTTCTCGTCCGGTCGTGTAAAACCTCAGACCGGTGCCGGCGCGCCTTCCTGACCCTACCTCCTTACCCACGGGGCCCTAGTGGCTTGCTGGCTAGCGGCATGGCGTGCTGTGTCCCCACCCTCCCGGGGCCGGGAACCACTAACGGTGGTTTAACTCCAGGCAGGCGCTGCCCCCGAGGTCCGGCTGAGCCCCGCCGAGGAGGCCCGCCTGCGGCTGGAGAGGATCTTCACCGCCTCCGTAACGCCCCTCCCGGTGCGGCTCCCGGGCCGGCACCTCCCTCCCCGAGGCCAGCGGCCAGAGTGTGTGTGTGTGTGTGTCTGTGTGTGTGTGTGTGTCTGTGGGTGTGTGCCTGTGTGTCTCTCTGTGTGTCTGTCTGTGTGTGTATGTGTGTCTGTGTGTGTGTCTGTGAGTGTGTCTGTCTGTGTCTGTGTGGGTCTGTGTGTGTGTGTGTGTGTATGTGTGTGTGTGTGTCTGTCTGTCTGTATATGTCTGTGTGTATGTGTGTGTCTGTCTGTCTGTGTATGTGTGTCTCTCTGTGTATGTGTGTGTGAGTCTGTGTGTCTGTGTGTGTCTGTGTGTGTCTCTGTGTGTATGTGTGTGAGTGTGTGTCTGTCTGTGTATGTCTCTCTGTGTGTGTCTCTGTGTGTGTATGTGTCTGTGAGTCTCTGTGTGTGTGTGTGAGTGTGTGTGCCTGTGTGTGATTGTGTGTGTCTGTGTGTGTCTGTGTGTCTGTGCCTGTGTCTGTGTGTGTCTCTCTGTGTGTATGTGTGTGTGTGAGTGTGTGTCTGTCTGTGTATGTCTGTGTGTGTGTGTGTCTGTCTGTGTGTCTGTGTGTGTCTCTGTGTGTGAGTGTGTGTGAGTGTATTGTGTGTGTCTGTGTGTCTGTGTGTGTGTCTGTGTGTGAGTGTATTGTGTGTGTGTGTGTGTGTGTGTGTGTGTCTGTGGGCGCGGGAGCACCTGCCTATGGAAGCGTGCTCCCTGAGTCCGGGGGCCTCACGTGGGCTCCCCGCTTCAGGAACGGAGAGCCGGGCTCTGGGGTGGGTGTGAGCACAGTGACACCTGCTCCGCCTGGGAGCCCAGCGCCTGTGGGAGGGACCCCCCTGGGCCGGGGGTCCAGCCCCTTTCCTGGCCCTGTTCTCTAGCCGCGAGGACGTGTCTTGGTGCCGAGGTCTGGTGGGCGTCGAGTCGGGGGCTGACACCCCCCTTCTTCGGTGCCCTGGCCCTCCAGACCCAGAGGGCCTGTTAACGCCGCGTCCGTCTCTGAGAGGCAAGGCCCAGGCCTGGCCGGCTCCCCTTCCTCCCCGGAAGGCCTTTAAGGGACCCACTCAAGGCAGAGAGGTCCGGGTGCCTGACGCTCGGGCAGTGGGCACGTGGACCGGATGGGGCGATGCCTCCACGTGCCGTGGGCAGTGTGCCCGCCTGGGAGTGGCGTGGTGGCTCCGTGGGGGTTTGAGGAAGGGTCCTGGAGTTGGGGCTCTGGTGGTCTTGGTGTCTGAGAGGTGCGGGGATGACATTTCTGAAGGGCAGCTTTCGGGGTGGGTGGGGGTGTATGGAGGCCAGGGCCAGCCCTGTCCCGGGGTCTGAGGGCCGCCGGGGCTCTGGGCTGGGCGATGCCCTACAAATAAGGCAGGAGGCTCCCAGAGGAACAAGGCTCAGTCCACCTGCCCAGCCCAGCAGCGCCCCCTCCTGGTCTGATCAACTCCCGCGCATACCCCACACCTGGGAGTGCCCACCTGGGCGTGCCCGCCCACTCGGCCCGGGGTGCTTGCTGACGGGGTCGTGCCAATGGTCCGCTTGTCTTCACCCCTCTTCTTCTCTCTTCTTTGCTTGCTGCTGGCAGCTGGACCCCGAGGCCGCCTCTCCTGCCCACAGCCAGGTAGGGTGCTCCTGTCCCCCCCAGGAGCCCTCCACCTCCTCCGGCGACCACCTGCCACCCCCGGCCTGCTCCTGGGCCGGCGTCTGTGCTCGGGCCTCCTGCTGGAGCGTAAGGCCTCCTTCCCCCCTGGTCCCCCCTGTGGGCTGGCGGGTCCTCCGGGAGGCAGTGCTGAGAGCTGGAGACGGGCGGCTTCGTGTCAGGCCCTTGGGGGAGAGTCCGGACCCAGTGTCACCACTTGAGTTTGGCTTCTGTGGTCCACGGTCCTTAGCCGCTGGAGACCCCGGGTTTTGGTTTCTGGGTGTCTCAGTTCTGCTCACTCTGGGTAGCTGAAAAGGCTCAATCCCACCCCCCAACGCCCTCCTCTACCCCTCCAGTCCCCATCCCAAGCCTGACGATGCAGCATTCTCTGTCTCCACCTGCTGGGCAATGTGGGAAACCCACCTCCGAATTAGCTCTAAAGGAGTTAGTTATAGGCCATGTGGCCCTGTGACGTCACCTCATACATCCGTCTTCAAACACTGGACTCGTAGAACGTGCCCATTCAAGACAAAGGTTTCGCCCGCCTCCTGCGATTTTTAAAAAGACACCACGTACAACATTATTTTGTGTTATGAAATTACATTTCTTCAGATATAACAAGCTAACCATTTTTTTTTAATGTCTTCACGTCACTGAAGCTATAGGTACCCCATAGCGACCCTCCTCACTGAAGGGTAGTTTCACTGCCATGATGACCAGGGTCTGGGGACCACTCACTGGGGTAGCCCCGCCTTCTCACTCCGTAGCTGGGCATAGGGCAGTCAGCGAGCTGGACACAGGGCAGTCGGCGAGGGAGAGCCTTCTCGGAGGCCGGACTCCAACCTGGGAGCAGAACCCAGATCTCTGTCAGCTCTAGGAAACGTGACAGAGAAAATGCTTCCTCGTGTTATGTCTTCTTATCCTTCTCGTCCCCTCACCAGGGCTCAGTATCACAGAGCAGTCAGTGGGTGTGCCCCGGGTCCCAGGAGGGTGGGGGACGCGAGCAGGCGAATTGCACCTCAGAGCTGAGGATCCTCAGAGAGCGGGGTGCAGCCGAAAGGCTGCTTCATGCCACGGGGGTGACCGTCCCCCGAGCAGGGCCCTGGATGACCTGTTGCCCCTTTGCCCACACACAGCTAGAGGATCCTGATGGGTCTGTCTCCTGTTCACTAAGCTCCCCCGGGCACCATTCCGGCCCAGCCCAAGCTTGGCAGCCCCACACCGTGCAAGTGCTTCTCTCTGATCGGTGACCACATGGGGCCTCCAGGGGCTCCCGGCCCCTCCATACCCATTCTGGTGTCCATCGGTGTGTGTCCACGCAAGTGTCTTCCCATCTCTGGCCGTGCCTTGTATGGCCTTAGCGTGTCCACCTCGGTCTGTGTGCCCACCGCCTTCTGAGGAGGCATGGGGTAGGAGCAGGGGGGCTGGCGTGGGCATCTGGGCGTCGCCCCTGCCCCGTGGGGCATCCTCTGGAGGGGAAGGCCAGGCCGAGGCCGGGACGCAGGCCCCCCTTTTCGTCCTGCTCTGGGAGGGCCTCAGGAGACGCTCCCTCCCCAGGTCCCCAGAAAATGCCCTTCCCGGCTTGGAAAGGGGGGGCCCATCGGGATGAGGGAGACGCTGGGCCCGAGAGGTCTCGGCAGCTGTGGCCCAGGGCGGGCTGTGGGCGCAGGGGACTCATCCCACAGGCTTTCCCAGGGAGCCGGGGGGAGGGCGGCCGAGGGTAGAACCCGCTGATTTGTTTTCCAGGGATCGCTCTCTCCCGGACCCACGCTCCCTGTGTGTCCACGGGCCTCAGGGCCACTAGCCCTGTGTCCTCGTCCTCAAGGCGCCCCAGGACCGCCCCTCCCTCCCAGCCTCCCCACCTTCTCCCTCTGGCACCGCTCATGTCCCTGTTCTGTGCCTGCCAGCCAACTGCCCCCCTCGCCCGGCGGCTCCTCTGGAAGCCCTCCTTCCCCTCCAGTAGCTCCTATCTCTCCCGCTGTCCTTGCCTGTTTCCCCGAACGGAGCCTGACTGTGTGCCCTTCCCCTCCCCCCGGCAGGTGAAGACGGAAGAGCAGATTGCAGCGGAGGAGGCCTGGCACGAGACGGAGAAGGTGTGGCTGGTCCATAAGGATGGCTTCTCTCTGGGTGAGCCTGGGGTGCCCAGGAGCAGACGCCCGGGCCTCGGGGGGTTCAGGGCCGGGAGAGGCCGGTGATAAAGAGCCCCAAGAGGGTAGCAACGCCTTCCCGGGGCCCACGCCTGACTGTCGCACCGCTCTGCAGCCAGCCAGCTCAAATCCCAGGAGCTCAGCCTGCCCGAGGGGAAGGTGCGCGTGAAGCTAGACCACGATGGCGCCATCCTGGACGTGGATGAGGACGACGTGGAGAAGGTGGGCCGGAGGCTGGTGGAGGGCACGGGAGGGGGGTGGGCGGAGCCGGGCAGGCCTGCCCGCGGGCGGGCGGGCGGGCGGGCGGGCGGGCGGTGCAGACAGCTTCGGCTCCTTCAGCGCCCGCCCACCCGCCCGTCCGTCCCTCCGCCCAGGCCAACGCCCCGTCCTGCGACCGCCTGGAGGACCTGGCCGCGCTGGTCTACCTCAACGAGTCCAGCGTCGTGCACACCCTGCGCCAGCGCTACGGCGCCAGCCTGCTGCACACGTACGCCGGCCCCAGCCTGCTGGTCCTCAGCCCCCGCGGGGCCCCCGCTCTGTACTCCGAGAAGGTGGGACCCCTGGGCTGCCTCGTGGGCCCACCCAGCCACCCCGGACCCCGCCTTTCCTGACCCTGCCCCCTCCCCCTCGGCATCCCACCGGGCTCCCGTCCGTCCGCTCTGTCCGTTGGCCTTGGGACGAGGTGTCCTGTCAAGGGGTGAGGACGGGAAGCCCCTCCCCCAGCCTGGCCTCGGCCCCGGAATCCCTCTGCCGCCCCGGACCGGGAAGACCCAGAGGGACGTGGACCCTGGGGGGGCGAGGGGCACCCGAGTGGCCCAGCTGAGAGCCTGCCCGCCCTCCCTGCCCCCCCCCTCCCCCGCCCCAGGTGATGCACATGTTCAAGGGGTGTCGGCGGGAGGACATGGCGCCCCACATCTACGCCGTGGCCCAGACGGCGTACAGGGCGATGCTGATGAGCCGCCAGGACCAGTCCATCGTCCTCCTGGGCGGCAGCGGCAGCGGCAAGACCACCAGCTGCCAGCACCTGGTGCAGTACCTGGCCACCATCGCGGGCAGCAGCGGGAGCAAGGTGTTTTCGGGTGAGGGCCTGGGAATGGGCCTGGGGGAGCGGGCAGGCGGGGGTGGAGGGCCCCCCCCCCCGGCGCCCCGGCCTTCCTGACGGCCCCCCGGCCTCGCCTCTCCTCTCCAGCGGACAAGTGGCAGGCCCTGTACACCCTGCTGGAGGCCTTCGGCAACAGCCCCACCACCATGAACAGCAACGCCACCCGCTTCTCCCAGATCCTCTCCCTGGACTTTGACCAAGCCGGCCAGGTGGCCTCGGCCTCCATTCAGGTGAGGGGGTACTCGGGGCGGCGGGAGACGGGCCTGCCTGGTTTCACGCCCTAGAGACACCAGGCTCTCTCCTGGGACTCGACCCCAACAAAAGGACCCCGGCACTGGGGCTGGCCCGCTCTGCCCGACCCCTCCCCGTCTGTTCCCTGTGCCCGCTGCCCTGGCTGGGGCGCCCCTCAGCTTCCGGCCCGGGCCCCGCCCCGCGCTCAGGGGCTTCTCTCCGGCGGGGTTCACCCCCGGGGAAGGCCGGCCTGTCCGCAAAGGAAGGCCCTGCCCACAGCCAACTCCCTTCCTCCCTTCCTCGCTGAACGGAATCTCTCCCCACAACGTGTCCAGCTTCCCGAGAGGGCTGTGCCGAGGGAGTAGGCAGAGGGGCGGTGTCCTCCGTGAGCTGGGCCTGTCTCCTTTTTATTTTAAAAAAAATATATTTTATTGATTTTTTTACAGAGAGGAAGAGAGAGGGATAGAGAGCTAGAAACATCAATGAGAGAGAATCATCGATAAGCTGCCTCTTGCACACCCCCCACTGGGGATGTGCCCGCAACCAAGGTACATGCCCTTGACCGGAATCGAACCTGGGACTTTTCAGTCCGCAGGCCAACGCTCTACCACTGAGCCAAACCGGTCTTGGCTGGGCCTGTCTCCTTGTCTCCCCCTCTTCCCCCCGCCCACACACACACACACACACACACACACACACACACACTGGTTTCTGCCTGGGTTTGCCCCGGAGGGGGTCTGGCCTCCGGTTGAGCCCCCGGAGGTTGGCCAGCGGCCACTTGTTCCGTGGGCCCAACCCCTCGGCCGTGGGGGGGAGCAGCATCTCCGGGCACCACCCTCCTTTGCCCACACCCTCCCTGCCGCACGCAGACGATGCTTCTGGAGAAGCTGCGCGTGGCCCGGCGCCCGGCCGGCGAGGCCACCTTCAACGTCTTCTACTACCTGCTGGCCTGCGGGGACGGCGCCCTCAGGTGAGAGGGGACAGAGGGAGCGGGAGGGAGCTCTGGGCTCCAGCCCCCTGAGCGTGCCCAGACCTTGCCACTCGGTTGCACCCGTGCCGCTTGCTTATCGCCAGGCCCTGAGGGCGACGAGGTGGAGGAGCCAAGGCCCTGCCCAGCAGGAACTCCCTTTTCCCGGGCACCGGGGCCTGGCTGTGTGTGAGGGGCACAGGGAACCCCGCAGTGTCCCCAGTGCTTAGCTAGCGTCTCTGCTGAGCCAGACCTAGAGAGAAAGCACCCGGGATACAGGTGGTCAGGAACCGCGGCCTGCGGTCACACCAGCTGTAGGGGGCTGAGCTGGTCCACAAGCCTAACCCAGGGGTGGGCAAACTTTTTGACTCGAGGGCCACCATGGGTTCTTAAACTGGACCGGAGGGCCGGAACAAAGGCAACCTGACCATGCTGGCACTCTCATCTTGGGCTGCTGGTGAAGGAGCGGAGGGGAGAGCAAGGGAACCCTCTGCTCTTTCGGCTCCGTGGGCCATAGTTTGCCCACGACTGGCTAACCCCTTTCCAGTGCCCTCCCTCGAAGCTGGCCCTCCTGCGCCCAGGCTGGCTCCTCTGCCAGGCTCTTCCCTTGAGGCCTTCAGACTCTCTGTCGGTGTTCGAGGAAAAGAGGATAAATGATGAGGCTGGGCGCCCAGCCTTTGGGCATTTCCTCTCTAGCTCTTCTTGCCAGGGAGGGCACAGACTCTGTCCTGCGGGGCTCGCCCTTCAGACAGGTTTCCTGCCCCCCCACCCCCCCACCTCCCAGGGGTCTGGCCTGACGCTCGGCACCACAGCGTCTCTGGTGACCGGTGCCGGGGAGACTGGCACCCTGACCAGGCAGCCGGCCAATCGGGGAAGGCGGCGGCAGCTGGCCCGGCAGGAGGGCATGGTGGGCCGACAGGACGGAGTCTGGAGGCCCAGTCTGTCTGTCTCCACACGGGAAGGGAGGCGGCCTTGGCACGGGGACCAGGCGCTGTGCTGACGCCTCCTTTGCGCCCCTAGGACAGAGCTCCACCTGAACCACTTGTCGGAGAACAATGTGTTCGGGATTGTGCCCCTGGCCAAGGTGAGGGGCCTGTGGGGGCTGGGGTGACAGCCCTGGGCCTTGGGGGTAACAAAGAAGCCTCCAATACCTAGCCGGTGTGGCTCAGCGGGTTGGGGCATCGTCCCTTACACCGAAAGGTTCCTGGTTCAGCTCCCGGTGAGGGCGTGCATGGGAAGGCAACCAGTCGATGTTCCTCTCTCTCTCTCTCTCTCTCTCTCTCTCTCTCTCTCTCTCTCTCTCTCTCTTTTCCCCTCTCGAAAATCAGTTAGCACATCCTGGGGTGAGGATTGAGCACAGGAAGGAGCAGCCTCCCATGCGTCGCAGGGCCCCGTGGGCATAGCAGGAGCCCGGCTCCAGCTGGGTGGCTCTCCCCTAGCCTCGCTCTCCCTGGGGGTATGGGGTCTGCTGCGGGGGGGTGTGGGGGATCAGGCAGCCCCTCTGAGACCCTGTGCCCGTGTGCCCCTCTGCCCCTGCAGCCGGAGGAGAAGCAGAAGGCAGCCCAGCAGTTCAGTAAGCTGCAGGCGGCCATGAAGGTGCTGGGCATCTCCCCCGACGAGCAGAAAGCCTGCTGGCTCGTCCTGGCCGCCATCTACCACCTGGGGGCCGCGGGAGCCACCAAAGGTAACCCGCCGTGGGCCCCCCCCCCTGCCCCCGCTCCAGCCTGTCGCCCCAGAGACCTTTGGGGGACCTTGCCCAGCCCAGACTCCTCTGTTATCAGACAACCCTCTTTCACTGTGCCTCTTCCAGTCCCCCCCCCCCCCCCCGCCCACATCAGAGCAGAAGGCTCCCGACACCCGGAGAAGCATCTCTGCCAATGATGGCCAGAGCCCTGGATGTAGGAGGCAGTGCGGGGAGCACTGTGAAAGCGGGGGGCCTGGGGGCTTAGAGGCCCTGACTCAGAGCAGCCCCCCGGAATAACTCTCCTTCTTGTTCCCTTTCCGACAGAGGCCCCCGAGGAGCAAGAGGGTAACTGGCCTCGGCCCCTCCCTGGGGTGTCGGGGCCCCCTGGCCCCCTCCTGGTGCTTGCCCTGGGCTCTCTCTGGGGGCTGGGCTTGTTCTGTTGTAATGAGGGCACTGGCCTGGGAGAGACCTCGGGGTTGAGGCGGTGAGGGCGCCTGCTGGCTGTGGGCTTCTTAGAGTCCCCCCCAAATACCTGCTTCTGCAACCAGTTTTGCAACCTGTTTTGCAACCAGATCTTGGAAGCCCTCACGGTGCCCGCCGTGGGGGTGCAGGTGGGGTAGGGTGTTTCCCGGGGTTTTTCCCAAGGCCAGTTTTCCCGGAGTCTACCCTTCTCTCCACGGGTTTGGTAGCAGGCTTCTTCCTCTTGCATGTCGGGGTGAAGGCCACTAGGGGGCAGCAAGCACCACGGTAACCAACGGGCTGCAGTTTCGGCACTTGCGCTTGGGGGCTTGTGAATGGCTAGAGCTCGGCCTGGCTTGGAAACTCGCTGCCTTCCTCTGAGATTACACTGATGGGCGGCGGGCACTCGGAGCACCTCTTCACCTCTCTCTCCTCCGGGTTAGGGGGAGGGGAGCCTCCGGACAGCACCTGTGGGTTTGGCTTTATCTTCCTTCGGGATGTGAAGGGCTGCAGGCTGCTCAGCAGGAGCGAGGAAGCGCGGGTGTGGGGGGGGGGGGGGTGTTCGTGGAAGCCACAGGCGTCCAGGTGTTAGACTCCTTGTGATCCCAGCAGGCGGCGTCGCCACCAAAAAGGAAGCAGGCTCTGTTTTGGTCTCCAAACTGTAGGCCGCCAGGCCGGTGGCTGGCTGTGTCTTAAGGAAGTTCCTTCATTCTGAGGAGGTGACAAACCCAGGTTTCCTATAACCAGCCCTACTCAGTGCTCACTGCGCGTCCAGAGCTCTGGGTGTGGAGCACGTGGACCTATCTTGTGAGCAGGGTCTGTTACCTCCTCAGAGCTTCCAGGGGGATTGGAGGCTGAGGGGAGAGAGAAGTGTGTGTGTGTGTGTGTGTGTGTGTGTGTGTGTGTGTGTGAGAGAGAGAGAGAGAGAGAGAGAGAGAGAGAGAGGCAGGGATTGTCTTTGGAGGTTCTTGTGTGTGTGTGTGTCAGTGCGATTACATACTCCTTGGAGATTGTGAGTGCGCGCGTGTGTCTGTGTTCCCGAGTCTGAACGTGGCTGTGTTTTCCTGCCCGCTCCTCCTCACAAACCCCCGCCCCCCGCCACCCCTCCCCGTGGGCCTGGCGGGCTCCGTTGATGACTGTTTGCTAACATGCTGTTTTTCTTTGCATGCTGCATGCTGGTCCTTTGCCTTACAGAAGCGGCTGAAGGTAAAACCTTGTTTCTTGTTAGCGTTCCCTAATTGCCGTGATTAGACACAGATTGGCTGAGGCACTTCTGTCTGCGTGGGCTGCTTTCTTTCCTCCGAGGCTGCCTCATATCCCCACTGCTGGGCCCCGGGTGGGTGTTCGTGGTCTTCCCTGGCAGATGCCCGGAGGTAAGAGGGAGGAGAGTCCTGATGCGTTCAGGGAAGGGAAAGCATGGTTACCCCCTCATGACCTGTCCCCCCCTGAGGCACAGGTGTGTCTCGGGGCTCATCCTCTGACTGCATTTCCCCACGTGGATACCCGGGAGCCGAGCCCTGAACGGATGTTGGAAGCTGACAGGATGCCCTCTGGTGGCTGCGGGGTGTATTACCTCTTTCAGGACCTGCTCATTCCCTCCATCCCCCCCATGGACACAGGAAGCTGGCAGTTGCTGGCTGTCCTTGTTTTGCCTGAAGCCCATCTGGTGTCATCTGGGCTGGTTTTTTGCCTCTGGAAGATGCCTACTCCCCTGTCCAGTGGGAACAAGGGAGCCCAAGGGCATCACATGGCCGTGAGGAGGAAGACCCAGGACACCTGATGGTTCTTTCTACCCCGCAGCTGGGCGCAAGCAGTTTGCCCGCCACGAGTGGGCCCAGAAGGCCGCGTACCTGCTGGGCTGCAGCCTGGAGGAGCTCTCCTCGTCCATCTTCAAGCACCAGCACAAGGGCGGCGCCCTGCAGCGCTCCACCTCCTTCCGCCAGGGCCCCGAGGAGAGCGGCCTGGGAGACGGTACGGGTAGGTACCCCGAGCCCCTTGGCGGGTGAATGTCCTCGGGAGGCTTCATCCACGGCTCTCTCTGCCATGGGGAGACTGCTGGGGTGACTGGAACTTCCATCTGGGGGAAAGGAAGCCCCAAGACCCCTGCTGACTTGGCCCTGGGTAGGGAGGGGGCATGCCGGGGAGGGGGGATCCCAGGGAGCCGGAGACTCAGCTGATGCTCTTCCCCCGCAGGCCCCAAACTGAGTGCGCTGGAGTGCTTAGAGGGCATGGCGTCCGGCCTCTACAGCGAGCTCTTCACCCTGCTTGTCTCTCTGGTGAACAGGTGAGTGCCAGGCAGGAGGGCCAGGAGCTCACGGGGCTTCCTGCCTTGACCAAGGTGGGGTAGAAGCCTCCGTGCGTGCCTTGTGTGATTGCCGAGGCAGAGCCATCTTCCACCAGCAGAGGGCCCCGCGTCCTCATAGGCCAAGGGAGGCACGCCCTCCCCAGCAGGGTCTTCTTGGGCAGGCGCGCGGGGATGGATGGGAGCTTGCGTGGGGCAGGGCAGGGCTGGGCCGCCAGTGGGGGCTGTTCGGAGGTCCTGCCTGAGCCAGCTCTGATCCAGCCTCTCCCCCCGTGAAGGGCTCTCAAGTCCAGCCAGCACTCGCTCTGCTCTATGATGATTGTGGACACCCCGGGCTTCCAGAACCCTGAGCTGGGCGGGGCGGCCCGAGGAGCCTCCTTTGAGGAGCTGTGCCACAACTACGCCCAGGACCGGCTGCAGAAGCTCTTCCACGAGCGCACTTTTGTGCAGGAGCTGGAGAGATACAAGGAGGTAGCCCTTGACCTCGGCCCCTCGGGGAGGGCACCTGTGGATGAGGGGACGAACCACCTTCCCCGCTGGCTGCTCCTTCCCAGCTTTTACGCTCTTGTCATTTCTGTCCACCCGTGCCCTCTGGCCTACGCCTCTTTTCTTGCCCACGCTACATCCCATGGGGTGTTAAGGAATGAGTGCAGTTTGCTCCCCAAGAACTGAAGCTGGGTTCAGGGTGCCGGGAGCCCTTTCTTGCCCTCCTTTAAGGTGCCACCTAAGCCCTGGGATCGCCACTGTGCGTTGGGCCTGGCCTTCCCTGTCTCCTGGCCTGTTAAGATGGTGACTGATCATTGGGGCCCCTTCACAAAAGGGTGTCCTGGGTGAGGCGAGATCTAGAAATCCCGCCTCACGTGGAGGTGAGGGATATTGATCCTGGGGATCAGAGAAGATTCAGGAGGAAGAGGACAGTTGTCTTCAAGTGTAAGGATGAGTGTGAAACGGAAAGGCTTACTCCTCAGAGTCCACTCAACGGGTGTGAATAGCAGAAATAGGTGACGTTAGCTCAGAGTGAAAGGAGGGTAGAAGGGTTTCAGTTGTCCCCGGCACGAGGTGCCTCGGGAGGCAGTGAGCATTGTCACTCGGGCTGCTAGAGGGCGCTCCTGCGTGGGACAGGAGGTCAGACTGCTGACCTCACCTGCTCGCAGAGCTGCGCCCGCACGTGGCCCTGTGCTTACTACGCTCCGCCTTCCTTCCCAGGAGAACATCGAGCTGGCGTTTGACGACTTGGAGCCGGCCACGGACGATGCTGTGTCTGCCGTGGACCAAGCCTCCCATCAGTCCCTGGTAGGCGTTCCAGCGAGGCCCTGGGCCTGCCTTCTCTCTCCTCTCCCGTTCCTCTTCCTCTGTAGGACCCTCCCTGTATGAGCTGTTGCCCGTGCGCCCCTGGGTGCTGAGGGGAGGGCCAGCAGTCAGGCCCGGGCACCAAGCACTTTAGAGCTGCGGTCCCCGCCCCTCCCTCACCCCTCGGCCAGTTTGGCCAGGAAGGTAGCCCTTTCTCCTGCCTCAGCCCCTGGGTGTCTGAGCCAGTCAGGAAGGCGTACCTCCTCTCTTAACAGCCCAGCGTAGCCCTGTCTGTCCTGGGCCTGCCTGAGCCTCAGGTCCTCCTAGGTGGCGAGGGCCTGGCTGGACTCAAAGGACAGAGTCCTTCTCCCCCACTGTCCCCAAGGAGAAGACTGATGCTCCTGGCAGAGTGGGGTGAAGAGGCAGCATTGCACCCGAACAGGGAAAATGGCGCCCAGCTCTAGACGCCCACTGAGGGCCGTGTGGACATGAGCTCTGTCGCCCTTGGGACTAGTGTCTTGGGTGCCTTGTTGCCTGGGGACTGGCTGGCCTGAAGAGCACTTGGCACTTGGTGATGACCTTCGATTAGAGAAGCCACCTAAGGCTTCTACTGGGGAACCGACATCTTTGCTAGGCTTGCTGATCTCCGTCCTCTGCTTCAAGTCCTGTCTCCCTCTCCTTCTTCCTTGTGGGAAGGCCCCGTGGGCTAGCAAGCGAGTGGAGCTCAGAGAGAGTGAATGTCCCCCCAGGACAAATGCCTAAAGTGTCCAAGATTCACATCCCCCCAGGGAAGCTGGCGTTTCCCCGGCACCTGATTCTCCCGAGGGGGCCTCCCTCCCGTACCTCTGCCATTCCCTTGAGTATGAGGGACAGTCCGTGTGGCTTCGGAGCGGCAGTGGGTCAGACAGCAAATTTGGAAGGGGGTTGGCCGTTCTTTTCCTTCTTTGCTCTTCCCATCTGATGGGCCTTGGCATCGCGATGAGGGCCCCTTAGTGCCCGGCCTGCCGCTCGCCATCTGATGACTCCATCGCTCACTCCTGCTGGCAGCTCTAGCCCCTCTGGGGCCGTAGCTGCTCTTCAGTCCTGGGTCACCTCGTGGTGATCACACTGGCTCCCTTGCGCAGCTTCAGGGAGGAGAGGGAGGCGGCTGGGGTCAAAGAGGGAAAGGGCATCTCTCTTCGTTCTCTCTCTCTCTCTCTTTGTTTAATATATTTTATTGATTTTTAACAGAGAGGAAGGGAGAGGGATAGAAAACTAGAAACATCGATGAGAGAGAAACATCAACCAGCCGCCTCCTGCACACCCCCTACTGGGGATGTGCCCGCAACCAAGGTACATGCCCTTGACTGGAATCGAACCCAGGACCCTTCAGTCTGCAGACCGACGCTCTATCCACTGAGCCAAACCGGTCTCAGCTCTCTTCGTTCTCTTATCCCCCCAGTCCCTACAGTCCAGGCCAGCATGGGAGTGGGGAAAGTTCAGTCCTCCGTGCTTGAGGAAGACTTGGAAATTCCATTGGAAAGTTACCCTCAGACCGGATGTGGCCACAGAGGGAGTTTGCTTGGCTTCCGTGGGGTGTGAGAAATCAGACTTCAGTCTTTCCACCTTCTCTGGAAACGCTGGAGGATTTGGGGACGCTGGGCTCCGGCCGGCCTCCATCTGCCCACGTGGGCCTTCCCACCCACGAAGTCACGTGTCTTACGCTTTCCACTCTTGCGTCTGTGACTCTGCAGTGACCCCACCTGCAGCGCCCTGGGTGCGCCTCGCTGAGGTTAGCCCCGCAGCCGTCACCATGGACAGCGTCCTGTCGGCCCCGCGCTGCGCCCAGAGCCTCGCGGGCCGGGAGGTGGTGCCTGGGGAGTGACTGCGGCCCGAGGCCCTCGCAGACCCCGTGAGGCCTGCGAGAGGATGAGGGTGGAGGCGAGCCTCTGGGAGTGAGTGTGGCTTAGCGAGAAGCCTTCGGTCTTCGGTGACGTTGGGCGCCGATTCTCTCTCTCTCTCTCTCTCTCTCTCTCTCTCTCTCTTTCTCTGGCCTCTGCCTGGCCTCCTCTTTCTCCTCTCTGCCCGCCTGCTCCACAAGGTGTCAGCAGTGAGGGGCGGGAGCCGCTGTGTGTGTGCGGTGTGCGTGTGTAGGTGTGCGTGTGTATGCGTGTACGTGTGCAGCATAGTGACAGCGTGTGGGCAGGGACCGGGCACTGGCTCCTTCCCCACAGCGCCGTGTGACGGTGGGATTCCTCCGCTTCTCCGTAGGTCCGCTCATTGGCCCGCACGGACGAGGCCAGGGGCCTGCTGTGGCTGCTAGAGGAGGAGGCTCTGGTGCCGGGGGCCTCTGAGGAGGCCCTCCTGGAACGCCTTTTTTCCTACTACGGCCCCCAGGAAGGGGACAAAAAAGGTAGGTGGTACCCCTGGAGGGCGGCTCCTCTACGTCCTCTCCGGGGGACCCACCTGTGTGGCTCCAGGCGGCACTGAGTCCCCGGACTCTGTGGAGCCGGCGCCCCGACGGTGTGAACCTTGCATCTCCCCACCCTCAGGCCAGAGCCCCCTCCTGCGCAGCAGCAAACCGCGCCATTTTCTCCTGGGCCACAGCCATGGCACCAACTGGGTGGAGTACAATGTGGCTGGCTGGCTGAGCTACACCAAGCAGAACCCGGCTACCCAGAATGCACCCCGGCTCCTGCAGGACTCCCAGAAGTAAGAAGACCGCTCGCTCTGCCCGCGCCCCACTCCCCAAGGCTGTGTTGGGCCCCCTGGTCAGAGGCCTCCTTCCCCAGCAGGGCAGACGCCCTCTGCTTCCTGAGAGACAAGAGCCACGGCTAGTTGAGGCCGTGGGGGTGGGCTCCTGCCAGAGTTGCGGTGGGGACAGACAAGGTTGGAGGGACCTATAGGTATTCGGGGGGGGGGAGGATTTTGTGTGTATTTAAAAAAATATTTTTATTGACTTTAGGGAAGAAGGGAGAGGGAGAGAGAGATAGAGACATCAATGATGAGAGAATCATTGATCAGCTGCTCCTGCATGCTCCCTACTGGGGAGAGAGCCCGCAACCCAGGCATGTGCCCTGACCGGGGGGATTGAAACGTGAACTCCTGGTTCATGGGTCAATGTCCAACCACTGAGCCACGCCAGCCGGGCTTATTTATTTGTTATTTATTTATTCTGGGGGGGAGCTATAATTTTAGATTTGACTAACACCCCCCGCATTCTTCACAGCAGGCAGGCATAGCCTCGGAAACCTCTCAGGTGTATAATCCCTGCCATCCACTCATTTACCTAACAGATAATTATGGCCTTTGCTCTTACCATGGCCTCCAGGAGGGTGACAACAAAGGTAGGTGGCGCCCCCTGGAGGAAGTAGAGGAGCCGCCCTCCAGGGGTGCCACCTGCCTTTTAAAATTTTTTTTAATTTTATTTATTTTTTTACAGAGAGGAAGGGAGAGAGATAGAGAGCTAGAAACATCAATGAGAGAGAAACACCGACCAGCTGCCTCTTGCACACCCCCTAACGGGCATGTGCCCGCAACCAATGTACATGCCCTTGACGGGAATCGAACCCGGGACCTTTCAGTCTGCAGATCGACGCTCTACCACTGAGCCAAACCGGTTTCGGCCCACCTACCTTTTTTTGTCACCCTCCTGGGGGCCATAGTAAGAGCAAAGGCAATCATTATCTGTTAGGTAAATGAGTGGACGGCAGGGATTATACACCCGAGACGGAGTAAACCACAAATCCCCGCCCTTATGGAGTTTACATTCCAGGGAGACAGTGACGTAATAGATTGTGTCTTCTGTTAGGAGATGTTGGGCTCCACTGTCTTCTGCTGCATGGGCACCCTCCCCCCGCCCCCTGCCCCGCCCTGTCTAGCGACAGAGAACAGGTTGCCCGCTCTGTCCACTCCCTGGCCACCCCTCCCTCGGCTGCTGCCCACCCTGGCTTTGTCTTCTCACTATTCAGAGATTTCTCTCACCGGGGGCGGGGCACACAGCCCCAGCCAGGGGAAGCCAGGCCCCCGGCCAGGATGGTGCGGGGGGCGGGGGGTGGTCTGGCTTCTTCCTAGGAGCTCAGAGGAGGAACGGCCTCTACTGCTCGGTGAAGGTGACCTCTTTCCCGCCTCTGCCGTCCCTCCTCTTGGCAGGAAAATCATCAGCAACCTGTTCCTGGGCCGGGCGGGCGGCGCCACGGTGCTCTCCGGCTCCGTCGCGGGCCTGGAGGGGGGCTCGCAGCTGGCGCTGCGCCGGGCCACCAGCATGCGGAAGACCTTCACCACGGGCATGGCGGCCGTCAAGAAGAAGTCGCTGTGCATCCAGATCAAGCTGCAGGTGGTGAGTGTGCCGGCCCAGGCCTGGTGCCCCTCCTCACCCCGGGCTACGGGTAGCCGGGCCTTCTGCACTGACACGCTCGAGTCACCCAGGGCCCACTCTGCGTCCCGCGTGGACTGGATTGGTGCTGGTGGGGTCCCCTTTTTCAGTGCCACTGCCTGAGTGGCAACTCAGACTAGTTTTTTGTTGGTGGTGGTGGTGGTTTAAATATTTTTTAAAAATATATTTTATTGATTTTTTTACAGAGAGGAAGGGAGAGGGATAGAGAGCTAGAAACGTCGATGAGAGAGAAACATTGACCAGCTGCCTCTTGCACACCTCCCACCAGGGATGTGCCCGCAACCAAGGTACATGCCCTTGACCGGAATCGAACCCGGGACCTTCCAGTCCGCAGGCTGACGCTCTATCCACTGAGCCAAACCAGTTTCGGCTGGTTTAAATATCTTTATTGATTTCAGAGAGGAAGGGAGTGAGAGAGAGAGAGAGAAACATCAATGATGAGAGAGAATCATGGAACAGCTGCCTCCTGCGCGCCCTGCACGCTGGGGATTGAGCCCACAACCCGGGCACATGCCCTTGACCAGAACTGAACCCGAGACCCTTCAGTCTGCAGGCCGACGCTCTGTCCGCTGAGCCAGACCTGCTAGGGCGGTCACTCAGGTCTATAAAGGCAGTTAGTTACCCAGGCTCGGCACGTCCTAGGCCAGTGGTCGGCAAACGCATCCGTCCACAGAGCCAAATATCAACAGCACAACGATGGCCATTTCTCTGGAGAGCCACGTTTTTTTTTAAGACTTAGACTTCTTCTAACGCCAGGTCTTCAACATAGACTCGCCCAGGCCATGGCATTTTTTTGTGGAAGAGCCACGCTCCAGGGGCCAAAGAGCCGCGTGTGGCTCTTGAGCTGCAGTGTGCTGACCACGGTCCCAGGCGGTGGCGGGGCACCTGCCAGCCCTCGGGGCGTGGAGACGCCGGAGCCAGCGCCCTGAGGGCCGTCCCTTCCCCTCTGGCAGGATGCCCTCATCGACACCATCAAGAAGTCGAAGCTGCATTTCGTGCACTGCTTCCTGCCCGTGGCCGAGGGCTGGGCCGGGGAGCCGCGGTCCGCCTCCTCCCGCCGCGTCAGCAGCAGCAGCGAGCTGGACCTGCCGCCGGGAGACCCCTGCGAGGCTGGGCTGCTGCAGCTGGACGTGCCCCTGCTCCGCGCCCAGCTCCGCGGCTCCCGCCTGCTGGACGCCATGCGCATGTACCGCCAAGGTAGGGTCTCCTGCGCGCCCAGCCCCCCTTTCCCGGAGCCGCCTCCGCCCCTCCCCGTCTCTCCCAGGGGGCCCCTGGGCTGAGAGGGTGCGGCTCCCTCCCCTCCCGCCTCCAGCCCGCCCTTGGTCTCTCTTCTGCCCCAGCGCCTCCTCTCTGGGATCTCGCCTCACCTTCTAGCCCGCTGTGCTCCTTTCTCTTTCTTTCCACTCTGCTGGCTCCTCTCTTCTGCCTCTCCCTTCCATATCCCTGTCTTCTTCACCCGCCCCTGACCCCCCACCCCACATGCCTGGTACCCGGATCTCCATCCTCTCCCCGTCCCTGCTTTGGATGGTCACCTCTGCCTGCCCACAGCAGCAGATGCCTCATGGGACCATCTGCTCCGTGAGGGTACCCACCTCCGAGAGCAGGCTGGCGCTGGGTTAGCCCGTCCCCCAGTGAGAAATGAGGTGCTGGTCATAGTTAACATCCACAGTGTGTTTACGGGGGGGCCAGGCACTGTTCCAAAGCCATCACACACACACTAACGCGTTCAGCGCGTGGAGGCAGAGCTGCGCGGCCTCGTGCCACGTGGGTAGTGTTACCCGCCCCCGACGAGGAGACCGGCGCTCAGAGAGGTCCAGCGGCTTGCCCAGCGTCACACAGCTCGTGAGTGGCAGAGTGGGATCTGACCCAGGCGGACCGGCTTCCCGGTTTCATGCCTCTCCAGTAGGGTTTCGTTTGTCGGAGACGTGACGAATGGCCAGGTTTCTGCCCGTTTCCCTTAGCGAGAGGAGCAGGCAGCCAGGGTCCCCCCCACCCACAGCCAGGGTCCCCCCCACACCCACAGCCAGGTCCCCTGGAGGCATCCTCACGGGCACCGCCACTTTCCCCCCCCCCGGCAGCCACGCCAGGGAACCGGCTCCCTGCTCTGCTCTAAATAAATCATCGATCCGTCCCCGCGTCTTGATATGGAGTTGGTGTTTATTATTTCAAAACCAGATTGTTACCGCTCTGAACAAAAATCAATGTGCTTTACTCAAACAAGCAGATCGATGAGGCCAGCCGCCGCGGGGGGGGGGGCGGCGGGGGGCGGGGGGGCCCTCCCCTCGGCCCCCAGCCACCATCGATAGCGCTGATGATTAATTAAGACGCCAGGCGTCCGGACCTGCTATCCCGGCCCATCAATTTAATTGCAGTTCAGATACAATCAATAGCTCACTTTGTCTCGGCCCCTCCGCGGCCCCCGCCTCCTGTTTCAATTATCAGGCACATGCATCAGCCTCGTCTCCCAGTTGGAGGCCTTCCCGGAGCCGGCGAGGCCTGGCTGCCGGACGGAGCCCGGGCTCGGAGTCCAGCTCTGCCTCCAGCCAGAGCAGTCGGTGATCTCCGGCAGCCGGCCCTCCGCCTCTCGGGCCTCAGTTTCCATGTCCGGAAGATGAGCTGTGTCTGGTTTTCACACCCTTTCCAGTTTGAAATTCCACGATTCTGTAGAAGTTGGTTTCTTGGTCCTCTATGGCAGTGGTCGGCATATTGCAGCTCGCAAGCCACATGCGGCTCTTTGGACCCTTGAGTGTTCTAACGTCACTTCTTCAAAATAGAACTGCCCAGGCCGAAAACCGATTTCTGCGCGTGGGCCACGAAGTTTTGCCCTCTGGTATGCACGTGGTATTTTGTGGAAGAGCCACACTCAAGGGGCCACAGAGCCGCATGTGGCTCGCGAGCCGCGGTTTGCCGACCACTGCGCTACGATGGGCTCTGGTCTCTTCGGGTGAGTCCGGGGAACCTCCCGCTGGCCACCATCCTGACCTTGCTCCAAACCGGAAGCCACCTCACCCCTTGTCCTGACCTCAAGACAGTAAGGGCACCTCTGTGAGAGGTCACACTCGCTAGGGAAAGAGCACCTCCAAGTCTTTTTGGTCACGTAGCCCAGGACTCAAGGTCAAGATGGGGGTAGGGGGGGAGCCCTTCCCGCATCCAGCTTCGGTAGACTGAGGAAAGGAGCCATCCAGTGAGTCAAGCTTTCTACGTAGTTTCTCATTCATTGACTACCCTGCTAGATGTGTGGTCGGCCCCCATTTAAAGATCAGGAACCCAGGGGCTCAGAGAGGCCTCATGACCCATCTAAGGTCACATGATACCAGGAGCCACGGCCAGGGTTCCACCCCCAAGCTCTTGGCTGTTTCTCTCAGCTTCTCTCTAATGCCCTATTCTCTCTCTCTCTCTCTCTCTCTCTCTCTCTCTCTCTCTCTCTCTCTTTCTCTCTCTCCTTATTAAGTCCTCAAGACATTGTCCTCTGGGTCATGACAGTCGTGGGTTGGGGGGCTGGAGAGCGTCTTAGAGGCCATCTGGCTTTTATAGCATTCCTTCCAGGTGGTCAGCCGCCCCCCATGCGCGCCCCTCGCGGACAGGCAACTTGCTTCCTTCCAGAAGAACCTGTTCCCCTTCTAAACCTTGTCATGCCGCCGTAGGGCAGCCCGGGATGTCCTCTCGGCTCCCTGTCCCTCGCCCCGGCCTCCTGCCTCTCCGCTCTCTCCTTTCCTGGGCTCTCCTGCCCCCGCCACGTCTTCCCCTGCGGGGGACCCTCCCACCAGTGCGTGGGCGCCGTGGCTGTGGGGGTGGGGGGGGGGCAGGGGAGGCGCTGAGGGGCCTGGCCCTGGGCTGCTCTCCCTCTAGGTTACCCGGACCACATGGTGTTTTCCGAGTTCCGCCGCCGCTTTGACGTCCTGGCCCCACACCTGACCAAGAAGCACGGGCGCAACTACATCGTCGTGGATGAGAGGCGGGTAGGTCTGGGCCCCCTTGTCTCAGCTCAGAGCCCTCTGAGCAGCCACCCTTCCTTCCCTGGAGAGGCCTGGCCTGGCCCTTGCTCAGGCTCCTGGTTTGGGCCGTCCAGAATGAGGGCAGGGCCCGGTGGCAGCCAGGCTGCGTCAGTAGGGAGAAGGTAGCCTGGGGGATGAATGGACTGCAGGAATCGGAGGCCCGAGGTGGGGTCTCTGCTGACAGTCCTTCAAGAACCTCCAGGTGCAGCCAAACCGGTTTGGCTCAGTGGATAGAGCGTCTGCGGACTGAAGGGTCCCAGGTTCGATTCCTGTCAAGGGCATGTACCTTGGTTGCGGGCACGTCCCCGTTGGGGTGTGTGCAAGAGGCAGCTGGTTGATGTTTCTCTCTCATCAACATTTCTAGCTCTCTGTCTCTCTCCCTTCCTCTCTGTTGAAAAATCAATAAGATATAAAAATAAAAATAAAAAAGAGCCTCCAGGTGCAGATGAGAGCTCACGCTTTGGTGTGCCACTGGTAGCCCCTGGCCCCGCAGCCTTGACCTCCACGTGGGAAGTCCTGCAGAGGAAGCTCTGCCAGGCTGACCTCAGGTCTCCGGGGCCCCTTGTCCACCGGGCTGGTGATTCCTGGCCGCGATGGGGATGTCCCCCTGGCATTCAGGCTGTCGCCTTGCCCCCAGAGGCAGCTCCTCGGAGAGACAGAGGGCTGCCCAGCAGAGGAATCCTCCTTCCCTGGGCTCTGCCTTAGGCACCCTGCCTGGCTGAGAGCATCCGACCTCAGGTGGCTTCCCTAAAGGGCGGGTGCTCTACAGGACGGGCAGGAAGCCCCCTCCCCCTGGTCCTGAGTCACACACAGACCCACATTCGTGGAGACCCCAGAACCTTCTCGCATCCAGGACCGGCCAGGGTCCTCCTCCGCAGTCCGGGTGTGAATGTAGACGAGCTGCCCCACAGCCCCTTCTCTCCAGCGCGTCGCCTTCCTTCCGGCCCCCCGCTCGCGGCCTCACCCCGCACCTTGCCCGCCCCGGAACCATTCCGCCTCTGAAATCCCAGCGCGGCCTTCTCTGACTTCAGCCTCCCTCCTGTGCGTCTCTCACTCTGCTCTGTCCACTGAGACCTCTCGTGTCCGGATCCCACCGCGTTCTCTCTGCTCGGCCCGTCCCCCCTCTCTTTACTTCCTTTCCCGCTCAGCCTCGCACCCTCTGGCCGCAGCTTTCTTCCCCATCCTCGGCTCTCCTGAGCCTCCCCTGGCACCTGCCTGCCCAGCCCCACCCACCCACCCTGAAGGGCCAGCGGGCGGCATCCACCCGCCTCAGTTTAGCGCTGCCACGTCGCCGTGGGAGAGAAGGGGACAACGACGTGGGCTTGAATTCCTACAGCTTCGTGGTCTCCAGCCCCAGCTGGGCCCCCGGGGTGGCAGGTTTTCCGTGTGCCCCGTCCTCGCCTGGGCCCGGTCCTAAGCTCCTTCCCTGACACTCTGCTCCCCGCCTTTCTCCTCTCATCCTCCCCGACCGCGCTCGCCCTGGGCTCCTGGCCAGCCGTCGGCCTTGCCTCTCAACGCTAAAAAAACAGAGGGTCCAACTTCCTTCTCCTCCGTCTTCTGTGCACTGCCCTCCCGGTGCCTCCTGCCTCCTGTCTGGGTGGGAGAAGCATCCCTCCCTCATCCAGGAACGTCCCCCATGGCCTCCCTGGAGATCTGCCCCCTCGGTGGTAACTCTCCTCGTCTGTTCCTTCGGCCTCTCTTCTGCCGGCTCTTCTCTCCATGGAGAAACCTCCCACGGACGTTGCTGTCAGAGAGGAGCCTCCTGTGAACTCTCTCCTGACGGACCGTTGTCTGTCTCCTGCCTGCCCTCTTCCTTCCACACTTCCTCTCCCCGCGCGTCCTCCCACCCCACCGCCCTTCCTTCCCCTACCCACGGCTGCCTGGTCCCCATCCCGGACACCCCGGGAGTGGCCTCCTTGTCTCCTCCTGCCCTTGGTGTTGCCGGAGCTCACGGGCACTTTCCTGCGCTTCTCCACAACATGCGGCTCCGTGGGCAACTCTGTTCTTGTTGAAGATCTCTGCTCAGCCCCCTCCTGGCGTGCCCTCGCCTCTCTGTTCTGTCCTTCTCAGAACTTCTGAGCTTCCTGCTTCCGTCTGCCCCTGAAACAAAGGTCTCCTCCTCCTTTGAGACTCTCTCCCTGGCCCTGTGCGTTTTCTATCCTGCGTCCTCTTCCAGGGCAACCTAATTCACACCCATCGCTTCAATTACCACATATAGATCGATGACTCCCAAATCAATAGTTCTAGCCCAGGCCTCTCTCCTCAACGCCAGACGCGCGTTTTCTATCCGGCTTATTTCTGGACTTCTCTACGGGGGTGGGTGCCTTATAGCCCCTCACACTCGGCTTATTCAAACCAAACTGGTGATATCGCCCCCCAAACCCACTCTTTCTCTTGTGCTCTCTACCTTAGAAAATGACACCGATGTCTAATTAGATACATATGTCAGAGAAAAACTTCAGAGTGTCCCTAGATTCCTTCCTCTCCTCTACCCGTCTCCAGACCTGGCAAGGCTCTATCTCCTTAACATCTCCCGTAAATCGAACCCCCACGCCCCTCCCCTCCCCTCCTCTCCCTCCCCTCGCCCTTTAGGTTAGGCTCTCTGTAACCTTCTCTCCCATGGATTATTGCAGTCACTGCCTAAGGGGGTTTCCATCATCCTCTGCCCTTCTACCAGGGACATCTCCTTCCGGTTTGGCTCAGTGGATAGAGCATCGGCCTGCGGACTGAAGGGTCCCAGGTTCGATTCCGGTCAAGGGCATGTACCTTGGTTGCGGGCACATCCCTGGTGGGAGGTGTGCAGGAGGCAGCGGATTGGTGACTCTCTCTCATCAATGTTTCCAACTCTCTATCTCTCTCCCTTTCTCTCTGTAAAAAGTCAATAAAATATTAAAAAAAAAAAAAAAGAATGCAAATCAGATCATGTCATTACCGAGAGAACCCTCCAGGACCTCTCAGATCACACAGATTCCGAGCATCCTGGCTGCTGCCCACCTCCCTAATTGTACCCTCACTGCTCCCTCTTCACTCCAAACTACACTGACTACTTTTCTCAGCGCATCCTCTTGTCTCCTGCTCCCGGGCCTTTGCTCGTGCTAGTCTCCCTGCCTGAAATGCCCTCTCCCCGACTTTGTCTGGCTAATTCTTCTTATCTAAGGACTCGGCACAATCCACACCCCCTCCGGGAAGCCTTCCAGGATCCCCCTTGGCTGACTTCGATGCCTCCTCCTCTGTGTACTTCACTAATTCACTTGTCTCACGACACCCCAAAGACCGCTTGTATCCTTTATATCCCCAGAATCTAGCAAATGCCCGACCCCGTGGAAGCCACCGGAAGTGAGTGGCTGGTGCATAGATAAGGGATTGAGTGGAAGACCAGGAGGGACTACGTGACTGGGCAGAGCCCTCTGTGGGTGGGGAGTCCCCGCGTGGGCCCATGACAGAGACCTCTCTCTCTCTCTCTCTCTCTCTCTCTCTCTCTCTCTCTCTCTCTCTCTCTCTCTCTCTCTCTCTCTCTCTCTCTCTCTCTCTGCAGGCGGTGGAGGAGCTGCTGGAGTCCCTGGACCTGGAGAAGAGCAGCTGCTGCATGGGCCTGAGCCGGGTGAGCCGTCCCCACAGGAGGGCATCGGGCCTCACTCTCCGGTCACCCTTGGCCACGTGCTGGCTGGCCCTCCCCTGCTGCCCTCCCTGCTCGGTCTCACTCCAGGAGCCTCCTGGTGCCCCTTCTGCGTCTTGCCCCCCGAGTCCCCTGGCCCACCACCCCAGCCTCTCTGGGGCCGCCCTTCCTCTCAGGCTGCCCTCGCTCGGGCGGGCGAGGGGCCAGGGATTTCGAGATTCCAGCCGCAGCAAACCTGACGTTCCTCCCTCTGAGTAACTAACTGGCTCGTTCGGTGCCGCGGACGCCTCCTTGTGATGCCGGGAGGGAGTGGGTTGGAGAGTGGCCCCGCACTTGCCCTGGGACCTGGGGTGGGGAGCGGGGAGGCCGGAGGGAGGGGGGCTGGAGGAATCGGGAAGGCGGCAGGCAGAGTGCTCTGGAGGGCAGAGCACCCTTCGGCAGGTCCTCGGGGGGGCTGCCCGGGTCCCAGGGGGGCAAGCAAGACGGGGAAAAGCTGTGCCGCCGCCGCCGCCTGCCCACGGGCCGCATTCCTCACCTGAATGGAACGTCGCCCATAAAAGGCAGGCACGCCCGGCCCGGGTGCCAGTCTGCCGCAGCGCCACGCAGGAGGGCCAGCGGGGCGTTCCTCCCGAGCGCCAGGGAGCCCTGCGTGTCTCTTCCCCGCGACAGGGAGGCTGGGCCAGCCGCGTCCACGTAGGTGCTCAGGGGCTGTCGTGGGAGGGAGGGGTGCTGGGAGGCAGACGGAGGGCTCCGGACCTGTGTGCCCGTCAGCAGTCAGCAGACAGGGAGGAACTGCAGTCCCAGGGCCTCCTGGGGAGCGGGAGGTGGAAGGGGGTGCTTCGAAAATAGCTCGTGTACAGCCTGTCCACGCTGTTCTCTCCGGTGTGCATGCCGAGCCACGTTCTCGCTTCCTCCTGCCCGCTCCCTCCCTCCCGGGGAGTCCCTCTCCGGTCCCCGCGCTGTGTCTCTGTCTCTGCTGTCCTTGGCGTCCCTGCTGGTCTCTGTTCCTTCGTTCCTGGTTCTGGTTATCCCAGTTCTTTCCTGGGCCTCCGTGTCTTCTGCACCCCACCCTCTTTCCGTGTCATTTTTCTGGCTTGGATCTCTGCTGTCTGGCTCGCCTCCTCCCTCGCCCCTTCCCCAGCTGTCTCGGAGCTGGGGCTGCCGGCTCAGCGTCTTCCCTGGATCTCAGGTCCTCGGCCTCCTGGTCCTCCCCAGGGTGGGCTCCTGCCCCTCTGGCCAGCTGGGCTGCCACTGGCTGGCATTGGGGTGGCCCCTCCTCCAAGGCATGTCTTGGGCAGGGCAGGGCCTGCCCGGGCTGGCCCTCCTCCTCCCGGCCGCCACCTCAGTCCCTCAGCATCGTCCCGGGCCTGGCTGAGGCCGTGGCGCCCCGGGGGGGCAGGGTTAGGGGCAGCGGCGGCGGATGTCCACTCACATCTGGTTTGGGAGGAAGGTCAGGGCTTCTGTGGCTAACACTGGGCTGCGAGTAAGGACGCCCTGTTTGTCGTGTCATTTCAAAGTGGGGGTGTCTCAGTCTGAGCCCACAGGGCCTTGAGGGTTTAAGGCAAGGAGTTGCGGGGGGTCTCAGAACCTCTGGTTATTGTGTGTGAAATTTGTACGGACGGCTATGTGGGGGAGGGGACGGCCTGAGCCTTCTTCACCTAATACTCAAAAGGACTCCTCACCCCACAAATACACACACCGCTGTCCACGACAGGATCGAGGCTCCCTGCCCTCGCCTCCAGCCCAGGGGTCGGCAAACTCGTTCGTCCACCACAGAGCCAAATATCAACAGGACGACGAGGGAAACTTCTTCTGAGAGCCACATTTTTTTAAACTTAAACTTCTTTTAAAAATATATATATTTATTTTATTGATATTTTACAGAGAGGAAGGGAGAGAGATAGAGAGCTAGAAACGTCGATGAGAGAGAAACACCAACCAGCTGCCTCTTGCACACCCCCCACCGGGGATGTGCCCGCAACCGACGTACATGCCCCCGACCGGAATCGAACCCGGGACCCTTCAGTCCGCAGACCGACGCTCCACCACTGAGCCAAACCGGTTTCGGCAAAACTTAAACTTCTTCTAACGCCACTTCTTCAACATAAGACTCGCCCAGGCCGTGGTATTTTTTGCGGAAGAGCCGCCCTCAAGGGGCCAAAGAGCCGCATGCGGCTCGCAAGCTGCAGTTTGCCGACCACGGCTCCAGACCATCCTTTTTCTTCTCGTGTGTGTTTCTGGGCCATTGCCTGTCCCCCGCCTGGCACCTCACTGCTTCTGTCCTGGTCACAGACATCGGTGCATGCTGGCCACTAGCTCAGGCCAGTCTCCCAGCCCCGGGCGGGTCCCAGGCTCGCACGCTGCGGGGAATCAAGGCTCAGGCGGGACGCGGGGTCCATGGGGGATGCCAGGCGCTCGGACCCACACGTGGGGCTGGGGAGAGTGTTCCAGAAGACTGAGCTGCCGTCCGCCGGGCCAGCCTCCGGGGACTAGGCTTCCCCGGCGTCGCCAGAGGCAAAGCTCTCCCAGCAGACAGCGAGGCCCTCTCCCCTCTGGCCCCCCGAAGGGAGGCCTGGGGCTGGTACCTCGTGGTTTTGAGTCTTTCCCCCAACAGAGGGAGTTCGCGGCTTCTCTTTGCCCCACAGAAGGGAGCTGTGTGTGTGTCCTGGGTGTGGCGGAGGTGGGCATATGCCTGTCCCTTTGCCCTCCCTAAGGAGACGAGAGCCTTCTCTCGCCGGACCACCTCCCCCTCTTCTTCCTCTCTTGGTAGGAAAACACGCACCCAGCTCCAGCTCGGGGCACCCAGGAGTGAAAGAGGAGGCTGGGCGTGGGGGCACCCAGCTGGTTGCTCTCACATCTGCCCTCCAGCCCCCAAACCTGTAGGACAGGTCCCTTGACTGGGCCAACCTCCTCCGCCCACCACACTCGCTTCTTCATGAGATGAAACCTGCGTGTGTGGGTGGGGGCGGGGTGCTGGCACATGAAAGAAACTGAGCTGGGAGGGTCGAGAGAAGGGGCCCCCTCCCCTTCCCCACCCCCTTTCTCTGCACACTGCTTTCTGGACCTTCTTCTTCTTCTTCTTCCTCACGGACAGCGCCGTCCGCTTCGCCTGGCCCCAGGCAGCTGGATGCCAAGGGCAGCTGGAGCACGTGGCTGGGCCCTGGGGTGGTGGGCGGTGGGCGGGCACAGGGGGCACGGGCCGTGTTGTTGGCCGTGCTGGGGAGGGAGCCGCCATTGTCCATGTGCCTGAGGGGCGTCCTCTCCCCGTTTGACCAGCGGTGCTGCTCCTCCTCCTCATCCCGACGCCTTCCTCTGCCTCCCATCTCCTCTCCTCTCTCTTTGAAGTTAGACGTCCCACCTACGCCCTCCCCTTCCCGAACCTCCCAGCCCCCAGCCTGGCCCTCGCCTCTCAGCTCCCCGCTCCCCTCCCGCCTCGACACTTGGATTCTCAGGCTTTTCCCAGGCCCGGGGCCGAGAGGGTGGGCCCGCCCGCGGGTTCCCTGCGCCTGCTCCTCCCGGTTCCCTCGGTTTCCTCGCCCGGCTGCCCCACCCAGGCCCCTGCCTTCACCCGCCCGCTTCTCCGCAGGTGTTCTTCCGGGCGGGCACCTTGGCACGGCTCGAGGAGCAGCGGGACGAGCAGACCAGCTGGAACCTGACGCTGTTCCAGGCGGCCTGCAGGGGCTACCTGGCCCGGCAGCACTTCAAGAAGAAAAAGGTGCCGCTCCCCAGCGCCTCGCGGGCAGGGCGGAGTTCCCGGGGTGGGGGTGGGGGTGGGGGGCTCGAGGGGACATGGAGGGGCAGGAGGCCGGTCTGGGGGGCTGGGAGCTGTCGTTATCTGGGGGAGAAGACGTAGGGACCTCGGGGGGCCGCCGTGCCCTGGGCCAGGCTGGGGAACGGGCCAGCGAGAGCGCTGGTGTGCTCAGTGCTGAGACCACGGGGCCCGGCCCCCGAGTGAGGGTCGGGAGGGGGGCCCGGGGCCCAGACAGAGGTGGGCTGAGGCCCACAGGCGGCTCCATGAAGATTAAGGAGCTGTGTCAGCGAACTCCTTTTCTTATTAGCAAGTCCATAAAACAGCCAGCACCGCCGCCTCTTGTGTTTCAGCAAGATTAGGTTTTATAGCGTTTGCAGGCCAGGGTGCTGGAAATGATCAGGCAGCAAATAAAGCAAATGGGACGGTTCCTAATGATGGCGGGGTGGCTGGTGCCCGGGGCCGTGCTCCCGGGCCCGGTCTCCGTCGCCCGCCCCCTGAGGGACGCGGGGAGGAGGCTGGGGGCAGAGGGCAGCGGAGGGTAGGTGGCCAGAGGAGCAGCCCCGTGGGGAGGATCCTGGCCGGGCCTGGCACTGAGAGCCCCACTGTGCGCCATCCCCCCCCCCCCACCTTAGATCCAGGACCTGGCCATCCGCTGCGTGCAGAAGAACATCAAGAAGAACAAAGGGGTGAAGGACTGGCCCTGGTGGAAGCTCTTCACCACCGTGCGGCCCCTCATTGAGGTGCAGCTGTCCGAGGAGCAGATCCGGAACAAAGACGTGCGTAACAGCCCGGGGAGGCCCAGGTGACCGGGGGGAGAAGGCCCAGGCCGTCCGCATGGGCGAGAGTCTGCCCATCAGACAGAAGGCCTCCCTCCGGGGCGCTGGCCGAGCCCTTGGGGAGCCTCACAGGATAAAACCTCCGGCGCCCCCTGGAAGGCAGTGGCTTCCTGGGTCCTTGTGTCCCGGCCCCAAGCTTTTCCAGCTTCGTCCACCCCAAGGGTGCGTGCGGATCCTGGGCCCTAGCCTCTCGCAGCGCCTCTGGCTCACTTTGGCCCTCCCCGCCGCCCCCTAGGAGGAGATCCAGCAGCTGCGGGGCAAGCTCGAGAAAGTGGAGAAGGAGCGGAATGAGCTGCGGCTCAACAGCGACCGGCTGGAGACCCGGGTGAGTGCCTCCTGGCACCGGGCGGACTGGCTCACCTCCACAGGGAGGCCGGGGCCTCGGAGGCCTCCCCTCCCCTCCCCCCCGCCCCCCAGTGTTCCGGCTGAATGAGGCCGGCAGTTCAACTGGTAACTGGTGGCATCTCCCTCTGTGCGCCCCCCCCCCCGCCCGCCCCCCAGATCTCCGAGCTGACATCGGAGCTGACGGATGAACGTAACACGGGCGAGTCCGCCTCCCAGCTGCTGGACGCGGAGACCGCGGAGAGGCTCCGAGCCGAGAAGGAGATGAAGGAGCTGCAGGTGAGGGCAGGGCCGGGGGGAAGACCGCCATGCTGGCGGCTGCCACACGCTAGCGCCGCCCATCTGCTCCCCCCCCACCCCCCACCCCAAGGACGGGTGGCATCGTTGCCACTAGCCCCAGCACCTCTGCCGGCCCTGGGTACGCGGGGGCCCGTGGTCCGTGGTGGTTCGGGGACGCGGCGGGTGCCGCGTTAGGGATGGGACGGCGCCCCTCCTCACCCCCTTCTCCTGCAGACCCAGTACGATGCACTGAAGAAGCAGATGGAGGTGATGGAAATGGAGGTGATGGAGGCCCGTCTGATCCGGGCGGCCGAGATCAACGGGGAGGTGGACGATGACGAAGCAGGTGGGTCTGAGGCTGGAGCAGCTCGGGAGTGGCCCGCGCGTGCGCGGCAGCTCTGATGCCCACCCCTGGGCAGCCACACCCCCTGTCCAGGCGGGTCCCTTCGTAGACATCTGGGATAAGGCTATAGGGACATCAGTGGGCAGCAGAGGAGCCCATACATGCAGGGCATTCTCGTGGAGGGCCGCACTGGCCATGGCAATGACCGTGTTTGAGGGCCAGGGTCCGGCAGTCCGAGCTGTGGCTCCTTCCACCCTGGGACCAGGCCGTCGCTCCAGAGACATGTCTGAGCCCCTCTGGCTGAGACCCCTCCACCTGCTGCCCCATCCCGGCCCCAGCCTTCTCCCCCCCCCCCCCGTGCCCTTTCCCGGGGACTCGCAGAGGCTCAGGCCTCCCTGCCTGCCCCCCGCCCCGCAGGCGGCGAGTGGCGCCTGAAGTACGAGCGAGCCGTGCGGGAGGTGGACTTCACCAGGAAGCGGCTCCAGCAGGACTTCGAGGACAAGCTGGAGGTGGAGCAGCAGAGCAAGAGGCAGCTGGAGAGGCGGGTGAGTCTCCCCGAAGCAGCGGGGGCCTGAGCCCGGGCGGGCAGGGAGGGGCTCGGGCCCCCACGGTGGCCCAGAGAAGGGCCAGAGGCAGGCCGACCCTGGGAGCAACCGGAGAGGATTGGTGTGCCCGCCTCTCGGTGCCAGGACTCTCCCCCCAACCCACCCCCGAGGGCAAACCGTTGTTGGAGTGTCTTCGTCTCCTGAACGTCCCTGACTCCATCCCTCATCTCTGGTTTCCCCTTCACGTCTCCATCTCCTCCTCCTCCTCCTCCTCACCTTCTCCGACACGTCCGGGCCTCTCCGTGGCCGATGACCCCTGCACCCATCCGGGCCGCTAGCTCGGGGATCTGCAGGCCGACAGCGAGGAGAGCCAGCGGGCCCTGCAGCAGCTCAGGAAGAAGTGCCAGCGGCTGACGGCGGAGCTGCAGGACACCAAGCTGCACCTGGAGGGCCAGCAGGTCCGCAACCACGAGCTGGAGAAGAAGCAGAGGAGGTGGGTGACGGGTCCCCCCTGCGCTGGGCCCGGAGGACCTTCTAGAGCGGCCCGGGCGGGACTCCCTGCCTCTCCCTCCAGGGAGGGGAGGAGAGAGGGCCTGGGTTTGGCCAGGGGCCCCGCCCGCATGGTCACTCGTCCGGAACGTGAATGGGTTTTTCTCCTGACCTCTGAGAAGCCCTCCGCCCACATCCCACCGAAGGCCTGCTCGGGCCTCTGCTCTCAGACGTGCTCCCCCACAGTCCTTGCCGCCCTGCCCCGGGCCCCCCAAACACGGGCGGGCAGCAGCCAGCCCCCCTGCAGGACCCATCCCACCGGGGCCCGGTCCTCGCGCCCACCCCGCCCCCCGGCTCCCCCTCGCCTCAGCGACACAACCGCACTCCCCTGACTAATGTCATTAAGCCACCGTGCCACTTCCATCTCATTAGGGTAATGGCGCAGGGAGGGGGGCGGCCCTCACAGGAGAAAATCCAATCTAAATTAATTTCCCCGGCTGGGATGGGGACGGGGCGCCTTCATTAGCACCCGCCGAGGAGCCCACACGCCCTGGGCGCCGCGGGGCGCCCCTCCCGGGGAGTGGGAGCGGCGCCCAGCTTTCCTGTGCAGGGAGCCGGTCTCAGCAGGGGGACGCCGGCTGCCTTTGGGAAGGAGCAGCCCCGAACCCACACCCTAGAGGCGAGGGCTACAGAGCCCCCACCTTCCAGGGACCCCAGGTTTCCCCCCTGGCCTCCTGGCTGGGCTGCTGCTTGGTGGAGAGGGAGAGGGGACAAGGGCTTACATGTCTTCCTCCCAGCACCCTGACTCTCTGCCTCCCCAGTTCTTATCTTGACACCCACACCCTCCCTTTTACCTAGCGGCAGCAGGCACCCTCCGCGGGCACCCCCCTCTGAGCACCCCGATTCAGGCCTTGCTGTACTCCCCACTGGGCAACTTATTAGGTTCCAGCTGCCTGGAGTTTTCTTTTCTTTTATTTTCTTTCTTTCTTTCTTTTTTTTTTTTACGGATACAGTGTTGGGGTAGGGGGAGCTGTTCAGGTTTTCCACAGGAGCCTGATTAGCTATTCAGGGAAGGTGCTAAGAGGAATTTCAGTCATTTGCTCCTTACTTAAAGTCACTGGGCAGGAAGCGGGAAGGCTGGGGCGTGGAGGTGTGAAGAAAGAGGCCCCCCCACCATGGATGCGCATGCACCCACGGAAGCCCGGAAGCCTGGCTGGGCCCAGTGGCACCGCTGGCTTCCAGCCCAGAGTGGGGTGTCCTGGTGGAGACACAGGCACCGCCGGGGCAGGTGGGCCTGGCCAGAGGCTAGTGGCGGAGAGGTGGGGGCAGGAGCCAAACGGAACTGCAGAAAGTGGGTGAGCCGAAACCGGTTTGGCTCAGGGGATAGGGCGTCAGCCTGCGGACCAAAAGGTCCCGGGTTCGATTCCGGTCAAGGGCATGTACGTTGGCTGCGGGCACATCCCCGGTGGGGAGTGCGCAGGAGGCAGCGGGTCGATGTTTCTCTCTCATCGATGTTTCTCGCTCTCTATCCCTCTCCCTTCCTCTCTGTAAAAAAAAAAAAAAGTGAGTGAGTGAGTGAGTGAGACGAGGCAGCGGGATGCCCATCTCTGACCACCTTGATACCCTCTCTCCCCTCACCCGGGGCCCTCACTCTTGATCTGTTGAAACGGAAAAGGTCGAGACCTATGCCAGAGGAGAGGATGTTCTCCTCTGCCCTGCTACAGTCTGTGGGTCCTCGTAGCTCCCCCCCACCACCACCAGTTGAAACACTCCTTGGGCCAGCTTGATGACATGTCTCCCCACCCCACCGACCCCAGACCAGGTTCCCGAGCAGGGCCTCGACGGCCTGCCCCCTGCAATGCCACCTCACCCCGGCCGCCGTAGCTCAGGCGCCAGGAGTACCCCCTCAGCCTGCACCCCACCTGCCCCCGCGGCATCGTCTCCCCGCGGCGGCCTCCGGGTGCCAGAGACCCCGGCCGTTCCCGGGTCTGACGGGGCCACCCCGGCCGCGCTCCCTCCAGGTTTGACGGCGAGCTCTCGCAGGCGCACGAGGAGGCGCAGCGGGAGAAGCTGCAGCGGGAGAAGCTGCAGCGGGAGAAGGACATGCTCCTCGCCGAGGCCTTCGGCCTGAAACAGCAACTGGAGGTGCGTCGGGCTGCCCGCCGCCCACACCCCGTCCCCTCCGCGGGCCCCGGGGGGCCGGCCCGGGACCCGCCTCAGCGCCGCCTCTTTCGCCCCAGGAGAAAGACATGGACATTGCCGGGTTCACACAGAAGGTCGTCTCGCTGGAGGCCGAGCTCCAGGACATCTCCTCCCAAGAGTCCAAGGATGAAGCCTCCCTGGCCAAGGTCAAGAAACAGCTCCGGGACCTGGAGGCCAAGGTCAAGGACCAGGAGGAGGAGCTGGACGAGCAGGCGGGGACCATCCAGATGCTGGAGCAGGTGCTGGAGGGCTTGGCGAAGGGAAGGCACCCCCGTCCCCACGGCTGGCTAGCCTGAGGCCTGGGCAGAGGAGGGCGAGGCCTCAGACTCGCTCCTTCATTCATTCCCTCGTCCGCCAAGTGTGGAGTTGAGCACCTGGCCCGTGCTGGCCCCGGCGTGGAGATAATTAAGCTTCTGTAGTGCTTCCCGCAAGAGCAGGCCTCGGTTGAGCTCTTGTGTGAAGGGGGGTTCAGGGGGTGTCAGCTGGAGCCTGGAGGCCACGTGGGGAAGTTCCAGGGGGGTCCCACCCCAGCAGCCTTCTCTGGGCCTGGGCTACGCCCCTGGAAAGGGAGTTGGGCTTCCCCGGTAGAGCCATGGGAGCCGGGCAGGAGCAAAGCCAACTGCTGGCAGCGGCATTCCCTGCCCCCGGTTCTGGAGGAAGCTGCCCCTCGGGGTGCAGCGGGCAGGGGTCAGAGTGCAATGGGGGCAGAGGTCAGCGAGCGGCTGGGGAAGGAACCCAGTCTCTATGCCCATCCACCCCCAGGCCAAGCTGCGGCTCGAGATGGAGATGGAGCGGGTGAGGCAGACCCACTCCAAGGAGATGGAGAGCCGGGACGAGGAGGTGGAGGAGGCCCGCCAGTCGTGCCAGAAGAAGGTACGGCGGCGGGTGCCGACCTGGGCAGTCGGCATAAATGCCGGTTCCCCCGGCCCTGCTTCAAAGTAAGGGAACTTCTGATTTCCCGGCCTTCGCCACGCTCTCTCTTCCATTGCCCTTCTGGACCCGGAATCTCCGCCCCCGGCGTTAGCCAGGATGCGTGCCCTTGGGGTCTGTAGGGAAACTCAGGCTCTCGAGGGACTAGTTGCTCTCTGCTTTCTCTGCTCAGCAGCAGCCCACCCTGAGCCACCCTGGGCGGCCAGCTCGCCTGGCTCTGTGGGGCCTGCCCACTCTGGAACGAGGGCTCCCCCTCTAGCTTGGGGCCACCATCGTGTCCTGCCATCCCTCCTCTCCCTCCTCGGCGGCTGTGAGACCCTGGGAACCTCATGCGCAGGGTCTGGCCCCTCTGGGGTCATTCATGCTCAGCCCTGCCCACTGTTTCCCGGGGGTGGGGGGGACTCAGGAGGAGAGGAGGGGACCCCCTGGCCCCAGACCCCGGGGGCTGATCGGGCTCTGTCCCCACGGTGCTCCAGCTAAAGCAAATGGAAGTGCAGCTGGAGGAGGAATACGAGGACAAGCAGAAGGTGCTGCGAGAGAAGCGGGAGCTGGAGAGCAAGCTCACGGCGCTCAGTGACCAGGTGAGTGGGGACGGCTGGCTTAGGGATGGGACTCTGGCCAGGGGTCGGAGTGCAACGGGCAGAGGGCAGAGGCCTGGGACCATGGAGGGCGGTGCTGGGACCTGTGGAGCCCACTGCCATCACGTGTAGAACGGGGGGGGGGGGTGATCGTCATACATTGCACACCCAGGCTTTTCTCACTGGCGGGCGTGAGCCTGGCACTGCCACTGCTGTCATTTATTAGGGGGGGGCTCAGAACGAGAGCCGGGGTGAGGTGTGAGCCCGGGGAAGACGGGCGGGGGCCCTGGGGCAGAGCCCAGAGCCTCGACCTCCGGTGCCCACCCAGGTGAGCCAGCGGGACTTTGAGTCGGAGAAGCGGCTCCGGAAAGACCTCAAGCGCACCAAGGCCCTGCTGGCCGACGCCCAGATCATGCTGGACCACCTGAAGAACAACGCGCCCAGCAAGAGGGAGATCGCCCAGCTGAAGAACCAGGTATCTGCACCCAGGACGCGGGCAGCTCCCCGGGCAGCTGGGCTTGCTGCCCGGTGTTCCTTCTCTCCCGCGCGCCCCGCTCAGGGGTTCTTGAGTCCTTGGGAAGGAAGGTGGCAGGGAAGCGGGAGAGGCCGCTTGGAACAGCCACCCTCCCCGGGGCCTCCGCACGCCGCCCGGCATGACTGCCCAGCCCCGGGCTGCGGGGGGTGGGCCCGGTCCCCACCCTGGTCAGGGGAGGAGATGCCTGTGCCCACACCACGGCACCCTGAGGTGTACACGGAGGAGGAAGAGGAGGAGGAGGAGGAGGGGAGAGCGCCTGGGCTCCCTCCCCCCTGTGAGCACCCCGCACAGCCCTCCTGCCCCCGGGGAACGGCTGACGTCTCTCCCTGGGGCGGGGGTGGCTCTGTGTCCAGCTGGAGGAGTCCGAGTTCACCTGTGCAGCCGCCGTGAAAGCACGCAAAGCCATGGAGGTGGAGATCGAGGACCTGCACCTGCAGATCGATGACATCGCCAAAGCCAAGACCGCGGTGAGGAACCGGGCGGGGTGCGCGGGCCGGGCTGAGGGGGAACGGAGCCGTGACGGCGGCGGCTGCCTCCACTCCAAACAGGGACCCTAGCCGAGGTCAGTGTGGCTCAGTGGTAGAGCGTCGGTCTGCCGACTGAAAGGTCCCGGGTTCGATTCCGGCCAAGGGCATGTACATTGGTTGCGGGCACATTCCCGGTAGGGGGTGTGCAAGAGGCAGCTGGTCGATGTTTCTCTCTCATCGACGTTTCTGGCTCTCTATCTCTCTCCCTTCCTCTCTGTAAAATATCAATAAAATAGATTTAAAAAAAAAAACCCTTTAACAAACAGGGACCCTTCCCCAGCCAGGTCCCCTCAGGCCAGGACGTTCTGCAGGGAGAGAGCAGGCCTTCCTCCCCCAGCTTCTCCTCCCCCCCCCCCCCCCCCCCCGTCTCCCCCACTAACAGCAGAGGCCCGCCAGGGGGCGAGGGGACCGGGAGCCAGCCAGGGCCCCTCTCCCTGTGAGAGCTTGGCCGCAGGCCCCAGCGCCATTAACAAGAGCCGCTCATGTGGCTGAGGGGTGTAAGCAGGTGCCTGGAGATTAGCAGAAGCACCGATAAGGGGATGGGATGGCTCGCTTCCCTCCCCTTCCCCTGGCCAGCCCACTGACAAGCCCAAGCGGCAGCTAATTAGCCCTCTCATTTATTTAACGCCTCCCTTCTCATTCCCCACCTCTCCCACGGCCCATGCGAGGCTGGCCGGGACTCCATGGCCGGATTGTGGCCACCCGCACTGGGGCACGCTCCCCAGCAGGGAACGGGGCGGGCGGGCGGGGAGGCTGGGCTCGGCTCCACGACCCCATAGCTAGCCCCCCGGCCACCAGCGCCCGTCGTCCAGGCTTGATTTATCCCCGTGACATTTGTGCTTTTCAGCAGTTTTCAGGTGAGTAATTCAAATTCCTTAATTGTGTTAAAAAAGGCTGTTATGAAATTACCGTTTTATTTAAATCCGAGTTAATAAATTTCTTGGCAGAGGCTTCCCCCAGCTCCCCACAGCCCGGTAACAAGATGGATGGGGCAGGGAAGGAGCCAACGCAGTCATTTTGGTTTGGAATTACAGGCTAATAGATTCATTCATTTCCTGAAGCTGCTGCTGGCTGTCTCTCTTCCCCTCCCCCCGGCCGACCACGCGTGGACTGGCTGTGGGGGCTGGAAGGCCAGGGGCCAGGCCGTCCCCGGGGAAACAAGAGCTTCAGGGACTTGAGGGGTCCTTCCTGGGACCTGAAGGGAATTACAGGCAGAGGGCAGGAGGGTTAGGCCCCAGACGGCTGTGGCTAGGGTGCTGGGTCGCTCGTTCCGGGCAGGCCTTTCCTGCCTTTTTATTAGCCTCCCGAGAGCCGCCGGGAAGCAGCTGTCATTGACTTAGCTCGGGCCAGGCCTGGGCTGCAAAGACAGCCCTTTCCCTCACCTCCCCGGCCCAGAGCCGGTCAGGTCCTGGTCCTGGAGCCCATGCCGGCAGGTGGCCCCGGCCTCAGTCCTCACCACGCCGCTCCCCTCGAAGGCGACCTGGGGAAGAATTCCGCCTCGCACTCCGACGGGGGCCCCCTCTGATCCCCGTCTTCATTTCTGTCCAGCTGGAGGAGCAGCTGAGCCGCCTTCAGCGTGAGAAGAACGAGATCCAGAACCGGCTGGAGGAGGACCAGGAAGACATGAACGAGCTGATGAAGAAGCACAAGGCAGCGGTGGCGCAGGTACCCTGCCCGGGAGCGCCCACCACAGCCCACGAGCGCCTCCTCCAGGCACTGACCTCCTCCAAGGCCCCCAATGTAGGGTGGCGTGGGGTACGTTCGAGGGTCGCGGAGGAGCCTGCTTCAGCACTCACCCCTTTCCCAGGCCTCCCGGGACCTGGCCCAGATGAATGACCTCCAAGCTCAGCTAGAAGAAGCCAACAAGGAGAAGCAAGAGCTGCAGGAGAAGGTGGGAACCAGGGGCCTGCAGTGGGGGGGAAAGAGGGGGTGGCCCGATCACTGTACGTGGGGATGAAGCCCCACGCCCACGGGATGGCAAGCTCTGCTCTCTGCCATCGCAGTCCACGGAGCAGCGCCGAGTGCAGGGAGCTAGGCGTGGAGCCACGTCGCCATAGCAGACACTTGGGCTTCAGCTGCCTCATGTCACGTTTCCCTTTCCTCCCTGGTCCTCGGCTTTCTTCTCTCTCTCTCTCTCTCTCTCTCTCTCTCTCTCTCTCTCTCTCTCTCTCTCTCTCCAAAGGGCTAAATCTGTGCCAGCGCCGGGCCAGGTGGGGGATGCCTCTGGCTCAGGGCCCCATTTTTCCAACTCCCGTGCGCCTCCCTCCCTCCCTCCTTCCTTCCCTCCCTCCGCCTTCTGGTCACCATGGTGATCTTTCCAGCCCCAGACCCTGCCCCCTCCCTTGCGGGCTCAGCTCTTTCTTCTCCTCCTGCTTCCCGCCCCCCAGCTCCAAGCCCTCCAGAGCCAAGTGGAGTTCCTCGAGCAGTCCATGGTGGACAAGTCCCTGGTGAGCAGGCAGGAAGCCAAGATCCGAGAGCTGGAGACGCGCCTGGAGTTCGAAAGGACCCAAGTGAAGCGGCTAGAGGTGGGTGCCCGCTCCTCCCGGGCCCGCAGGGGCCGGGCGGCGCTGCCCCCGCGGCCGGCCGGAGCCACACGTGCTGGGCAGGGCCGGCCGGGCAGACCCGGGCATGCTCCCCGGGGGCCGCTGCCAGGCTGCCAGGCCAGCTGACAGGGGCGGCGCCTGCTCCCCGGCCCGCCTCCGCCTGGCCTGTTCTCCGGGCACCGCGGAGCCCGCCTGCTTTACATTCTGTTTTCGTGCTTACTTTCTGCCAAGGGACCAGAGCAGCTTAGCTTTTCGTCTTCATATTTTCCTCCACCCCCGGCTCCCCCCGCCGCAGGTCCGCCGCGCTCGCTCCCCGGCAGGGTCATAAATATGCAGCGAGCGGCGCCACTTCTATGAGGCTCGAGTCTGTTCTCTCGTCTCGCTGCCCTCTCTTCCTCTCCCTTCCCTTTTTTTTTTTTACTCCCCTTTCCCCCTCACTTCTTCCCACTCCTCCTCGCCGCTGCTTTTTCTCCTCTCATCATTTGTCTCCGTTTCGGCCCCATTCTTCTTCTCTTTGTATTTCTCCCTGATTTTTCCCCTTTCCCCCCTCCCATTCCTCCTCTCGCAATTTCTCATTTTCTTCTCTTCAACCCTTCTCCTTTTTTTGTTCACCTCTTTTCTTTCTCTCTCTCTCTCTCTCTCTCTCTCTCTCTCTCTTTCTCTCTCTCTCTCTCCTCTCAACTATAATCTCCATCAATCCTTCCTGCTCAATGTCCCGGAGCCAGCATGCTCCACCTCCCTCCCTTTCCGGCTGAGCGGGCAGGAAGAAAGAGGCAGGCAGCGTTCTCTCTTCAGGTTCCCACCCCTCTCGCCCTGTTTTTACGTTCTCGTCCTTCTCGAGCCTGTAGACACGTGTCTGAGCACCCGCATGTCTGTGAGAACTGTGTTCACCGTGTGGGTGCTGCGGGGCACCCCCCGCCACCTTCCATCGACACCTCATCGGCGGAGCAGGCTCTGGGGTGGGGACGGAAACAGTGGCCGTGGGGCTGGCGGTGGGCATGGAGGGTGCCCTTGACCTTGGGAGAGACTATGGCTGAACCTCCAGAGGTGGGGTCACCGCCCGCAGGCGAGCTACAGAGAGTTAGAAGAGACGTAACCATAGTTCACGTTCTGCCTCCACATACAGGAAGGGTCAGGTAGGCTGCCTCAGGTCACAAAGCCGTCAAGGGCAGACGAGGCCCTGGTCTGGTGGACACGGGATGACGGACCTGCTATATTTGTCGCCTTTTCCCGTGGGCCCCAGCCCCTTTCCTCCGCTCTCTTTTCATTTTCCCTTCTGCTCTGAAAGGCGTTATTGAGGTTCGGACACACAGAATAGGAAATACAAACAGCCCTTAGAGATCACGGAGCCTCACGCTGCTATTCTACAGAGACAGAGACGGAGATGGGGGCCGAGAGGCAGGCAGGGTGGAACAGGGTCCTTCCCCCAGCCTCTGCCCAGCCTCCGGGCCGTGTCTTGCTCAGCACCCCGTGGCCCAGCAGGAGGCAATGTGCTCAGGTTCCCGGGGGAAGAGATGCTTCGGGCTTAGAGGGATGGCTTTGTGCTAGGAATCTGATGGCTGCCAAGTCTGCTCCTCACCTGGGAACTCTCAGCAAAGCCATCGGCCTCTGAGCTCGGGGTGTAGCTTTTGGTGCTTCTGGATGGGTTGCGGGTCTCTGAGGGAAGCCCGCTGCTCGCGGAGGCCCCACACTTGGTGTCCGTGTGGACAGGCTCGGGCTGTAGGCAGCCCTCGGTAGCGAGAATACAGGGGAGAGATCAGCCAAAGGACTTGTGTGCATACATATGAGCCTAACCAGTGGTCAAGGACAACAGGGGTGGGGTGGGGGATGGGAATGGGGGGAAGAGGAAAAATACGTAACACCTTTTTAAAAATATATATATATATATTTTATTGATATTTTACAGAGAGGAAGGGAGAGAGCTAGAGAGCTAGAAACGTCGATGAGAGAGAAACATCGACCAGCTGCCTCCTGCACACCCCCTACCGGGAATGTGCCTGCAGCCAAGGTACATGCCCTTGACCGGAATCGAACCTGGGACCTTTCAGTCCGCAGGCCGACGCTCTACACTGAGCCAAACCGGTTTGGCAATATGTAATACCTTAATCGATAAAGAAATTTTAAAAAATATATATTTTATTGATATTTTACAGAGAGGAAGGGAGAGGGCTAGAGAGCCAGAAACGTGGATGAGAGAGAAACATCGACCAGCTGCCTCTTGCACACCCCCTACCGGGGATGTGCCCGCAGCCAATGTACATGCCCTTGACCGGAATCGAACCTGGGACCTTTCAGTCCGCAGACCGACGCTCTACCACTGAGCCAAACCGGTTTTGGCGATAAAGAAATTTTTAAAAAAGAGAGAGAGAGAGAGAGAGAGAGAGAGAGAGAGAGAGAGAGAGAGAGAGAATGATGCTGCTGGCACCTGTCAGCTTCCAGAGTGCCTTCCCCTACTTCGCCTTCCTCGGTCCTTATCTACCCCCAGGGAGTAGGCGTTTTTCTCCCGTTTTACAGAAAGGCACGGGGGGCTGCCTCTCGGGGCCTTAGTTTGCCTGCCCACCAGCGAGCGGTGGAGCTGATTCCGGAGTCCCGTCCGCCCCGGCCCTCTCTCCGCCTGGCTGACCGGCCCCTCTCCCCGCCTCCCCGCCCAGAGCCTGGCCAGCCGGCTCAAGGAGAACATGGAGAAGCTGACCGAGGAGCGGGACCAGCGCACGGCAGCGGAGAACCGGGAGAAGGAGCAGAACAAGCGGCTGCAGCGGCAGCTCCGGGACACCAAGGAGGAGATGGGCGAGCTGGCCCGCAAGGAGGCCGAGGCGAGCCGCAAGAAGCACGAGCTGGTAGGGCACCCCAGCTGGGGCCCAAGCTGGCGGCTCTCTGGTGGGGCGGGCGGGGAGGGCTCCAAAGAAACCGTGGTTCAGAGAATTGGAGGAGAAAAGAGGACAGTCCAGGACGCCCTGAGGGCAGGCCAGAGGCCAAGGGTGGTCCTGGAGACTCCATCAGGTGAGACTAGGCGCAGCAGCCCAGCAAAGCCAAAGCCAAAGCCAAAAAAAAAAAAAAAAGCCCTGTAGACTTGCACCCATGGAGCTCCCGCCTGGCTGGGCGAGCCTGGAGGTAGGCTTTCTCTGGGGCGGCTGGACGAGGGACTGGACTGGACTCCCCACTTTCCCTCCCAGGAAATGGACCTGCAGAGTCTGGAGGCTGCTAACCAGAGCCTGCAGGCCGACCTCAAGCTGGCATTCAAGCGCATCGGGGACCTGCAGGCCGCCATCGAGGATGAGATGGAGAGCGATGAGAATGAGGACCTCATCAACAGGTACGAGGTTGCCCCGGGGGGCAAGCTTCAGGCAGCACGGAGGGAGGCCCCCTCGGCCGCCCCTGGGCCAGGCCTCCCACCCGCCTCCCCGCCGGACCCCAGCCCGGGCCTGCCCTGCAGCAGCCGAGGGCAGAGCAGGCGCTGCCTGGGTGAGACGCCTCCCCTCGTCCTCGCAGTCCTCCCTCCCTCCCTCCCTCCCTCCCCGGGCCTCCCCCGGACCCAGCTGTCCGGCTCGGCCTGTTTGGGATGAGTTATTCCCCCGTTTAGCTGCCTTTCCGATGGCGCCTGCCCGGCTCTGGGGAGAGCGGAGATTTAAGGGCCGTGGTGCCTTGTGACCGTGCCAGAGGTTTTCTCTCATAAAACCCACCCGAGGAATGGTTTAGGAGAGACAGAGAGATTTGTGGTCTTGGGCTGGGGAGGAAGTCACGAGGCGGGCAGACGGGCAGTCCAGGGCGTGGGGTGGTCAGGCCCTGGAGAGGATCCCCACGCTGCCCCCTTCTTGCCTGAGGGCCAGGGCCACATCCTGCCTGCTCCTTTGTGTCAGGGGGAAGGTGCCCAGACCCCCCGCTGAGGGCAGCACTGCCACCCCTCCCGCCCTCTGGGCTCGGCCAGCCAGGGTGCCGCCCCTTGCTGAGGAAAGAGGGGGTCCTCGGTGGAGGAGGGGTCCACCTCGGTTTGCCTGCTGATGTTTTTTGTTTTTTTTCTTGTCTTCTTCTGGCGCCCTGCCCACCACCTTCTTTCTGTTTCCAGTTTGCAGGACATGGTGGCAAAATATCAGAAAAGAAAAAATAAACCGTGAGGACTGGAGCGCATGCGCTCTCTTGCCTCTCCCGGCGTGGTGTCTAACCGCCCCTAACACGGGCCCCCGACTGGCCTGCTGCATGCCGCATGGGGACACGCAGCCTCTCGCCTCTCCTCTGAGCCAGGCTCTCACGCTAACACCGCTGACTCTGTCCTGGGGGGAGGCAGGGCGGCAGGCTGGGGTGGCAGGGAGGTGCGCTCCCCCAGGAAGGCCTGCCGGTTCTGGTGGGCAGGATGGGGGCTCCGTCAGCAAGGAGAGCTCAGCCCCCGGAGGTGGTACCCACAGTTCTGCCTTCCCGAGCTCCAGCCCTCTCCTCCCTCAAAGATTCCCCCGATTCCTCTGGGGGAAAGTCTGTTGGGAGCAGATCTGTCCACCTCCTCGGGCCCCTTTGGAGCCTGGGCCGCCTGAGAGGAGCGGGTGTGCTTCGTTTTGAAAGGTCTGGCACCGCCGTTGGCAGACAAGGGCAGGAGGTGAGGGGCGCCTGGCAGTCACTTGTCTGGAGAAAGCGTTCGGGCAGCTAATCGTGGCGGCCGGGGAAGGGAACGCGGCCAGATGTGTTTGCTTTCCTCCCCGCGGGCCCGCGGGGCAGAGGGAGGCCCCGGGGCCTGGAGCTGGTGGCAGGAAGCCCAGCGCGTCCTTCCCTTCGCTCTGGGCAGGAGCCGGACGGCAGGCGCGGGCGCGGGGGCCGACGGGCGGACCCGGGTGACCCTCCACCACCGGGCTGTGTTGGGCAAGATGGTTCCCGGAGTGCGGGGTTGGGTCTGCTCCCCCACTCCCTCTCGCCCGGCAGGCCGCCGGCCCCGGCCAGGACGGGCTGGCGGCAGCGCAGAGGGCTCCGTGAGCTAATGATAAATGTAATAGTGTGTAGCAGTGATAGAGGGCCGCTGGAGCCCGGTTGTCACACACAATTAATATCCCCCGCCGTCCTGTCTCCGTCTGTTTGTTCCCCCGCGATCCGGCTCCCAGTTAACTAATAGCACACGAGCCCGGACATAAATTGTATTTGACACGAGGTTTAATTCCAGCCATTTAAAATTTCAACCGCCGCGCCCCCACCCCCACCCCCCCACCCCCCGAGCCTTGCCTGCCTGCCTGCCCCCAGAGTTTGTTTACGGGCTTGATTATTTAAGGAAAAGAACCCAAACATCATCTATACGCTGGAGACTGAAGGGAAGGCGAGGGCAGGCAGGCAGGCAGGCAGGCCAGCGTCTCCACCGACCCGTCGCTCTGCGCGTGAGGAGGAAAATTCGTATTCTGGGCCCGCGGCGTCTGTCCCCTGTGGGTAGCGGCCCCGCTCTCCTTGGGCTGTAGGAGCTTCAAGGACTGATAAAATGTGCATTTGAGATCATATTCCAAATCATTGCCAGGCACAGCACAACACATGGGTGCTTACACCACACACACACACACACACACACACACACACACCAGCGGGCACGCGCGCAGGCGCACAAGGGCGCGCAGGCCGGGCTGGGCTCCCGCCGATTGGCAGCGAGGTGATGTGGCTCCTTCCTCCAGCAGCTCTGGGTCTCGGCTCGGCGCTATCGAGCGGGCGAGCGTGCTAAGGCGGGCAGAAAAATAATGTTTCGATTTACTTAGAGATACAGTTGTTATTGCCATAACCTTAATGAAAGCAGTAAACAGCGTGGTATTAAGGGAGATTTATACAGAAACGCTTTTAACATGTAGACATAGATTTTGCGATGCACACAGCACCTCCTTTCTAAAGGCAATCAATATGGTTATGAACGGCGGTGATAAATTACCGGCCGCGAGGAGGCCCGAGGAGGAGGAGGAGGCGGCTCTCCGCGCGCGCGGGCGTATAAATCAGGCGGTATTGGCGTTGCGTGAGGCCCCTGCACCAACAGTAAATCTGCTGGGCTCGGGCGGGCACGGGGCCTGCATTAGTGGTTCCGGGGCTGTCTGCTAAACTCCTGTTTACCCGGGGCATCCGCCAGCCTCGCCTTTGTTGTAATTCTGTATTTGACGGGAGCCCATAAAACAGGCCTTTTTATCCCCCTCCCCACGAGGCATGCTCTCTCACCGTCCCCAGAGTAGAGTCTGGTGGTTTTGTGTGTGTGTGTGTGTGTGTGTGTGTGTGTGTGTGTGTGTGTGAGTGTATACGTGTATGTGTACGCGTGTGTGTGTGTGTGTGTGTGTGTGTGTGTACGCATGCATGCACGCACACGCGCACACACACACGCCTGTGTGGCTATTTATTCAAGAACATAATTCAGGAACAGGGCTGCTCCTGTTGACACAGATGAAAGGAAATGTATATCAAGGAGAAATCCTAGCGTATCCGTAGCAGGGGGACGTGACAAGCAGGCATTTCGCAGAATCCTAGAAGCGTTCTCACTCAGGCGCTGTCTCCAGGCCCCTGCTGCTCTGTGGAGGGGTCACCGTGACTGCAGCCTCGGAATTTGACGCATTTGGGGTTTTTCCTGCAAACAGAGGGGGCCCAGGCCAGCTTGGCCAACAGAAGCACTGAGGGAGGGGCACGTGCTGGAGGCTGGCTGAGGGGCGGGAGAGGAGACAGAGCCCCGGTCTGGGACTTTCTGGGCCCGCCTGCATCTCCCGGGTGCAACTGAAATCCTCACGTTGCCGCCAGCTCCGTGGGGAATGCTGCTGTCCCCCGTTTTTCCTTTCTGTCTCCTAAGGGCCGGGGCAGGCGCGGATGGGTCTGGGATGTGGCCTCCAGGGCCCCGTGTAGCATTGCCATCAGCTAAGGAGACTCCTGGTCCAAGCTAGCTTCAAGTCACAATGCATCCCTTCTCTCTCCAGCCTCACGGCCGGCAGCCCAGCTCTTGCAACGAAGGCATGGAAAATTACAGCAGCTGACGCCGAGTTTTGGGGAGGGGATAGATAGGAAATAGCACAGCCAAAACCGGTTTGGCTCAGTGGTAGAGCGTTGGTCTGTAGACTGAAAGGTCCCAGGTTCGATTCCGGTCAAGGGCATGTACATTGGTTGTGGGCACATCCCTGGTGGGGGGGTGTGCAGGAGGCAGCTGGTCGATGTTTCTCTCTCATTGACGTTTCTAGCTCTCTATCTCTCTCCCTTCCTCTCTGTAAAATATCAATAAAATATATTTTTAAAAAGAAAGAAATAGCACAGTAGGCCTCAGGGAGTACCTGGTGGGCCCAGGGCTCCTCTTTGTAACCAAGAGCAGCCCGTCCGGTGTGGTGGGTGAACGGATGGTCTCCTCCTCCTTCTCCCGGGGCGGGTTTGCCGGCCGGTCACACCGAGGGGAACGGAGGTGCCCCGGGCTCCGCAGGGCGGTGGTGGCTGCCACGCTGTGCGGCCCGCTGTGTGGGGCCAGGGTTCTGACGAACGGCGCGCTCTGTCTAACCTCTCTGTTCTCCTCCCTGACTCACCGATGCGCATGCCAGCCTGCATCCCCGCCCCCCCACCCAACCCCGGAAGACACACCTGCTGCCCTCCCTGCGGGGCCGCAGGGGATGACCTCGGTCCCCAGCCTCGCCTACCCCTCTGCTCCTCCCCCCACAGCGAGGGCGACTCGGATGTGGACTCGGAGCTGGAGGACCGGGTCGACGGGGTCAAGTCGTGGCTGTCGAAAAACAAGGGGCCCTCTTCCAAGGCAACGTCCGACGATGGCAGCTTGAAGAGTTCCAGGTGAGCGAGGGGCCCCGACGGGGAGGGAACGCCCCCCGCGTCCTGGCCGATGAGCAGCATGCCTTCGTCCCGGCCAAGAGGTCCCGGGCGTGGCATGCCGGTGAGGGGCCTGGGCGCCCCCCACCTGTGGAATGAGCACGGGAGGCCGGTTTCCTCGTCGTCAGAGCCTGTGGCGCCCTCGTTACTCCCAGGCCGCACTTTCCTGCCAGGGCTTTGGTTTTGTGTAGGTTAAGGTGACCAGACGCTTTGGGCGGGACTGTCCCGATTTTTAACAATTGTCCCACGGGACAAATTGGTTTTTTGTTGTTGTTTTGTTTTGTTTTGTTTTTAAATATATTTTATTGATATTTTACAGAGAGGAAGAGAGAGAGCTAGAGAGCTAGAAACGTCAATGAGAGAGACACATCAACCAGCTGCCTCTTGCACACCCCCTACGGGGGACGTGCCCGCAACCAAGGTACATGCCCCTGACCGGAATCGAACCCGGGACCCTTCGGTCCGCAGGCCGACGCTCTACCGCTGAGCCAAACCGGTTACGGTGGGACAAATTGTTAAAAATCGGGACGTCTGGTCACCTCAGTGTAGGTTTAAACTCCATCCCCACTTACCCTTCCAACAAATGTGGGTGGAGCCGCCCGGGAGTCTGGGGGCCGGTGGAGGTCTTACCAGGAGCAGCAGCCACCGCAAAGGCACTGGTCTGCCTCCCCTGCCACAGCCACAGACACGGGCCCTCTCTCTCTCTGCATTCTCTCCTTCCTCTGGCCTTTTTCACTGCCCCCCCACACACATCCCACCCCATGCTTCTGTTCACGCCCGTGGTGGGGGGGCAGGGAGGCTCGCGCCCCTGTTTTCCAGCCCATTCACAGTCTCCTGAGCAGACAACTACTTCTGGGATCCCGGGCCCGCCTCCCCCACCCCTCCCCTGCCAGCCAGCGTGGCAGCAGGGCGAGCTGCCCTCTGCTCCCACCCTCCCTGTGCCCACGTCCCGTCCCTCCCCCTCCTCCCCAACTCAGTGCCAGCTCCTCTCGCCCCCTTCCCAGCCAGCAGGTGGGCTGGGCAGAAAAAGGAATCCCTCTTCTCCTCCTCCTCCGGGGTCTCCCGGTCTCCGGAGGCCCCTTCCCGAGCCCAGCCCCTCGCCACAAGCGCCCCCGGGGCCCCCTCTAATTGATTTAATTTATGCGGCCCGAACGAACGGCGTTTTCATTACTGCCGATAACGCCGCCTTCCCCGCCCCGCTGCCATTCTCCGCGGCGGCGGCGGCGTGGCACGATGAGGCTCCAGGTAGTTGACAATGAAATAAATTGAACTAAACGTTTTAGAGGGGGGAAAAGTGATGGAATAGAACAATAGTCTAATTTACATGACATTCTCCATGAAGCTATTTTCCACCGACGCAAATTATTTTGCTTCATTTCCTCCTCCGACGACGACGCTCTCACCGCCACTGTGCCAGGCAGGGCTGCTGCCGGTCTCTCTCCCTTCCTCCTTCCTCCTCCCTCCCTCCCTCCCCCCGCGTCTGTATTCTCTGGGTTTAATGCTTCTCTCTCTCTCTCTCTCTCTCTCTCTCTCTCTCTCTCTCTCATTCTCTCCTTGTGCCCCTAATCCATCCACTCTGGGTTCTCTCTCTCGCCCGGTGGCACCGCCTCCCTCAGAACGGCCCTCGGCGCCCTCGGGAAGGAGGGCAAGGAGGGCAAGGGGGTGGAGGAGAGGCCGGCCTCCGCCCTGAGCTCGCTGAGCTACCGGAAGAGGCTCGCCCTGAAGGACTCCATCGGGGGCACGGGGGACGCGGAGTCCCTCTTCAGCACCCTGAGCGAGCGGGCCGCCTCCCCGGAGCGGCCCCCGAGGAAGGCGCGCCCGGGCCCCCGGGGGGAGCCGGAGGAGCGCGGCTCCGTCTTCTCCGTCTTCTCGGGGGGCCGCGCCAGCCGGGGGCTGGAGAAGCGCTGGGGCTCCGACTTTGACGGCGGCGCCTCCACCGTCTCGGCGCCCGTGAGCCGGGCCTCCTCGGCCACGCGGGCCGGCTCGGGCGAGGACGGGGCCCGCTCCTGCGCCAGCGTCTCCCTGTCCGGCTCCCCCAGCTCCCGCCGCAGCGCCTCCCGGCTGGACGGGCTGTCTAGGGCCTTCAGCCCCTCCTCGGGCCGGGCCTCGGGCCTCGGCTGCGACAGCCCCGACTCCCGCCTGTCCCTGGGCCGGGGCTGCCTGGACGAGTGGGACGACGGGGCCAGCATGGCCCTGAGTGAGGTCCGCTCCCTGTGCGGCCACCCGTCCTCGCTGGCCCGCAGCCTGTCGGTGCCGCAGCCACGCATCGCCGCCGCCGAGGAGCCTCCCGGCTCCGGCGCCCGCCCCGCCAGCCGGCACTCCTACCTGGACCCCGACCTGGAGGCCGCCATCAATGAGGTGCTGAGCTACAAGCCCGTCCCGTTCCAGCGGAGCAGCCTGGAGCCCGACTCCGAGGACGACCGCAAGAGCATCCGGAGCGCCCGGAGCGCCCGGCTGGGCTCCCCCGAGCCGGCCGCCAGCATCCGCCGCTCGGCCTCCGCCGCCGACGTGTCTCGGTCCCGGTCCCGCAGCAGCCGCAAGAGCCGGAGCAAGAGGAGGGGCAGCTCCAGCTCCAGCTCCAGCTCCAGCTCCGAGGATTCCTCCTCCGGGCACCGGCGGCGGAGGAAGAAGGGGCGCTCGAGGAAGAGCAAGAAGAAGTCCAAATCGAGGAGGAAGCGAGCGGAGGAGTCGGAGTCCGAGTCCTCGTCGTCGTCGTCCAGTGGCTCCACGGTCTCGGGCCACAGCCGCTCCAGCGTGAAGAAGGGGCCAGCCGTGGACAGCGAGGAGGCCGGGCAGGCGCCCCGGCCGAATCGGAAGGAGGAGAAGCAGCGCAAGAAAGAGGTGGACAGCCTGATGATGCGGTACCTGTACCGGCCCGAGAGCGACTAGCGCAGTAGGTGGCACCTGGCGTGGAGTGCTGCATGGCGTGTGCCCCCCGGTGTGAACTAACGCGCCCCCGCCGCCACCCAGGCCCCCCCCGGCGTCCCCCTCGGGCAGGCCTGGCCCCCGAGAGCCTCCCGGCTGCCCGCTCAGCTGTGTGGTCATTCGGAGCCCTGAGCCCCATCGGCTGATCGTGCGGATGATGCCAATCCCAGCTCCCTCTTAACTGTGTCCTTCCCTGGGCCAGGCACCCTCCCAGACACCCTCCCAGACACCTTGCATGTCTTATTCGCTTAACCCTCCCACGGGCCCCATAGCAAAGGCCTGATTAGCCCCATTGTATAGAAGAGGAAGCCGGGGCTCAGGGAAGTTCATTCACTTGCCAAGGTCACGACGCAGCCAGGAGGTGATAGTGCCAGGATCTGAATGGAAGCCACTCACCGTTTCCTCGCTCCCCCGTGTTCACCGGGCAGCACACCCATAGGAGCCCTCGTCTGTGGCCCCAGGCCCACGCTGGCTGACCCCCTGGTCTGGATTGGTGCATTCTCGGCCCCCAGCTCTCAGGGGGCCTTTTGCTCAGCTGTCCCCTGCCCTGCGATGCCACCTTCCTCCCTGGCATTGAGATCCTGGATCTCACGCCGAGGAGCGCTAGGTGCACTCCCACCCCCACAGTTCTGCGCCCTGCAGCAGCCCCGGAGATGCCTGACTCTCCTCCCCATCCCCACCCTGCCACCTGAAGCCCACGCATGGGCGTCACCTATTCCCGCTCACCCCGGGAAGTGTTAATGAGTAGAAATTAGCAGCTGCTGAGTGACAGCCCCCTCCCTCCTGGTTTTCCTGCCCCCCTCCCCTGTCTTCTCCCTGTGGGGAGGGAGAGCTAGCAGTCAGGCCCTCTCTGCCCACTCCCCCACCTCGGAAGGAAGGCGGAGACTGACTCACGGGACTCCCATTGTCGCCCGTTCCCCTGGCAGGCGGTGACATTTGGATCACCCTGCCCGTGGGAAGCCGGTTCCGGCACGGCTCCCTCCCGGGGCGGGCTTGCTGCTTCCCAGGGGGCCTGGCCCCAGAGCGCGGCCCCCTGAGGCACGGGCGTTTGTCTGCTGGATGCATGGACTGACTAACACACACCTGGCGCATGCGTGTGGGCTCGTGCAGGGGAGCAGCTGACGAGCACATGACTCTGTCCCTTGTATGCCGAAGGGACCAGGCTTGGTTTTAAGCAACGGAGCAGGTGGAAGTGAATGGTGCCCGAACGTGTTTGGAGATGGGCGATGGGATGGGATGGGGAAGATGGAACTTGAACCCAACCAGGCTCGTGGCCAACTCAGATTCTCTGGGCCCTGGGCGGCTCTGAAACCAAGCCCTTGGGCTCAGCACTGCCCCGTCGCTCCCCCTGGGTGGCAGGTGGCCGTAGGTGCTCTGGGAAGAGCGGGAAGTGGCTCAGTTGCACGGGGGAGCCGTGACAGCTCCATAGTGAGAAAGGGCAGGCGTCCTAATATGTCTGCCCCAGCGCAGGAGGGCGTGCTGGGCCGTGGAGGGAGGTTTGGAGGGAGGTTTGGAGGGAGGTGAGGAAAGCAGAGAGGGCCAGGCCCCTCTGAGCACTGCGCCTGCAGAGGGGGGCCGTCCCACACCGACCAACAGCGTGGATTTCAGACTCCGGTGGGTGCTCTCAGACCAGCGTCGCCCTTGACTCCACAGCCGGCCAGAACAAAAACACGGAAAGCCTGCTTCTTCTCTCCCGCTCTCGGGCACCCTCCCCCATCCCCCTCTGCCTGCCACCAGTGCGGTTCCTCGTGTCAGCCGGGAAAACGGGAGTCGTTCTGAAACCCTACACACCACCACCTCCGTGGAGGATTGCATTCACCGCGGGGAGAGCGGGCACCAGGCCACCAGCCCGCCAACCAACACAGAGCCGGCGAGGCAAGGGCCAGGCGAGGGGGAACCTCGCTGGATGCCGCGTGTCCTGGCTTTGGGTGGAGGAACTGCCAGGAGTGGGGGCTTAGCTTCCCATCTGGCGGCGGGGGCCAGCGAGGATTCGGAACACGAATGCATCAATGCATCGCGTCGTCTTCGCCAAGGCGAGGGGAGGGGGAGGAGGCTGCGGCCCCGGGCTCGCCCGGCAGGAATTAGCTTATGTACCAAATTGTTTGTGACAGCGTTGAGCAGGAGACAGTGGCTTGTGAGGAGGAAAGCTTTTTAAACAATTTGGTTAAAACGTTCAAATTGCCAGCCCTGACTCTTGCCCCCGGGGAGGGGGCCGGCTGCCTGCTGTAGGCTCTCTGACAGCTGTGGCCTCACAAGCCGCGGAGGAGGCTGGCTAAAGGGCACCCAGGGTAGGAGCTAGGGGGTCTTGTGGCCCCACAGAGCAGGGGAGAGAGGCGTGGAGGTACACACACACACACACACACACACACACACACACAGCAATGGGATGGAACAGTGTTGAAACCTGGCTGTCATTTTGCCAGGGGTCTACCTAGCCCACACAGCAATGCGGGGGTAGGGGCTGCAGCCCCCTCTGAGAAGAGGTGCGACTGGGAAGGCGCACCCCAGGCTTTTCATCAGCACCCAGTTAGCATCTGGATGTCAGCCTCCCCCCCCCCCCATATCTGCCTCGCCCCCACCTCTGCCCACAAAATAACCCCCCTGCCTTTTCACAAAGCCGGTCCTTCCTTTGCCTCGCAAGCAGACCTTAGCACTGGATGCCCAGAAATGGTGTCTTTAAAAAAAAAAAAGAAAAGAAACCCCCCTAATTTAGAATTCAAACAACCCAAACGCTGAAAGAACCCCAGTTTGTTTGTTTTTTTCCTACGTTGCGTAGCCATCATTGGCCTTTGTCGTTTTTGTCCCCGAGACACCCCAGAGTCCGTAAGTGCCTTTGGCCCATCAACGTAAGGCTCATTTGTGTTCAGGCTAGTTTGTATTAAATGTGTTTTTTGTGCTATTGTGATTCCGTTAAAAATGGTAATTCATTCATGAGAAATACGATAACTATTAAGCGGACTGCCCCATTCCCGAGCCACTTTGCATAATTGAACATGTATTTTATCGGGCTGTTCCTTCTCCTGAGGGAGGGAGAGAGAGAGAGAGAGAGAGAGAGAGAGAGAGAGAGAGAGAGAGAGAGATTGAGAGAACGCCCTGGCTTTACACATACCCTGGGCTCTCACCCGGGCCAGCGGGAGAAGTCGGTTTGGTCTTGTTTTCTCCCAGCTCACCCAATCTAGCGGCAAGGCTCTAAGGTCTGAGAGTCCCCGGCTGAAACTCACACACTGGCTGTGTGACCTTGGGCAAAGATGCCCCATCTCTCTGAGAACCAGCTTCCTCGTGGCATTGCAGGGGCTATTGTGACGATAGCATAGCATGTCCAGAGCGCCCGGGAGGGTGTCTCACGCCCAGGAAGCCCTCGGTGGCCACATCCTTTCTCCGCTGCAGAGTGCAGTTCATCCGTGCGGAGCCGCTGCTTGCTCCTTCGGCTGGGGGATAGAACTTTGGAAGGACTGGGTAAACCAGGCCCCTCCTCAGCTTCTGAGAGCCGGAGGCAGAGAGATCACGGCAGTCCTGTTCAGACCGGTGGAAGCTCCCCAGGGCCTGGAAGCAGGGCTGTGTCCCTGGCGCCGCTGGGCAGGGACCCGCTGGGTGCCGGGCGCTGGCAGGGGTGGAGCCACGCTGGGCCGCGTTTTCTCCAACAGGTTGGAATGACAGTGCCCCGGAACTGGCAGAGGCAGTGGAGGTGGGGGGTGGGGTATGGGGAAGGCTCTGGGGGAAAGAAAGAAAAGAAGAGGGTACTGGGCCTGGAAGTTGGGGTTCCATCCTTGCTTGATTGCCCTGAGCCTGCTCCATTCCGGGGTGGTGCTGTCCACATCTTGGTGCGGGCTCCCAGTGGCCTGATGAGAGCTCTGTGGGGGTTGGGTTATGGTACCCAGAAAGGGACGTCTATGCCACCCTGAAACAGAGGTCTTTCCCAGCTTCCATATCCTGAGTCTCCATTCCTTATGGTGGGTCGGTGATGCCATGGTCGAGGGCAGACGTTCTCACCGGCCTCGGGGAAAAAACCTGATCAGCAGAAAGGGTTCGGGCCTGGGAGTGTTCAGTGGGCAGAGGCCCTCCTTCTTGGAATCTTCTCAGGAATAACGTTACCTGAGACCAGCTGTGGTCATGTGGTCGCCAGACCTTTTAGTCTCCACGTCCGTGTGGTCCATGGACCGCCTGCACCAGAGTCTTCTGGAAAGGGAGTTGGAAATGCAGAATTCCTGGGTCCCACCCAAGAGCTAGGTCAGGGGAAGGACCCAGGAATCCAGCAGCTGACTCTTAGGCATCAAGTCTGAGACCCCGCTCTCCTTGGAGTTTTCCAAGTTCTCAGAGTCAAGACCGTGTGCTCCTTTCTCTTCCTACTCTGAAGATCTTCTGGGGAAGCCAGGGAAGGTTTCTGCTTCTCAACGTGTGGCTTTTGGGGAGGGCTATGACAGCTTTGGGGGGGGGGGCGGTCTCCCCAGGACTAAAGGCTGTGGTGCTGGAGATGAGGGAGTATCACTCCTCTGTGACCTCATTTCCTCTCTCCCTGCAGCCCCACCAGCTACTGGAAGTCCCTTGCCCCTGACCGGTCCGATGAAGAGCACGACCCTGTGGACAGCACCTCCAGGCCCCGACACTCCCACAGCTGTCCGAGTGACAGCGACACAGAGGCCAAGCCAGCGGAGACCGACGCGTAGCCCCCCCACCCCACGGCGCCTCTCCCAGGAAAGAGCGGGGCGCAGGTCTCCCCACCCTCCCGCCGACCTGCGGGAGACACACCTTGACCCTCTGGGGTCGGGCTGTGGGGTCTGATGTCTCCACATGGAAGAGGTGGGGGGAAGGAAGAGGAGTTTCTGACAAGAGAACTTTTTGCTCCTTCCGCCTCCCACATGCCACCCATCTTGGCCCCGGCCTCGGGCCGCTGTGGGCAGTGGCGGGTGGCTCAGCACCGCGTGGAGCCGGCAAGTTGACCTCCAGCTCAGCCGTCTGCTCAGGGACGGCGGACAGCTCGCCTGCTGGGCCCATGGGGCGGAACTGGGGGCTGGAACAGCAACTCCTTCCCCCCTGGCTTGGGGCGAGGGCCTTCCCTTCTCAGTGCCTGCTGTCTTTTTACTTTTTAATTTAAATACCCAACCTCTCCATCACAGCTGCGTCCCCCGAGCGAGCGTGGCAGCTGGGGCCCCAGGACGACCAGGGGGAATGCCGTCTCCGCGTTCACTTCGGAGAGCAGCCCTTTCTCTGGTGCAGCTGGGGAGACGGCTAAGCAGAGCTTCCAGGTGCTTCTGGGTTTGGACTGAGCCAGCCCACATAGACGGGGGTGCGTCTGGACCGTCCGGAACACCCAGCCCCTCCTCCTCGCCAGCTCGTCAGCGTGTTAACGTGCAATGACCTATTTAAAAGGAAACCCATTCCACCTGCGCCAGTGGGGGGCTTACCCAAGCACTGTCTCCCTCCCCCCCGGCTCTGTCCGCGTTGCCTGGGCCACAAGCTCAGCCCGAGAGGGAAGGCATTGGGCCCGAGGACTTGTGATCAGAGAAACTAAAGCTGCAAGTTTTTGGTCAGCCCTGATGTGTATTAGACACGGGTCCTCGCCCTGTGTCCTGAGCCTAAGTCGTTTTTCTTCTTCCAAAAACCCTGTGTCCCCGTCCCTCTGCGCACCCCCGACACACAAACATGTATCCTAGACTTGACGACATGTGGCCGGACAGTCCCAGCCCCGACCCTAAAGGTCATCCCTCCAACGTCACCAAACTCGGGGGCCCAAGGGCAGTGCCGGGCACCGCTGCCGCGCCATCTGCTGTCCCCTCTCCTCTCCTGCAATTGGTTTGTATTCATCGGGCTGTGCTCTCTCTTCCCTGATCACCTGATGTACGGAAATAAACGTCCTTTTCCTCCTGGCTCTGCCCACTTTTCTGCCTGTTCCGTAGGGTAGCAGAGTCAAGATGCTGGTGGGGATCAGGGGGTAGGGGAGGGGGGTCTCCCATGTCAGACCAGTCAGACCAGAGCCGCTCGGAGAGCTTTGGCAGGTCCTTTGGGGCAGGCGGGGCAGGCAGGGCAGAGGATCGGTCCAAGGAGATGCAAGCCCCACTTGTCATTTGAAGAGCCCGTGTGCGGTGATTGGGGTTGACACAGCCACCAGGCCTCGTCTTCCCCCGGCCTCCGCTTGGAAATGCTGAGGTCCCTCTCTTAAGTCTCACCAAGTGCAGAGATCCTGTCTGCTCTAACACTTTGTTGTTGTTAAGGAACACAAGCCCTTTGTGTTAGAATTTTCAAAGTTTCATTTTTAGTCATTCCAAAGAAGACTTTTTGCTCAAAACTTGGCAGCACTCTGTCCAGCCCCATGGACCACGGGGCAGTTTGAGCAGGCTGGGGCTTCCGGCTTCTCTGCCTTCCTGCCCCGGTTGGCACGTGGTCTCCTCACTGAAGCCAAGAAGCAGTTCCCTGCAGAAGGACTAGACGCAAATGGATTACTCCCCCTCCTCTACCTTCTGTGATGTGACCACTTCCAAGCCTCCTCCTTTTATACCTTCTGTAATGTGACCGGCTACTGTATAATCCTCCTCCTCTACCTCTGTAATGTGACCAGTTATAATCCTCCTCCTCCTCTACCTTCTGTAATGTGACCAGTTATAATCCCTGCACCCATGACGTGTTTGTACAGCTGGTTGATCTGGCTCCCCTGGTCTGGACAGGTAGGCAGGAAAGAGTATCAGATAGCCCTCTCTTATGCTGAGGTTCCAGTGACATCAGCTACCTAGAAAGGGTCAAGAAAGAGAAGGGAGGAGAAAAGTCTCCCCCAAAATGAGTGGGAGAGAAGTGTAAAATGGATCCATCTTAAACTTGGGACTGCCTCTCTACACTTTCCCCCAGGCTTGCATAGAGAAGGTAGTAAAGTTATTTTTATATACTTTTCTCTTAAACTGGTCCCTCATGTTCAGTTCCATCACATCTTTTACTCCTGTTTGCATAGACCTTGGTGCTGTTTTTTGTTTTCAGGAACTAGCACGACAAAGTCCCTGCCACCTACAGACAAGATCCCAATTCGGTTCACGCGGGGACCCGGGTCTCTGGTTAACTGGGACAGAGGGCTTCATTCAAGTCAGAAAACTTACATTACTCATTTGTTAATTGATTCACAGTCAATTATATTATCCATCCACTCAACAAATATTTCATAACTGCTTGCTGTAGTCTAGGCCAGTGGTCGGCAAACTCATTAGTCAACAGAGCCAAATATCAACAGTACAATAATTGAAATTTCTTTTGAGAGCCAATTTTTTTTAAAACTTCTTCTAACGCCACTTCTTCAAAATAGATTCGCCCAGGCCATGGTATTTTGTGGAAGAGCCACACTCAAGGGGCCAAAGAGCCGCATGTTGCACGAGAGCCGCTATTTGCCGACCATGGGTCTAGGCCAGGGGTGGGCAAACTTTTTGACTCGAGGGCCACAATGGGTTCTTAAACTGGACCGGAGGGCCGGAACAAAAGCAACCTGACCATGCTGGCACTCTCCTCTTGGGCTGCTGGTGAAGGAGCGGAGGGGAGAGCAAGAGAACCCTCCTCCGCCCTTTCGGCTCCACGGGCCGGATAGAACAGCCGAACGGGCCGGATCCGGCCCATGGGCCGTAGTTTGCCCAGGCCTGGTCTAGGCACTGTTCTAAGTGCTGGGGATGGATAATATTCTTTCTTAAAGCAGATATTCTAACTGAGAAGTTAGACACAAAATACTAGTATGTACTGCACTTACCAATATGTGCAAGCTTTGGGTGAATAGAGAGGAGCAAGTCATAGTGTTTGTCCTCCAGGGGCTCGTGAATTAGGGCTAGGGCAGACCCACGTGAAAATAATTACATGAGATGTAATAGGATGGAAGAGTTGCTTTGGGCATATTATGAGCAGAGACACTCGCTGAGGAGGCGGGAGCGTTATGAAGGTTCCTAAAAGGAGGTGGTAGCCCTAACTGGTTTGGCTCAGTGGATAGAGCGTTGACCTGCGGACTGAAAGGTCCCAGGTTCGATTCTGGTCAAGGGCATGTACGTTGGTTGCGGGCACATCCCCAGTGGGGAGTGTGTGAAGGCAGCTGATTGATGTTTCTCTCTCATCGATGTTTCTGACTCTCTATCCCTCTCCCTTCCTCTCTGTAAAAAAATCAATAAAATATATTTTTAAAGATAAAAAATACATAAAAGGAGGTGGTATTTGCCCAACTGGCATGGCTCAGAGGTTGAACATCTACCTATGAACCTGGAGGTCACCGTTCCATTCCCGGTCAGGGCACATGCCCGGGTTACCGACTCAGTCCCCAGTGTGGGGTGTGCAGGGGAAGATGATCAATGATTCTCACCATTGATGTTTCTACCTCCCTCTCCCTTCCTCTCTGAAATCCATAAAAATATATTTTTTAAAAAGCAAAAGGTGCTGGTATTTGAGCTGGGGTGGGAAGCAAGAATAGCATTTCCACAGGTAGATATTTATTGCTGGGACAAGTACGCAGAGAAGAAAGAACTGGAGCAAAGGCTCTGAGGGGAGGATAGCGACGTGGCAGGAAACATAGGACCAATGCTTCTCCAAGCTCAGGCAAAGCTTCCTGGCCAGGGTGCTGGGCTCCAGGCGGGGAAGGAGGCGACCCCTCAGCACCAGTTCCCCAGGGAGCCCAGGGCCTGCAGGAGCATCGGGGCCCTGCTTCATTGTGGGTGCGCCTTCAGCACCCCGCAAGCTCCTGCCCTCACCTGCCCCTCGAAGTAGCTCTGGTCCCTAAGTTGTGATTCCCACACACTGATAGCAAATCTGCCCCTGTGCCAAGTTCAAAGCCACCTCAATAGATCCTCCTCTCTAACCTCAGCCCCTCGGGATCGCTCTGACTCTTGGACAAGAGGCCATTGCAAAGCCCTGTGAGGCTCCCCATGGTGCACGGACACAACAGCGGCCAGAAATGACCCTCCCCCCCCCCAACTACCTCCTTTTGTCCTGGGTCCTCTTGGCAAATTATACCAGTTGTCCTTCCCACCCACCCCATGCCCCGCCCCTATGCCTGGTGGCACCGACACTTAGCGATTTGCTCCTTAATTGTCCCCCAGCTAGGCTGCGCAGATGCTGCTCTTTAATCTCTCCTGATAAATGAATCACGCCGCTCCTTTAATCATATGTTCATATCCAAGCCAATTTGAATCAATTTGGCAGGGAGTGTGTTGCAGGAGACGCCGCGACGGCTGCTTCTCCCCCCAGGGCTCTGGAGCCACCACGTGTCCTCACCCTCAGCAGAGACCCCAGGAGGCCGATCCAGGAAAAGGATGCCCTACCCGAATGGTGGGGACTTGACAAAAGTCAGTGGTCATTCCCGTCCTCCAAGCCGGCCCGAGCGAGTGGGACTGGGGGCTGGACGGACTCTCAGCGGCCCCAGTCAGAGGTGGGAGGAAGTCGGGTGAATCCACATCCTTCCTTGGTCACTGAATAAAGGGCCCCATTACCATCCCCGGGAGAAAGTGCTGCCTTAAATCTAACCCTAGACCTTCCCGTTCCCCTTTTATTTCCTCCGAGCTGGTTCCCGGGAGGCTGGAACACTTTGTCACCTCTACATGGCAACACACTCCGGACCAGCCTGTAGTCATTTGTCCCTGCTAGTTATTGCTCCTGGCGGCCACCCCAGCTCCTCTCATCTTTCCCCAGGAAGTGTCCTCTCCTAAATCCTTCCGCCTGGGGGGCTGTCCTGGGCTTGCTTGGTGATGTACCAGGTTTTGCCGCCTTTGGGATCGTTCCTTTTTTCACCTACAGAGTGGGGTCCACGTGCCTTGGTCAAAACAGAACAAAACAGACAAATAATACCTGCTCCACAGAGCACTGGGCACTGAGACCTTGGGCGAGGGACTTGAAAAAATTATTGATTTTTTACAGAGAGGAAGGGAGAGGGAGAGAAAGTCAGAAATATCAATGAGAGAGAAACATCGATCAGCTGCCTCCTGCACACACCCACTGTGTATGTGACTGCAACCAAGGTACATGCCCTTGACCAGAATCAAACCTGGGACCCCTGAGTCCGCAGACCGACGACGCTCCATCCACTGAGCCAAACCGGTCAGGGAGGCCCTTGCCTTTTAACCCGGGGGCACGGCCAGTGCAGTCAGGTGCCCTCCCATGGACTGGGAACCCGAGCTGTGTTAGCATAGTCACCTCTTATTGGCATGACCTGGGCCCCCTGCTCCGTCCCCACCTGCGGGTTCTTCCCCCAATTCCAGGGAACCACACCCCTTTCAAGATTCCTAACCAGTTGACCAGGCCTACCCCAGTCTCGTTGCCCTGTAAGGGTTCCAGAGGTGTGAGGACACGTGTCTTTGCTCAGCAGCAAGACAGCACTGTTTCCCGCTCTTTTAAGGGCAGGAGCTGAGGCGGAGCAGTGACTGGGGCTTCCCGGCCTGTCAGTGGCGATCCGTGCGACGATGAAGAGGATGATAAAAGCCAACAATAGTTCCCATTTGTTGAGCACTTACAATGTCCCCAGTACTTGGGCACTTTGCCTACCTAATCTCACTTAACTTTTGTCACAACCCTATAAAAAGGGTTGGCTTTTATCGTCCTCTATAAAGTGTACTCATCCCCGTGAGGAAACAGCACCTGTTCTCTCGGGGTTCTCAGCGTGGGTCCGGCAATGGCCAGCGACTTCGAGCGGTTCTGGCCTCGTCAGAGGATGGAGAGGGAGGCGAGAGCGCCAACAATCACTGCCGTGACCTTCCTCTCCAATAGCTGGTTCCCGCCGAGGCCTGGCCATAGGAAGGAAACCTTTCCCGGCAGTTTCAGGGGGCAATGCCAGCCCCACATGGGTGTTGCTCCTTGACAATTTCAGAACATCCCTCAGGCGTTATCACATTTGTGCCTCACGCATTCTGTGCCAACAACATGGATAACTGTTCCACATGGCCCAGAATGCATTTTTTAAAAATATATTTTATTTATTTTTACAGAGAGGAAGAGAGAGAGATAGAAAGTTAGAAACATCGATGAGAGAGAATCATCGATCAGCTGCCTCTTGCACACCCCCTACTGGGGTTGTGCCCGCAACCAAGGTACATGCCCTTGACCGGAATCGAACCTGGAACCCTTCAGTCCGCAGGCCGACGCTCTATCCATTGAGCCACACCGGTTTCGGCTAAATTTATTTTATTGATTTTTTTACAGAGAAAAGGAGAGAGATAGAAAGCCAGAAACATCGGTGAGAGAGAAACGTCGATCAGCTGCCTGCTGCAACACTCCCTACCGGGGATGTGCCCGCAACCAAGGTACATGCCCATGACCGGAATCGAACCTGGAACCCTTCAGTCCACAGGCCGATGCTCTATTCACTGAGCCAAACCAGTCAGGGCCGGAATGCATATTTTAAGCTATAGTTCACCTCATTCTAATTCCATGACTGTACAAGGGAATGATCCAGACCATCCTCTGCGATTGGATCCGGGAGGAGTGGTTTCCAGAGCAATAGCCGTTGTGGCGTTAACAAGAATGCCAGGTTTGTTTAGGAGAAATTTCACAGAGAAATGGAGTCTTCTGTAGGATAAGCCCCAGTAATGGGCCATACACGTAGGGGAGATCCCAGAAAGGATGTATGCTTTGCGATTGAAGTCGGTGACATACATCTCCCAGGGGAATACTTAAATGTGCAGATGGAATTTGCTTTAGATATCAAGAGTCAGCTATGACAGTTTTACCCAAAAGCCTCAGAAAGGATATTAAGTTTTGACACTCTTCAGGCAAATTATATTTGAGGTGGCTTAAGAGTCAAAGAGTTTCCCACATTTTAATAAATTTTGATACGTTTTGTGCCATCTATGATCTGACGAGGTTAGGAAAAGAAGCAAATGGATTTGGGGAAGAGAGAACGCTAAGGCATTTGAAAGTAGAGAATACCGAAAAAGGGAAAAGGGTTTAAAAAAAAAATCCTGGCATAGGGAAGATGCAGCGAATAGTTTCAGAAACATTAGGTCTTCGAAGGACAGAACAATGGCGGGCAACCAGGCAAATATAACATTGTCTAAGGTGAAATAGGCCTCATGGGTCATATTTCTCAAAAGATTGGCATCCGTTGCAGGTTAGCATTCTTTTTAAAAATATATATTTTTACTGATTTCAGAGAGGAGGGGAGTGGGAGAGAGAGAGAGAGAGAGTAACATCAATGATGAGAGAGAATCATTGATCGGCTGCCTCCTGCACACCCCCTACTGGGGACCGAGCCCACAACCCAGGCATGTGCCCTTGGCTGGAATTGAACCTGGGAGCCTTCAGTCTACAGGCCGATGCTCTATCCACTGGGCCAAACCGGCGAGGGCAGCAGGCTGGCATGCTTGCTCGAGGGCTGCGTCTGGCCCCCTCGGGAATATCTTCCTCTGGAAAGCAGGGGAGAGTGGCCTTAGTGAGGGCCCCGCCCCAGAACGTTCTGCGCTGGAGGCCCGGGTCCTGGGGCTCATCGGTGGGGCTGTTTTTTCTAGTGGATTGCATACTGAGCCGCTGGGCGGGATGTCAGCGTAGACACGGAGCTTCTGCCCCCAGGAACTGGCGAAATAAGCCTAGAGAACCAGCTAGAAAGTGAGGCAGCCTTGCAGCGCTGTGAATGGGTTCTTAAGGGAACGCGCACGTGACGAACCGAGGAAGAGCAGACGGGACCCCTGCCTCTTACAGTTTCATTCTGTCGCAGGGGTTCTAGGTGAAGTCCCTGTGCTCCTATTATAAAATATTCAGACCTTTCTTTTTTTTTAAAAAAAAAGCCAGTATAGGTGTGTGTCCGTGCCAAACACCGAAGAAGGCCCCAAATCGTCCTATTAGTGTGACTGTAAGAGAAGCTCCTTCCTGGCATTTCATATATAGAAACAGTCGCCGTGGGGGGAAGGCCATGTGGCGAAGCTGCTTAGAAACTGCTTGGATCCCTTGCTCCGGGAATGCCGTTCTTAAAGCAGCAGGCGTCTCTTGGCACGGCCGAGGGTGGAAGCAGGAAGAGGAACAGATTGGAGGGTGGGGCTTGGACAGGGTGTTTCGGGGAGAGAAGCGGCCGGGAGAGGAGAGAAGCATCTAGACGGTGCCCTCCCGTGCGGGGCCCTGCCGGCGACAGGTGTAGGCGAGGAGACTCGTGTTGGCAAAGAAAGGGACTGAGGATGGGCCGAGGGAGGAGAAGCCAAGTGCCAGGAAGGTCATTTAGAATATCCGGGTCATGGTGATATGCATAAAAAAAAATAAAAAAAAGAAGCCGAAACCGGTTTGGCTCAGTGGTAGAGCATCGGTCTGCGGACTGAAAGGTCCCAGGTTCGATTCCGGTCAAGGGCATGTACATTGGTTGCGGGCACATCCCCAGTAGGGGGTGTGCAAGAGGCAGCTGGTCAATGTTCCTCTCTCATTGACGTTTCTAGCTCTCTCTCTCTCTCTCTCCCTTCCTCTCTATAAAATATCAATAAAATATATTTTTTTAAAAAAAGTCTGTAAGGGTAGACGCGGCTCAATAACCAGACTTTGTGTCTGGCTGGTGGATCTGTGTCTCTCATACCCGACTTCATCGAAGAAGGGCCAGCCCCTTCAGGAAAAGGTGTTTTCGCTCTTTCGGAGAGCAGGTGACCAGCGGCTTCTCCGAGAAAACGAGGACGTGTGGGTATTTGAAGGGGACGCCTGGGGTTCAGGCATCACAGAAGGTCTGGGACGAGTAAGACCCCTGAGGATGGGGTGGGGGGAGGGGTGTGTGATCTTCACCTCCCTCCCCTCCCCCCCTTCTTGCTCCCCAGTAGAAATCAGCTACAAATCTCAGCTTGTTGGGAACAGATGGCCTTGGCTGACGAATAAGCCACCGCAGGCTGCTCCACCTGTTCTCGGGCTGGAATAATCAGCTCGAGACAAACATCGGCGCTGAAATAACTCATGGCAGCGGGTGATGCGCAGGCACGGATCCCAAAAATCTCTTAAACAGACGCCCCTCCGACTCCCGCCCTCCCCAGCCCTGAGAGGCCATCGGGGGAAGGTAATGGAGCGGAGAAGACAGATAGGGCCTCAAACTGAGCGTGATGCCCGAGCCGGGGGCGGCCCGGGGCGGGGGGAGAGGGAGGGGCTGAGGTGTTGGGTGTTGTGGGGGGAGCAGGAATCGGGGCTGGGGGACCGTTCACCTGGGAGGGCAGAAAACATGGGAATGGTTGGTCCGTGCCAGGGATAAGAATGAGGAGATCCACCCCGTCAGGGATAGTAGAAAACTGAGAATTTGCGATTCATTTGAATTTGTTCATTACAGGAGTGATATGCAAATGAGATCAAGCTACCAGCGCCTCTCTCGGCAGCCCAGACAGCCCTGCCAGCAACCACCGGGCACGGGTGCCTGGGTGCCTGGGTGCCCCGACTTCCGTGGGCTTGCGTGCAGCCTCCCCTCACCTCCTCGATGAAGCCAGCCGGGCTAATGTTCGCTGGCAGAGGCAGAGGAGCCCGTGCGTCCGGGAGTGACGGTGCCGGGGAGCAGTGGTGACGCGGTGGGGGAGGGGGTGTCCTGCTGAGATGGGGGTCCAGCCCCGGGGGAGTCGTCAGGAGGCGGCAGGAGTGGAGAAAGGAGAGCCAGGCGGATGGCTTGCTCCGGTGCCTCGGGCAGGCAGCTTGCTCTGGTCCAAGCGCACAGGGCTCGGGGCCTCCGAGCCCCCAGCGGCTGTGCCGGCCGGGAAGACGGCTGAGCCCCCAGGGCTGCATCTCTAGCTGCCAGGCGTTATGTGCCCACGGTGGCCCGTGCCGCCCTGCCGGAGGCCAGGGCCCTGGAGGCCAGTCCCACACGCTGGCTCTTGTCCTTGGGGCCGGGGGTGGTCACAGAGGTGCCGGGTGGCCCCTGTCCTGCAGGGGGGCCTGGCTCTGAGCTTCTCACCGGCTGCCTACCAGAAACTCTCACAGAGCTGCTGTGTTTGTTTGTGTTATAGATAAAAGGTGAAAATAAGAGTACGATGGACTTCTTTATCAAGCAGCTTTTTAATTTTTTTTTTAATCTTCACCCAAGGATATGTTTTTTAATTGATTTGAGGGAGAGGAAGAGGGAGAGAGAGAGAGGGGAGAGAGAGGAACATCGATGTGAGAGACAAACATTGATCAGTTGCTTCCTGTATGCATTCCAACTGGGGGAATCAAACCCACCACCACGGTATGTGCCCTGACCCCAGAATTGAACCCGCCCCCTTCTGGTGTATGGGACGATGCCCCCAACCCACTGGACCACACTGGCCAGGACAACACAGAGCACATCTTGCTTTATCTGCACTCCTGTCCACTTCCCCACTCCACTGGGTTATCCCTGAAGCAGACTCCAGATACATCCCTTTGTTAATAAGCACGTTCGTATCTATTCCTCTAAGAAAAGAGAGTGGCTCTTTTTAAAACGTAATCACAAAACTCGTATCACACCTAAAAAAACTTTATCAAAAACTCCTTAATACCAAGTATCCAGCCAATGTTTGAATTACCCTGACTTTACTACATATCAAAACGTTAACAAATGCATCTATGACGTTAGCTCAAATCCATTAGTTCCTTAGCTCCGTGGTCTGCCAACTGTAGCTCGAGAGCCCCACGTGGCTCTTTGGCCCCTTGAGTGTGGCTCTTCCACAAAATACCATGCCCCGGGCGAGGCTATTTTGAAGACGTGGCGTTAGAAGAAGTTTAAGTTTAAAACATGCGGCTCTCCAAAGAAATTTCAATCGTTGTCCTGTTGATATTTGGCTCTGCTGACTAATGAGTTTGCCGACCACTGCCTTAGCTGTATCCAAACAACACCGAGGAACTTTTTAAGAACTATTGTGCCCAGGACTTTCTCCCCCAGGGATTCGATGCCATTGGCCTTGGGTGGGGCCCAAGCATTGTGTTTCTGGAAGCTCACCAGGTGGCTTTAATGTGCTGCCAGGTCTGAGAAATGCCCTACCTTCCCCCTACCAGCTTCCTGCCTCCTCCTCCTCGTCTGGGGCTGGGCTGTCACGTGCCTCTCCCTGCCTCTGGCCGCGGACCGGGCAGATACCAGAGCAGCTGGCACTCGCACGCCTACCTGGGTGGCCCTCTTCCCCGGCTCCTCCTCTGAGTGAGCTCCAACTCTCTGTGGACACGGCATTCCTGTCCCCGCACATTTATATGCCATGTGCTCCGGTTCCTCTAGCTCCCTCCCTCCCCTGATATGCCCGGTGCCTGCTCTCGCCTTGCAAGCACAGCAGAATTTTTTTCTTCCCCTTTTGTGTGAAAATAGCAAAATTCCTACCTCAGGAAAAAACCGAGAACTTCCCTGGGGGTGGTGCTCATTTCGCTGCTCCGGGGGCTCCGGACTGTGATGGAGCCAAGCCACGTGCCGGCTGGGCATGGAGTGGGACTCGAACCCAGCACCTCTCAGGGAAGCTAAGACGCCTTTCTCTCCTGAGGATGCTGGGCCCCCGGGGTTGTTTCTAGAGAATTCTGACCGCGGCCCTAGCTCGCAGCCAGCTGCCCGGCTCCCCATGGCCGCTGCTTCTGTTTGCCCCCCACCACCACCTCTCCCCTCAGCCTGCCTTTGGCGGCCTCCCTCTCTCCTGTGGTCCCCACTGCATGCCTCACTGAATGTTGGTGAAACAAATCTAGTCTAAAATAATGAGCAATCAACTACCCTGATGCTTGGGGCAGGCTGGGCAGGGCCGGGGGCAGGGGCGGGGAGCGGAATCGTTTGTAAAGCTTAATAAAGATGTAGATGAGCACGCTGCCTGCCAGCCCCGGAGCTGGGCTTGTTCATTATTCAAAGTTATGCAAATGCCTTTGGGTCCTTCCTGTTAGAATCCTGCCCCCTGGATCCCGCGGCTTCTCCCAGCCCCATCGCCGGTGCCCCTGTGCGTCGTCCCCTCCCCACCCCACCCCCAGCCTCCGTTCGCCCTGCCACAGCCCCGGCCCCGACAGCCGTTCCGGGCCCTGTCTCCGAGGTAATAAAAACCCTCCGTCTCATCTCCAGGCAGAAATCTTCCAGAGATGTATGTGTGTGTGTGTGTGTGTGGGGGGGGGGGGGGGGTCCCAGCCTTCAGGCAAGCCTAGAGGCCCACATAAGATGAGCTTCTCATTTTTTAAAGATTTCCCAGGAAAAGACTATCATAAGAGTGCTCGTGTGCATGTTTTAACATCTCACACATCTGCTTAGTGGGGTAGATATTATCCTGAGTTCCGACCCGAACCCCTCTGGCTACGAGGGAAGCCCCACGGAGACAGAATACCAGTCACCAGACTCTCTTTAGTCCCTCTCCTGAGGGGTAAAATGCGAGCACTCGGCCACACTCCAGCCTGCTGACCCCGGGCCAACCCACCCTGTGGCCTCCTGGTGCCTTTCCGGGCCGATGAACCGCCTTCCACGTTACACTCTCACTCCCCAAGCTCTCCCGCCTGTTCTGGGTGCCGAACCCCGAACCCCGGGGGAGGGCTTAACCGGCACTAACCGCACTCCCAGCGCACACCCCTCTTGTCCACATCACGGTGACTGATGTGTACCCCACGCTTGCCTCGGTCTTAAGGCTCCAATTACTTTCCTCTGACGCTCCTCTCTGTAGCAATCTTCCAACCCCCCATCCCCCCACTCCCACCCCCCACCCCGCCCCCGTCACCCCTTAATTTCTCAGTTTGGTGAGGCTGAGGGATGAAGAATTGGGTCAGAGGCGCGGTGGCATCGATTGCCTCTGCTTTCTCTTCTTTTCTGGACCGGCCCTCCTCCCTCCCTCCCTCCCCGCCGCCACCCCCCCCCCCCATCTATTTTTAGCCTGCCTCTGTTTTCCTTCGTCTGGTTGGCAACCGCCCGGGCCTCCTCTTTCCCTCCGCTGCCCTTATCTCTCCCCTGCAGCCTGTGTGGACCCCAGCTGCCCTTCCACAGGTCTCACTGCCCGCCCGGTTCATTTCCATTCCCTCCCGTCTTGAAGATCCGCGGGGCCGGCCTGAAAGGCGATGCCCGGCCACGCGCAGGCAGGAGAAAAGCCGGGAGGAGATAATGCCGGCGAGTCTGCTCGGGCAAATCCTCCCGTGTCATTGAACCCCCGCGCCGCATCCTCCGACCCGCTCCGCCACGGCTCGTCCTCCTCCTCTGATGCTCGCGGGCTGTTCTCTGCGTTTCTTCTCCCCCCCCCTCGAGGGCCCCCTCCCGCCCCCAGTAAGAAAGGCTTCCCTTGGCAGTGGCATGGCGTGGCCCGTCCGGACCCCATTCCTCGGGCTGAGGGGGTGGGCAGCATCCCTGGAGGTCCTTCCCTACCTTCTGGGCCCACCCGTGGCCGGTCTCTTCTCACCCAAGTCCTGCCACTCTCCGCTCCGCCCGGCCTCCCCGCTCCCACGCCCACCTGTGCGGCCCTGCGTGCCCTTGTCCCTGCCCCTCTGTGCGCCCTGTTTCTTTTTTTTTAATATATATATATTTTTTATTGATATTTTACAGAGAGGAAGGGAGAGAGAGAGAGAGCTAGAAACGTCGACGAGAGAGAAACATCGACCAGCTGCCTCTTGCACGCCCCCTATCGGGGATGTGCCCGCAACCAATGTACATGCCCTTGACCGGAATCGAACCCGGGGACCCTTCAGTCCGCAGACCGACGCTCTACCACTGAGCCACACCGGTTTCGGCCACCCTGTGTCTTAGGACACACCTAAGGCCCATTTGCCCACGGGCCTCCGCCAGCTCCCGCAGGGCCTGTCCGCATCCCCCACTTGTCCTTTCTCAGCTCCCTCTGGACCTCGGTCCCCGGCGTCCGCTGCCACCAGCGAGCGGAATTAGACGGGATATTTTGGAAGGGAAGCTGCAGCTGGCGGCTGGGGGGGGGGGGGGAGGGGGAGGGCCGCACAGAGAGAGGCAGAGGGAACTGCGGGCAGCCGTGGGGCGTGAGGGAGAGGTTCCCAACACCCTCTCTCCCCAGCTCCGCCAGCCTCGGGAGCCAGCGAGCACGTGGCTGATTGCTCTCTGTGCCTCATTTTTCTCTCTCACACACACACAATGCCTCCTCGCCTTGCAACGTGCCACGTTCTCTGAGCATGCATCCGGATACCTGCCTGGCACGTTCCCGCTCTTCCAAGCTTGCTCAGATGCTCAATGAGTCCCACCCTGACCGCCATCGAAAAGGGGGGGTCCATCGAAAAGGGGGGGTCCCTCCCCCTCCCCCCACATCCCCTATCTTCCTCACCCCGTTGTTTTTCCTCGGCATACGTGTCACCCCCTCACATACAGTGTAACTTACTTATCTCTTCCCCTCCCCGGACAGCACATTTCATTAGAGCAGAGATTTCCATCCGTTCTGTTCCCAGTCCCATCCACAGCGCCCAGCACATGACCTGGCGCACGGCAGAAGCTCAATAAACATCTGTGTGGTGGATGAATAAATGAATGAAACGTCTCACTTAATCCTCACACGCTCCTGCAGAGCTGGTTGCTATTATTACTATTTTTTTTATTGTGGTAAAATATATATATATAACATAAAATGTCCCACTTTAACCATTTTATGTGTGCGGTTTCGTGGCAGTAAGTACACTCAATTAAACCACGGTTGTGCTTGTGATGTGTTAAATCAGGGTGTGAAAGCCTCATCCACATTTTTTAAAAATGTCCCCCTCTTTATTGATTTAAAAAAATATATATATATATATTATTGATATTTTACAGAGAGGAAGGGAGAGCTAGAAACGTCAATGAGAGAGAAACATCGACCAGGTGCCTCCTGCACACCCCCCACCGGGGATGCGCCTGCAGCCAAGGTACATGCCCTTGACCGGAATCGAACCCGGGACCCTTCAGTCCACAGACCTACGCTCTACCACTGAGCCAAACCGGTTTTGGCCCCCCTTTATTGATTTTTAGAGAGAGAGGAAGGGAGGGAATAGAGAGACGGAAACATCCATGAGGAGAGAGAATCATCGTGCCTCCCACATGCCCTCCGCTGGGGACTGGGCCCACACCCCGAGCCTGTGCCCCGACCAGCAATCGAACCAGGTGACCTCCCGGTTCCTGGGTTGGCACTCAACCACTGGGCCACACTGGCCGGGCTCCAAAACGTTTGTATCGTCCCAAACTGAAACTCTGTCCATTAGGTATTAATTCCTCGGCCTTCCCTCCCCCCGGGCCCTGGAGACAACCCTTCTACTTCCCGTTCCTCTGAATACAGCATGGGTCCTTCTGTGTCTGGCTCACTTCACTTGGCATTTTATCTTCAGGGCTCACCCGGGCGGTAGTGTTTGTTCCGCCCATTTCGCAGATATGGTGGCGGTCATTATCACCCCTTGACCGAGGCCGGGGTTCAGGGAACCGTCTGAGAGCGGCGACAAGCCGGCTAGTCACACGGGGCTGCTGGGATCGGCTGCCTTTTACGGTTCCCCGGAGAAATCAGTGCGAGGCCACGTGCCTGGGCCGACGTGGCAGGGGGAGAGTGATTTCCTTTGTGGTGTATTTCCTCTGGGAATAGTTATGCTCTTATTTCCATTTCCCACTCTTTCCCGCTCAGTAACTCCTCCTAATATTTTCGCTACCGGCGCCACCCTCCTCCCACCAGCCCCAGTTTCCCCACCCCCCTCCCCAGAGCACCTTAGCTCCTTTCTCTGGGGTCCCCCTGGCCTGGTCTGGGGAGCCTCCTGCCGGGGTTCCGTCTGAGTGCATGAAGCCTCGGCCGAGTCCCCGCCCCCGCCCCTCACCCCGCCTCCCACCCTGGGGTAGCCGAGTGAGCCCGTTCCCTTTCAAAGCAATTAGTGCAAGGAGGCCAGCCGCCTCGGTGCTAATGCCGTTTCATTAAGTGGGAGCAATCCTAATGATAATAAAATGGCACATTTAACATTCAAACATTGAGCAGGGTTTCTAAGCGAGTGTGTCTCTCTCTCTTTCTGGTATAACAGCTCCATCTTCATAAGGACCTGACAATACACCTTAATGGGAGGCTGGGGGACGGAGCATCTTTCCAGAACCAGAGAGAGGACGAGAACCAGACAAAGAACCCAGAGAAAAGGGGTGCAGTGCCTCAGAGGGGATAAGGATCCCCCCAGGATTCCTGGGGTAATGGATGCTGTGGTGCTGAGTCTATACGAAAGGAGGTCACGCGGAAAATAAAGCCCACTACAGACTTTAAGGCAATGCCATTACTTATTTGTTGATTCAACACGGTTTTTTTGTGTGTGTGTTTTTCAGCAAACATTTATGGTGCACCCACAATGAGCCAGTTTTGTTTTTTTTAAAATATATTTTATTGGTATTTCACAGAGAGGAAGGAAGAGGGATAGAGAGTTAGAAACATCAATGAGAGAGAAACATCGATCAGCTGCCTCCTGCACACCCCCCACTGGGGATGTGCCCGCCACCAAGGTACGTGCCCTTGGCCGGAATCGAGCCTGGGACCCTTCAGTCCGCAGGCCGACGCTCCATCCACTGAGCCAAACCGGTTTCGGCATGAGCCAGGTTTTGGCAGAGCTTGTGATGGAGGGTGGCTCTAGTTTTAAGGAACAGGAACTTCAAGGCCAGGAGTCATCTACACATCCTCTGGTTTACCCTCCCTGGGCAGCCTTAGTCAAGCCCATCTCCAATTCATCAAATGTCCCAGCCAAGAGAATTTTAACAACCACTTTGGTCTCCTGCCCCGGCCCTCATGCCCCTCGTTGCACTGACAGACATCTTCGCCAAGGTCCTTGCTACTCCGTGATGATGGAGCATTTGATTGACCTTCTAGAAGCAAGAAAGTAATGGGATTGAGGAGCTGGCCAGGGAAGAAGATACATCCAACCGTCTGGTGTTTAGGGGGGGACTCTAAAAGAAGAAGAGGATGACATCCCACAGCCACTCCCCCTCAAGCCCCCCCTCCCTCCCCCCAGAAGCCTTCCCAGCAGAGGGCTTTATTCACAGCACTTTTGCTCAAAACAAAGGCTGCTGGGCGTCTTGGATGTCAGGGTCAAAGGTGAGCTTTGCCCAGGCCAGGGAAGCGGCTGATTCGAAAAGGGGACAAGTCATAGGATGGTGTCAACTTCATGCTTAACTCATACAGGATCTTGCCCACAACAGGGGACAGCTTGAATCCATGCCCTGGAGGAAGAAGAGCAGGTTGTCAGTGCCCTCGGAGACCGGGGCTGGTCTCTCTGGAGGTCCCCTGCGAGATAGAGCCTCCCACTACGGCACCCCCTCCTCTGATCTCCCTGCCCAGCCCCTCATACACTCGGTGTCTAGGCGTTGGCCCCCAATGGCCGGCTAACGCCATTCTGCCTGGCAGCGAGCACTGGCACTCCGCTCTATGGCACCCCGTCTCCCACTCCTCAGACTCACCCGAGAATCCAGCACCAATGATAATGTTGTCATACTTCGGGTGTCGGTCCAGAACGAAGTGTTGATCAGGGGTGTTCTACAAAGAAACAATCACACCCGTGTCCTCTGAGGGCAGGAGGAGGAAGAACTGCAGGCTCAGGAGGGAGGGGGTTGGGCTGGGTTTCTTTCCAGGAAGAATGGGAACGCGGCACAGGGACGCTCCCTGCGTGCCGGCGCCCCCTTCGGGCACGTCAGCCTTTCCCATCCGTCCATCTGCCTCTCTCCTCCGCAGAGCTATGAACACAGTAGGTGCTCAGCTAATGCGCTCAAGCGAACTTAGCCAAGATGCCCCGGGCTCTGGTGACAGCTGTCTCTTCTCTTTGTCCCTAAGGCCCGCTCAGCTGGGACATCTTGCCAAAAAATCTCTTAGAGCCCTTCTGGGAAGCACAGGGAAGGACTGCCAGGCGCAAGTCTTAGTTTCCTAATGAAAAGGCATAGGAACAACCTCTAATGGGCCCTCTCTGGCGGAGGTGAACCGAACCACAGAAATTAGCTCGTCTGTTTCAAGTCACATACTATGTCAGGAGTGGCGCGGAGTCGAGCCCGAGCGGCGGCAGGCCAATCTGTCTCCTTCCCCCCATCCCCCGGGCCGCCTGCCCCCTCACCGTGTACATGCAACGCTCCACAATGGCAGGCCGGGGCTCCAGGTCCGGCAAGTGATCTCTGACAAAGCGGCTCAGGATGTGCACGTCCTGCGTGTCTGCGAGTGCTGCGGGGCAGTCCCGCTCCTCGGGATCTGCGTTGTTGCCGTGGTGATAGCAGACCTGGCTCCCAATCAGGGTGAGTGAGCTGCGAGGGCCAGCATTCCCGCACACCCACCCACCCACCCAGCCCGGGTGCCCCCATCCATCATCCCAGCCTCCCCCGGCCCCCTGACAAACGCTGCTGGTGGCCACGCAAGGTTGCCTGCTTGCTTGTTCCTCCCCCCACCAGCCCTCTGTGTGCAAAGGAAGGGCTCCCTGCGTTGGGCCGAGGGGCAGCTGGGTGTCTTGCAAGGCAAGTGGTGACCGGCTCTCGGTGGACGCCCACTGCTGCCCACGGGCATCGGAGGGCGTCTGCCAGGAGCGCACGGGCAGTCGCCCCGATTCCGTGTGCACCCCTCCTCGCCTCCTCTCTCTCTGCCTCGCACTCGCCTTCATCAGCCCGGGGTACTCGTCAGAGGGCAGCCCGTAGATGTGGTGCGGAGCCAGCCTGAGGTCCAGGCCCAGGAAGCAGGGAAAGGCCTGGGAGGCGCCGTAGCTCCCGGGAACCCTCTCTCGCCAGTAGCACACGCTGATCCGCAGGGTCTTGACGCAGGGAGGGGACGTGGGAGGTGAAAAGGGAAAGACCACAAAACCGTTTCTCCTGGGGTCTTACGGCCCTGCTGCGTAGCCCGGATGCCCCACTCACTTCTCTCCTCTACCCTTTTCCATCCCGCTGTCATGTCATTTGTGTGTTACAGTATGTCATCATGCACAAAAATCTCTCTGTCTCTTCTCCCGTGCTTAGTCTTCTCCTATAACTGCATCCCGTCTTCCTTCTTCCTCGGCAGGAATTGACAATACCTTATATTTATCGAGGGCTTACAAGTGGCCAGAAAGCCCCAAGAGCTTTATGTATATCTTTTAATTTAATTCTCCAGCAGCCCTACCCTCTCCCCCGCCCCACACCCCACCCCCATTTTACAGGTTATACAACTGAGGCTCAGTGAAGGAAAGGAATTTGCCCAAAGATGTCCACCAGGAAGTGGCCATCTGGCTCCAATATCTCTCTCTCTCTCTCTCTCTCTCTCTCTCTCTCTCTCTCTCTCTCTCTCTTTAATATATTTTATTGATTTTTTTTACAGAGAGGAAGGGAGAGGGATAGAGAGTAGAAACATCGATGAGAGAGAAACATCGATCAGCTGCCTCTTGCACATCCCCCACTGGGGACACGCCCACAACCAAGGTACATGCCCTTGACCGGAATCGAACCCGGGACCCTTCAGTCCGCAGGCCGACGCTCTATCCACTGAGCCACACCGGTTTCGGCAAGGCTTCTCCTCTAAAGCACCAGTTCGCAGGCTTCCAGCGCCCTCACCTCGAGAGGCAGCTCGAGTCCCAGGGGACGGAGGAGCCTGTTGGTCCAAGGGCCCGCTGTGATGACCAGGCTGTTGGCTCGGTAACTCTTACAGGCGGTTTTCACTACGACCGGTAGCCCTGGTTTTATCTCCAGCACCTTCTCGCCGTCACACACTTTGCCTCCTAGCTGCCGAATGGCATCCTGAAAGGACAGGATCAGAGAAGGGCAAACGGTGATCCGTGCAGTTCACCCTGGTAAGCAAAGAGTCCTTTGCTTAGGGCAGAAAAGAGTGCAGATTCCAGACCTCCTCTCCCACGTCGGCAAGACCTAGCAGGGTGTATAAAACGGCCCTGCCCAGAGGTCAAGACTAAAGCCAGCATGGCAGGGGCTCTCATCCAGTGGGGGGAAGGGGTGGGGCGTGGCTGATTGGGACCCAGGGTGCCTAGATCGGGAGCTGCATTGCCCCTAGTCCTGCACGGTACCACCTGAAGGGCCCGGAGGGCCTTGGCCGCATAGAGAACTCCTCCGGACTCTTCCAAGAGCCCCACTTCTCCCTGGGCCAACCGGATGCCGGGGAAACGCTGCTTCAGTTCCTCAGGTGAAAGACACTGGTGTTTCACCCCCAGCCTGGACAAAGTAGCCTGGGTTGTCTTTAGTTCTTGATTCTCCTTTACTCCCAGCAGTAGTAGTCCAGTCTGCCTATAAAAAAATAAAATTAAAATAAAACACACCTGGGTGAAGGTATGCATCAGGATCCTGGGCCACACTCTCTCATTCTTCAGCAAGGTCAGGCATCAAGGAGAGTCCTAGCCTCCCATTAAAACACACACACACACACACACACACACACACACACACACACACACACACGGCTCTAACCGGTTTGGCTCAATGGATAGAGCATCAGCCTTCGGACTGAAGGGTTCAATTCCCGTCAAGGGCATGTACCTTGGTTGCAGGCACATCCCCAGTAAGGGGTGTGCAGGAGGCAGCTGATCAATGTTTCTCTCTCATCGATGTTTCTAACTCTCTATCCCTCTCCCTTCCTCTCTATAAAAAAAAATCAATAAGATATATTTTAAAACACACACACACACACAAGTGAAGTTATCTCAACTCTGTAGCAAGAACCACAGTGTTACTGAGCTGGTTCCCAGGCCATTCCCTATTCTGCCCTATCTCTCACTCCTATAGGTTTGCTTGTTTCTCCCTCCTCCCTCTCAGGATCCATTCTGTCCTTGAGGCCAAATACCCGAAGTCCTCTTTTATTTCCACACCTAGAGAGCGGTAGGTGTGCCATGAGTTTGATGTGACCTCTTCCCTTCCTCCCATCCCCTGACCCTATTCACGATTTTCATCTTGACTGGTCAGCCTCTGCCCCCACTTCTGCTGTTTCTCTCCCCTGTTCCTTTTCTTGCCATGGAATGTTCTGTCCCTTCCTTTGTCTGTCTGTGTCTCTGTTCCTTCTTAGAAGCTGCCCATTTCGTGGGAAGGGTCCTAAATTGGGAGGTCTGGCTCTGGGGCCATTCCCAGCATCCCCTGTGACCTTGCTCTGATTCCTCCAAGCCCCAGATGCCTCGTCTGTGACAACGTCTGTTGGACTATCGGTGGTTCCACATCAATGTGCACCATCTCCAACCCAGGGGCATGTGAAAATGTCATGGGCCTTTTTCTTTTCTTTTTTTTTTTTTTTATTTTCACAGTGCCTGGGGGTTGCCATTCACATTTAGTGGGCAGGGACCAGGGATGCTAAACCTGCAATGCTCAGGAAGATCCCACCCAAATGCCAATTGCACCTTCATGCAGAAATGCCAGAAGAAAGTTTCTTAAGGCTCCAGCAATTAATTGAATGATTCTACAACTTTGTTTGTCTTTATACTTCCCTCTGTGTCTCCCACTCGCTAAGGGAGTAAAAGCTGTTTCTCTGACCTGCTTTCTGTCTCCCGGTCACAAGAAACCAGAGATCCCCCCGACTCTTTTTTTGTGTGTGTGTGTGGAAACTGATCTAAACAATGGAAAGGTCACATTGGCCCTTGGAACCATTCCTGTCATCTCTCCCAGCTTCAGCAGCCGCGGTGGCCGGCATCAGCCTGGTACCTCCTCCGGGTACCACATATAAAGCTCGTAATAGCCTATAATGGAGTCTCATGGATATTACATGCTTCCAAATCCCACATTATCTGGTTGGGGGGATTAAAGAGAAGATTGGGAGGGGTTAGGGACGCCGCGGGCCCCGGGGCTGGTGTCAGTACACAGAGCCACGCAGCGTGCCCAATTCATTTGCCATGGCCCCTGCCTACCCAGCATTCACCGCTGGTGAGAAAGCAATAAGTAACTCTGCCTCTCCAAAGCTCAGCAGAGGAAGGATGCTAGAGAAATCCCCACTAGCAGCAGTCAGTCTTTTTCCTGTGTGTCTCCCCCCCCCCCCAAAAAAAAAAAAAAAAAAAAAGAACCTCAGATGGGTGCTCAGCTAATGGAAACTTGTCTCGTAAATAAACATCATGGTCAACAGGATAATTAAGAAGTCACCCAAGTGTATGATGTCCTTGAGCCCTGTTTACCCGATGGGGTGGGTGGCAGCCGGGTAGAATTCTGGGAAAGACTTGGCTTAACCGCTCGCTGGAGCAGTCAGGTCGCAGGCCTGGAAGTAGAACAGCATATCCTACCCCTGCCTGCAGTGTATCAGCAGCCTTGGTCTCCCGTATGCTCTCCGAGTCAGTTCCTTTCCCTTTCTCCCTCCTCCCTTCCTTCCTCCCTTCCTCCTTTTCTTTCTTCCTTCCCTTCCTCCTCCCCTTCCTCCCCTGAAATAAGATTCCCCTCTCCCAGGAATGTACAGTGCAGGGGAAATGAACGCGCGCCAAGACGACGGGCCCGTCTGCTGAATTATGAAGTGCTGAGTGACGTTCCCATTCCCAGGCCGTCCTGCGGTGGGGGACGCGGGGGCTCCCCATCCCGAGGAGTAATCAGCGAGCCGGCTCTGCCGGGCGAATGTAATTGTGCCGATCGTAATCATTTCGCTCCCGCTCCCTGCCCCTGTGGCATTTATTTCTTAGCCCAGATATTGATCTAACAGTGGGAAATTTTCCATCTGAATGTGTGACGCCGGACCCTCCCCTCGTCCGAAGATGCGTTGGGAGGAAATTCTCATTTTCCGCGGATCACGGCTGAGCTATTCGGCCTGAGGGAAGCCGGGGCCTGCCGGAGAAGCGCCTCGGATTGGAGGGAGGTCTTTTTGACCATTAGGAGCAAATCGGAAATAAATGTAAAACGCTGCCTGGAAATGCAAAGGCCTGTCATTACGGGAGATAGGTGAGAGGCTCCGGTGGGAAATGCTTAGAGAATTGGAAATCAGTCAATCAAAACCGGGACGGGAGAACGGGCCTTTCCCCCCAGGATGAAGATAGATGACTTCCACGGGCAGATTGAAAATCATTTAAGTGCTTATTTTTTTTTTAATGGCTTTTCTAGATCCCAATAAACACACTGCTCGTTCTGCGTCAATTTCTCACCCCGGTGCCCTGAGCCTCCCTCTCCTCTTTTTTTTTTGCTCTGACCTTAGGCTACAAAACTGGGGGAGGCATCACAGGAAACGCCCAGGAAATGACTGGTCGGGGCTGGCCTAGCAAGAAGGCACCCCGATGCCGAAACCGGTTTGGCTCAGTGGATAGAGCGTTGGCCTGCGGGCTGAAAGGTCCCAGGTTTGATTCCGGTCAAGAGCGTGTACCTTGGTTGTAGGCACATCCAGGGGATGTGCAGGAGGCAGCTGATGGATACTTCTCTCTCATCGATGTTTCTAACTTTCTATCCCTCTTTCTTCCTCTCTGTGAAAAATCAATAAAATGTATTTTTTAAAAAGAAGAAGAAGGCACCCCGAGTGAGGCCGGGCCGGGTAGTCAGGAAACCCTGGGAAGAGTGCAGCTCCCAACTCCTCGGATGCCCTCAGCTGAGTGCAAAGCATTGGGTATGGATCGTGCGTTCCTCCCAACCCCCGCTGGGTCCGGCACAAGGAAGACGGAATCAAAGATTCCTCCCGCCAAAAACGGTTTGGCTCAATGGATAAAGCGTCGGCCTGCGGACTGAAAGGTCCCGGGTTCGATTCCGGTTGAGGGCATGTACCTTGGTTGCGGGCACATCCCCAGTAGGGGGTATGCAAGAGGCAGCTGATCGATGCTTCTTTCTCACTGATGTTTCTAACTCTCTATCCCTCTCTCTTCCTCTCTGTGAAAAATCAATAAAAATATTAAAAAAAAAAAAAAAAGATTCCTCCCAAGCTCGTGTTGACTCGAAGGCCCCACTAAAGCCATGGAGTTGGTGGATTAGGAATTTCTACCAGGACCGGAGGCAAGATGGAGTGGGGAGGAATTGGGGGGTAAGGGAGGGAGGACAGACATCTCTCCCCACACCTGCCAGCTCCTAGCCCAGTCTCCAGCTTCCCCGTCTCTGGGTTGACAGTACCAGGCAAGCCAGCGCTCAGAGTCACCTTGGGGACGGGCTTGGAGCGAGGCCTTGGTGGCGATGGCGGCTGTCTTTGTTGGTGCTGGAGGAGCTCTCGGCGACGGCGGCGTTTCATCCTCTGCTCAGTGGGCCGAGGTGGAATCGGTTAACAAAGACCGCTCCAGGGAGGGGATGTGGCTGACAAGCCAGACACTTCGCAGGCCCAGGAAGCAGCAGCTGCGGAGGGGGCCCCCAGGTTCTGCCGGCAGCTGTACTGCCTGCGGCTGTGATCTTGTCTGATATTGTCAGCTAAGCAGGGGCCGTCGGGGTCAGGCGCTGGATGGTGGGCCTCAAAGGGAGAAGGCGGGGCGCGGAGAGAGGGGCCACCGAGCTGGGATTTGCGGTTGCTGTCAGCGCGCTGGCTGTACACATCACAAGGACTCAGACCTTGTGATCTGACACATGTGTCAGAGCCGGTTTCCAGAATATATGCAAATATCCTGAGCTCACCCATGTTTAGTATGCCACTGTCACTAGGAAGCGACAGAACAGGCTAAAAAGAATTGAGCAACCGCCTCGCCTACCAACTCCTGAAGGCGTTATTTTTTTTCTCCTTAAATCATCATCAAATGGCATTAAGTAAATGCACCCATATCCATCAGTTAGATTATGATATTGTGCTAGTTCTTCCAGAAGAGCCTGTTACTATATGATCCGAGGATGATGGATTATTTAGAAAATCCGAATTAAGAACAAAAGCTAAAGGAATTGGAATGGGAAATACCTGTTCTGTGTGCCCTTCTAAGTTAAAAAAAAAAAAAAAGAATAATAAAAAAAATAAATTAGTGTGCCTGAGTCAATTAGGTTAGCCATAGAAAGGACTTGTTAATAATAATAACAGTAGCCCTAACTGGTTTGGCTCAGTGGATAGAGCATTGGCCTGCGGACTCAAGGGTCCCAGGTTCGATTCCGGTCAAGGGTATATACCTTGGTTGCGGGCACATCCCCAGTAGGGGGTGTGCAGGAGGCAGCTGATTGATGTTTTTCTCTCTCATCGATGTTTCTAACTCTCTCTCTCCCTTCCTCTCTGTAAAAAATCAATAAAATATATTTTTAAAATAATAATAATACAGAACACCTAACCCTCTAGATGACTTCTGAGGTTTTCAAAGCACATTCACTTTACTCTTCCTGTTTCATAATTGAGGCTGGGAGACATCAGAATGGTCTTTTAAGGAGGGCTATGTATGTCTCTGTCTTTAAATGTACCTCAGCAGTCCTTTGATCTGGGATGATTTAGCAGTAAACTTGTTTGGTGACGGGGGTAGACAAAGGAACCAATGTGTGGTATCTTCTAAACCAGGGGGGCCAGCAAACTACGGCCCAGGGGCCAAGTCAGGCCTGATACTTGCTCTCATTACAAGCCAGGATGGTGCTTGCATTTTTTTTTAATGGTTGATAAAAAGCAAAAAGAAGAAGATTTCATGACATGAAAATTATATGACCTTTTTGTGTCCATAAATACGGTTTTGTTGGGACACAGCCATGCTCATCTGTTTACATATCCTCTGTGGCTGCTTTCACACTGCAGTGGGAATGTTGAGTAACGGGCAGAATTCAATAATTGCAACAGAGACCATATGGCCTGCAAGACCTAAAATACTATGTGGCCATACACAGAAAAAGTTTTCCAAACCCTGCAATGGACTATAGGAATTCTGTGGTTTGCACTAATGGGACTACTCAGTAGCAACCCTCTAATGAGATTTAGTGAGAATTAAGTGAGTTAATAACATATCAGGCCCTGACCGGTTTGGCTAGAGCGTCGGCCTGCGGACTGAAGGGTCCCAGGTTCAATTCCGGTCATGGGCATGTACCTTGGTTGTGGGTGGGCAAGAGGCAGCTGATCGATGTTTCTCTCTCATTCACGTCTCTAACTCTCTATCCCTCTCCCTTCCTCTCTGTAAAATATCAATAAAATATATTTTTTTAAAAATAATATATCAGGTAGTTTTAGAACAACCTTACTTTCTTACTATAAGCACTAAGTATGTGATGATGATGATGCTTTGTCTAAGCCCTTTTCATACTTATCCTCACAACAGCCCCCTGAAAGAGATATTATTACTCCTACTTTACAGATGAGAAAACTGAGTGTCTCAAAGACATTAAACAATTTGCTCCAAACCACACAGCTAAATGTGTCAGAGCTGATATCTAAATCCAGGCCGGCCTGCTTCCAAAGTCCTGTCTTCCTGCCAAAGAAGAAGATTAAGAAAATATGAGAATCTCCTACCCAAGGGTGCCTTTCCCTCGCTCCCTTCCCAGCAGCCTTGTCCCTTGATGTTCTTGGTTGCTGCATCCCATCTGTCTCCTCCTGCCCTACTTCCTCCCTGGCTCGGTTGAGATAGGATGTGGCTGACCCAAAACAGGTGGGACCAACTGCCATTTATTGAAAAGTGCTAGGCACTGTGCCAAGTACTTCACAAGCCTCCTTTCATCCTCAGAAAACCCTGTGAGAAAATATGAAACACAGAGAGGTACAGAAACTTTCCCAAGGTCACAGAGCCGGTAAGAGGTAGAGCACAAAGGCAAATTCAAGCCTTCTGACTCCAGACACTCTTCTTTAAATGTGTGTGTGTTTGTGTGTGTGTGTGTGTGTGTGTGTGTGTATTTAGCCCTGACTGGTTTGGCTCAGTGGATAGAGCGTCAGCCTACAGACTCAAGGGTCCCAGGTTCAATTCCAGTCAAGGATATGTACCTTTGCCAGAACCGGTTTGGCTCAGTGGATAGAGCGTCAGACTGCGGACTGAAGGGTCCTGGGTTCGATTCCGGTCAAGGGCATGTACCTTGGTTGCGGGCACATCCCCAGTGGGGGGTGTGCAGGGGGTAGCTGGTCGATGATTCTCTCTCATCGATGTTTCTGACTCTCTATCCCTCTCTCGTCCTCTCCGTAAAAAAACACACAAAAAAAACCAGATTCCTGAATCCCAACTAAGAAGTGCTAAACTAGAATTTTTAAAAAAAGGATATGTACCTTGGTTTCAGGCACATACCCGGGGGTGGGGGGTTGCAGGAGGAAATATATATAGTTACTGATTTTAGAGAGGAAGGGAGAGGTAGAAAGAGATAGAAACATCAGTGATGAGAGAGAATCATTGATTGGCTGCCTCCTGCACGCCTCCTACTGGGGATTGAGCCTACAACCTGGGCATGTGCCCTTGACTGGAATCGAACCCAGGACTCTTCAGTCTGCAGGGTGACACTCTGCCACTGAGCCAAACCAGCTAGGCCAGACACGCTTCTAACACCTCTTTCAGCCGTCTCTTTGTCTGCTAGGAAGAAGTTTGCCCTCCAAGGCCTCAGCATTTCTTCAAGCACACGAGACTCGGCAGTCTTCACAGACGGCTGGCAGAGGGGTCCCTGTGCCAGCCGCCCCTCAGCAGGGCACGCTCCTTTATTTGGGTGCTGGGTGCATTAGCAGCCTCTGGAATAAATCTGTAATTAGCCGCCCTAGCTGTATTTGCATAATGGATTTCACTTTGTTCTTAAGTTAATGGTGTTTTTGCAACAGAACAGTAACCTCTTGGTTCCTGTCCATTAAAATAACTGCCACTCTGTAGGGTAGAGCTAGAGTTTTGTAGGAAGTTCAGTTCAGAGCCATAGAGATCAACAATAAAAAAAAAGAAGAAGAGGGGGAAAAAAGAGAGCCACAGCAAAGAGGGGAGCGGAGGTGGTTGGGTGGTTAAACTTCTCTTTGTATCACAGGCTTCCTTCCCCGTGAGCGTGTGAAAGGTCGGTTAGGAGGGACCTTCAGGGTTGTCTTGGGGACAACAAGGGAAGCGCTGCAGGCTCGCTCCCTGGCACACAACGGGGTCTGAGGAGCATCCCTGCCTTGTTCTATGGGAGGAGGTGTTCAGAGAGAGTAATATGGATTTATAGGGGTCACGCTGGGAATTGGGAGCTGCACCAGCATGAAAAGTTATGGTCCTAGTAGGAATATAAAGAATCAAGACAGCAGCCTCCTTTTCTATAACCACCCCTGCCTTACAAGAATCTCAGATGGCTTCATAGAGATCGAGATACAAGCTCGGCTAGCCTAGGACACACGGTCTGAGCCCAGCCCTGGCACGCAGCCCCTGGCAGCAGCCATCTGGACCGGTGGGGATCATGACGGTGGGCAGAATGCTTCCACGTGACTGGCACTCCCCTAGGCCCTGTGTCCCTCCGTGGCACTTCTAGTGTTCGCGGCACTGCTCCCTCACATCCTAGATGCAGCCGTGGGCAAACTACGGCCCTCGGGCCGGATCCAGCCTGTTCGGCTGTTCTATCCGGCCCGGGGAGCCAAAAGAGCGGAGGGTTCTCTTGCTCTCCCCTCCGCTCCTTCACCAGCAGCCCAAGAGGAGAGTGCCAGCATGGCCAGGTTGCTTTTGTTCCTGCCCTCCGGCCCAGTGTAAGAACCCACTGTGGCCCTCAAGTCAAAAAGTCTGCCCACCCCTGTACCCAGAAGCCCCTCCAGGTGCCAGGCCCCACGATTCAAGGAGTTCTCCAACCTGTATAACTGGGTTCCAGCTTCGCGCTCCAGCTGGGCCCACATCTGGTAGCACTCATCCATCATCCGGGTGTAAAAGTCTTCAGGGTACGCCCTTCGGATTATCCGGCTCTGCCCGTGGGAGCTTCCTCGGGAGTGTGGTAGGAAGAACTGGAAGTGGAGAACAAGAGAGACAACCGACGCTGTTACCCCTTGCACTGCCCCGCTTCCCCCGTTTAAGAGCCAGCTCATCAAGCCAACCAGGAGCTGTCAGTCAGGAGCATTTGCTCTTCAAATATTTCCAGACGTTCTCCCTTCCTGACCTGGCTGCCAGAACAGAAGTCCTTCAGCTTCCTTTTTGCTAACGTCATTCACGTCCCGAAGCCCCTTAGTTAGTGTGTCTTCAGTCATCCTGCTGCTACCCCATCCCACTGAGAGGCTCCGAGAAGCAGAATGAGAAAGACCTTTGAGATCCTTCTAGTCTAGCCCGCCCCTCGTTTCACGGACAAGGAAACTGATGCTGACTACTTTCCTGTGGCTTCGCATCGCTCAGGACAAGGAAACCACTTGGGATTTAGCAAAAAAAAATGGAGAGTTGCCTGCAAGGTTGAACTAAAAATCCCTCAGGCTTTTAAAAAAAAAAAAATGACAGAGAAATAAAAAAAGGTTTTCAGCCCTAGGCAGAATAGCTAGAGCATTGGCCTGCAGACTGAAGGCCAATGGATAGAGCATTCGCCTGCAGACTGAAGGTCCTGGGTTCGATTCCAGTCAAGGGCACAAGCCTAGGTTGCAGGTCCAGTCCCCAGTAAGGGGTGTGCAGGAGGCAACTGATCAGTGATTCTCTCTCATTATTGATGTTTCTGTCTCTCTCCTTTCCTCTCTGAAACCTATTATATATATACTAGAGGCCCGATGCACAAAATATGTGCTGGAGGGGTGGGAGGGGTGTCCCTCAGCCCAGCCTGTATCCTCTCCAATCTGGGACCCCATCCTGTTTGGTAGTTAGACAAACTTCTCACAATCCAGGACTGTTAGCTCTCAACCACTTGCCTGCCTGCCTGCCTGATTGCCCCTAACCACTTCTGCCTGCCAGCCTGATCACCCCCTAACCACTCCCCTGCCAGCCTGATAAATGCCTAACTGCTCCCTTGCTGGCCCAATTGCCCCTAACTGCCCTCCCCTGAGGTCTGGTTCCCCTAACTGCCCTCCCCTGCCGGCCATCTTGTGGTGGCCACCTTGTGTCCACATAGGGGCAGCCATCTTGTGTGTTGGAGTGATGGTCAATTTGCATATTATCTCTTTATTATATAGGATATATATATATATATATATATATATATATATATATATTAAGGTTTCCAACCAATCCAGCTTATTACCAAGAATAATCAACCAAACTAAAACTGGCCTGGATGGCTTCAGGCAGAAGGGGAGGGGAGGAAACTGTGGCAGGTGAGCTGGGTGGGCATGTCCTAGGAAGGACCCTGAGATAGGCAGGCCCACCCACATGTGCATGGTCACGGACAGCACTGCCTGGGGGTCACGTCTTACTTCCTGTGCATCCAACAGGAAGTTGCCATTATCTGGAGGTGGCAGACAAAAACAGAAGCCTCCGCTGGGTGCCAGGGTGAGAAGCCAGGAATGTGCAGGGAAGAATCCCACCTCTGAGGCTGACAATCCAGCCTTGCCTCTAGACCAAACTAGCTTTACTTGAAGTTATCCAAAGCAGAACGGATTCGTTTTCTCGGCCAGATCAACCATTTTGGCACAGGAGAGAACGGACAGCAAGAAGGAAGAGAACAGAGCCTGGGGCGCTTCTTGACCAAGGGCAGGAACACGGCGGGTGGGGTGCAGGGGGGAGGTGGTAAAAGGAGAAAATCCACCTAGAAACCCGATATGGGTCTTAGGGGCCGGTGGGCTTTCTTTGCGTTGTGATGATACACACACACCAGGCAGCTAAGCTACAAATTGCACAGACTTGCCTGCGAGCTCTGGAAACCTCTCTCTAGGGGAGGGACAGAGGCGGTCCCTAAGGTCAGGAGCACAGAGGGACACAGTACCTGCTCCAGCAGGAGAACTCTCTTCCCGTGTTTGGCCAGGTGGTATGCGGTGAAGCAGCCCTGGACGCCTGCCCCGATCACAATGGCATCACAGAGGTCATTCTGAGCAGCCATGGTGCCCACCTAGCCCTGCAGCCCCAGGGCCCGCACACAAAGGAGAAGGCAAGCAAAGCGGGGCTCTGGGCTGAAGGCGGAGGAGGAGGAGGGCAAAGTCCAGCCTGGCCAGCATTCCCACAATCCCCTGGGGCGGCGTCCTTCGCCCCTCCCACAGAGCCTGGCACAGGGCTCAGCCTGGCCTTCCCCTGCAGAGCAGAGCTGGGTAGTCTGATTGGTGAGGGTTAGCCCAGCTCAGCTGCCAGCCTCACCCTTTCATCGCTCTCGCTTTTCTATTCTTGGCTCAATTATTGTCATGCAAATGGGCTCCTTCCTATGCCACCTTCCCGGCTCATTATGATCTTTGTCTCTGGCACCTCGGCCTTGGAATTTCAATGCCTCCTAGACCACGCCGGGCACCGGGAGTGCTGCCTTCCCCTGCTGGCTTTCCTCTCTGGAGCCTGATTTCCTTTGAAGAGTCTAGAGGGCCCACACTAAGAACGTGGCACAATGCCCAGGATAAGGCCCACCTCCCCTGGGGCTGGCGAGGTCAGGGGGTAGGTGCTGGGGCCAATTGAAAGGGCAGTCTTGTGGTTACAAAATTACTCTCAGCGTGTTTTACTTTCATTTAAAAAAAAAAAAGGAGGGGAAGAAATGATCTTGAACCAATGGAAAGGACAGAGGAAGGGGAGGAGCCTTCTCTGGAGGCACAGACAGGGGGTCAGGCACCAGCCCAGGGCACGGAGGGGCCATGTGGCCCTCCCCCTGGGCTGGGCAGGGGGCTAAATAAGTACTTCCGGTGCATTTGGGACAGAGCCAGGATGGGCAAGGGCCCAATTCTTCTATGATTTGGCGGTCCCCTTTGAGAAGAGGAAGAGAAAAACGATGAATACAAAGTTAGGTGCCGGGACTTGGAAGAAACCGTGCAATTAAGGAGCCCCGCAGTGGACGTTTCATTAGCTTCGCGGTGAAACTGCCTCTGCACGCATTGTCCTGTCTACTCCGTACCGCCCTAGGCGCAAGTATTTTTATCTCCACTTTTTGGCAGGTTAGCGATGACCCCAAATTCCCTGTCACTCCTCCTGTCACGGGCTCTGTGACTGCTTGACCAAAAGACTGTGGCAGAAGTGACACTGGGACACGTTCTGGCCCAGGCCTTTAGAGACGGAGCTTCCTCTTGTTGTGGAGCGCTCACCGCTGGAGTCCTGGGGGTCTCCAGCCACCCTGTGGGAAGGACTCCGTAGGGAGACCCCGAGACGACATGGAGTGAAACCATCTTGGAGCCGAAATCGGTTTGGCTCAGTGGATAGAGCGTCGGCCTGCGGACTGAAAGGTCCCAGGTTTGATTCCGGTCAAGGGCATGTATATTGGTTGCGGGCACATCTCCAGAAGGGGATGTGCAAGAGGCAGCTGGTCGATGTTTCTCTCTTATTGACGTTTCTAGCTCTCTCTCTCTCTCTTTCTCTCTCCCTTCTTCTCTGTAAAATATCAATAAAATATTTTTTTTTAAAGAAAGAAAGAAACCATCTTGGACACCAGCCCTGCCCAGCCATCACCTAAATCCCACGGAGTGACCCAAGGTATATATCCCACGGAGCAACAGAATCACCCAACCACGCAGCATCTGAATTCCCTGGCCTGCAAAGCCATAAGGCAGCATAAACCCGATCTCTGTTTTTAGCCGCTAAGTTTTGGGGTGATTGATTATGCAGCCATGCCAAAATACCACTTTACCGCCAAAGGCATCAAGGCTTGCAGAGGTTATAACTCACCCAATGCCTCACGCCTGCTAAACACAGGACCGAGATGTGAACCCAGGTGTGTCTGCTTCAGAACCTGTCCCCTTAACCGCTGTGCTAGACCGGTGAATCGTCAGAACTTGTAACGATGACTCCAGTTTGAATATGTTGCTGTTTCTCCCGTGGCCAAACAATGGACCGGGAGATCCACGTGGACCCGGTTCAGTGGCCACCCCCAGCGAAGAATGCCCCTGAGTGACCTTGGCCACAGGCTGTCTTCTTGGCCCAGCCCTTCCTTTTCTGGGCATACGGGAGCCCAGAGAGGAGGTGCCGTATGACTGGCTTTCTTTTTCCTTCTGAGGAAAAAAAAAAATTCCTCTAGCATCCATAAGTCATCTCAGCCCCACCTCGCCCCAACCCACAAGATAACATCCACCTCACAATTGGACGGCTCCCATAGGGTAAGGCCATGGCAAGCCTCGCCGAGAAAAAAATGTGCTATTTAAGTATATAAAGGCTTGATATAAATATATAAGGTCAGCCCCCAGATTTCTCTTGATAAGATGTCAGAGGAGATAAAACGGTTTACACACAAGGAAACGCAGATAGTAAATCCTCGCATGGAAGTGTGCCCGGCCTCACCAACAGCGAGAGGAATGGAATTAAATAACTTCAAGGCACGATTATGTGCCCATTAAATGAGCAAAAATAAATAACAATGATAACATCGGGTGGTGTCAGCGCTGTGAGGACGGAGAGGAGGTGGCAGCCCCGAGCCCCGGGGACTGTGGGGAACGCTGGGGCAGTTCGCACAGACAGCAAGAATCGCTTAAACCTTCTGACCTAGAAATCTGACTTGGGGAACTATGCCCCAGGGGGATACCCAGGGGGAGAAAAAGACGTTTGTATGAAGGCATGCATAGCTGTGCTCTTATAGCATAAAAGATGGGAGACAGCCGGCCACGGGGAACAGCTGAACAAACTCGGGCGCGTGAACACAATGGAATAGTACGTAGCGACTCAAAATGACAGAGGCAAGGCCTGTGGGCTCCGAGGAAATGTGTGTGGACTCGCTCTGAGGAGGAGAAGCAGGGTACAAAAGGACACACAGTCCCAGGGGGCCGTGTGCCCCGGGTGAGCCGTGTGTCCCAGGGGGCCCTGTGCCCCGGGAGAGCCGTGTGTCCCAGGGGAAGCAGTGGGACCCAGGGGGAGGGGCGGTGAGAACCAGAGGAGGAAAGGACTCTATTCGTGTGGTCCTGAGATAGTCACCATAAAACAAGCAGACTGCCAAATGAGGAGCGGATTCTACTCATGAGATCCTGAGATAGTCACCATAAAACAAGCAGATTGTCAAATGACAGCGGGGAGGGGAAGGAGACCTGGGGGGAGATAAGAGAACAATGGAAGGACTGGTATGCATGAATATAAGTACAACCAAGGAACACAGAACTCTGGGGAGGGAGGGCAAGAATGGGAGGGGGGGTAATGGTAAGCTATGTACACATATAATACCTTAATAAAAAAAATTGGGGGAAAAAAAAAAAGGACACACAGATCACAACCCCTAGTTGTGTGTGTGTGTGTGTGTGTGTGTGTGTGTGTGTGAAGATCTAAAGAGAATTTGGCGAGGTCATTGAGCTTAATGCTCATTAGTTTCCACATTCTATAAAAATTGTGCTTCCATTGACAGTCTGTGAAAGAAGGTGGAAACCCCCTCCAACCCCCCCAACCCCCCACCCCCGGGATGCAGATGCTTTAGATCTCCCCCGTCCCCCGTTGGTTCCGGGGTCCGGGCGAGTTCTCCCTTTGTTCTCTTCTCCGTTCTGCCTGCTGCCCAGAACACTCCTTATTGTCCGTCCTCCGAACAGCGACAAAGCCGATGGCATCCCCCCCCCCTCCTTTGTTTAATACGATAACCCTTCAGAGGTACAATGACAATTCCCTTTCCCCTTCCCTGCTTCACAAGCCCGCCCTGGATTCCTGGACTCTGAGCATTAGGCGGCTGGTTAGGAATTTCAAACGGCTCCTCCGAAAGCACACACTGGCCGTGGCCCAACCTTGAAATGAAAAGCAAATTGACTTCTGAAGGTTTCTCCTCCGTGTCTCGGGGCCGCCCGTCCTTGGGGCTGTCCTGGCAGGGGAGGGAGCGAGAAGCGAGCCCCTCGGATGCCATTTGAACACCCATCTGGGCTGGAAGACCGTGAAAGGGAGGAGCCCGCAGCCCCGCACCCCGTGCTGTGGTGTGTCAGCCACCGCGGCTCGTGTCCTGGGGCAGAGCCACGGAGGATGTGAGGCTGAACCGCTCTTCTCGTGGCTTGATTGACACTTCACAGGTCGGGGGTGGGAGAGCCAAGCCGGGGGGAAGCAGCAATCTGTACAGATCAGAAATAATTAGGGGCCCCGAAGAGAGAGAGAGAGAGAGAGAGAGAGAGAGAGAGAGAGAGAGAGAGAGAGAGAGAGGTCTAGGAGTTGACTGGTGAGGAAAAGGGGCTTCTATTGTCTTTCCTCTGCCACTCTTTGCCAAGAAATGGGAGCCTGGGGCAAGAAGGCAGACAGGCCAGAGGAGATGGCCCCTCCAGACCCCTCCTGCCGGCTGTGGGGGGCGGGGAGGTTAAGAGCTGAATGTGCAGAAGACTGCAGCGTGAGGAAATGAAGAGGAGCAGAGCTGGAGCCCCACATGGTCTCCCTACACACTGAGCACCCACTGAATGTCAGGTTCCATCCCCTCCCCTCCCTCCCTGCTCCCTTTTCACAGGCCATCCCTCCGCCTCCCTCCCCTAGGTTCTTGCCTTAACCTCTTCACAGTCTCCCGGTCCCATCCTTCCCCTCTTCATCCACCCTCCCACCCTGCCTGCCTCCTCCCTCTGAACCTAAACCTGACCTGGTCACTCCCCTGCTGGAAGGTCTCTAACAGCTGCCCCTTTTCTCTGAGGATAACATCGCAGCTCCTGGGACTGGCACACAAGGCAGTAGGCGTCCTGGCCTCCACCGGCCCCTGCAGTCCGCCTGCCACAGGTCCCTTCTTGCTGTGTTCCTTAGGCTCAGAGGCTCCCATCACGATGCCAAGCTCCCCCACGTCCCTTCCCACTCTGCCTCGTCCCAGCGTTAGCAATGAGCCTGGTGTGTTGTAATTGTTTGCATGTCTGCCTTCCCCCTCAGCTCCTTTTGTTGTTTTTTTTTTTGTGTGTGTGTGTGTGTTTTTAATATATTTTATTGATTTTTTACATAGAGGAAGAGAGAGGGATAGAGAGTTAGAAACATCAATGAGAGAGAATCATCGATCAGCTGCCTCTTGCACCCCCCACCCCCCACTGGGGATGTGGCCGCAACCAAGGTACGTGCCCTTGACCGGAATCGAACCTGGGACCTTTCAGTCCACAGGCCGACGCTCTATCCACTGAGCCAAACAGGTTTCGGCAGGGGGGTCTCCTTTTGATTGTCATTTTTCATAGATAATACAGACACGTGGGACAACAATGACGCTGGCCACTTCATTCGCCGCATCACCTGCGATACTGTTCCTCTTTTCCTCTGTGCCCTTCCTGAGATGCTCTATGGGAACACAAACTTACTTACAGGGTATATTCATATTCCTTTTTAATCTCAGAAACGTTTCCATTTCCTATATTTTGTCTTCTCCGTGAGTCATAGGGAGCTGGCGCTTTCTGCCGATGGCTGCATAGTATTCCTTGGACCTGGGGGGGAATTTGGGAGCAAACACAGAAGGCGCCCACATGTGTTTGCTGAGTGGGTGGAGGGTCTCTCCGGCTGTCACAGGCGCCCTATCATCGTGTGGCTCTCGAGCCCCTGGTTTTAGGTGCTCAGGGAGGGGAGAGGTCCCTCTGGGCGGGGCCCTGAGTTACATCAAAGGCTGGCGGTGCCTTGGGTGAGCGGCTGAGGGCAGTCCCCACCTCCAGGCCAGGAGGGGCAGGGGCTGGGACACCCAGAGACTCTGGCTTCTGCCTTAGTTGTTGCATTTGTTAACTGGCACTATTAAGGTCAGCTCTGCTCCCTAAAGATACAAGAATTCAATTGCTACTCCGTCTCCAGGAGAGGGAGAAAAATAAGGCAAGTCCTGGAAACGGGGACTGAAACCTGTGAGAAGATACTGTCATCCTTTAGCCCAGGGATGCACCTCCCCTGTTCCCCGGCCTCACTGGGACTAGAGGGAAAGCAGTAAAATGAGGGGAGAGGTGTCATCGTTGTTTGTTTGTTTTTATAATGTATTTTATTGTGTGTTTTTTTACAGAGAGGAAGAGAGAGGGATAGAGAGCCAGAAACATCGATGAAAGAGAATAATCGGATCAGCTGCCTCTTGCACATCCCCCACTGAAGATATGCCCGCAACCAAGGTACATGCCCTTAACTGGAATCAAACCCGGGACCTTTCAGTCCACAGGCCAACGCTCTATCCACTGAGCCAACCGGTTTCAGCTGTTGTCGTTGTTTTAAGATGAACACTGGCATCTTCTCTTACCTCAAGGTCCTTCTATCGCAGCTCTTTTCAAATGTGCGTACATGTTTGCACACTCACCTGATTGCGGCGCCCTAACATATACCCAGGTGTTCATGAGTGTCTTTATACATATGTACATCCCGGGGGGGGGGGGCATATTCCCACCACCAGGCTTTTGAGAAGGGCCCATCAGAGCTCGGCAGCCATTGGGAGAGATGACCAGTCAGAGTGCTGAGGACTGTGTCCCAATTATCAGGTGAGGGTGTGTCTGGGATGGAGGCGACCTACGTCCGGAGCCTCTCCTCCCTTCTCTTCCATGACTTTTCCATGACTGGATCTCAGGACACTCTGGGGTGAGGAAACGTGGGGAGGAGTGAGACTTGGGGGCAGGAAAAGTAAAGTACTTTTCGTGTGGATTGGGCTGGCTTGACAGATGACAAATGACAACCCAAATTCAGTAGCGTGCAGGGAGATGAACTGCAGAGATTTGCTCTCTGGTGCTCTCTGGTTTCCAAGCACATGTGGGGTTCCCCCTGCTCTGGCCACGGATGCTGCTGCTTGTCAGGGAGTGCAGACACCACGCTGCGCACCATTCTGCCAGGCACGGGGCACGAGAATCCGAGGAAATGCAAAAACAAAGGCAGAGAATCCGAGGAAAGCCAGAGGGGAAGGAGAGAGGGAAGGGAAGCAGAATTCCGGATATCTACCTCTAAGTCATCTTCCGTTCCGTCTCCCGAGCCACGTGCCTGCAAGACTCCTCTCTGCCTCTGCTTCCTCCCTGGTTCTTATTCTTCTGTGGTTTCTTCCGTTTCTGCCTTGGGCCCCCCTCCTTCCCCGGATGGAGAGAAAGAGAGATTTGAGGAAAGGCCTCCGCAGGTACTAGTAAGTGGGAGGAAACGGGGGCCTGATTAGGGGAGAGGCCTCCGGGCAGTGGAGGGAGGAGGAAGGGAAAGGGAGCGGGGAGTCTCAGGCACCAAAGCCACGTGGCTCTGCTTCTTAGCGAGAAGCTTAGTGCTCTTTCTCCCAATGGGGATGTGTATGGGAAGTTTAGCCTGCAGGGGCTGGGAGGGCAACTCTCAGAGGTACGTCCCCTCCTCTTCTCTCTCACTCAGCCGGCTGCTGGCTTAGGCAGGACTTTCACGGTTGGGATTTTCCTGAATCTTTGAATGAATCTGTGGGCCAGTGTCTTCTGTGAGTTCTGGAGAACCCTCAGCCATTCTCTCTCCTCAAATATTTGCCTCTGCCCTTATTTGTTCTTTCCTCTCTTCCGGGGACATTCATTAAACATGTATTCGGCCTGTATCCGCTGTGTATCTCCCATCTTCTCCATTGTCCTCCCCTTTTTTGTCTCTCCATGCTGCATTCTGGGTAATTTCTCACTATTATTATCTTTTACTTTGCTAATTCTCTATTCCACTGCATCTTGGCTGCTTTTAAATGAATAAGTAGAGTTTTAATTGCAGTTACAGTGGGTTTTTAAATTTTGTTTTAGGATCCTTACCTTTTTTTTTCCAGTCCATTTTGTCACCCTTACATCATTTCTTAGTCCCTGCAAATATTTCCAAGCTTGTCTTTTATTTCCTCGGCCACAGCAAGCATGTTTGTTGATAGCCTGTCCTGATCATTCTGATGTGTGAAATCTTCTCAGCTGTTTTTCATCTGTCTCCCGTTTCTACCATTCAGACTCACGGAGCCTTATTTTCTCATGTGCGTGGCTCTCTCTCACCCAGCTCTGGGAACTAACCGCCCTGGAACAAATATATAGGAATAATTTGAGTACAAAGGGGCCTCCATCTGGAGATGATTGTGCTTACTCGGGCACCAGCAGTCCCGAGCTATCTAAATTGAGTTCCCTGGCTCACCCAGGCAATGTGAACCTGGGCCGGCTGTTGGGGGGGAAGCCCCAAAAGTCTAAATTCAGGATTGAATCCGAAGACACGTAGCCTTATTCAAATTCATAAGAGCTTTAATAGGAGAACCTTACGGACATGGACAAAGCAGCTGCCCTCCCAGTGGCGGCAGGCCGGGAATTATCCACACCTTCCCCCAGGACAGGGTCTCTTTTTAATAGGGGGTTAATTGTAAAATTATATGGTGGGGGGTCCCATAGATCCCCAGAAAGAACAAGGCATTCCTGAGTTAGCAGGCTCAGGCAGTCATCACACCCTATACATTCATTAACCTCCTTCGGGGGGCAGGACGTTTATCATTGGTAGGCATTCCAGTTTTCTGGGTAGTCAGCCACGCCTGGGCTACAGAGAGTTAAACTGTCGCAGGAGGTTAAACAGCAAGCCCAACTTTTCCCAGACACCTTTGCTGCTGGAGCCACAGGGTCTCTCTGCGTCCCCCTGCCCCGGGGAGCTTCAGCCCACCCTTACCCTGGCGGTGTGGCCCTTTGGGATCTCAGTGTGTGGAGGGGAGGGTCTTCCACGCGTCTCTCCACCACGTGCTTGTTCCAGGTGATCAGAATGAAAGTTCAGATTTGTTAAGTGGTTTCCATGCTCCAGGCTTCTCTTGCATGTTGGCCTGGAAATCCCTTGCTATTTATCAACTCTTTGGGGGGGGGAGGGGGGGAGTTCAATGTTTTTTATATATTATCTGGCACCATAGTCGGAAAACTGTGGCTCGAGAGCCACATGCGGCTCTTTGGCCCCTTGAGTGTGGCTCTTCCACAAAATACCACAGGCCTGGGTGGGTCTGTTTTGAAGAAGTGGCGTTAAAAGACGTGTAAGTTTAGAAAATGTGGCTCTCAAAAGAAATTTCCATCATTGTCCTGTGGACATTTGGCTCTGTGGACTAATGAGTTTGCCGACCGCTGATCAAGCACTTTCGGTTGTTTTCATTGAGATGGTTGGTCCAAATAACTCACCCTGCCATTACCAGGCCTCCTCCCTCAGTTGCAATCAAGAGTATCCCTACCCCAAATCCATCAGCTCTCCCTTACGCCCTCCACTTACATTCCCCTGGAACCATCCTCCTAAGATACAAAGTGGGGGAGGGGGTCAGGCAAAGGGGACAGAAATGGCAACTGTCAGCAAGAGCGACCACCGCCCTTCGAGGGCAGTAGGAGTGGGAATCCCATAACAGCCACCCTGAGAACCAGAGTTAGGGGTGGACCAGCCAGGTGTTCGAGAAAGGGCCAGGATACGTACTGGTGGGACCCCAAGGCATCATCATGAATTGCAAAAAGATAGAAGGAAATTTTCCTGATGAGATGCTTTTTAGGGAATTACTATATTTGTTTAAAAGGAGGCATGAGTGTTTTGATAAGGTGCAGGTGTAGGCTGTGACACCCCTCACCCCCACCCCAACCACCACCACCACCACCACCACCACCACCACCAAGGTTAGCTGCCTTCCGCTGACAGTGGGCCCGGCCTGCTGCTCAGCCTGTGTTTGTTTGTTTGTTTGTTTGTTTTTGTTTTTAAATATATTTTATTGATTTTACACAGAGAGGAATTGAGAGGGATAGAGAGTTAGGAATGCCGATGAGAGAGAAACATCGACCAGCTGCCTCTTGCACACCCCCCACTGGGGATGTGCCCGCAACCAATGTACGTGCCCTTGACTGGAATCGAACCCGGGACCCTTCAGTCCACAGGCCGACGCTCTATCCACTGAGCCAAACCGGTTTCGGCTCAGCCTCTGTTTTGAAGGAGGCAGCCTGCAACTGCCCACCGACGCTGACGTGCTCGGAACAATAGAGGAACGTTGGTCTCCGGTGCATCCTTCCTGGTGGCAGCGCCTAATCGCTTTAAATAAAGTGCTGAGCACATATTTAAATGAAATCCGTTTTCTCCCCGTAAGAATCGCAAGAACCTGGCAACACAACCACCTCTGGGGAGCGACGCTGGGTGGAATCTCGTCTCGTATAGAGAACGGCCCAGAAGAAAACGCTGTACAGATAATTGCTATCCTGAGGGGCGCAGGGGGAGCCTCGGCACGCCGGCGTCCTGCCCGCACCTACACTCCCAGCCGCAGCGGGGGTCTGGGCCCGAGTAGGACGGAATCCACAGAAAGCAGGGGACCGGCGGTGTGCAGCATCTGGAAGTTTAAGGAGCATGCAGGGAGTGGGGCGGCGGGGCCCGCGCCGGACCTCGTATCTCGGCGCAGGGTTCAAGCACGGAACCGTGAGAGCAGCCAGGGCCCGCTTGCTGCATGGAGACTTGGCAACGGCTCTCTGCTTCCTGCCTCAACCTTGGCAGCTGGCTCTCTCTCTCTTTCTCTCTCCCTCCCTCTCTCTCTTCCCCCCCACCACCTCCATTTATCAAACTTGCCCATCTTTATTTTCTCAATATTTCGAGGGGCAGAAGAAGGGAAGAAACGCTTAGAAAAGACATTGGGAAGAGTCCAGTTATTTTTGGAACAGATTGCCAGTGCTCCTTGCCCAGAATTCTTGAAGGAAAGGAAAAGACGGAGGGTGGTTGGAAGGGGTGGAGGAGGTCTACCTGCAGTCCATCCAAAAAGGTTTCCGGACAACCCTGGTCCTCACCATTGCTCCTGAATGCACACGCCTACCGAAGGTTCCAGAACGCTCTGTTTACAGACCTCTCATTCCGCCTTCGCCAGAGCCCTGGGCGGACAGGGCAGGCATTATTATCCCCATCTTGCCGATGAGAAAACTGAGAGTGGGTGAGTGGCAGAGCCTACATTCCAACCCCCCCCCCAGGCTGTCCCACCCCAGCCTTTGTCCCCGCCCAGAGACAGGCCTGATGCTCTCACTCCCGAGCATCCTGGGCGCTTTCATGGGCATGGATGTGGTTCGTGCCATGTTGCAAATAACAGCATCCCCCATCCTCACCCCTGCAAAGAACGAGAAGGAACATAACCCCCCATGGGAAGAAATTCTAAAGCAGCCCCCGGGAACCTTGGGAGAAGCTGTTTGATTTATTCCAATCCCTACTGGCATTCGGTGCCACATTTATAAAAGTCAGAGCCGGAAATGAAGTCCCCCCTCCCCACCACCCCCACCACCCGCCCCGGCAGCTGCTGGTGGCTGCTGCGGCTCACCAAGGGTTCAGAGCAAGTGTTTCCCCCGCCCCCTGATTGATGGGGAGCTGAAAATAAAAGCCCCCCGGAGCCCTGATGGGAGGGAGGGCCAGCTTCTCAGGAAGAGAAAGGGAGTGATCCAGAAAAGGCTGATATTGATGGAACAGAGAGGGGGTGTGTGTGCCTGTGTGTGTGTGTGTGTGTGTGTGTGTGTGTAAGGAAAAGAGGCGGTTTTTAATGCCATGTGGAAAATAAATACATACTCTCTGCTTATGTACAGAGAGGGAACGTAGCACAATCTGTGGTTCCTTTCTGGGGCTCGGACACCAGACGAGGGAAGGAAAGGGGGTCGGTGAGGCTGACTTTGTAGAGTCCAGGGTTCTGCTCTCCCTAAGCCCGCTACCTCCTGGGGTCCGGGCCAGGGCCGGGGGCTGGCAGAGACTTAGAGCAAAGGGGTCCTGGAAGAGAGGGAAAAGAAAGGACAGAAAAGAAAAGGCTCCCAGCCGAAACCGGTTTGGCTCGGTGGATAGAGCGTCGGCCTGTGGACTGAAGAAGGTCCCGGGTTCGATTCCGGTCAAGGGCATGTACCTTGGTTGCGCGCACATCCCCAGTGGGGGTTGTACAAGAGGCAGCTGATCAATGTTTCTCTCTCATCAATGTTTCTAGCTTTCTATCCCTCTCTCTTCCTCTCTGTGAAAAATCAATAAAATATATTAAAAAATAATAATGAAAAAAATCAGTAAATATATATTTTTTAAAATAAAAGGCTCCCAGCCGAAACCGGTTTGGCTCAGTGGTAGAGCGTTGGTCTTCGGACTGAAAGGTTCTGGGTTTGATTCCGGTCAAGGGCATGTACCATATTTGCCGGCGTATAAGACGACCCTTTGGCCCTGAAAAATATGCCTCCAAGTGGGGGGTAGTCTTATATGGCAAGTATATAACAAACTCTGTATTTTTAGTGGAAATGTTAGGGGATCGTCTTATACGCCCAGTCGTCTTATACGCCGGCAAATACGTATTTTTCAGGGCCAAAATATCGTCTTATACGCCGGCAAATACAGTACCTTGGTTGCGGGCACATCCCCGGTAGGGGGTGTGCAAGAGGCAGCTGGTTGATGTTTCTCTCTCATTGACGTTTCTAGCTCTCTATCTCTCTCCCTTTCTCTGTAAAATATCAATAAATATTTTTTAAAAGAAAAAGAAAGAAAAGGCTTCCAAAGGACCGCCAGATGCAAGGCCTGGCGTTACTAACTAAACCAGTGGCTGAGCTCAGAGCACCTTCTCCTCCCTCATCCCCCACGCCCTGGCAGGGAGCAGCTGCGGTCCCATCGGTACTGCCTGAGGCAAACCCTCGGCAATAACGCCTCCCCTGCTGGTCTCCGGCCTCGGAGACAAGTCAGTTGGGGCCAACTCAAACAGCCCCGGCTGAGCACCTGAAGGATGCAGCCGTTAACCAGGCCTGGCCTCGTGGTTCCCAAAGCAACAAGACGTTTACAAGTCACTTTTTTTAATTTGATTCTTTGCACCTTTATTTTAAACCCTGCTGCTCCCAATGGTTCTGAACGAGCCTTGTCCTCCTCGCAGGCACCCCCCGGAGAGGCTGTGCCGTTGATCCCGGGCCACTCTCGCTCCCTGGGTGGCCCGGACCGTCCGGGAAGGTGCTGTGTGAGACGCCTCGGCACCCGTTTATAACCCAGGCAATAAAGCGTCATGTTACTTTATTGGGGGCTCCTTCCTATCCCTTAACTTGATTTATCGGGCCTGTTTCCTGGCAACTTCTGGCCCTTTCCAAACGCCAAATGCTCTGCCAAGCTGCTTTCTCGGAGCGGTCCGGAACAGCCCTCGGGAGGACAGGGTTGTTCGGTGGCAGGTGGAGGTATAATTATTAACAGAAGAGAGAAACACACAAAAGAGAGACGAGTCGTTATATTAATGGGATACGAATCTGGGTGAGTTTTCTCTTCAGTCTCCTTATGTGACCAGAAATGCTTCTGTTTAAAAAGTGTGCAATGAAGAAAATTGTAAATATATTTTACAGTGTGTCCATGCAATGGAATTTTATTTAGCCGTAAAAACGAATGTGCCCTGGCCAGCTGGCTCAGGGGACAGAGCGTCGGCACGCAGACTGAAGGGTCCTGGGTTAAATTCCGGTCAAGGCATGTGCGGGAGGCAGCCAACCAATGTGTCTCTCTCACATCAATGTTTCTCTCTCCCTGTCTCTTCCCCTCCCTTCCACTCTCTCTAAAAATCAATGGAAAATATCCTCCAGTGAGAACAAACAAACAAACAAACAACCACACACACACAGCCCTAACCAGTTTGGCTCAGTGGATAGAGCGTCGGCCTGCGGACTGAATGGTCCCAGGTTTAATTCCGGTCAAGGGCATGTACCTTGGTTGTGGGCACCTCCCCAGTAGGAGGTGTGCAGCTCTCTCATCAATAGTTCTAACTCTCTATCCCTCTCCCTTCCTCTCTGTAAAATATCAATAAAATATATAAAACACACACACACAAACTAATAAAATTCTAATGCATGATGCAACGTAAATGAACCTCAAAGACACTATGCTAAGTAAAATAGGCCAGACACAAAAGGATAAATACCGTATGAGTCCACTTATTGGAGGTACGTAGAGTAGCCAAATTTATAGAAACAGAAATTAGAATGGTGGTGGCCAGGGACTGGGGGAGGGGTGTGGAGGGGCAGTTACTGTTCAATGGGTACAGATGAAATATGGTAGCGACCATACTTGGGTAAACACTGCTGTTTGAATTTTAACCCTGCTATTCTGGCTTCGGCACTCGCTCACTTGCTTAAACAATAGGGTAGTTGCCTCAGCTTCCAGGACCACAGGAGATTGATTCCCACCGACTCAGTGGCTTCCGGAGTAGAAACTGTAGATAACCTTTAGAGATTAACTACTGAGCTCTGCTTCTGTACTATCTGCTATCGCAAGAAAGGGACACATTCCCACGTCCAGCAGGACGTGGCTGGGAACGACCCTGCGGGCTGTTCCCAGCCTTTAGAATTCGGAACAAAGGAAAAATGAAGGTGTTTCTAGTTTTGTTTTCTAGAAGGCTGCATAGATAATATCAAGTTATTTTAGGACCATTCTTTGCTGATGATTATCTTTTCTCAATTAAATACCTAAAAACTGTAATATCGTAATTTATTTTTTAAAATATTTTATTGATTTTTTTACAGAGAGGAAGGGAAAGGGATAGAGAGTTAGAAACATTGATGAGAGAGAAACATCCATCAGCTGCCTCCTGCACACCTCCCGCAGGGGATGTGCCCACAACCAAGGCAAATGCCCTTGACCGGAATTAAACATGGGACCTTTCAGTCTGCAGGCCAATGCTCTATCCACTAAGCCAAACCGGTAATGGCACATAATTTAATTTTTCATGGACAGTGGTGAGCAATGCAGGGTAAGTTGCAGGTTATCAATTTAATACAGACCCAGATCTCATAAAAAGCTAAATAAGATAGATTGAGACTGACATGGGCAGCCCCGAGAGGGAAGATGGAATAGGTTTGAGGTTAGTTGGGAGTGGGTGGCTGCAACTTGACTGTGGAGTTAAATAAACTGAAGAAAGGATATACACACTTCCTATACCACCAGCTCTGAGAACCTGGGGTTGTTTACTCATGTAGTCCTCAACCACAGTCCTATGAGGCTGTTAACATCTCCATTTTAAACAAGGGGAAACTGAGGCACTGTGAGAGGGCGGGGCCAGGATTGCAAGCTCCAGCGTTGGTGCTCCTACCCACTTCTCTCTACTCCCCTCCCGAACAGGGTACCGGTTTGCCAATGTATCAGGGACTAGTCGAGAGGAAGAGTAGTTCTGTGGTTAAGAAGGTGAACTTGAGGGCTAGACAGCCCGATACTGACTAGCAGTGTGACCTCGGATAAGATCCTTCGAACTTAAGATCAGCCCTCAGAGCAATGCTCAGTTACTGAATGCACGTAGGTTAAAATACTGGCCCCTAAGCTCAGTCAGTCGCAGGGTGCTTTTGTTGTTATTGTTTTAAATATATTTTATTTTATTGATTTTTTACAGAGAGGAAGAGAGAAGGATAGAGAGCCAGAAACAAAGGAAAATCTTTGTGGTTTGGACCTTTAAAAGGACAGCCTACGCCTGGAATGGTGCGGTCCTGAGTGTGGCCACCTGCGTGTGGTGCTCTTGCGGCCGTCCTGGCCAGTTCAATAAATCCTTGCCTGCTTTTTTTTTTTTTTTTAAATCAGTCATCAGCCTCTGGTGGTCTTATTTTGAACCCAGGGTTTGACCCCACAACACAGAGTTCAGTCTGGGATGATGAAAAAGTTCTGGAGTTGATTGGTTGTGGTTGTGGTTGCACAGCAATGTGAATGTACTTCGTGCCACTACACCTACACTTAAAGTGGTTGAAATTGCACGTGTTCTATTACGTGAATTTTACCACAGTAAAATAAAGGTACGGACAACACAATCAAATCAATCCTCAAAAAGTGAAGACTTGCCAAAACCGGTTTGGCTCAGTGGTAGAGCGTCGGTCTGTGGACTGAAAGGTCCCGGGTTCGATTCCGGTCAAGGGCATGTACCTTGGCTGTGGGCACATCCCCAGTAGGGGGTGTGCAAGAGGCAGCTGGTCGATGTTTCTCTCTCATCGACGTTTCTAGCTCTCTATCTCTCTCCCTTCCTCTCTGTAAAATATCAATAAAATATATTTTTTTAAAGTGAAGACTTATAAAAAAAATAAAAAATTTAAAAAAAAGTGAAGACTTGCTATCCCTGATGTTATTCAAAAGAAGGTGCTATGGGTGGGCTAAAGGCCCAAAGAGAGAGGCCCCAAATACCACGCCGTCTGGAGTAGTACAACCAAGCGCCGGGGTCAGGCGGCTGGCTGTCACACCTGCTCTGAGAAAGGCTTCTGTTCTCACAGCTACACAATGCCTCGCAGCTCCCCTGCTGCCGGGAGGCCGCGCCCGGCCCTGGAACATTGCGCGGCCCAGCTGGGCCCGCCTGACCCGGCCCGCTGCGGCCGGCCCGCTCCCCCCGCAGCCTGGATGAGGCCACAGCCAGCGGCGGCTCTGCTGGCCAGGAGGCTGCTGAGGTGGCTTTTTAATCCTCCAGCCGTGCCGTCCTAGTGATTGCTTTTATTAGGAAATGTAATGAAAAAGACTATATGAAGCCCCTGCCAGATAAAAAAAAGAAGAAGAAGAGAAAAAAAAAAAGCTAATAAGATTTTTGCACCAAGTGTGGCGAGAAAAGAAAGGGGGGTGGGGGTGGGGGAAGCACATTAGGAGTCAGATAATGAGATAAATGAAAGACCGCGGGGAAGATCATTTTTGCAGACTTGCTGGATGGTTGTAAAATTTTTAATTTGCTGAATTCTCTCTCTTTTTTTTTTCTCCCCGTTGTCCCTGACTCTCTGCATCTCTTTCACTCCCTTCCTGATGCTTTGGGTCTTGTCTCAGCCTTTCTCTCCCTGCCTCTCCCTCGCTTCCCTGGTTTCTCTGGTTCAGCTCTTCAAGCTTTTCAAGTGAGTGTGTCCTTTTCCTGTAGCCAAACCCTCTCCTCTCAGGACTCCGGCGGGAGGCTGGTGCCTTGGGCAGTTGAGGCGCCGCCTGTCACAGGTAGGAAGAGGACAAAGGACTGCCTCCCCACACCCTCACCTCCACACACACCCCCCAGGTCTTCCAGAGAGCTGCTGTGGTTTGGCTGAAGGGGGAGAAAGAGGCAGAGATCAAGGGAAGAAGCGGGGGAAGAGGACTTTGGAGGAAGGACAGGAGATCAAAGACCAGGGAAGTCAGGAGGAAGAGAAAGCCCCCGCTGCTCCTGCAAATCGATTCGCCGCAATGCCCGCCCTCCCATCTGCGCTCCGAGCTGCTGAGCAGAATGCCACCTCCGTGGGATGCCAAGCCTACACAGAAGGGCTCTGGGGCACCGGGCGGGCACGCAGGCCAGGCTGCTGGGGACCCCTCGGCCCGCCCTGCCCCGTCGGGAGAGGCCCCATTTTCCCCCAGCCCTCGGGTTCACCAGCCAGCTTCCGATCTGATGTGCAGCCCTTGCTCTGGCAGATTTCTTCCTCCTGTCCCACCTTTGAGGATTCTGAGGCGTTGGCTCCTCTGCCCAAGTCCCCATTCCCTGCGGCAGTTGGAGGGGTTGAGAGTGGACGCAACTGCTAGCTTCCCCCTCGGGGAGGGACAAAGCTTGTAGAGTAGAGGAATGAACGGCTCAGGGTGGAAACTCACTGTTAGTGGTTAGGAAAATCTCTCTCAACCCTCCAACCCTTGCTCCTTCCCCGGTGGGAGCTGTCTGCTCCGGCTCCCTCCCTGGAAAGTCCTCTCTCTGTGCTCTGCCTCCTGCAAAAGTGTGCTGCTGGCCGAAACCGGTTTGGCTCAGTGGATAGAGCGTCGGTCTGTGGACTGAAAGGTCCCAGGTTCGATTCCGGTCAAGGGCATGTACATTGGTTGCGGGCACATCCCCGGTAGGGGGTGTGCAAGAGGCAGCTGGTCGATGTTTCTCTCTCATCGACGTTTCTAGCTCTCTATCTCTCTCCCTTCCTCTCTGTAAAATATCAATAAAAAAATTTTTTTTAAGTGTGCTGCTGGCTACCTAGCAAATGGGTATCTCCTGGACGGCCACCGCAGAACATTAACACACACACACACACACACACACACACGAGCATCCGTGAGGCCCGTGGGGATGAGAGGACCTTCGAATTAGGCAAAAGACCAAGTGACATCCGATACATGTCAACCGAATTCTGGGGAGCATTAAGGAGCCACCAGGATCTGGGGAAGTCTGACAGTGGAGCCCCGAGCCAGGCTGGGCAGAAGGAGAAGTGGGCTGGAAAACAAGATGGACTGAGACTGGCATGGGCAGCCCCGAGAGGGAAGACGGAATAGGTTCGAGGGTAGTTGGGAGTGGGTGGCTGCAACTTGACTGTGGAGTAAAATAAACTGAAGAAAGGGTGACCTTACATACACGCTTCCTATGCTACCAGCTCTGAGAACCTGGGGTTGTTTACTCATGTAATCCTCAACCACAGTCCTATGAGGCTGTTAACATCTCCATTTTAAACAAGGGGAAACTGAGGCGCTGTGAGAGGGCGGGGCCAGGATTGCAAGCTCCAGCGTCGGTGCTCCTACCCACTTCTCTCTACTCCCCTCCCGAATAGGTTTGCCAATGTATCAGGGACGAGTCGAGAGGAAGAGTAGTTCTGTGGTTAAGAAGGTGAACTTGTGGGCTAGACAGCCCGATACTGACTAGCAGTGTGACCTCGGAAAAGATCCTTCGAACTTAAGATCAGCCCTCAGAGCAATGCTCAGTTACTGAATGCACGTAGGTTAAAATACTGGCCCCTAAGCTCGGTCAGTGGCAGGGTGCTTTTTGTTGTTGTTGTTGTTTTTTAAATATATTTTATTTTATTGATTTTTTTACAGAGAGGAAGAGAGAAGGATAGAGAGCCAGAAACATCGATGAGAGAGAATCATCCATCAGCTGCCTCCTGCACACCCACCACTGGGGATATGCCCCCTACCGGAATTGAACCTGGGACCCCTCAGTCCGCAGGCCGACACTCTATACACTGAGCCAAACCGGCTCGGCTGTTTTGTTTTTTAATATGTTTTTATTGATTTCAGAGAGGAAGGGAAAGAGAGATAGAAACATCAATGATAAGAGAGAATCACTGATGGGCTGCCTTCTGCACGCCACACACTGGGGATCGAGCCCGCAACCCAGGCATGTGCCCTGACCGGGAATCGAACCCTGATCTCCTGGTTCATAGGTCAAAGCTCAACCGTTGAGCCAAGCCGGCCAGGCAGTGGCAGTGTTTAATGTCGTTAATCTCTGCTTCTCGTGAGAAGAGGGGAGCATCTTCCGTGGGTGGCGGCTGGCAAGCTTCGACTTCCCACCTCTGGCTTCCCACCAGAAACACCGGAGGTGGGTCCTCCTGAGGACGGACTTCTCAGGGGCACACGGTCCTGCAAACTGGCGCTGACGCGCTCCTGCGCCGAGCGTGGCCTCTTTCCCCAGAGCCTCCCTCTCCGGCTCTGACCTGGTGACCCAGGGCTTTCCAGGTCACGGCAGCACCCCGGTCCCGTGGCTCCCTCATCGCTCCAGGGAGTCTGTGTGTTGCCACCCTCTTTCCTGCCTCCTTCCCTCCCCCAGCCTCTGCTCTCCTCTTGATGGAGGAGGCACAAATTAGGCAGAAAGGAAAATGTTGACAGTTCCCAGCCCTCCCTGGCTGGGGATAAAGAGAAACGCGTTAACAGCTGAAGCTTTAGGCGGATCAAACACGGTTGGGGAGACGCTTCAAATGTATTATTCATCTCACCAATGAGATGCAGGCGTGGGCTTTCTCTTTCCACCCCCTGACGAGGAAACCTCGGCTAGCGTGGGGTGCTGGGCTCCGGGAGGAAGGGGCGTTGCCACGACACCATCTTTTCAGTATTAAATCAACAAGGCTGTCTCGAGTCCCTCTTGTTCCTTTTGAAGATTTCCAAACAAGTGGGGTCACCTTGCTAGAGATTCTAAGGATGCAAGGGTTGCAAGTGAGAACCCACCAGAATTGGGCCGCAGGAAGCACTTGGAATCCAAGAGAAGATACTTCGAGGAAGCAGGCGCTGGAGACATTGACCCTGGAGGTCCTCTGCGGGCCACATGAACTTGAGGGCTGTAACTCTCTGGGCCGGAAGAGCTCCCAGGGAACCCATGCCTTTAGCTCTGCGGACCCTCTGCAGATGGTGGAGCAGCACTCACACTCTGCGTGGACGCCTGGCGGAAGGATCTGGATCCAGGCGTAAGTGCTTGCTGCACAACTCCAGAGCCTTGTGGCCTGGGCTGATGGAGGCCCCTGCCCCACGCGCCCTGAGGGCTCTGTCAGTCATTCTTTGTTCCTCCCCCTTTTCCTCCCTTTGGCCTCTAAGGTCCTCTCTGGGCTCCTGGTAGCATTCAGGGTGCTAAGGCACCGGTGCAGGCTTCCATCCTGGACACGGTCCCCTTCTTAAACCTCATCCAGAGAAGAAATGGCTTCACCCTGCTATGGTTTCGCCCCACTATCGCATCAAACCTCAACACTAGCGCTGAACCAATTGGAAGCTGGCGTGAGGAGCAGGCACTGCTGGTGGGATGAGAGACTGAAACAGTCCAGAAAGAAGGAAATTTGACATGATGGATCAAAAAGCCTTAAAGTGAACATACCCTTGGACCTAGCAATTCCATTTCCTACTAACTGCTCCAAGAAAACATTAGGCAAGGGTTCGGAGATGTACAAAATGTCCAGCCTAGCCTTGTTGATAACAGCAAAACTTTCAAATATCTTAAAACCATGACACTAAAGGATCGGTTAACTAGTAGCCTTCTGCCTGGCCGGTATGGCCCATCCACCCAGGATGTCATCGGTTCAATTCCCAGTCATAGCACATGTCCTGATTGGGTGCTCAATCCCGGTGGGGGCCATGCAGGAAGCAGCCAATCGATTATGTTTCTATCTCTCTATCCCCTCTCCCTTCCTTTCTCTATCTTAAAAAAAAAATTTTTTTTAATAGTAGCCTTCTAATACAGTCATTTAAAATCAGATTCTGGAATGCTGGGGGGAAGTCATATACAATTATATTTTTATTCTAAAATGTTTCAAATAAGTAAAGCAAAGTTCTCTCTCTTTTTTAAAAATATTTTATTGATTTTTTTACAGAGAGGAAGAGAGAGGGATAGAGAGTCAGAAATATCGATGAGAGAGAATCATCGATCAGCTGCCTCTGGGGATGTGCCCATAACTAAGAGACATGCCCTTGACCAGAATCAAACCTGGGACCTTTCAGTCCACAGGCCGACGCTCTATCCACTGAGCCAAACCGGTTTCGGCCAAAGTTTTCTCTTAATCACAACCCAATCCAGTCCCTCAAAAGGTACCCACTCTTAGCAGTTTAGCATGTATGCACTCAGACCTTTATTTTTGAAGAATCATGGTTAATATAAACAAATAATAAAATCAGGTTATTCAAGTTTGTAACTACGAATAGATTATCAGTAATTCGGCGCAAAAAAAATGTTAACAGTGTTCGGCTCCAAATAGTGGCATTGTTTATGATTTGTATTTCCTTCTGCAGGGAATCATTGTGTTCTCTACATAAACAGAGAAGGGGAACCGTGCTATTTTTAAATACGGTAAAATAAGGAATTGGTAACATTGGCTGCCTCCAAAGAGTGAGAGAGACTGTGCACCGGGTACTCTTTCATGCCTTTTGATTTTGTTCCTTGGGCATGATTACCTATTCAAAAATATGCATAATTTCTTTAAAAACTTAATATGGCCATAAAATCAAATGAGGGGCTGGAGGATCTCCGAAGGATGGCAAGCCCTGATATTCTGGGAACCTGTAAAACCCTTCAAGCTGCGCTTATAGTCTCTGAGTCGCTCAAGATGCGCTCCGATAGCACTAGTCTCTTTCTGTCGCCACAGACCTGGAATGGGGGCCCGTAACCTGGAAGAAATGAGGTAGGGTCTAAAATAAACCAGGCTGCCAGCCAGAAATAACTTTGTAATAATTTACAGCATAGCAACAGCTCAGTTGAGCTGGATTTTATACTTTTTCAAAGTAATTTTTCATCTTTTTTTGGTTTTCTAAAATTTCCTTGAGGCTACCTGCTGCTGTCAGGCTCCTGGACAGGAAAAGACTGGGCCGGAAGTCCTTGTCTCAGGAGCCATTGTTTGAAGTCCGCCGGAGAGATCCATGTCTCCCAGGGCCCGGCGTTGGGTCTCAGACAACAGTCCTTCCTCCCTCCTTCCCAGCGCCCACCTCATCCGTCAGCACCCAGCTCCTGTCTTGTCTCTGAGCCCCCGGTTCCTAACTTGTAAAAGGAGGGTAAGCATCCTTGCCCCATAACCTGGCTGTGAGGTGTGGGTAATGGTTGATCGATTGTATGGCAGGGGATGCTGCCCTAGCCGGTTTGGCTCAGTGGATAAAGCATCAGCCCCTGGACAGAAGGGCCCCGGGTTCGATTCCGGTCAAGGACGTGTACCTTGGTTGCAGGCTCAATCCTAGCTCTGGTCAGGGCACGTGTGGGAGGCAACCCATCAGTGAGTCTCTCTCACATCAATATTTCTGCCTTTCACTCTGTCTTCCACTCTCTCTAAAAAATCAATGGAAAAATGTCCTTGAGTTAGGATTAACCATAGCAACAACAGCAACAACAACAACAAACAGAGGGTCCCCCAAGCTGGAGCAGCTTTCAGACATCCGTCCTGGGGAGAGGATCTGCCCAGGGTGTGGAGGCTTCTCTGAGGCCTCTGGAGTCGCCGATATTTATCAAATGATGACATGCATTTTCAATACCAAGGAGATGATGTATGGGCATGTGTGAGGACAAAGGCAGCCTGCCCAGCCTAAAACCTGCTTCATAAACTATTAATTTCCTCCCTGGAAAGCCTCCTCCTGGATCCCCTCCAGTCCTGCCTGACACCCCTTCCTTCCTCGGGGCTGCCCCAAGCATCTATCGCTCATGCATCTCCCTGTATTGTAATTGTAATTGTAGGCTTGTCTGACACGCACAGTCTCCACAGACCAAGCTGCCTGAGAGCAGGATTTGTCTCCAAATCGTTTTTGTAATACCACACAGTAGGTCCTCAGAAACTATTTGCCCAGTGAAGAAATGAATGCTATTGAGGGAGCCATGATCCTTGTGAATTCTCACTAGGTTGCCTCTCCCTCCTGGCCCCAGAGGCTGCCCTTAGTCCTGAGCTTCCTGTCCAAAGTCACTGTAAACCAGACCCAGCAGAGGCAGAGAGGTCAGCAGCAGGGGGGTTGGGGGGGCGGGGTAAACAGGCGTGGTGAAAAGTGTGCCCCAGGTGAGCAGTGTATCCCAGGATGCAGTGTGCCCCGGGACAGCCGTGTGTCCCAGGGGAAGCAGTGGGACCCAGGGGAAGGGGCGGTGTGAACCAGAGGAGGAGCGGACTCTATTCGTGTGGTCCTGAGATAGTCACCATAAAACAAGCAGATTGTCAAATGACAGCGGGGAGGGGAAGGAGACCTGGGGGGAGATAAGAGAACAACCGAAGGACTGGTATGCATGAATATAAGCACAACCAACGAACACAGAACTCTGGGGAGGGAGGGCATGAATGGGGGGGGGGGGCAATGGTAAGCTATGTACACATATAATACCTTAATAAAAAATAAAAAATAATTTTTAAAAAGAGAGAGAGAAAAAAGAAAAGTGGGCTGAGCTGTAGTCCTGGCCATCGGGGACTTAACTGCTCTGGGCTCGGGTTCTTCATCACAGCAGATCAGGAGTTGAAAACACAAATGCCTACAGAGGAAAACAAGGTAGCGAGGGGAGCAACGGTGGGGAGTGTGGTAGTTGGGGAAGGGGTATGAGCTTGAACAGCACGGCCCCTCAGGGCAAGCTGGTCATTGCCAAGCATGGCGGCAAGGTTTTCTGATTTTTTTCCCCCCCAAGAGAAGCCAGAAATCTAGATTTTCTGTGAAGTCCCCTGAACAGACCAAACTCAAATCCATAGGCCACGTACGCCTGGAGGCCTCCACTTTGTGATCTGAACACCAGCTGACCACTCAACACCCCCCCTCCCTTTCCGGCTCTTAAAATCTGTGCGTGCAAGAAGATGGCCTGAGGACTTATGTTCTTGGGGTGACCTTTCTGGGCAAGACCCAAAGTTCAGGCCTCATTCTGGCTGCAGGGCCTCTGGCAACGACCGCCCTGACCCCCAATGCAGCGCTAGGCGAGTGCTGCCCCCTACCTGCCACTACCCCTACCCACACCCACACCCCCATACAGGGAGGCAGAAATGGGGGGCTAGGAGAAGCCAGCGGTCTTTGTCCTGGGGTGCGCAGGGGTGCAGCCCCTCACCTTCTGCCCCCCACAGCGCCTCCCCTGCCCAGGCACCGAGGCCCGAGGTCCCGCAACCACCTTCACCCGGCCCCGCGCCGGGACACCCACCGGTGCCTCCGTCTCACCTCATAAATCCCCGTCCGAGGAGCTGTCAGGGCCGGGGAAATAAATAATGATATTTAACATTTTGTAATAACAACAATTAACCAGTAAATAATGTCCTTTAAACTGCAAACGCAGGAGTAAATTAATTCTTCTAATGAGCTGTCAGGCGCGGAAGAAAAAGAGGACTCGTTTCCTTTGGTGGCACGCGGGCGGCTGCCGTGTGAGCAGCCGGGGACGTCCACCCCGGGCCCGGGAGCTCATTACCTCGTGGGTTTCCCGGGATCCGCAGCCTCCCAGCTCCCGCGTGGGCGCGGCCACCGCTGCCCCCTCCGCACCGGCAGCCCGTGCACCACGCATGTCAATCAGAGATGCCCCCCTCCTCCTCTCCTCCCTCCCTCCCCTCCTTCCCTCTGCGGGCAGCGCTCATCCTCCAGGTGGCTGGGGGCAGGAGCTGGGGACAGAGGGAGTAGGGGAGGGGAAGGGGGGGAGCCCGTGTGTCCCCTAGTCCTCGCTGCGTGACCTTGGAGCGCTTTCCTGCCCTCTCTGGGCGGGGGGGGGGGGGGGTGCCATAAATGGAAATGTGAAGCTAATCAAACCAGATGTGATTACTTCTGAGCTCCCCGAAGCCCGCGACCATAAAAAGGCACCCAAGAGTAAGGCAGCTCTTTATGCACTGATTCGGAGTAATCTCCGAGATAGATTGTCAGGTGACAAAAGCGAGGCCCAGAACAGTGTGCAGGGCGTGCTGCGGCTGGTGTGTATTCAAAGCAGGGCCGGAGAAAGAGGAGGTGTCCCTGTGTGCCGCGTGTGTCTAGACAGGGAACGCCGCGTACTGCTTGCCTCTGGGGAGGGTAACGGGGAGGATTTTCACTGAGCAGGCTCCCCCCCACACACACCCCTATTTTTTTTTTCAACGTGAGCAGGTATCACCTATTCAACAAATAAAAGACAAAGCCACCCACTCCGGGGTCATCTTGTCTCTCCGTAGCTTTCAGAAAGGGGGGTGGCAGCTGATCTGAGGCCCCCTCCAAAGACAGCACTCTGCCTAGAGACGAGCCAATGAGTCAGGCAGTCTTTCCCAAGATCGAATCCCATCCCATTCCCTCCTGCTATAATTTCGTTTTCTTTCTTCATGTTATTTGGCGGGTGAAAAGGATGGTGGATAATTCTTTGCAGAACAGGACATAAGATGGGGGTGCATGGAGGGGGGGGGCATCCCACTATACCTAGAAGAGAGAGAACCACCCAAGGCCTCGGTCTGTATCGGCTTCTGTCACTTGCTAGCTGGGTGACATTGCATGTCGCTCTCCGTGGTTAGGCTTCAGGGTTCAGAGGTCCCTGCTCCCTCAGGGGGGACGTTCGCTTCTGAGCCTAATGAGCAGGCATGGCCTCCCAGGAGCCAGCCCCGGCCCGTTGCTCCCAGGACAGACAGAGACCCTCTTCCCCTCCAGGGCCACCTGGGCCCCAGATCTATGCCTCCCCAGCCACAATCCTCAGCCCCACTCCTCAAAGGGAAGGGGATGTGGCTTCCCTCTGGCCAGGGGCAGGTTTGCCCACTTGGCACCTAAATTGTCTCTCATTGAGTCCAGAACAGACTCAAGGATGCTGATGGCTGACCCAGAGCCAGAAGGGCCCAGGGCTGGGTGAACGCCCCTGGGGCAGCGTCAGGCCCGGGGATGAGAGAAGAGGTGGAGCAGGAGGGCTCCCAGCCACCTAGCTCCTCCTGGCCAACTCCCTTGTTATGTGTAGCCTAGCCTTCCTTATACGGTATCTCCTGATTGGAGAGTTTCTTAGATAAATATATATATATATATATATATATATATATATATATATATGAGTTTCTTATATTAAAATATATATATATATATATTTTTTTTTTTTTTTGAAAAGCCCTGATCTTGGCCATTTGGAACCGGGCACCCAAGGCATGAAAGAGCAGGGGCAAAATGGGGGAGAAGGAGGGACCCAACACGCTGACCACCACCACACACACACACACACACACACACACACACAAAGACACACACACACACACACACTCTCCATGCTGGGCACTGTCCTGGGCACTTCACCTATGGTGGTTCATTTTAATCCTCACACCTGTGGTTTGGTAATACTATCCCCACTATATAGACCGATAAGGGACGTTTCAAGAGGATAAAGAAACTTGCCTCAGGAATTCAACCAAGTGATTGGGCTAGTGAGAATTTGGACCCAGATTAGCTGATTCCAAAGTAACACCTCCAGGCACCCCCCAGATATTCTAACAGCTCTGGGGAAGAGGGCGGGGGGGTGGAAAGGTAGCCAGCTCAGCCTCCTGACCACCCTCAACTCAGTACCTAACACATCAAAGTGAACGTTCAGGGACCAATTGCTGATTGTGAGAATTCCTTTCCCTGGAAGAGTGGAGGAAGAGAATAGCTTGTTTTAACCAGACAGAATCCAGGCAAGGGGAGACTGATGGCATCTCCAATGTCATCTTTAGGACAGAGTGATAGCAAAGGCTTAGGGACCTGGGTTCAAATCCAGGCCCCATCACTTGCAAGCTGTGTGACTTAGGACAGGTTACTTACCCTCTCTGAGCTTTGGTTTCACCTTCTGGAAAATGTAGATAATTGCTCCCTATCTCTCTGGGTTGTTGTGTTAAGAATATGAGGTGTGCCCTGGCTGGTTTGGCTCAGTGGACAGAGCATCAGCCTTCAGACTGAAGGGTCCCTGGTTTGATTCCAGTCAAGAGCACATGCCTGGGTTGTGGGCTCCGTCCCCAGTGGGGGGCGTGCAGGAGGCAGCCAATCAATGATTCTCTCATCATTGATGTTCCTAAATCTCTCTCCCCGTCTCCCTTCCTCTCTGAGATCAATAAAAATATATTTATAAAAAAAAATAATATGATGTGTGTCAAGTATTTAGCATAGTGCCTGCTCAGCAAGGCACCCAGTAAAAGGCTGGATCTGTCCTGGTGAGCTTTTTGCTGCCCCGCTAGACAAAGTCCATCTCCCAGACCAAGAAGGGCAGGTGCCGTGGTGCCTGAGGGAGGCGGACTACCTCTGCGGCGCCCTGATCTGGGACGCAGCCCAGAAAGGCCTCCAGGCTTGCTTTTTTTTTTTTGCAGAGGGCAGCGGAAAACTGGGAGCTGAAGCCAGCAAAACAAGGCTCCCAGCAGCGGGTCTGAGTCAGCTCCTCCTGGGTCTGGGGGTCCAGGAGCCGGTCTCAAAGTCACACGGCCTCCCAGTCACCTTGTCCTCCATCTGACTGCGTCTTGGCCTGAGAACCTCTGAGGGGCCCTGGGCGGCTGTGTGCAAGGAACCCCAGCTGGGAAAGAGGGGGTGCTCTCCCGTGAGCAGAGGAAGCTGGGTCGCAGCCAGGCGGAAATTAAAACCAGCTTGCCCAGCGCTGAGTTACCATGTCGCCTGAAATCAGATTGATTTCTTGGGCTTGTTGTGACGGCGGTGTTGCAATTGATTCGTCTGGATGGCAGGGAGTTTATCTATTTGGAGCTGTCTGTCATTGATCCGAATAAGCTTCTGAACTGGCCCAAATACCTGGTGAGGGCGAGGTCACCACCAACCCTGGCTCGATATTAATTATAATAATGAACAGGCATGAGGAGGATTGGTTCATCGCCTGCCCTGCGGGGCTGGCCCCTGCGAGGTGCGGTGTTTAATATTCATGGCAGGTCAACCCATACAGAGAGAGCTGGTGGGCATGAGTGGGGGGTGCTGCTTCCTGCTCCCGCGGGAACTGGTGCTGCTGAGACGTGGAAGGTTTAGGTGAGACCTCAAGAAGGACTTCCTGCCGAAACCGGTGTGGCTCTGTGGATAGAGCATCGGTCTGCGGACTGAAAGGTCCCGGGTTCGATTCCAGTCAAGGGCATGTACCTTGGTTGCAGGCACATCCCCAGTGGGGGGTGTGCAAGAGGCAGCTGGTCGATGTTTCTCTCTCATTGATGTTTCTGGCTCTCTATCTCTCTCCCTTCCTCTCTGTAAAATATCAATAAATATATTTTAAAAAATAAAAATTAAAAAAAAGAAGAAGAAGGACTTCCTAAGGACGGGAAGTGGGTGGGGAGAGCACCTCATTCACTCATGAGACTGGGCAAGGTATGTCTCTCTGAGCCTGTCTCCGCCTCTGCAAAGTGACGATTATAATACTTCTCAGAGCTGTTGCTGCTGTGCTTCCGGCCAAAAAAAAAAAAAATGACAAAACTAAACTAGAGGCCTCTTCTGGGCTGCCTTTTGGCTCAGGGAGAAGCAGAGGGGTCCTACTTTGGGTACCAAAGCACCACGTGAGCACTCAACCAATTATCATAATAATTATTGCCTCGATGGATGTTTATGGAGCTCCTCCTGCTGTATGCCTCGTCCTGAGGAAACATTAGAGAACAAGCCGTGATCCCTTGCTTTTGAGGAGGTGAAATCTGGGTTTCTATGGGGGGCCAGGGCAACCACCTCTCTGGAGGCTCCCGGGACCCAGGGAGAACCCCATTTCGGGGAGACGGCTCGGCAGGTGCCCCAGAAGGCAGGCAGGCAGGCGTGAGGACCTCACGGGACGGCTGCAGGTCGCAGGGGGTACCCAGCAGAAAGCATCCGGACTGAAAACCCGCCAACAGGAGCCCCTTCAGAACAACACACTTCCAGGAAGAAGAGGATCCTGCCCTCCAAGGAACTAGCAGAAACGTGATCAGACTCGGGGGTTCAGGTCTGCAAGGAGCGACCCATAATAAGCAGCTGACTCCTCCTGCCCCTAAAGACACCAGCTGACATCGCAGCAAAAGCACGGGCGTCACACCAACGCGAGGGCTTCCTGGCTGGAGGAGGAAAGCTGCGAAGGAGACCAGGGATGGGCGGGCCTTCGTCCGTCTCGGACCCTGGTCTGCGGCTTTCCTTCCTCGGTTCCTGCAGAGCTCCCCTCTCTCCTCCGGTCCTGCGGCTGGCGGAGACCTCGCGGCCGGCCTTAAGAGAAACATCAGAAGAAAGCTAATAGGGAAACGCTCTGGTGGATCTAATTGATTTTTTTCCCTATTGGTTCCTTAATATAGGCGACACTGTTCCTGCCGCTTTCCTGGGCTGGAGATTATGTCATAAATAAAGAGATTTGCTCCCTATTTCCATGTGCTTATCTTTAATAAGTTAAGAACTCAACAAGCTTTTAGGAGGACTTGAAATAAGCAAGGGATCCGGTGGAGGTTTTGGCGGCGGCGGCGGCGGCAGCTGGGGCAGCCGCAGCTTTACTTCAGCAGAGAGAGGCGGATGGCTGAGGCAGGTGAGGGAAGAATTCCCGTTCTTTGGGCTGCATTGGGTCCAGGCTCGGCTGGACAAAGAGAGGCCAGGAGGCAGACCCGGCAAAGGAAATTCATGGTGGCCGATGCGGCAAAATGGGTGGACATGAGTCTGGGGGCAAGGTGGGAGTTAAAGCCAGGTCGCCTACGTTCAAATCCCAGCCACATTATTGCCCACTCGCCGTGTGTGACCTTGGGCAAGCCACTTCGTGTCTCTGTTTCCTCCTTTTAAAAATAAATAATGAGCCAGGTCACCACGGCTCAGTGGCTGAGAGTCGATCTGTGAACCAGCAAGTCACGGTTCGATTCCCAGTCAGGTTCAATGCCCCGGTGGCAGGCTCCATCCCCCAGTGTGGGGCATGCAGGAGGCAGCCAATCAATGGTTCTCTCTCATCGTTGATGTTTCTATCTCTCTCTCTCCCTCTCCCTTCCTCTCTGAAGTCGATAAAAACAAAGACAAAAGTAAATTTTAATGGATAATGAATGAGCCCGGCCAGAGTGGTTCAGTTGACTGAGCGGAAGGAGCCCTGTGCACCGAAAGGTTGCCCGTTCCATTCCCGGTCAGGGCGCATGCCCTTTCCTCTCTAAGCATGTCCTCAGGTGAGGATTCAAAAAAATGATAATAATAAAATAAATAAAAATGGATAATGATAGCTGCCTCATAGGTTGATGTGAGGATCAACAACATGCAAAGTACTTAGAACAGAGCCGGGCATGTGGTGTGTGCGGGATCTATGCCGGCCAGTATATGATCATTGAGGTATCATCAAATTTGCTTCACCTTAGCGGCCGCTGAGCCTCTGCCATGTGTCAGGCGTTGGCAGGGGCTTCACGGGTGGATGAGACACAGCCAGACCCTGACTTCAAGGCGCACCAGCCCAGCGGGGACCCAGCCCTGTGACGGGCATGAGCGGGGCAGCACCACTGGCATCCACGCCGAGGGAATCCCGAGGAGGAGCGGCGACCCCTTCCTGGGGAGGGGAGGACAGCCACCCTGTGCCCCGCACCCACTCTCCGGTTCTGGACATCCCACAGGTGAACTCACATTTCCTGAAAGCTGAGGACGGGCCGAAACCGGTTTGGCTCAGTGGATAGAGCGTCGGCCTGCGGACTGAAAGGTCCCGGGTCCGAGTCCGGTCAAGGGCATTGTACATGGGCTGCGGGCACATCCCCAGTAGGGGGTGTGCAAGAGGCAGCTGATCAATGATTCTCTCTCATCGATGTTTCTCTCTATCCCTCTCCCTTCCTCTCTGTAAAAAATCAATTATATATATATATATATATATATATATATATATATATATATTTTTTTTTTTTTTTTAAGCTGAGGATGGACAGACACCCTGCGGCGTGTGCGGACACAGCCTTCCTCAAGAGCACATTCGCCACCACCCTCATTGCCCTGAACATGTGCTCGGCTGTGCTCTCTACCTGCTCCATTTAGCCTGTAGCAACCCTCTAAGGACAATACTATCGTGACCTTCCATGTCACTCATAAGGAAACTGAGGCACAAAGAGGCACAACTGTGAAGGACCAGGATTTGAACTCAGGTCCACTGACTTCCCCGGCTCTAAACTGTATCCCCTGTTTCTCCCCCACTTCTCTCGCAGCCCTTACAGTCACAAGCACTCATGAAGCACACATAACACGCAAAGCCCAAGGCTAAAGATGGAGAAGGTTGGAAATGAACATCACAAGCATTTATTGAGCACCGACTATATGCCAAGCTCTCCTCCAGGTTTATTTCACCAAATACTTCTCTGAAAGGCAAGCTGCACCATGTTCCTTTACCAGCAAAGAAGTGGAAGCCCAGAGAGGCTGGGAAACTTGCCTAAGGCAAGCTTAAGGCTGAGGTCGCTTAAATCCATGCCTGAATTTGAAAGCTGGGTAATGGTCAGGATACCCCTCAGCCTCCCGGGAAGCAGTCTGCCTTTCCAACAGGCCAAGCTCACTCTTACAAACCACTGGCATGGCCTCCGAGGAGCCAGCCCTACCCAAGAACGCCCGCAGGTGCCCAGCTCCACCCGGCTCCGCTCACAGCCATTTCCCTGGCGGATTCACAGAAGATGCAGCGCCAGCCCCACAGCATTAAGCCAATCTGTTTCCTATCTTAAGTCAGAAAGAGGACTCCTTAGCACCTCCACACCCTCACTCCTCCTCTGATGGGGAAATCAAGGCTCACACATGGGCCGGATCCTGGCCTGACTTTCAGTGGGGCTGAGACCCGAACCACGCTTCTACCTCCCCTTCCCAGTGGTACGTGGAGCCAAGGCAGTGATCCCAGGAAGCTGTTGAGCAGACCCCATCCATCTCTACGGCCATCTAATTATAGGAAGTTCCACCTGGCCAGGGTGGCCCACTGATTGAGCATCAACCCAGGAACCAATTCCTGGTCGGAGCACATGCCCAGGTTGCAGGCTCCATCCCCAGTAGGGGCTGTGCAGGAGGCAGCTAACCAATGATGTTCCTCTCTCATCGATGTTTCTAACCCTCCATACCTCTCCCTTCCTCTCTCTCTAGCAGTTAATACAAACATATTTTTTAAAGACAAAAATTATAGTAAATTCTCCCTTCATGGGGCAGTCTTAAAGGGGTTCAGTGTCCATGTAGCTTTTCAGTGAAAGACAAGACCAATAGGCTATTTTTTTACCCTTCTCTGAAGATGGGTTAAATTTAGAGTCCTCCTCAATCCCATAGGGTAGCCAAACTCATACACAGTAGCATATGGTTTCTTTCTTGGGCCCCCATTTTCATTCTCCCTCTTTCCTCCAGGCCATTATCTGGTTCTGTGGATTCTTGTTGCTTTAAGGATTGGTGACCTCATGTTTGGTTGCCATAGAGACCATTGTGATGTCACAAGTAGAGGACAAGTAGTTCAAGGAGGAGTGGAGAATGAGGATGCATGACTAGGGAACTGAGGGACTTTCGGAATTTATGTCCTACTTTCATGCCCAGAAAAGAAAGTGTCTGGCGCGGCATTCTGAAATCGGAAGGACACCTGGCCAAATTGCCCCGCGTTCTCCTGGGACTCAGATGCCTCCGAGTCCCCAAAGAAGGGTAAATATAAAGGAATCTCAGAAATACTCCCCACTTTGGGGCTGTAGGAAGTGGGCTACTTTTGTAGCAGAATGACATTAGATGCCAGCAGGAGCTGTGTGGCTGGAAGATGCCCCGGAAGAATGAGGTCGCCTTGGCTTAGGACAGGGGTCGGCCAACTGCGGATCGTGGGCCACATGCGGCTCAGAGCCGCGGTTTGCCACTCTGTTGACTAATGAGCTTGTCGACCACTGGGATTGGGGCTTAATCACAAGGAACAGCAACAGCCTATAATTATTGGAATCGAGAATCTAGGCAGGTGGTCAGCAAACTCATTAGTCAACAGAGCCGCAATTTGCTGACCACTGGCTTAGGAAGTTGGAACCAGGGAGACACTTAGCTTCTAGGGCTTTCATCACCCTGTTTGAGCGCCTTGCTGAGATGGACACACTGTACTACCCTAGCTCCCCTCCCTGGTCTGGGAACTCCCCGAGGACTCTGCCTCTCCGGCGCCCCACGCAGGTCCTGGCACACACTAAATGCCCAATAAATGTTCCCTCGTTCAGCAAACAAATGAGAGGGTGATGATTGAACTGGGTAAGGTGAAGGGGAAGGGTGTGTGAATGCATGGACAGATCAAGAGATGGACAGGTGGGCAGGTAGGGAGCCTAGGAATCATGTAAGCTCCTAAGCTTTAGAGCTATGCCTACCTCGCTAGCTGCATCCCACCCCACACCACATTCTCTGTGATCAGGCCACACTAATTATCTCTGAGTCCTGCCTACCACAGGACTTTGTACACACTGTCCTCTCTGCATGGAATACACGTCCCTTCCCTCTTCAGTCACATAACTCAGTGTTTCCCAAACTTTTGACATATGTGTACCCCTTCTATAATTTTCGTAACGCTGAGTACCCCTCGTCAAAAAAAAATGGATGTATTTTAATAATAATCAAAATATATTTATTTTTTATTTTTTTGGCACATACACAAAATAATAATGAATGAAAAATAAAATTATTCATAATAAAATATAAATAAGAGTTATATTATAAATAACGTTTATTTGCACACCGGACCATCTCACGCCTCACAAGACTGTCTTGACTTGGCTCATGAGAACGTAGAATTAGGTGCAGCTAAGCACGGTGCAGTGCATATCCCCACCAAACTCCAGTGCAACGCGTACCCCCACCAAACTCTTCCCATACCCCTGGGGGTACATGTACCACACTTTGGGAAACACAGACATAACTCATACTCATCCTCTGACTTCCTACTCAATCACTGCCTCCTCCAGGAAGCCTTCCCTGACCAGTCAAATCTCCAGTGTAGGACTGCACAGCCTTGGGAACCTCTCCTGAGCACCTGCTATACTGCAATTTTGCATACAGCCAGGTGGTTGTCTGAGGTCTCCCATTCCAGACCATGAGCTATGAATACATAGGCACAGTGGCTGCTTGCACACACCTGTGTATCCCCAACACGTAGCACAGTGAATACTTAACAAGTATTTTTCTAATAAGTCGTTTAATAAGTATCTAAGCCTGCACTGCCTTTTCTAAGCAGCCCATCCATCCTCCATGGGCTGCGTCAGAGGAGAGCATCTAGGCACCAGGCCTCCTGGAGGTGAACCCAGGCCAGAGGGCAGAGGCCAGAGGTCCAGGGGACCTGAGATCCCTCCCACATCTGCTCCTGCAATGAGCCCCTGGCACCTGGGCCTTTCTGCTCTGCCTTGGTTTTATACCTTGGTTTTACCAGTAACTTAGCTACTGGGAGGATGTAGTTACATCCCCCAGCTCAATGTCCAGTAATAGTAAATAATAAATGGTGCCATTATTCTGATTTTTAAAAGTCAGGAACAGTCCACTGGATTCAGGGCCGAGATTCTTAGAAAAATAAATAAATAATGGAGAACATACTAAATTTTTATGAATCTGCTTTAAATGCATGTGACAATCTTTTTAAAAAGGAAATACTTAAAGCCCTTCTGTCAAATATGAACCAGCTATGAGTCCATCCTTTATGCAGTCCCAAAGCTTCCGGCCTGGGTTTGCTCAAGGGAAGTCTCAATTATCCTCTCACATTATTCAAAGCAAGCCCCTAATCTTGTCTTAGGCCTAAAAAAGCAGGGGGAACCTTCTTTTGCCCCAGCCACAGCTTGACTCAGGGTGAGTACCATCATGGACAAAGGAATGAGGTCAACCTGGCTGGGATATTTGTTCATGCCTCCCCATCCTGCCCCAGTCCCCCGAGTTCAGGGAAGTTGGCCTTGGAATTCTGTAGGGTGGAAGGGCTCTTCATGACAAAAGGAGACCAGCTTTTTTGGTCACTGGCACCTCCTCCTTGCTTGTCCTATGCATAAATGTTCTCAGATCTCCTGGCCAAGATTCCAGGTCAGGCCACCTCAGGCAAGAAGTCAGAGGGGCACCCTAGCCGGATCCACATAGGAAGGAATTGGGATGCCTTTGAGCCAGCCTGGCGAGCTTTGCTCTTTCCACCACCACCCTCTCCCACCCCCACTCCCCAGCTCCCTGTAGCCCCTTGAGTCCCATCTGCCAGGAGCAACCTACATGGTGCACCTGGGGCCTCCTCCCCCTTTCTGAGGAGCTCACCCCACCTGATGACCCAGTTCCCACCGCATGGCTCTCCTGCTACCAGGTCCCCAGCCTCCGAGCCACGCCGCCATAAACCCAATGCCTCTGGACAAATGTATTTTATGTAAGTTCAAGCACTGGAAATATTGAGTTCAGAGAATTTTATTTCGAGAGCCCTCTATATTTCTCTGGGATTATCACCTGTCTTTGTTCCCGCCCTCTCTGGGTTATTATCTTTGGACACTGGCCAAGCCAAGCGGCCTGATTGCTTGGGGAGAAGGCTGCCAGCATCCTCCCATGGCTCCTCTGGGAAAGGTGAGAGCAACCAACTGTAGGGGATCCTCCTTCCTTCTTCCTTCTGTGTGGCTCTGCAGGCGGCCCCACTACCCAACGCCGCCTGGGCTTTTGGGAGCTGGCTTCACCGAGGGACTCTCTGAGTGTCAGAGAACGTCGGGTGGGTGGTAGAAATGGTGGCCTCGTGCCCCCTCCCCCCCAAGTTAGGGAGGGCTATGCTCAGGGTGAGCCTCGGGGTACAGAGAGGAGGGAGAAGGCCAGCTGTTCTCTTTTTCTACACCGAGCCAACCTAGCCTGACACCGAATTAATGGCATTCAAATGATATGCAAATAATTATGCAAATCTAAAGGAGAAGGCTGCTCTCCCTGGGCCTGAGGGCTATTGAAAGGCCAGAACCTTGAGCCCTTTCCCAGAGGAACCCACGGGCTCCCTTCAATTTCAACCCTCATCCCTTCGGCGCCAGCTGGTATGAAGAACCCAATGACACCGGGGCAAACCTTTCAAGGTCCTCTGATCCAAGAGCCCACCCTGGCCTCACCTCCCAGGCCCTCGGGTCCTCTTCCCGTCTGAAATGGCGCGGAGGCAGCCGCAGAAGGTGGCGTGACCTCCCTCTGGATGCCAGCACTCTAGCTCCCCACTCATTAGCAGTGTATGCAAAGTAGATGCAGAGTGGTTTGGGGTTGCCTTTTTCCATCTATTAAAATGGCTCCACTCCCATCACCTCTGCACAGGCGCAGGCCTCCAAACTGCCAGCCCCTGCTGCCTGCAAGCACCATGTGGCTCCCGCGCCGGGTAATTGCTGTGGTGTTTGTTGAGCTGTATTTGCATTTGATTGTCATTTAACTTTCATCTTTCTCCTTCAATCAAACTAGGGATTGGGCTTCCACCATTGATTATTTGTTTTATGTTCAGCCCCTTGGTGGGTTTTCAGAGTTTCCTTTATTGGTGCCACAAACTTGGACCCTGGGACTTCTTCTCCCCATCCCATGGAGCGGGAAGGCCTCCTCCCACCATCCCAGGGCTCCCGCGCGAAAATAATCTAGCCAACACCGTGGATCTTAAGTCCTAGCCCCAGTCTCTCTGCTCCTCCACCGGCGCCTCATTCCTGCCCAGCTGGTGGCATTAAACATTTATGAAGCTGAGGAGGATCAAAGGCCTTGGTTGGGGGGGGGGGGGCAGGCTGGAGGCCCGTTTGGAGATGGGAAGCAGCTCAAACCACTTCCTACTGCTGTCTCCATCTTCAGCTGATGGGGTTCTGCTCCCGGAGCGAGAGCAAATGCTCAGGAGCCAGGACACAGGACTCCCCGGTTACCAGGGCAGGGCCATCCTCACCCCTAAACTCAGGCTTGACTTTAGGTACTCCAGAGCCATGGCGTCCCAGACTGTTCCAGACGCTTCAGGGTCTGGGAGCCCCCTCAGAGGAGTGGACTGAGGTGAGCAGGCAGCGCTGTGCCCTGAGGGTCTCTGGAAGGAAGCAGCCCCTGCCCCGCCTTCCCTGAAACCCCTAAAGCCTCCTGGCTCCCCGGAAGACGTAGCTCTAGTTTAAAGTCTTAGAAAGGACTAATTTTTCTCCTCTCACTCAGTAAGAGGGTTTAAATAAGTTATCAATGTGCCCGTGATCCCAGACTGGGAAAGGGAGGCCAGCTTCTCCAGGGTTATGGGCTGGATGTCTGACACTGCCCCTTCTTCCCTCTCTCTGGCTCTCAGTCCTAAAGCAGCCATTGTAACTCTCTCTCTCTCTCTCTCTCTCTCTCTCTCTCTCTCTCACACACACACACACACACACACACACACACACACACACACACACTTTCTGAGTCAGCAGTGAACCCCTCAGATCTTACCACTTGCCATAGTGCTTGAAAGCTTATCTTAATATTCCAGACTCCCTTGATTTGGTACAAATACCTATATGATAGGGTAACCCCTAAGCATAGCCAACAAGGATGCCACACATCAGCTAACCACAAATCCTGACCCCAGCCTACTCCATCCCTTCCTCCTCCAGCCCTGCGGGGACTCCCTGCTCCACTGAAGCAGGTCCTCTCACTGCCCCCAGACTGTCTTGCATTTTCCACCACTTTGCTTTGAATAAGCCACTCCCTCAACTTTGGATGTCTTCCCTCTTCCTCTCCACTGACTGAAACCTAAAACATAATTAAGACTTCATTTTATCCATCTTCCTTCTGTTTAAAGCTTTCAACGACCTCTTCTTATACTCATAGAAGCAACTGTGTGCCTAGCCAGTGTGGCTTGGTAGTTGAGCGTCCACCCATGCACCAAGAGTCATCGGTTCAATTCCCGAGTTGCGGGCTCAGTCCCCAGTAGGGGACATGACCGAGGCAGTTGGGTCAATGTTTCTCTGTCATCGATGTTTGTATCTCTTGCTTGCTCCCTTTCCCTTCCTCTCTCTAAAAATCAATAAAAACATTTTTGTTGTTTTTTTTAAAAAAAGAAGCAATCATCTCCTTCGCCATTATCTCACAACATTCACTTGGCACCAGTGACTTGCCTTGGGCATTAGACACCCCACCCATGCCATCATTTATTCACAAATATTTAGTAAGTCCCTACTATGTGCTGGGTGGTGGGCTAGGTTGCTAGTAGAGAAAACAGACGTGCTTTGTGCCTTCACAGATTTGACAATTAGTGCCTTCACAGATTTGACAATTAGTAGAGAATGCAGGAAATTAAGCAACAACCACATAGACCAGGGAAACCCAAGCTCCTCTGAGGGCAAAGAGCCAGGTCTGAGACACAGAGAGAATGGGGGAAATAAGAGCAGTGAAGGGAGACTTGCAAGTCTCCCCAGGCTGCCGCTTTCAAATGTGCATATGACCTGAGTGCACAATAAGCCTGCAGCATACAGTTGAATGTCCCCTAGGGCACCTATTGTCCTCAATTTGTGGGTGATGCTGAGATCTGGACACAATGGTTCCCGTTGCGAGTCACAAGACAGGGTGCTTGGCTTCAACGCTACTGCTCCCCAGTTTGACCCAGGCTCTGCCTCCACCTACCTGGGAATCCATCCCATGGAAACCACACCGACCACCTTTAGGAAGAAGAGACGGCCCAGGTGCATTATTCTTCCCATTGTGCAGTACAAACCCATCCTCTGAGCTCAGGGCAGAGTGCTGCATTCTGGGACTTGTAGTCTCCACCGAACCCCCCTCCTAAAAGCTTTCTTTCCTGTGTCGGGGGCAGTGAAGAGGCTAATGTGGCAAGTTCCTGGGTGACTCCTCTCACCCTTCTTGCGAGCGCCCAGCCCGTCAAGGAGCCCAGCCGGCGGGAGACAAGCCTGCCACCAGCCTCCAAATCCCTATGAATCATCCTGGCACATAAGGTTCATCACTGGGTCATGACTCACCCTCCTCGGCTCAAGCTGCTTAGTCCGAGGGGCCCCGGGAATCAAGGAGGAGTCCAAGAATCCCTTTTAAGGAAGAAAGAGGAATCGCATGCCCCTTGCCAGTATTTCCCCAAACTCCCCTCAGCCGCAGACCCTCCCGCCTGCCTCCCTCTTCTGTTGGTAGCTCTCTGCACATTGTCTCCTGGCTTCCTCTCCTCGCCACTGATCCTTCTGTCGAGTCCCCCCTTCTGCCATCCTTCTGCCACTGCCCTTTTTTTTCTTTTCTTCACAGCTTCTTGAAACAACTGTGCAGAAATCCTCTCCCAGTGGCTCCCTCAGATCATTCCGCACCACCTGCCTGCTGCCCGGGATTCTTTACAGCCGCTGAGGTACAGAGAGAGGACCTCGAGACAATCTGAGGAGCAGAACCGGAAGGCTGCTGTGGAGGCGCTAAGGACCAGGAGACTCTCTGAGGAAGGAGACTTAGGAGCAGAAGTCTGGCCACCTGCTTGTGGGGGGAAGAGGTCGGGAAGGGCCCTGGACAAATGACTGGGGCTCTGGAGTAGGGAGGAGCCTAGTGCGGTTGCAAAGAACTAAACAGAAAGCCGTCTTCCCTTAGGTGAGCTCCGCCCTCCTCCTCCTCTCTACAGGGAATAATAATACCACCAGTCACAGGATCCTGTCACACTGCATCCATCGAGCCTCTTCACGTGAGCCCGTCCATGGCGCCCACATCCCCAGGATCTAAACATCCGCCGCTGGGATGGCACCACTGTGATTGTCCTCTTTGCTGTTTTGTGACTCGCGGGGGCTCCTCCGCGCTGGAAGCTTATTCCTCCATGCCCTTGAATGGCACCGTGTTCTGGCTACCCTCCTGAGCCCCCTTCAAGTCTCCATGTGAAATAGCCCCAGGAACCTGGGCAGGGATAGGCACAAAGGCTCGGCTCTCACGGGCTGGAACGTGTCTTCTCTGGTCCTGTCGGGGCGGGGAGTTCTCAAGGCAGGGTCCTGGGGAATCCAGGGCTGCCTGGGGACCCGGGGACACTACCTTCCGCGGCCACAGCTTGGCCCAGGTCGCCTCCTGCCAAATGAAGAATGTCTTCCCAGGGACACAAGTACCACTGGCTTTTAACTATAATATCAGGATAATTAAGCTTTTTCTGTGAGCACAGTTTGCTGCTGATGCAGCTGCCTGGAGCCCTGGCATTTATTGAGCGCAAAGTAATAATTTATTGTCCTTTGTAACGTTCAAAGCCATCTTCATTACCGGCCCAGGACGGAGCTGTCACAAGGGCACGCGGGCCTCGCCCGGGCTGCCTCACTCGCGGGTCTTCTTCCCAGGTCACCCTTGGCACCCTCGGGTGCCAGGAGGGGGCTGGGGGAGTGAGTGTGGGGAAGAGGATGCTCGCTCGTGGAGAATCAAGTTAGCAAACCCCATCTCTTTGGCAGGCCGCTAATGAGGGGAAGGGTGACCGGGCTTGGCTGGGCGTGGGCAGCGCGGGAGGGCGGGGCCGTGCGCCCACATTAGCAGGGCAGCGCTCCCCCTGAGCTGGAAGCAGCGGGCGCCCGGTGCTCCCGCGCCGCTGGGTCTTCTGCGCCTCTGCTTGAGACTTTACGGTAAGCCGCTCCTCTCGCGCCCCCGCCCCCAGGCCCGCTCGCTCGGCGATCCCCGGCGCCGACGCCAGGCGCTGGCCGTGGTGCTGATTCTGTCAGGCGCTGGCGGCGGCGGCGGCGGCAGCGGCGGCGGCGGCCCCGCTCCCTCTCCCCGCCGGACCCCGCTCCGTGCCCCGCGCCCCGCCGAGCCCCCCGCCCTCCCGCCGCGGCCCGGACCCGGGCGCGGCTGCACCCAACACCATGCTCCCGGCAACCCTGCTGCTCCTGCCCTCGCTGCTGGCGCTTCTGGCTCACGGTAAGGGACCCTGGCGTCCGGCCGCAGGACGGGGACGAGGACAGGTTCCCGGGGTGGGCAGGGAGGGGGACTGTCCGGCGCCCTGCTCCGCGCATCGGGCTGTTCCGCCGGCTGCGCTGCCCCCGCGCCGGCCAAGCCGGGCGGGGCGCGGGCTCCGCGGGCTCCGCGGGCTCCGCGGGCGGCGGGAAGCTGGCTCCCGCCATTCGCGCCCGGCCGAGACCTCGCCTTTAATCATCTTCCCGGATCTAATGGGATTTCTCTGCTGCGATTCATCACGCCACCCCCACCCCGCACTCACTCTCGCGCTCACCCGCGCGCGCGCTGCCTCGCCGCTCCGGGGAGGGAGACCCCAGGGCGGGCGCCGGGGCTGGACGGTCCTGCCCGCGGCCGCGGTCCCGCCTTTCCTGCCGCCCTCCAAACTTCGCTCGACTTTGCCGCCGCCGGTTCCCTAGGCCCCCGCGCCCTCACTGCCGAGGGACCCGGACGGGATGGCGGGCCGGGCCCGGAGTTGGGACCTCGCTCACTTCCCTCGGTCTTGCCGCTGCCACGCCGCCGCAGTCGGGGAGTCAGAAGCTCGTGTACAATTCCAGGGAAAGTCGGCGGCGGCTCTGGGCCCCGCAACCGGCTCCACGCTTGGCCCTAGGCTGCAGCGGCTGGGGTCCTGGGATAGGTACTTTGTCCTCCCCAGGTCCTTCCCGCGCGCACGCGCGCGCACGTGAACACACACACACACACACACACACACACACACACCCGCACACACCCGCACACGTCCAGAGCTCTTCCTCCTTCCAAGCCAGCCCTCCTGCTCAGCTCCCTCCCACCCTATGTGGGAAGACTCCTCGGAGAAGACCTGCCACCCACCCTACAGCCCCAGGGCCCCCGTTAGCTGTGCAGTCCCATCTCCAACTTCATCTGTCCGGGGTTGAGGGAGTGTTGGGGAGATGTGGGGATTCTGTGCCTTTGGGAAGAAAGGTTTCCGAGTCTACAGGGGACCTGCTGCCTGGGCTTACACAGGCACTCACCAAAGCTACCGACGCCGCCGAGGTCTCTCTTCCGCTGCATCCGGGTGGGCTGGGACGTTGCTTGAAGTTGGGACCTGCTGCCTTCCCCAGTATGGTTTGTAGAACCCAGTGTGGACGAGGGAGAATGTAGACGCTTCTAAACCTCCAGGCTCAATCTTTCCAAGCCGCTTTGGAGGTCAGGGCAGCGGGCTGGGGTCAGAGTGGGCCCCTGGGTGGCAGTTTTCTTCACTCTGTGGCCCCAGAAGCCCTTTCCTGAGCCTCTGGCTCCAGTTGCATTCAGCCGTGGCGTTGGGCGGGTGTCCTCACCCCACCCCCCTAGCTGACCTCGCAGGGTGCATACCTGGTGCTCAGAATTCAGAACCTGTGTGTTCATATTAAGGGGGTTGTAGCCCCCTGAAACCCCAGCCCATCTAGGGCAGACAGGGAGGGGAAGCCAGCATCCTAGCCCAGCTATCCCAGGAGTTAGGACCTGTCTTGGGATCCAGCCGGACTTTCGTTGGACAGCTCTCCGGGGGCACAGGGCCGGTGTGTGCCCCCTCCCCTGCGTGTAGCCTGGAGCCTTGTGTGTGGGTGTGTCAGTCTGAGTGTGAATGTAATCGAGGCCCAGCGTGTCTGGAGTAGAGGGTCCAAGGGTGTCCGTGCTTCGGAAGGTCTGCATGCTGGGTGAGAGCTCGGCTGTGAGCAGGTGTGAGGAGTGTGTAAGAATGCCAGTGTGCAGTGCAGCCTCCGCTAGGGAGCTCTCTGCGGGGCTGGGTGAGGCTGCCTGCTGGGTCTCCAGGAGGATGGCTGGCGTGGCCAGGAGTCCAGGGAGCCCTCCTGGGGGTGAGGGGTGAGGGGTGAGCGTCTACTCTGTGGCTGAGGGTCTGTGTATCGCCGGTCAGTGTCCCTCCCTGATCCATTCCCGACCTTTCTAACACCCGTGGGGCCACCCGCCCAAGGGACATGTGGGTAGGGGAAGATCTTTATTTTCCCTCCTTAAGGGAGAAGAGGAAGCAGCACACCCGTGAACACACACACACACACACACACACACACACACACACTGCAGTGCCTGAGGAGAGAGGGCTTGCACCTGGGCTTGCCCTGGCACCCTCTTCCCTCCCGGCAGGTGTGAGGTCCCAGGTGGTGAGCTACTAAGTCCTCTCATTGGGAGGCAGTGTATCGGGCCGTCTCTGGGCTCCCGGGGGCTGCAGGCAAGAGAAGGCTGAAAGGCTGTGAGCCTTTGTGGCCCAGGCGGTGCATCCGCAGCCTCGTCCTCATGGCCTCAAGAAAGGGCCCTTAGAGCTTTGCTCACACAAGAGGCCACGGTACGCCGACCCTGGGATGCGACCAGGAACACCCCACAATCAGGAGATGGAGAGGGCAGGGAAAGATGTCCCTGGGCCTGGCTCAATCTGATAAATTCAGCCTCCTGTTCCACACCTTCCCCCACCCCCACGCCAAAGCTGCCGGGGGTAATTGTTCCCAGATGGGAGGGGTGCCAGGGGCTACTGGTCATACTCCCAACCTGTGAGGAGTGCCCAGGAGATCCTGCCACGAGTAGGAGGAAAGCAGTGCAGGAGGGGGCAGCTCCGTGCAGGTGCCCGCGCCAGGGCCTGCTGTGTCAGTTTCATGCTTTTTAATGAGTAATTACCTTTAGTCATTCTCCTAATTTTTGAATATCAATAAAGTTAATTAAACTCTGCATGTGTGAACGTGGCCTGGGGAGATTGCCAAGGTGGTAGTGGCCAGAGACAGGGCTGTAGTTGAGTCTCCAGGGGGCAGAGGCCGCCTCCGTGGCTGTGTGACCTTCAAAGGGATGCTCCACCTCTCTGAACTCTGAGCGCCTGGTGGAAAGAGGGAGGGAGGAGGTGATGCTCCCTCTGCCAAGAACTTGGAGCATGGTGTACGGAGGGGGAAAGAGCGGAGGAGGAAGAGGGCTTGGCTTCCAGCACCACAAGGGTTAACAAACCCGGGCTGCCTTAACCTAAAATAATTGCTGCTTCCTGCAAGGCTCCATGTTGGGCTCGGGGTTCTGAAAGAACATTCCCGAGTCTGGGGGCTGCAGCCAAAGCCAATACCAGCCCGGCTCCCTGGGCCCCCAGCCCGGCATTTTGGAGGCAAAAAGTGGGTGCTGGCGACAAGACTGCACGGGAGCCAATCGAGTTTCCACTCAGAGCCCCAGAGGTTGGCACGGTGGGCAGGAGGCTCCCCTGTGCTTCTGAGGAGACTGGAGGACCTAGAAACTGCCACGGACGGAGGGGAATTATGGGTTGATTTTTTTGCCCCTCACGGGCCTAAGCTCTTCAGGCTTGGCAAGCCCTGGCAGCGGTCCCAGCGTCCTCAGCAGGGTGGCAGCTTAAAATGCCTTGGGGACACCATGGGGAGCTAATGGGGATCGAAGAGACACAGGGGCTGGGCTTAATTAGAAACTGGGCTTAATTAGAGCTGCTCTACCCCTCCCACCATGGCTGCCTTGAATGGTGGAGGGCATATCAGAAAGCCGGCTTCCTGAGCCCCTCCTTCCACCCTGCCCTCGGTGCCCAATCCCTCCAGTCTCCTCCCACCCTCCTTGTCCCCAACTCTCCAAGCCCTTTCAGGCCCAGTTGCCAGGCTGCGCTCAGCTCAAGGATGCTGCGCCCCCACCTGGGCAGAACTATCAGAGCAAGGCACCCCACCCAGCAAAGAAGAAAGAGTGTGGAAAAGAGCCTATAGGTGGAGGCTACTTTAATGAAGGGAACTCTCCGCCCAGACGGTTAAGAGTCCAAGCTCTCTGTGTGGTCTCAGGCATGCCTCGGTCCTCTCCGTGTCTCTACTTTCTTTTCTTTTTTAAAATACATTTTTATTGATTTCAGAGAGGAAATGAAAGGGAGAGAGATAGAAATGTTGATGATGAGAGAGAACCACAGATGGGTTGACTCCTGCACTCCCCACGCTGGGGATCGAGCCGGCAACTCCGGGCATATGCCCTGACCAGGAATCAACCCTTGGCCTCTTGGTTCATAGGTTGATGCTCAACCAATTGAGCCACGCCAGCTGGCCTGTGGGTCTCTACTTTCTGCAACATCCAATGTAAGGTTGCACCACTCCGGTGGTTACCAGGTCTGAGATCACACCAGGGCCTCCACGGGCTGTCAAGTCATACAGATTTCTGGGTCCCCAGCTTCTTCTCAAGGAGTAAGAGCCAGGATCTGAATGTAAGAGGCTGGGGGAAGACAGAAAGAAATGCTGCCCGGCCTGGTCATTAGCTTGGAGGTGGACAGCAGACACCAGGAGGTCTTCAAGGTCTCTTCCAGACTAATTGTAGCAGGAAGCCTGACTCACCCAGCCAGACCAATCAGTTCCCCAAACTAGCCATGTTCTCAACAGCCCTGGGCTCTTGCCATTCCTTCTGCCTGGAATTCTTTTCTCCCCCTGGGCCAACCTGCCTCACTCCACCTCATACTTCAGGTCTTGGCTTAGTAGGCACTTCATGTAATTCTTTAGCACATATGGATCATCTATGATGTGGTTTTCAAAGGAAGCCTGGCCTGACCTCCAGTTGGGTTAGGGGGCTCCTGTGCTCCCACCATCCCCTGGCTTCCCCCATGAAGGTACTCATCGTGTTGAGTCATGAGCACCTGATTGCTTGATGCTCCGCGTCTGTTTTGCTCACCCCCCTCCATCCTGGGGCAGCTCCAGAATTCCTATTTAGGAGAAGTTTAGGGTCAGCTGCCTACTTAGAAAGGAGTGAGCAGTGGGTGCGTGGCAGCTGAGACTGCCTCTTGAAGCTGAGCTTGCATAACAACCACACTATTTTTACCTAGATTTCCTAATGGTTGACCAGTTATCCCAACTGTTAATTATAGCCTTTACTTAGTTTTGTTCCTCCACAAATTAAGGTGTCACACTATCAGCCTGAAGTGGCCTGGAGATGGGGTGCCGATGGCCATTCTGAGGGGGCTAACACCTCCCACAGCCACTTCTTACTGCTACCATTGCTCACATCCCCAGTGGCAGAGCCCAGCACGTGGCAGACATTAAATACATATTGAATAAACTCGTGAGAGTTGCACGGTGGCAGAGGTAAGCCTGGAGTCCAGGCTTCTTGACACCCTCCTCCAATCCCTTCCCATCACCTCTGGGTGCCCTGCATGAACTTAAGAACGGAGGTAAGGGGAAGGCAACCCCATGCCCTCTGGCTTCATAGCCCCCTCATTTAGCTCAGCTTCACTCACCCTCACAGAGCTTGGAAGGACCTGCAGGAAACCGTGGAGACAGCTCTGAGCCCGCCCTGCTCATGAAGGAAAGGTGGGGGTCAAGGTATTATTCCGGACCACACTTCATGCCCACAAATCTTTCACGTCTCCTAAAAGAGCAGTCCCTGGGTTCATTCACTTCACAAACATGTATTGAGGTATGAGGTGTGGCCCAGAACACTCAGGAGCCAAACCTTCCACATTCTTTTTTTAAAATATATTTTTTTAATTGATTTTTTACAGAGAGGGAGAGAGATAGAGAGCTAGAGACATCGATGAGAGAGCAACACTGGCCAGCTGCCTCCTGCACAACCCCTACTGGGGATGTGCCCACAACCAATGTACATGCCTTTGATGTAATCGAACCTGAGACCCTTCAGTCCACAGGCCAACGCTCTATCCACTGAGCCAAACTGGTTTCGGCCCACATTCATTTTTCTATTTAATACAACAAGAGACGAGTTACTCCCCACTTTACAGATGGGAAAACAGAGGTTCAGAGAGATTAAGTCCGTTATTCTGGGCTCCAAGCCAATAAGCTATAAGGCAACTCCAAATTGCCTACCCATTTCTGTAAAACCTGGCTTTAGCCCGTTGGTACCTATACCCAACTGCCAGCCTGAAGCAGCGCCTCAGGCAGTAGAGGCAGATGGGAACCCAGGGGAGTCTCACTATCCTAATAATAACAATAACAGCAATAATAAAATAGCAGCAACCATAATAGCAAACATTCATTGGGCATTTACTATATGCCAAGCACTGTACTAAGTGTTTTATATACATTCACTCATTTAGTCCTCATATCATTCTACAAGGTAGAAGCTATTATCTGCATTTTATAGGCCAGTTCAAGCCCATGCGGCCAGACAGACCCAGGACATAAATGGCCCCTAACTTTCTTCCGGCACATTACTGGTGATGACAGTGGCTTATCTTCTTGATGTCTACCTCCAGTCCTTACTGCTGTAGATTAGAGACGTTTTATTTCGCTCAGTCCTTAGTAGCAAAGCAATAAAACTTCCTTCTGATACTTGGAGACCAGGGTATAGAGCACAGGGCTGGGAGTCAGGCGAACCCTAAATCTGGGCCCAGAGGTCAGTGACCTGGGGTGACTCATCCTCTCACCCTTTGGGAGCTTTGGAGAATGACAGGCCCAGTCACTCTAGTCTTGGCATCTTGGGCTGCCCCCCATCCCCTCAGCCCCCCTCAGCCCCAGCCCCCAGGTGAGAAGACCCAAGCTTGTCTGACCCTCAGCTCCCGGACAGGCTAGATGCCGAGCCTGCCTATACCTATACCCAACTGCCAACCCTGGCATAGAAGGGCCGATCGATGCCGAAGCCGCCGGCAGTGTTGTTGGCCATTGATTGTTGAGATTTCTCGGCGGGCTCTGGAGCAAACAAACCTGCCGCTTTTCCAACAACAATCCGGGACTCCGGCTGCAGCGTCTGCAGTCTTGCTGGCAGGCAGGCTGGCGGGAAGGGGTGGGGGTGGGAGGTCCTGGCTGGTCTGAGTGGGTGAGGGAAGGGGGACCACAGAGAGACTGGGTGAGGACGCTGGAGTGACCCCTAGGCCCTGTATGTGCCTTGTGCATCTATCATTTTTTGCTCAGGCATTTTTCCATACCTAGAATGCTGCTCTGGACCCTTCGGCTTATTTCGGTTCTCCCGCGCTCCCTTTTCCTGATCATTCAGCCCAGAGAGCTTTCTCTGTCCCCTGGACACTAAGTAGCTCCCATCAGGAACTTGCCTGTCCATCCTTCATCCACCCATCCATTTCCGTTCTATTCGGCGCCGAACAGGTGCTCTGAGAGGCAGGAATACAACACAATCCCTGCCCTTCAGGGACTCAGGGGAGCCAGGGAGCTGCCTTCTTAATAAGCTCAGCCGTGACTGCCTCCCCAGCTAGACCAAGGACCCTCTGGTTTTAATTAAATGAGATGCCAACACCACCTACATGGTCCAGCCACTCACCTTCCTAAGAACGAGAGATTTCTTGCCAAGGACTGTCTGAGCCTCAGTTGTTGTTGTTTTTTTATCTCTAGCAAGAGGTCTCACTTTTTAGTCTTTGAGGGCCCAGCAAGCTTCTGGGCGGGGGGGGTCTGGATGTTTCCCTAATCCCCCAACAAGGCAGAGCAGGTGCAGGGTCCCTATTGCTACCAAGCCACATGTGATGCAGAATCCACACGGTGGGTCTCTCCCCTCCACCAGCGCAGTCCCCGGGGGCCCAGCCTGTATCCTGGCATCAACCTCAGCATCTCCTCCAATACCCCACCCCTCCCCCACAAGCTCCTCTCTCTACCCTCTGGACCCTCCTTCCAGCTGGACCCTCCTCCATCGGGCTGAGAGGGCAGAACTGTGAAATAAATGTGCCTGAACCACAGATCCCTCCCACAGATGCTCATTTGTATGCTGTTTTACCCCGCTTTGCATGCTGGCTCCTTATTAAAGACACAGAGGCAGGCCCTGCCCCTCCACACTCCCAGTCCAGAGCTTCCTCCTCTCCGTAGTTTCTTCCTCCCTCCCTCCCAGCCCAGCAGCTGAGCACCAACCAGTGCCTTTGTCCCCCTAGCAGCCACCTGCTGGGTATCTGGCCTGGGTCCCACCAGCCAGCAGGTGCCTGGGGAGACCCAGAGCCTGGGAGGGTGCAGTGTGGGGAGCCAAGCTATGGGTCAGGAGGAGGGTGTAACCCAGGGGTGGGCAAACTTTTTGACTCGAGGGCCACAATGGGTTCTTAAACTGGACCGGAGGGCCGGAACAAAAGCAGCCTGACCATACTCCATACTGGCACTCTCATCTTGAGCTGCTGGTGAAGGAGCGGAGGGGAGAGCAAGAGAACCCTCCGCTCTTTTGGCTCCATGGGCCGGATAGAACAGCCGAACGGGCCGGATCTGGCCCGCGGGCCGTAGTTTGCCCACGGCTGGTGTAGCCCCATAGGAAGGACATAATTAAAAGAGTACTGTAGGTCAGGGAGTCAGGACCACAGGGTTTAAATCCAATATTGGCTCTTGCTGGCTGAGTGATTTGGGACAAGCTGTATCTCCTTCCTATGCCTTAGCTTCCTTGGGATTCGTGGTACCTGCCCCACCTCTTCCGTAGAATAGCATCAAGAGCAAAGGGAATCAGAGGGGTTGGTACTGGAAAGAAGCCACAAGGCCCACTTGAAGGGTGGATCCTCCAGCAGCCAGAGCTGTCCATCACCAGGAGGGGCTGCTTTTCAGGTAGTCGCTGGAGGGGCCGGATCAGAACCCGGAAGAGCCCAAGGCTGGACAGTTGAGGCCGCTGGTCCAGGTCTGACCAGGAGGAAGGTGAGACTAGAAGAGCAGAGCGATGAAGGTTGGGATGTTTCTAAGGGCCTCCTCCTGGCTCATTGCTCTTCTGGGCATTGTCTTAGACATCATTTCCATCCAGCAAGGGTGGTTTGAAACATCTGTCTGGCAGCTGGCAGGCTCCCTCCTGTCCTATTTTCTGGCTGATCAGAGGAAATGGAGTAGATGGAGGAGTCACCTTCTTCGGAGTACAGAAGAGCCCATGGCATCTCCAGGCAAAGGAGCCAAACAAAGCATGCACGAGAGATCAAGAAATCATTTGTGCATTCGCTTATCCAGCCCTCTTTGTCCTTCTTCCTTCACTGCCCACTCAGTTCTTGCCCATCTACTGGCAGTGCCCATCCCTGCCCAACTAGGTCTGATCAGGTTGAGGTGGAGCTCCCGAAGCCCCAGCCACCAGAGAGGTGCCCTGAGTCTAAGTCCCTGTTGCGTCTGCACTGCTGGCGCTACCTGTGGTGCCCCTGGTCCTTCCCGCCCTGGGCCTCAGGCAGACATTTGGAAGGGACAGGGGAAGAGGACCTCGCACTCTCAGCTCAAGGTGTCCACACACCCAGACTGGCAGGGTCCCTGGAGGTCAAAGCAAGGCGAGGGTAAGAGAGAGGACTGAAGGGGTGGCGGTGCGCCAGCTGGGCCCATTTGGGGTTCCTAGGGGTCTCAGGGAGAAGCCCCAGATGTGCAGGTAGACACATCCGTGCACATCTCTGCCCTGCTTGTCCACCTATTCCTGGGGTGTCTGTGTCCACATGTCCCTACACATTGTGCCCTCTGTCTCTGTATCTTGGGACTGTGGTCCTTGGTGTTAAGCACAGCGGCCCCAGCGCAGGCCTGTCTGCCCCTCCCCCAGAGCCCCTCCCACTCTCTTCTTCTCCACTCTTAGGCTCTACTGATCCCTCAAGGAGACTCATAGCTGGAGCTGCCTCTGCTATTTTTAGCAGCTCTGCACCCCTCCCCTGCCCCCCTCAGACTTGCTGGGGAAATGGGGTTGTGGACAGGCCAGGCTTGGGGAGCGTCCCAGGCTGAGGTGCTGGGCAGGTAAGGCCCTTTCCTCTCAGCCTAACAAGGGGGGCCGTGGTGGCAAGGGGAGCCTGGGATCGACTTCAGGTGCAGGGCCCACACTCCGGGGCAGGCGAGGCTTCCTTCTGCTTACTTACCTGGGCTGGGAGAAGGTCCCGGGCTGTCCTTCCTCTGCCACCTCCAAGTCCCTACAAGGACAGAGCTCAGGCCTCCAGTGACTGTTCCCCAGGCCGTTTGGAAGTAAGGCCAGACCTCCTGGGTCTCCCCCATGGAAGCTGGAGAGGCAGAAAAGGGTGCAAAGTGTCAGGAAGTCAGGGGGAGGGAGGCATACCTGGATGAGACTACCACCCCACCCCGCCCAAGGACCTCTGGTGCCGCCCTGGCACTTTCCGGAGGGGTTTCAGATTCTTGCTAAGGCCCAACTTTGCCAAAAGGCCATGCTTAGACCCTCTTGTCCTCCAGGCCCTTGGGGCTTCTGGGTTCCACTCCATCCCTGTCCCAGCCGATCTGAAATCTGACACCAGCTGGGAGGGGAGGGGTACAGCAGCTCAAGGAGCCTGAACCTAGGGACCAAGCAGGAAGGCAGCCCCGGCCCCCTCAGAGTCGGGCGTCTGCCCTGTGGGCTTCGGCTGCCCTTGCTTTCAGAGGTCTTTGGTTCCCGAATCTGTCCTTCTATTTGTCTCTTGGGCTCTGCAGAGCAGGGACAGCTCCAGGTCAGTCTCCTGGGCTAATGGTTGCCCAGCTAGACCACTTCTCTCAGCTCTCTGATCCTATTTCTCTATCTGTGGGATGGGGAAGATTAATCAGATAGTGTAGGTGAGTGGGCCAGCAGAGCCTGGCACACAGTAGGTGCTGGAAAACGTTAAATCTCTCCCTAGTTCTTTGTCTCATACCTCCATCCCACACCTCCCACCTCATGCTGCCCCAAGCACATGCGGATATATGTACACTTGCATACTTGCATGTATGTACACACACAGCCAAGCCCACCAGATGCTCAGCAAGCACTGAGTGGCAGGTAAAGATGAGACTGGGGTCTAGTGCCATACAGAAGTGAGGCAGCAAGTCAACAGAGCACAGACCCCCACCTTGCCAGGCCCCTCCACCTTTAGCTTTACCCAGCATGAGGCTCCATCAGCCCCTGCAGTCGGACACTGATAACAGAGGAGCTGTGGCTCTCTGTCCACCCACTCAAAGACTTTCTAAAATACCTGAGTAAAAAAGCCAGACAGCCTGGCCAGGGTGGCTAAGTGGTGGAACGTCTACCTATGAACCAAGAGATCATGGTTCAGTTATCAGTCAGGGCACATGCCTGGGTTGCAAGCTCAATCCCCAGCAGGAGACATGCAGGAGGCAGCCCATCAATGATTCTCTCTCATCATTGATGTTTCTATCTCTCTCTCTCTCTCCCTCTCCCTTCCTTTCTGAAATAAATAAAAAATATATGGGTGGGGGGAAGATAGATAGATAGATAGATAGATAGATAGATAGAGATTATATAGAGGAGAATCTTGGGACTACCTGGTTGGTCATTCATCTCAGAGGTGGATACAGGTGCTGGGACAACCTCCATGGGTGCTGGCTTTTGAACTTCAGGGTGGGGGCTGGGAGGAGACAGCAGCTCAGAACTGCTGGTCAGGAGCCCAAGATGGCACCTGATCTCAAGCCCTGACACCGTATGGCCCTGTCTTGCTGGGCTCAGAGACTGGGAAGGACTGTCCTTGGCAGATGTTTGGAGCTGGGCAGGGGTAAGAGGATGGAAGGGATGGCTGCCCCTCCCTAGATCACTCTCTGTTCCCAACTCCACCGCTGGGCTGGACTGAGCCAGCCCTGGTCCTAGCTCCGGGGAGAATGAAGTTCCTGCTTTCACAGTCTTCCTCATCCCAGCCAACATTTCCAAGATTTTTCATTCAGAGAAATATGGTTCCTGCTGCTGACAAGGTGGTGGCAGGAGCTGTTGGTGCTAGGGGAGGGCTGACTGAGCACTGGCTCAGGGGCCTTATCTGTCTCCTGATTGACCACGCTACTGAGAGCTGGCATAATTGGTGGAGCGTGGTAAATTGATTAGTTACCTTGCCAGTGAGGGAGGCGGTGCCAAAGGAGGCCTCCGCTGTTCCACTCCTTCCAGCCTACCCAGGGGTGGGGGTCGATTCTACTGTCCCCACCTCCACTGCCAGCTCCTTTCTCTTCCCAATCCACACTCCAAGCCTCCAGCTCCTGTACCACCTGCCCAGCCCCAGGAACTGTGGGAAGGCAAGGCCGGGACCCCCAAGTCCCCAGGGCCAGCAGGCAGGCGGGAGGGGGAACACACGCAGGGCCGCAGGGGAAGGTGTAGAGCGCAGCAGGTGCCTCTGCAGCAGAGGCCTCATTAATCACCTCTCCAGACCCCGGCTCTGCAGTGGCAAAACCATATTAGATTTCAAATTGGAAAGCGGAGAACGTGGCAGTTGGCTGGGAATTCCCTCTACCCTGGGCCCCTGGTCACAGCCTCATGGGAGGGAGGGGCAGTGGGGAGAAAAGGGCAGGCCCAGCCATAGCTCAGTGCCGTGTTCTTCTTCCCCTCCATGCACCCAGAGCCTGAGGGATTGTCCAGGCCACATGGCTCCAGGTTGGGGTCCCCGAAGGCAGCAGAGTGAAAAGGAGGAAGCAGAGCAGATGCCTTGGGAAAAGGGGTATCCCTTCTGGGAGCTTTTCTGGCCTTGAGGACTGTGTGAAGCCAGGTTCCAAGGTGTGGTGAACATGGGCAAAGACAAATGGTAATGACTTGTTGGGACCTACTAGTGTACACACACACACACACACACACACACGCCCACATGATCACATGCACACACGCACATTTCTATATATAAAAGCCCAGTGACCCAATGATGGAACAACCAGAACGACCGGTCGACCGGTCACTATGATGTGCACTGATCACCAGGTGGCAGACACTCAATGCAGGAGCTTCCCCCTGGTGGTTAGTGTGCTCCCACATTGGTAGCACTGCTCTGCTGACCTGGATGAGTGGCTGCTCCCACAGTGGGCTGATCCCCACAGGCCATACCCACCAGTGCACGAATCTGTGCACTGGGGCCTCTGGTGTTAATATGAAGCAGCAGCTCAGTGCTGTAGAAATATTGAGCTCAGCCTGTGAAACAGGCAGACCCAGGTCAAACCCCTTGTTTGCCACTTTTCTCCTAAATGAATTAGGATGATCAGCTTTGATTCTCAGTCTCAGTTCCTTCACATGTAAAGTGTAAAATATGGCCCTGACCAGTGGGGTTCAGTTGGTTGGGTGTATGTTGGGTGTTGTCCCATGCACAAAAAGATTGCAGATTCAATTTCCAGTCAGGGCACATGCCCAGAACGTGGTCTCCATCCCATCCTGAAGGGGGGAGGGAGCATGCAGGAGTCAGCCGATTAATGCTGTATCGATATTTCTATCTATTTATCATCTATCTATCTCTATATCCCTCTCCCGTTTACTCTCTCTAAAAATAAAACACTATTCTTTTTTAATATATTTTATTGATTTTTTTACAGAGAGGAAGAGAGAGGGATAGAGAGCTAGAAACATCGATGAGAGAGAGACATCGACCAGCTGCCTCCTGCACACTCCCCACCGGGGAGGTGCCTGCAACCAAGGTATATGCCCTTGACCTTTCAGTCCGCAGGCTGACGCTCTATCCACTGAGCCAAACCGGTTTTGGCAAAAAATAAAACACTATTCTTTTTAATGTTTTAATGGAAGACAGCTCTCTAGAAGGTCCATGCCTGACCTATAATAGGTATCAGTAAATGGAAGTGTGTCCCCCACCCTGGCCAGACCAGGCCCATGTGCTCCTGACTGGGCGGAGAGATAGTGGAAGTCAGTAGAGCACATCAGGAATCATCAGGGAGCAGTCACACACCCTGGGCCAAATCACACAAGGCCAAGCATTCCTGGTTGTCCTTCCCCCATAAAGCCCTCCTACACTGGCTCTGCCTGAGCTCCCCAAATTACCCATCAAATACCCCATGCCTCAGCACACCAGTGCTCAGCCAAGGCTGGGGAGCAAACATCATTGGTAGATGCCACTAACCCTCCCTAAGGAGCGAGTGGCTGATGGGCCCAGCTGCCTGGGGCCTTTATGAAAAATCTGAAGTCCCAGGACTCCTTCTCAGCTTTCCCTCGCCAACCCAAGTGCCCAGTTTTCCTGGGTTCGAAGGAGGGGAGCAGACACCACCACCCTGTCTTAACTCCTCTCTGGGAACCCCCTTATGAGAGGTGGCGAACACTGCAAGCAGTGGGAGGTCTTGTTATGGGGCTGAGCTTACCATTTTGGTAACCGCTAACCGCATGCAGCTATTTAAGTATAAATTCATTAACATGAAATAAAATTTTAAATCTGTCCCTCAGGCTCACTAGCCACATTTCAAGCGCTCAATAGCCATGTGTGGCTACTGGTTCTCACACTGGACACAGAGATAAAACGTGTCCACCCTCGCGCAGAGTTCTGTTAGACAGCGGCACGCGAGGGCTGGCCGGCCTCTGGGTTTGAACATAATATATCAAAACCGGCAACCTGGGAACCGGGTCCCCGTTTCCTCATCTATAAAATGGGATAATAAAAGTTCATATCTCGGAATTATAGTGAGGATTAAGTGGGCTAATTCTCGTAAAGCACTTAGAATGGTTCTAGGAGTGTGGTAAATTCTCAGTAAATAGCAGCATTCAATATTTTTACTCACTGAGCTGTTTGTGGCTCATGGGATCCTATAATATGAGAGCTGGCAGGGCCCTCAGATACTTAATCCATTTTACGGTTGGGAAAATAGAGGCTCGGGCTGGGGCCGTGATTTGCACATAGGGACCTGGTAAAGGACCAGGACCAGTGGGCCGCTTCCTGGCTGTCACCCACTACCCTCACCCATGCTTCCACCTGGCAAGGAGACCCCAACCCTGAAGACGCTGAAGCCCAGGGTTACCCAGCACCCACCCCAGCACAATGAGGGAGACAGCTGCCCTGGCAGCTCAGGAAGCAGTGTGCTCTCGGTCCCTGGAGGTATATGCCCATGGGTGGTAGCCAGTTTATGGCTCCAGATGCCATCTCAGGGCCAACTGGGCTGTCCCCACGGGGCTATTTTCCTGCAGATCTTTCTGCACCGCACAGCTAGGAAAACCTCAGATTTCAATCCTCACTAGCTGACTGCCCTGGGCAGGGGGCTGTGCCCACTGACCTTCTGTTTCTTCATCTGTGGGCTGGGGACGTCTTGAGTTTGGTGAGGACCATCCATGCTCTCATCTGCCAGCTCCACCTTGTCCTCTGCTAGGGCAGCCCCTGCAGAGGTGCCAGGCATTCGGAACTGGAGGATTCATGCTTCAGAGCAGTTGGGCCGGATGTTCTCTGAGCCCCAACATCCTAAGTCCCAGCCATGCCCCATGTTTGCTGTGTGATGTAGGATTCAGTTGCCACCTGCATAAATGGGGGAGGAATGAGACACTCACAAAGACTATAAGGATCAACCACTTCCTTGCTGGGAGCCTGGCCGAGCGGAGATGCCCCATTCATAGCTGCACTGCATATTTGACTGGCTGCCAGGGGCTCACCAAGAGAGGGTAGTGCTGAAACTGGTTTGGCTCAGTGGATAGAGCGTCGGCCTGCGGACTCAAAGGTCCCAGGTTCGATTCCAGTCAAGGGCATGTACTTTGGTTGCGGGCACATCCCCGGTGGAGGGTGTGCAGGAGGCAGTTGGATGATGTTTCTCTCTCATTGATATTTCTAGCTCTCTGTCCCTCTCCCTTCCTCTCTGTAAAAAATCAATAAAATATATATTTTTTAAAAAATAAAACAAAATAAAAAGAGAGGGTAGTAAAAGGCTGTGCTGGGAGGTGGTCAGAGGCAGGGGCAGGGAAGGTAGTTGGTGCCAGGGGACCCGCCAGCTGATGCCAGCAGACACTCTTCATCAGTTGCCAGTTGGGGCTGTCCTGGGACACCGCTGTACTGGCTGCCTATCTTCTCCCTGCAGGACCCGCCCCTGCCCATCCCTATCTGCCCTGCTGGCCAAGGGCGGGTGCAAGGGGGAGCAGAGAGCCTTCCTAGTGTGCAGAAGGGCCAAATCCCAGCTTGGAAACTGTGTGCCCTGAGTCCACCCTTCACTGTGCCTACACCAAGAGCCAGCTATTGTGGACAGAGATGGAGGAAAAGCGATGCCTCAGGCTGGGTCCTTGTCCATCAATGCAAGCTGTGCATGGGCTGAGGCTCCATCAGGAGGCCGGAAGAAGGAGCTATTGTCACTCAGTGGGCCAGCCAGGGGTGGCTCCCCAGAGCGGGGATAGGAGGTGGGCCTGGTAGGATGGGGAGAGTTTGAAGGGACATAATGAGCAAATGGGCCAGAAAGAGGAAGAGACGATCCCCTTGAGTATATCTCTGTGCCCACCCTAGCAACTGCCCCTCTAGGACACGACCAGGACTTCCTTCCCCATCACCCTGAGATGCAGGGCTCCCAGCACAAGTGCCTCAGGCGGTGGTGGCCAGGCTGGTGGGGGGAGAGTAGGAGGCCCCAGGAGCTACAGCTGAGGGCCAGTGGGGGCAGTGGACAGAGCTGCCACTCATGAATGGTGCGACCTGGACAAGTTAACTACCCACTCTGGGCCTCAGTGTCCTTACCTCTCGGGACCTCCCTGGAGTAAGGAGAGGAGAAGAGACGACATGTTAAGGTGCTAAGTGCATGGTCCCCTCAGTTAGCAATGAGTAGTAGCAACTGTCACCAGCCCCAGCTGCCTGGCTCCAGACCACAGGAGTGTGTCCATTCTGGCTCTGCTGTGTCTTCTGGGGAACTTTGGAGAAGCCACATCCCAGCTCCGGGTCTCAGTTTCCCCATTTGTTATAAGGGCCTTAAATTATTGCCTTCCCTGTTAATACAAGTAGTCAAACAGCAACAAACCTACCTCAGATGCAGAGACGCTGTAAGGGTAGGTATTTCAGTAGCACGTGGAATTAGAGGCCTCTCGAATTGGACATCGCCTAGGGCCGTCGTAGGCAAGCTGCGGCTTCCGAGGCACTTTCAGCTCTTTGGCCCCTTGAGTGTGGCTCTTCCACAAAATACCATGGCCTGGGCGAGTCTATTTTGAAGAAGTCGCGTTAGAAGAAGTTTAAGTTTTAAAAATGTGGCTCTCAAAAGAAATGTCAATCGTTGCCCTGTTGATATTTGGCTCTGTGGACTGATGAGTTTGCCGACCACTGGCCTAGGGCTTCAGGGATCCTGTCTGGCCCCACCAGCCTCCAGCTGGGCCCCTCAGGTCAGCATGCGGGCGGCCCAGGGAAACCCTCACTGCGGAGACCAGGCCCTGGCTCTGGGGAACTCAGGCCCTCTCCCTCCCAGGGCCCTCCTTCCCTCCCCTGGGCTTAGGATAATGGGGGTTCCGCTGGGGCCAGGCCCTCACTAATCCCCTATTAAAACTTCAAAGGGGCCAAGAAACCTCTAGAATAAACTCATTAACTTTTATGGGCTAATAAATGGATCCCATTAAATTCTCATTCTCCCTGTGCTGGGCCAGCTTAACCTCCAGAACCCAGCGGGGAGCCCCAGGTTCCCCCGGACCTCCCTGCTGTCCGGCCACCCCTCACCCCTCCCCAGAGCTGGTGCCACCACAAGGAGGGAACCGAGTCTGACACCTCAGAACTCTGGCTTCCGCTCCTGTGCCTGCCTCCGAGGGGCCAGCCGCTCAGGCCCTGGAAGGGGAATGCCTGGCAGAGGAGAGCATGGATGGTCCTCACCAAACTCAAAACGTCCCCAGCCCGCAGATGAAGAAACAGAAGCTCAGTGGGCACAGCCCCCTGCCCAGGGCAGTCAGCTAGTGAGGACTGGAACCTGAGGTTTTTGTGGCTGCGCGGTACAGAGACTCTGCAGGAAAATAGCCCCGTGGGGACAGCCCCGTTGGCCCTGAGACGGCATCGGGAGCCGTAAACTGTTGCCTGGTCCACACAGACCAATTCCAGCTTCACCGCACTGTGACCCTTGGCAGCCTCCTGGGCCTCACTGAGCCTCGGTTTCCCCAACTATAAGACAATGGCAATAACGCCTACCTCACTGGAGGCTCTGAAGAACAGTCCCCCCCCAAATGTTTTGGCTTACCCCAAACATTCACTAGACACCCCTCCTCCCATTCTAATCTGAGTCTGTCAGGGCAGAACACGTGGGCCCTCGTCTCTCCACGTGCCCAGCTGGGCCCTGGGAGGAGGGGGCAGAGCAAGAGACCAAGCTGGGACTGTGGGGGAGGGGCCTCCAATCCCCATGGGGGGGTGGCGCGGGCCAGGAGGCAGGAGAGGGAGAATCCACCGGGGAAGCATCCTGAATGGCTCATTAGTGCCGATGAAAGCCTTTTTTCATTTCGTCTAAATACTTTAAACAGGGCTCCCTCCGATGTCTATTTGCATAGCTTAAGAGCTAATGCAGGGGGAGGGCCCGGGCGGCTGCGGGGCCGTACCAGGGCTGGGGACCGAGAGAAGCTCAGGGCAGCCTCTGCATCCACAGTGGTGGGGGGATGGGGAGTGGTATTTCCCTAGGATGCTGCCAAGGGGGGCGGGGGGAGGGAGGGTACATTTCTGTGTTCAGGCACTGGGTGGATTGGGCAGTGGGACCATCATGGGGACTGTCTTGCTGTGGGCGGCCCACCCCACCCCTCCAGACATGCAGGCCTTGCAGATGGCTGCATTTTGCAGGGGTGGTACCACAGTGTCCTCCACATCTCAGCCACACAAGGAACATGGACCCCGAGAGGAGAGGCCTCCCCCTGGGCCAGCAACCGCCCCACTCTAGAAGCCTGCCTCTCAGTGTTACCCTGGCAGGGGCCTGCCCAGCCTCGCAGCACTATGGCCTCTTCCTCGGTGCCCCCAGGAAACTGTGATTTAGAGCATTCAGGGTCTCATAAAACCCCTCCAAAGCTCCCATTTTATAGCCAATGACAAAAAATACTCGCCAGGTTCGCATGATGTTTTTAAGTGGCAGAGCTGACATCTGAAGGAAGCCGGGTAGGTGAGACTGTGCCCCAGCCCTGTGGAGCAGTGCTGGTGGGTCCCTGGTTTGGGACCCAGACTCAGATGTGCTTCAGGAGTGGGGTGGGGGCTCCCTGGGTCCCAGCCTCGCTTGGCTGAGACTCGGCTCGGGTTCCAGGTGCCTGAGGCTGTGGCCCCAGCTCCACTTCTAACCCATAGGAACCCTTGGACAAGCCCATTCATTCCTCTCTCTAAGCCCTCGTTTCCTCCACTGGCTGGAATGTTCTCTGCTGGGTAGCTCTAGTCTCTCCTGTGAGGCAGGCTGGTGTGGAAAGACTGACGCTTTGAAGCCAGATCAGCGGCAGTTCAAATCCCAGCTCCACCACTGTGTCACGGGGCAAGTCCTCACCTCACCTCCCTAGGCTTCGGGCTCTTTGTCTGTAACGTGGGAATAAGACTCTCATTTCACAGAGGTGTAGCGTCCATGAAATAACACAGGTCTGGGAACAGCCTGACTCAGTGTGTGGCACACAATAGGTACCTGATGAGACTGGGCATCCGGGTCCCTGACATCTCCTGCATCACACACTCTCCCCCTTTGTCAGTCTCTGCACCTTTGAACTTGGTCAGCCCAGGCAGAGAGCCCGGGGTGGTGGGGGGAGTAGGGAGGGGGGATGTCACAGGGCCTCGGGCTTCCATCGCAGTTAACCAGGGTGTCTGAAGATGCCCTCTTCCGAGAAATGGCCTGTCTCCCCGAGATTATCTTACGGTCTCTGACAGTGGGTGGCACCCTCTGGGACCAAGTGGCAGCTGATTGCAGAATCAATTTGCTCGTTTGATATGCTATCTCAATCCCATTTAACCAAGTGCTCAGTGCCCCCAGATAACACAATCAGTGCAATCGACAGTGACGGGAGGTGCCCATTAGCTCTGCTCCATTGCCCAGCACCCACCTGGCAGCCAGCGGGAGGAGCCGTGTCCACTCTGGACCCTTCCTGAGATGGAGGATCTCTTTGCACTCTCCCAGGGAAGAATCCCACAAGTACCAATCCTGGGAGCCATAGGCCGTGTCTTTTATAGGGCAATCCTGGAGGCTTCTCTTCCTCGTGCCACGCTGAGACCAGTCTCAGCTCACCTGGCAACGACCATGTGACATCTGCGGGGGCAGGTAAAAACGGTCCTGGCATGGCACTGCCTAGACCTCCCATCTCTGACTCAGATGAAAGACACAGGGCACCGGCAACCATCTGCTCCAGGGGGTCTGGGCCTGGCCGGACCTCTACTTTGGGCACCGTGTTGACAGGGTCTGGCACGGAATGCCAAGGCACAGATGGGCGGCTTTAGTGGGCGTCTCAGGAGACAGGGGTTGGTCCTGGTTTCTCGGGGCTTTAAGGCACCAAAAACCCAGAGGCATGGAGAGCCCTCTGACCGGTACCCACCTTCCTCACCCCAATTTCCTCCCTCCTCTCATCTGTCTGACACGTCGGAGCTGCCATAGTCTCCTGAACAGAATGTGAGCCATCTGCCGCTTCCTCGCGCCTGCCAATCCATGGGGTGGGTGTGAGCCTGTGGAATGACACCCGCCACCAGACGCGCAGAGGAGCCAACCTTCTCCTTGCAAACTCTCTCGCCCTGCCTGTTTCCCTTCAAGTCTCCCTGCAGCCATTTTGAGACATGTTAGAATCAGAATTTTCTCCCAGCTTTCTCGGAGCTGGCAAAATTATAGATAGATAGATAGATAGATAGATAGTGAGAGAGAGAGAAAAGAAATGACTGAGAAGTGAGAGAAATGGGACAATGAGACAATGAAACACATGATGGAATCTATAATAATAACAGTGTAATATGCTAATTAGACCACACTTCCTTCTGGACCAAGCCAGGGCTGCAGCCGCCTTGGCTGCGAGGGAGGCATCCAGGCAGCTGACCCACTGCTCCGAAGGCCTACTCTTGCACGAATTTCGTGCATCGGGCCTCTAGTCTAAAATAAAATTCCAAATATATGAAGATTTGCTGAGCTAGTGACCAGCAGCTTCACTGAGAACAAAACAATGAACTGTTATTTCAGGCAGAACAGTCGCTGTGTGGGGGGTGGCACTCTTGCTAGGGGTATCATCGTCAGGTCACCCCACTGATATGACTCTGAGCAAGTCACCTCCTTTCTTTGGCTGTCTGCTCCTCAGTCAGATAAGCCTGTGAGCCACATTAGGCATGGCAAATACTTATTTGTCATCGGTCTGAGGAATCGAGCATGGCTGCCCGGAGTGCTGTCTTGAGAAGGATTCTGAGGCTGAAATTGAGAACATGAAATAGTGCAATAATAGACAGTAATGTCCACTTCCAGTGCTGGAGGGGAGAGGATATCTCCTGTGCCATTCTTGAAGAATGTGATATCATCTCATGTCCAGCTCTAAAATTCTGCAGTTCCATGATTCTCCGTGGTGAGCACACTCCACAAGATGAGTCTCCTACTGCCTGGACTGGGTGTGGTGCTGCCCTCCAGGGGGCAGGGGGCAAACCTCTGATCATCCATTGTTATTTCAGGACTCTCCTCAGAGGCCCCCACCGTGGGGGAAGGTCAGGCCCCAGGCATCGAGGAGACGGATGGGGAGTGGACAGTAGCCCCCACACCTGAGCAGCCAGAACGAGGCGTCCACTTCGTCACCACCGCCCCCACCCTGAAGCTGCTCAACCACCACCCCCTGCTGGACGAGCTCCTACAAGAGGGGCTGGAGACAGGCGAGGAGCTGAGGCCGGCGCTGCCTGATCCGCCTACGCCACAGACCCCAAGTCCCCTTCCCCGCCTGGCCAACCAGGACAGCCGCCCGGTCTTCACCAGCCCAACTCCGGCCATAGCTGCAGCACCCACTCAGCCCCTGTCCAGGGAAGGACCCTGGAGCCTGGAGTCAGAGCCCCCTGAGCTTCATGTCACAGCTCCCCTCCCTCCAGGGCCCAGCATGGCAGTGCCCACCACAGGCCCAGAGGAGAAGCTGGGTACTACACCCCCTGGCAGAGCATGGACTCCAACCCAAGAGGGTCCTGGAGACATGGGCAGGCCGTGGGCTCCAGAGGTCATGTCCCGGACCACAGGGCTTGGGATGGAGGGGACCATCGCCACCTCCACGGCTTCGGGGGATGATGAGGAGACCACCACTACCACCACCATCATCACCACCACCATCACCACAGTCCAGCCACCAGGTCAGCTAGCTTGCCGGCTTGCAGATCTGGATATGGGGGAGCTGTGGGGCCCTACATTCCTCTCTGCATCACTGTGCCAGTTTGCCTTGCCCTCCGATACCGAGGGCCAGGATGCAGGAGGCATGCAGATTGGAACCAGATAGTCCTGGGTTCAAATCCTGATCGGAAGCAACCACACCAGGCCCTTGGAACGTTAACCTCTCTGAGCCTCATTTGTAAAATGGCAGTAAGAATACCTACCTCATTGAGCCACTGTGAGAACTGGGATAAGATTGTACACAAAAGGTGCTCAAGAGAAGGTGGTCCCCTTCTTTCAGTAGGGGAATAGAGATCCTAAGAGGTGGGCTGCACACACGCGCACACAACACACACACACACACACACACACACACACACACACACATTAGCCTTGGCTGGACCCACTTCTCCAGGGCTGGGCTTAGCCTGTGTCTCCTCCTGCCTCTCAGGCCCTTGTAGCTGGAATTTCTCAGGCCCCGAGGGCTTTCTGGACTCCCCCTCGGCTCCCAGTTCACCCCATGATGCCAGCCTGGACTGTTTCTACTACATCTCTGTCTACCCTGGCTACGGTGTGGAAATTAAGGTGAGTGACCTGGATTGGGCAGGGGCAGAGCTGGGGCTAGTTTGTTATCTTTCCAGAAAGATAGCTGCTATGGGAGAAAGGGGGGTGCTCAAGGGCATCAGTTGGAGGGAAGGGCCCTGGGGCCAAGGCTAGGCGATTGGCCGAAAACATGGTTGGCTTCTGGACCAGTGGGCAAAGAGGCGACTGCTCCCCTCAGCGATGTCCTAGGCTAAGAGGGGCTGTGGTGTGCCCGGGGCTCAGAACCTGAGGAAGGGGCTCTTGCCTCAATGGACAGGGGGTTGGGTGTCTGAATCTGTGTAACTGAGTAGAGAGAACACAAGGCTACTTGGCCATTCATTCATTTATTCACCCGCTCATTCCTTCAGCAAATACTCCCTGAGCAATAATACCTCTGGGTCAGGCCCTGCGCTGGCTCCTGGGATGCAGAAGTGGGGCAGACAGACATGGCCACACAACCAGAGAGATGACCAGTTGGTGAGGGAGTAAGGGGCCCAGAATGTGTCCTCCACATACTAACTGAATGAATGGACAGTTGGGGGAAGGAAGGAAGGAAGGAAGGAAGGAAGGAAGGAAGGAAGGAAGGAAGAAAGGAAGGGAGGGAGGGAGGGAGGGAGGAAGGAACTGTTGAAGGCAGTCAGGAAGGTAGCTGAGGAGCACAGGGAAGGGGCAGAGGAAGAGTCCAGGGAATTGGGCGCTACCTGGTCCCCGCTTCCAGCCACCTCCCCATCCGCTCCAAAGCCCTTAGATACAGGCCTATAGTCAGCTACACCTATCTGGGGTAGCACCCCCAGCCCTCCCCTGGCGATGTCGGGTCCAGGTCTATGAGACAGGCCCTGTGGAGGAGGGACTGTCTCTCACTACAGATGGACCCCTTCCCTTCTTTTTTCAAAAATATTTTTTATTGATTTCAGAGAGAGAAAGGGAAAGGGGGGGAAAGAGAGAAGCATCAATGATGAGAATCATTGATCGGCTGCTTCCTGCATGCCCACAACCCAGGCATGAAATCGAACTGTGACCTCCTGGTTCATGGGTTGGCATGCAACCACTGAGCCACACTGGCTGGGCCCTCCCCTTATTTCTGTAACGGTTTGCTCCCGCTCCGCAAAGCACTGCGCCCCTCACTCTGGGCTGACTGGGAGGGTAATTAGGAACAGTCACCATCCCCCAAGCCATTAGCACTCAGTGCCGCTTAATTAAGGTAATTAATGTAAAATCATCACCTAATGAGAGGTGGCACTGGCTGTGGCTCACCAGGTGGAAGGCACCAGCTGCAGGTGTGGGGAAGGGGGCAGGAGGGGCTGATGCCAGGCTGGGTGCCCCCCTGCAGGCCTAGGCTGGCTCTACCTGCCCCCCAAGCCTACCATCCCCCCTGAAGCCCCCTGGGCCAGACGGGGCTCAGTCCTGGCACTCTCCACAAAGGAGCAAGCTGCTGGCTCTGCCTGCCCCAGCCCTGGCCCAGGCACAAGCCCCACCCTAGATGCCCACCCCCTCCTGTAAGCCCTGTGCCTGTTGTTTGCTGCCGCCTCATTTTTCCTCATCAGAATGCAAAAGCCGTTACCAGGCAACCTGGAGAGGAAGACCTGCCACAGCCCTGGATTGCCATCAGGAAATGTGGAAGGCAAATGCTGGCCCCACCCTCCGCCTCCACGCCGAGGGGGGAGAGAGCCTGGATGGCCAGAGACAGAGCCTGGGGCCAAGGCGGGGAGGGCTGGAGGGAAAGGGATAGAATCAGCCGGACCATCGGAGGATATAAAGTTGTTCCTGCCCTGGTCGGTGGCTCAGGGGTTAGAGCCTCAGCCCGTGCACCAAAGGGTCACGATTTCAATTCCCCGTCAAGGGCACGTACCTGGGTTGAAGGTTTGATCCTTGGCTCTGGCTGGGGCATGTGTGGGAGGCAACCAATCTATGGGTCTCTCTCAAATCAACCTCTCTTCCTCTCTCTAAAAAAAATTTTAAAAATCAATGGAAAAAATATCCTTGGGAGAGGATTTAAAAAGAAAAAGAAATAAAAAGTTGTTCTTTCAGGGCCAGTTCAGGCAATCTCTACTCCTAACCAGGCCTCCTGGCTGCACAGGCCGCCTGGGGACCTGGAGAGTTACTGACACTGCATTCCAAAACCAAATGGCCAGGTGGGAAAACCAAAGCCAGCAAAAAAAAAAAAAATGGAATTGCCCAAGGTCACTCAGTTAATCATTAACTAATGTGTATTTCTGTGAATGAATTTGTTCCACAAATATAATTGGTGCTAGGTGCTAGGAGCATAGCTCTTCACAGTTAGCTGAGGAGTCAGAAGTCATAAACAATGACCACCGAATGCTCAGTGCTGTTGGGGATGGAGCGGGAAGCACAGGGAACTGTGGGAATTCCAGGCTGGGGCACACTTTGCCAGTCTGGGGCGGGGATGGGTAGGGGGTAACAGGCGGGGCAGAGAAGGCTTTCTGGAGGTGACAATACCTGCTCTGAGACCTGAAGGAGAGAGGCCAGCAGCCAAGCCTGGGCCGGAAGGCAGCGGATACGGTAGACTGGCCCTTGAAGGCTGCCGAGCAGTTTTGCACCTGTGACTTGATTGCACAGGAGCAGGAAGTAGGCTTAGCTTAAGAGCTTCTGGGTTACACTCCTGCCAGAGGCTAGGCCTGAGCAGTGCCATCTTGCCCAGCCAGGGCTGGCACCCGGGCTAGGCCATGCTGGGTTTTGGAGGTGGGATGGGTGAGGCAGCCAGAAGGCCTAGAAGACAGCCCGTTGCTCCTTCAGGCTTGGGGAAAGTCTTGAGCTTCTGCCCACTGTGGGTTAGCCCCTGTCCGCCCCTGCACGGACTCACGAGGATGGCTAGGGATAAGCAAAAAGGCTGGGATCGGGTCAGGGAGTTGGGAGGAACCATGGGAAGAAAGGAGCATCGTAAGGACCCACAAATCACACCCCCGTGCAGGTCAGCCTGACATCATGCTGAATCCCTGTGGCCGCAACCTTAGGTAAAGGCTGGGGCCCTGAGCCAGACCATTTCAATGTCCTTCTCATGAGGAATAGCCTCGGGGGTCCCAGAGTCCCTGACAGCCCAGCTTTGGACCACGGCCCCTCCTAGCCTGCTCACATCCTGCCCCACACCTCCCTCCAGGGTCCTGCAGCTATCTGTGCTTGCCAAGGCCGGGGTCTGGGCCGCCCACAGCACGGAGGCCACTCAGAGAGGTCTTGCCCGCTCCAGCAGGGGTTCAGGCGCTGGGCTAGGCTCTTTCTTGAGAGATCCAGAGGAGCCCTTTGATGATGGGTGGGCACAAGCCCATACAGATCCCATCCCCTCCAAGCGGCCATTCTCCCCTGACGGCTCCAGGTCTTCCTGGGCCTGGCACATGCCTCTGACTGTGCCTGGCATTCTAAGAGCCTTCCCACTGCCAGCCTCCATCCTGGCTCGGTTGCTCCCTATACCATCTGGAGCCCGGGCACAGCTGCCCACTGTCCCTGCCCCAGTGCCCCAGGTGGCCCCATTGGAACACACTTCTCTCTTGCCAGGCCAGCTGCCAGTTTAATAGCCGAAGCACCCCGTTCGTCCCTGACATATCAAGAGGTGTTATTTCTGACAGCCTCCTCTTTCAAGAAAGATCCATTTGAGGGGGGGCCAGAGGGGTACAGGCAGCCCTAGCTCCATAGGTTTAGGCCCCTCTGCCCATCCTTAGAGCAGACCCTGCCGCGTAAGAGTTTATGAAAGAGCATCAGTTCAGACAGAGCACAGAGGCTGCTGCGGTCTCCAGAACTGGAACTGAATTTCCAGTCCTACCTATCTTGGTGACTGGGCTAAGCTCCTGACCTTCCCTGGACTTCAGTCTCCCTCTCTATAAAAGGAGATTGACACAGAAGGCCCCTCCCAGCTACTCAGTCTGAGTCCGGCTCCTTTCCCTGGCTCAGAAAGCTCCCTCATGGGCCATCCTGGGCAGCGGCACCTCAGGCCCTTGACACTGCTTCCGGGCCACTACGGACCCTGGGCCAGGGGAAGGGTGGCTCCCGGGCAGAGCCCTGGCAGGTCCGCGGGCGGGCGGGGTGGACAGCCAGCTATCATCATGGCGAATGGCACGGTCTTACCAGAGGAGGGCGCAGGTCTCCTCAAGGAAGGGAAAGAGGCCAAGACCGGTTTGGCTCAGTGGATAGAGCGTCGGCTTGCGGACTGAAGAGTCCCAGGTTCGATTCCGGTCAAGGGCATGTACCTTGGTTGTGGGCTCATCCCCAGTAGGGGGTGTGCAAGAGGCAGCTGATCAATGATTCTTTCTCATTGATGTTTCTAATTCTCTATCCCTCTCTCTTCCTCTCTGTAAAAAAATCAATGAAATATATTTTTTTTAAAGAAAGAAAGGGAAAGAGGTCTGCTAATGCTACGCCCACTCTGTGCTGAGCCCCTTACAGGCAGCACCTAACTTAACCCTTACAGCCCCAGGAAGTGGCAAGGTTATCCTGTTTCACAGGTGAGACTGGGGCTCAGAGAAGTCATATGACTTCCCCAAGGACCTTTCAACTTATCAGTGATGGAGCTTGGATTGATCCCAGGACTCAAGAACCCCTGTTCTCCCACTAGCCCAGGAGATTGGCCTGGGTGTGGCAAATCCAAAGAGGGAGTTCAGGCGGGGACAGTGGAGGGGGGTGGAGGGTGGGGGCGTGGAGGGCCTCCACCTCTGACCCCTTCTCTCAGCCCTGCCTGCTCCGGTAGGACACCCATACGGAATTCTCCCGGTTTGGGGGAGGGGCTGGGGTGCGGGGCCTGAAGACAAAGCCCTGAACCAGGAATCAGGAGCCCTGGCCTGGAGCCCTGGTTTTGCCCTGGGATTACTGTGTGACCCGAAGAGGAGCTCTCAACCTCTCTGATTACAAGTGTCGCTCAGCTCTGGAGTTGAAGTAAACACAGCCTGTCCTGCTTCCCTTACTTAGATTTTGTGAGATCTGAAAGGATACTGGGTGTGAACGAGCTTTGAACTCATGGTGGAAACTGTGATTATACTATTGGCATGAAAGAGCATGCGAATCTTGTACCAGGCCGTATGTGTGGGGGAGCTGCGTGCATGCAAGTGGGCCTATGTCGGAGTACACACGTGTGTGTCGGTGGCCAGGAGAGTGTAATGGCACAGGGACTGTGATCAGTTGCAGAGAGGGTGAGGCTCAGGTGCTAGGATTGGGGCTCACACACAAGTCATCCTTGAGCTCGGCCGCCCGTGCAGGGCTGTACTACGGCAATGGTGTGCAAAGACTGGTGGCACCATCCCACCTCCGAGTCACACCACTAGGGCCTGTTCGAGAGACCCGACTGGCAGCTTCTATGGGGACAGGTCAGGCTGAGGGTCTGGGGGATGGCAAAGGACAACCTGTGTCCTCCCCACATCCCACCCAGGAAACAGTCTCCTCAAAGTGGCTGTATTTCCTTCCTTGAACTGACCCTCTGGTCAGTGTTAATCTGGAGTCCTATGGGAATTGTCCTCATCTCCCTCTCTCTGCTTCTCTCTGCCCCCTGCTTGGCCCCCAGCTCCCCTCTTGTCACTGGCTAGGAGTGTGAAGAGAGAGACCTCATGAGCAGAACTGACATTTCAATCTGTCTCCCAAGTTCTTCAGGTGCCTGCAAATTGCAACAAGACTTCATCACCATCCTTGTCCAACACCCAGGCCTGTCTGGCTCCTGTCAGGCCTGGCCCTCAAACAAGCGACAAATTACATTCCAGCTACTGCAGCGGGCCTGCAAGTAGCTGTCTGAAACCTGAGGGATCAGACAGTCTTTGGCCAAAAACAGGGAGCTTTGTGGATGTGATCCCCAGGAAATCCAGTGGTCTGGAAGGGAAACTGACACAGGATCGGGTAACCCCCAAGTGTGCCTACCGCCACTCATTCATTCATTCATTCACTCATTATACTTTTCCTAGGCATCTACTCCTTGCCAAGCCTGTGCTGGACACTGGCAATATCAAGATGAACCAGCCAAGCCCTTGCCCTCAAGGAGTTAAAAATCTCTGGGGAGGGGGCCGGGTGCCCCGGGTGAGCCGGGTGTCCCAGAGGGCCATGTGCCCCCTGGAGAGCCGTGTGCCCCGGGGAAGCAGTGGGACCCAGGGGGAGGGGCGGTGTGAACCAGAGGAGGAACAGATTCTATTTGTGTGGGCCTGAGATAGTCACCATAAAACAAGCAGACTGTCAATTGACAGCGGGGAGGGGAAGGAGACCAGGGGGAAGATAAGAGATCAACCGAAGGACTGGTATGCATGCATATAAGTACAACCAACGAACACAGAACTCTGGGGAGGAAGGGCATGAATGGGAAGGGGGGTCAATGGTAAGCTATGTACACATATAATACCTTAATAAATTTTTTTTTTAAATCTCTGGGGAGGCAGATACTTAAAAAGGCAATAACTCAGGCCCTCCCAATTCCATGCACTCATCACAACTGTCACCACCACGCTGGGCTAGGAGCCAGGCCAGCTTAAGGGGGCATTGCCTTCCCCAGACCAGAGGGAGCCAAAGGCCTCAGCTCCCAGTGTCCCCAGCTTGACAGGCTTCGGGGGGAAAGGATAGCTGGTGGGAGCATAAATCTGAACATCTTGGAAAAAGCCAAGTCAGGCCAAGTTCCAACTCCCTGCTGCACTGGCAGGCCCGGGGCCGGAAATAAAGACGTCTGGGAGTCTATCTGCGGGTGACAGTCCCATGAGGTCGGAGGAAAGGAGCTACCTTTGCCTCCAGCAAAGCAAGACTCCGCTGTGTAACACTTGTGTGTGATCTTCTGCAAGTTCCTTAGCCTTTCTGTTTACTTATGGAGATTTTACCACCTACCTGATACCTGTGGTGAGGCTGAAATAATATCCATAAATAGTACAGGCTTGGCATTTTATGGGTGCTCTGTAAGTGGTAATTATTGTTGTTGCAATGATGCTGTTGCTGCTAGCAAAGCCAAGCAGGGTCAGGAGCTGGAAGCTAGAGGTCAAAAGGGTGTTTATAGGAACTGTGAAAAAATGCTAATTCATTTCTACTTCTCTGCCTCTGCTTCCAGAGTAATTTCCCAGGAGAGATGTCCTCCCTTCCTCCTCCTCCTCCTCCTCCTCTTCCTCCTCCTCCTTGCAGTCCATCCCCCCCCCCCTCCCCACCAGGCACTCTCAGACCCACCTGCTCTGTGCGCTTTCCCTCTGCCTGCAACTCCTCCACTTCCCCCTAGAGGATTCCTGCTGCACGCATTCAGCGCCACTTAAGGCAGAATTATATGCTGCCTGGCATCTCTCGATAATTACAGATTCCACGTGTGTGAGTCTTGTTTGCCCAACTCTGGAATCACAAAATCTCCAAGTTTGAAGGGGCCTCCTCCAGCCTCCGCCTGCCGCAGGAATTCCCTGAGGAATGTCGCCAGCAGATGGCCAGGCAGCCTCCACCCAAATGTGCCATGGCGGAGAGCTCCTGGCGGAGGAGGCATTTCTGCCCAGCACCCTCTCTTGTCATTCTCTTCAGCCCCAAAGACCCACCAGGTCTTTTCTCCCAGCCAGGGGCGTCCTCGGGGCACGTCTGTTCTCAGAACCCACACTCTGAGGGGCCCAGAGCCTACTATGGCCGTCTCCTTGGACATGGCTGTGTTCAGCCTCCTCTGGCTTCTCAGTTCACAGGACTCTGGGGAGGACTGTACCTCCAGCAGCCCACACATTCCCTCTCTCCACACGCCTTGATTGAGAATGCCAGTGAAGAAGGAGTTGTGACCCAAAATGCCACCCTGGGTAGAGGACAGGTGGGGAGAGCCCAGAGCAAAGGAACTGACTTGCCTGGCTTGGGAGGCAGAGGGTGATGGCTCTGAGATCTGAAGGGAAGAAGAGAAAGCATTCCCTGGGCAGGGTCCTGAATAGGCAAATATCCAGAGGGTGGGCGTGAGGCAAAGCCTGTGGCTGCAGTGCAGGTATATGAGGCTGGCAAAGCCCCCGGGGCCAACTGCGAGCTGGCAAGTTTGGACCTTGTCCTCTGCGCAATGTGAAGTCACCAACAGGGTTTGTGTGGGAGAGAGACATGATCTGATCTGAGGCAGCCGAGACCTGGCAGATGAGCTGACGATAAGAGGTGTGAAGGCCGTTCTCTAGGTGAGAAACAATAGGGGAGATCTGAGCCAAGACAGTTACAAAGGGATGAGAGGAGAAACCGACTGGAATATTTGGAAGGTAAGACTGGGAGGGGCTTGGTTAGCCACTTAGCTAGCTAGTTAGCCAGTTAACCAGCTCACGTGGTTAACCCTTGAAGGCCCTGCCTCAGAGCAACATGGTAGGGAGCCTGGAGATCATGTAGACAAGTGTTTCTGAATCACCTGGGGATCTTATTAAAATGAAGAGTAGGATTTAGTAGATCTGAGGTGGGGTGGTCTAAGATTCTGCATTTCTTACAAGCTCCCACGTAATGCTGATGCTGCTGGACCACATTTTGAGTAGCAAAGGCCCATTTTATAAGATGAGGGAACCGAAGCTCAAATGGTCAACATACTTGTCCAAGATTACATGGTTAGGATGAGGTCCTAGATTTCTGGGGTCCCAATCCAGTGCTCCTTGTACCAGGCCACACTGCTACTTCCCCTCTGGGTAGAGACTGTTGCTAGTCAATGTTTGTTTGACTGAACGGAGGCATGGGACCTAGAAGGATGCTCCAGGGATGAAGGACCTGAGGGCTGGAGTGGTGGCAGAGCGACCTGTGACAGCCAGAGCGAAGGGTTGGAAAAGGAGGTTCCTGAGAATAGAATGGTGGCGGCCGGAGGAGGCTCATGGTATGAAACCAGCGGTCAGCAGGGGCCACATTGGGCAGGGCCTTGAGGGCCACAGCAAGAAGTTTGAACCAGACACTATGGGCTTTGTGGGCTCAGCGGAGAGCCACCGGAGGATTTAACACAGAAGCACCATGATCGGCAACGGGATGAGACTATGAACTGTAGTTCTGAGACACTGATGTGTCTATCTATGGCTGTAGTTCTGAGACACTGATGTGGAGGGTGCAGTGGGTTAAGCCCTGCAGGCAGGGAGGCTGGCCAGGAGGCTGCTGCAGTGATCTGGATGAGAATAATAGTGAGGTACCAGGGAAGTGGCAGTGGGGATGAAGGGTAGTGAACAGATTTGGATCCACCTGACAGAACTGAATGACTGATTGGATGAGGGAGATGAGGGAGAAGGCAAGATGCCAGTTTCTGGCTTGGGCACCCAGGTGGATGGTGAGGTCATCCTGAGATGGGGAGCCAGGGGAACGGCTGGCTGGGGGAAGAGGGTGGCTCAGTAAGATGCAGACTGGATACGGGGTGCCTGTGAGGCACCTAACAGAGGAAGTCCAGGGGAATCTGAGCACATGGATCTGATGGTTAAGAGTTCACAATGCTGCCAAAACCGGTTTGGCTCAGTGGATAGAGCGTTGGCCTGTGGACTGAAAGGTCCCGGGTTTGATTCCATTCAAGGGCATGTACCTTGGTTGCGGGCACATCCCCAGTGTGGGAGGGGGGTGCAAGAGGCAGCTGATCGATGTTCCTTTCTCATCGATGTTTCTAACTCTCTATCCCTCTCTCTTCCTCTCTGTAAAAAATCAATAAAATTATTTATATATTTTTTTAAAGATTTCACAATGCTGCCCTGGCCAGGTAGCTCATTTGGTTAGAGCGCCATCCTGATATGCCAAGGTTGTGGGTTCAATCCTCTGTCTGGGTGCATACAAGAATCAACCAATGAATGCATCAATAAGTGAAATAGCAAATCTCTTTCTCTCCCTCACTCCCCTCTCAAATCCATTTTTTAAAACAATGTTGGCCAGGAGGCTTTCAGACACCATCTAGTTCAATACACCTACTCCATCCCCACTTTACAGATGAGAAAACTGAGCCCAGAGAAGTGAAAGTACAGGAAGCAGCGGGTGTAGTTGAAGAGCTTTGAGGCAAGCATGCTTACAAATCTTAATTCTGCTAATAATCTCTGTGTGACCTTGGGTAACTTGCTTACTGTCTCTGAACTTCTGGTCCCATCTCACAAGATTACTGAGAAGGTCAAATGACCTCCTCCTGCACTTAAGTGCCCAGCTCAGGGTCTGGGGGCACCAATGCCCAAGGGACACCGAGGCTTGGCCAGGCCCAGGGCCTGCAGGAACCGACAGGCAGTAGGACTCCGCAGGACAAAGCCTGACTGCTCTGCTTTGCTGTCTGTTCCATCGGCAGGTCCGGAACATCAGCCTGCGGGAAGGGGAGACGATGACTGTGGAGGGCTTGGGGGGACCTGACCCGCTGCTTCTGGCCAACCAGTCCTTCCTGCTGCGGGGCCAAGTCATCCGAAGCCCCACCCACCAAGCAGCCCTGAGGTTCCAGAGCCTCCCACCACCGGCAGGGCCTGGCACGTTCCATTTCCACTACCAAGGTAGGCCCAGGAGCAGAGGAAGAACCAGCCCAGACTGGCTGCCTTCCTGGGGTCTCTGGTGCTAGGACGGCATGGGGGCACGGGGCGCAGGGAGAGGCTAGTAGCATACAGCACAGATGCCTGGCGAAGCTGTACACAATTGGAGGTGAGTATTGCACATCTGGCCCTTCCAGAACCTTCCCTCCTCCACCTGCAGAGAACTGGTTTGGAAGGGAGACTAACACAGGATCGGGTAACCCCCAGGTGTGCCTACTGCCACTCATTTACTCATTCATTCATTCATTTATTAATTCATTCATTATACTTTCCCTAGGCATCTACTCCTTGCCAAGCCTGTGCTGGACACTGGCAATATCAAGATGAACCAGCCAAGCCCTTGCCCTCAAGGAGTTAAAAATCTCTGGGGAGGCAGGCACTTAAAAAGGCAATAACATTATAAGCTTTCCCAAAATGCAAAGGGGTCAAGGTCAGTGACCATGTGGAGGTGCTTAGCTACTAGCCCGGCCTTCCTGAGCTGTATAACCCACCCTAGCCCTGGCCCATGTCCCAGTCAGCTCAGAACTGGAAAGAGCTTTGAGACAAACATGCTTACAAACCTTGATTCTGCTAATAATCTCTGTGTGACCTTGGAGGACTCGCTTACTATCTCTGAACTTCAGGTCCCGTCTCACAAGATTGCTGTGAGGAAAAGGGGAGGTGGCATTACGTAACGGTAAAATCACAGACCAGGCAGATCTGTGTTTGAATCTCTTCCCGACTGGCTATTGACCTTGGCCAGGTCACTTGACCTCTTTAACGTTCCTTTTCCTCAGCTGTGAGGTGAGAACAAAAAGCTCCACAAAGTCAATGGTAAGGATGAAACAAAACGGTGCATGTCCAATGCTTAGCACATGCTTCACGAAGGAACCAGAAACTAGTATTAAAGAGCTGGCAGGATGGAAAAGGGAGAAGGGAGGGGCTTGGAACTGTACCCCTTCCCATCAGCATCCCTTCTGGCCCCCTCTTCCCCAGGCAAAGTCTTCTTTTTTATTTTATTTTATTTTTTTAAATATATTTTATTGATTTTTTTTTTTTTACAGAGAGGAAGAGAGAGGGATAGAGAGTTAGAAACATCGATGAGAGAGAATCATCGATCAGCTGCCTCCTGAACAACCCGCATCGGGGATATGCCCACAACCAAGGTACATGCCCTTGGCCGGAATCGAACCTGGGACCTTTCAATCCGCAGGCTGACGCTCTATCCACTGAGCCAAACCGGTTTCGGCATGGCAAAGTCTTCTTGATCTCTTGCGCTGCTGCAGCCGGATAGCTGGTTTAGATCGGGGCATGCTGATGGGGAAATAATTGGTGTGAACAGTTGCAGGATTGCTTTGAATTGTCACGGACCACTTCCTTGGCCCTGGGGGGGGCCGCAGCCTAGGGAGGAGGGCAGGCTCTCCTCTGAAGGTGCAGATGCTTGGAACCCACCTGAGGACCACTCACCCCTTCCGGACTTGGCCACCCAAACTGGGAGATCAGCCTGGCGTGGCAGCAGGGGTTTGGTGGTGGGGCTGGCCAGGGGCTTGGCAGAAGCAAGAGGCCAGCTGAGGAAGGGGTGAGCATCGAGGCGGCCCAGTCAGCCTCCCTAATGGCTCATCAATCCTCCTAAGCAGCAGGCATAATTTCACGCCATGGTAACCTGCTCCCTTGCTGCAAATTCCTTTGCGCAAAACCCCGGACCTCCTCTCTGTTGGGCCGGACAAAGGTGGCGGAAAGGCAGCGAGTTGGAGGCCCTGACATGGAGCAGACCCATGGAGGGGGCTGGGAGAGCTAGCCCAGCGCTGCCTCCTTCTCAGCTCCCAGAAGCCCTCCCTCCTGAGCCCAGTTTTTTGTCAATGATCAGCTCTTTCCCTAATGAGTGTAATTCCCCTAATTATAGACTGTAATTAGCCCTGATCCCAGAGATGGGAACAGGAAGAGCATGTGCTCACACGCGTGTCTCCCCGGGCTGGAGAAAGAGGGTGCCAGCAGAGGGGGTAAGGGACCCAGTACCAACACTCCTGCTGGACCTGTCCAAGATAACACTGGAGATCACAGAGATGGGGCCCCACAGAGGCCTCAACTGCACAACCACGTCCCAACTCCCCTCCCACAGCCTCAGGCAGGGTGAGCAGGCAGGGAGCCCTGCCAGGCATCCCCCTCCTCCCTCCTGAGCGTTCCTGGCACCGGACTTGGCTCCAGAAACAGACACGAGGGAGAAAATAGCTCAACAGATTGCAGTGGTGAAGGCACTCCGGGAGCAGTCGTCATGGCAACGGGAGGAAGCTCGTCCTGCAAAGTGGCACTTCACCCACTGTGAAGTCCGGGGGCTTTGTCATCCGCCCCCGGCATCCTGCTCTCACCTCATCCCAGCCCAATTTCCTAATCTGTGAAACAGGGGGGACCTCCCTTCCCAGAGTTGTGACAGGAACTCACAGAGAAGGTGTAAGTGAGGAGCATGACATCTGGCTCGTGGCCTAGAACTCCCTGAGTACCACGCCCTCCGCTCTGGGTAAAGTGCCCCACACCCTTTTCCCCATCCCACCCCGGCCTAGAGTTTCTTCCCACATCATTGTGAGCGGCTGCCCTGGACAGCCACTCAGGTCAGCCCTGTCTATTCCGCTCAGGTTCCCCTGACTCCTAAGCCCAGGTCTCTGCTTCACCGGGGGAAGCAGGTGGGGGAGGGGAGATGCACAGCAAGTGGCTCCATAGCCAGGAGCCTCTAGGGTCCACTCTACCGCTTATGGGCAGGGTGATCAGGGCATGTCCCTCGGTCTCTCCAAACCTTAGTTTTCCTCAGCTGAAAACGGATTAATAACCCTCCCTTGCCTGCCTTCCTCCTAAGTAAGAAGAGTATGAAGACATTTTAGAAGCTGGAAGGTGAATGCCAATGTGAGGTGTTACAACATTGTATGTAATGCTCTAAACGGATGGACAGACAAGGAAACGGGCACAGAGAAGTTAGGTAACTTGCCCACGGTGGCACAGCAAGTGTGGAGCCTTATGTTCAAATCCAGGCCATCTGACCCCAGAGCCCACTTCTGTACTGTAAGCCCTGCCCTGTACTGTCTGCCAGTCACAAGTAACCATTCGTTGGCCATTCTCTTAAGAATCCTGTGAGAGCCCAGCCAGCATGGCTCAGTGGTTAAGCATTGACCTGTAAACCAAGAGGTCAGGGTTCGATTCCTGGTCAGGGCACATGCCCGGATTGTGGGTTCGATCCCCAGTGTGGGGTATGCAGGAGGCAACCAATCAATGATTCTCCCTCATCATTGATGTTTCTGTCTCTCTCCCTCTCTTTTCCTCTCTGAAATCAATTTTAAAAATATTTGTTAAAGGAACCCTGTAAGACAGGGAAGAGTAGGTATCACCCTCCCCCTTTCAAGACCTAAGACCAAAATGATGGAAAAAAATCACTAAACTTGATTCTGGACCCTGCTCATCCCAGAGGCAGCTCCTTTTCCTAGTCACACAGAGGCTAGCAGAGTCCCTGCCTGAACCCCTCTTTCCATCCACCTGGTGCCATCAGTAGGGGTCACCCTCCCATTCCAAGACCCAGGAGTGGTCAGTCCCCATCCCTCCTCCCCGCCCCCCCCCCAGGGGTCTCCAGACTCTGTAGCCCAAGGCTTTCCTCTCAGCCTCTCTCCTTGACCCCTCCAGATCTTCCTCCCCACCTGAGACCCAAGCCCTGACCCTCATTTTAGCTACCACCCCAGCTTGGCCCCAAGTTGGAATTGGCCAGGTTGTTCTGTAGGATTTGCTGCCACCATTTGGTTGTATTTGGTATGACAAATCTAAAAGCTCCCAAGTTTCCCGGGGCAACTTGTCCCTCCCCCAACTTCCTTGAAGGCGTGCCTTACCTCCCCACCCTTGCCCATCCTGTTTTTTAAAAAAGTGCACCACCTTGTCATCGAGCTTTTTAGCATTTCTCAGTGAACAATGGGAAAGTTTTTACTGTCTGGCTTCAGTCTTTCCTGCTGCAATTCATATATGGGGAAAATAATATAAATACATTAGTATAGGCTTTTCACTGTTCCCAAGTGCTTTCACACCTTCAGTCTTTCTGTGATATTTTTTGAAGATGTACGATCAGCTGGATTCCAGGGATGCCAAGCTGAATAAAACACTACCCCATTTATTCTCACAATAACCCTGTAGGTGGGCTTTCACTTCATCTAACAAATGAGGACCCTGTGACACCGATAGGCCAGGTAACCTGCCAAAAGTGTTAGGAACCTTGGACCACAGCCCAAGCTACGGAGCCCGGGCTGCTGGGGGAAGGGGTCAGTCTCTTTTCTGGAAACTCCTGATGCTTCCTCTGGCCCCAAGTGACACCACCAGGCAGGCTGGCGCCGACCCCTTTTGGCCCTGGCTGTGACCCAACAACCCCCTCAACACACACACACACACACACACACACACACACACACACACAGTGTCACCCATTCTTTCTCTGCAGCCTATCTCCTGAGCTGCCACTTTCCCCGACGTCCAGCTTATGGGGCTGTGACCGTCACTAGCCTCCATCCAGGAGGCAGTGCCCGCTTCCACTGTGCCACTGGCTACCAGCTGAAGGGTGCCAGGCTCCTTACCTGTCTCAACGCCACTCGGCCCTTCTGGGATTCCCAGGAGCCCATCTGCATTGGTGAGTGGCCCCAGGGGGACTCGGCACTGAGCGGGGGAGTGAGATAGGGGGGCTCAGCTCTGTTCTCTGTTGCTATATAGCACCGTCACCGGCTCCTCATAAGGAAGCCAGACGACGGTGTCACGTGTCCGTGGCATTCACCCGACTCACACTTAGGGAGCACCTACTCTATAGAGGCACCACCGGTGGATAGAGCTGAATTAAGCAGGGAGTGTGCCCTCAAAGAGCCCACCCTTCCAGGAAATGGGGGAAGAAGAAAGCATGTGAGTCATCAACTTTCACAGCAGGAAGTAAAAAGTACCAGTGAAGAGACATATGTGACCTGGGAGGAGAGAGAGCAGTCATTCTGAGCTGGGCCTTGACAAGGCTTCCTGGAGCCAGTGGCACTGAAGGTCTGACATTTCAGTGGACAGGGATACGGAGGAGGGCGGAGGGAGTATTTGAGGCCTGAGACTTGCGAAGAAGACAGAGGGAGCACCTGAATACCAGCCAAATTGCTGGGGTGGGAGCCGGTTCAGTTTGGGAGAGGAGGAGGGAGGAGCTCAGAACTATTCCCCGGGGAAAGCCAATCAGGTGGTGAAAGCCAATCAGGTGGTGTCCAGAGACTGGGAGGCCAGCCAGGCACGCGGGTTTGAACTTAGTGACTTTGGAAATAAAGAGGAGGGGAGAGATTCCAGAGACACGGCTGAGAGAAAGGGTGAGAGTGGAAGGAGAGACTCCCAAGTGCTGCTGGCAGGAAAACGATGGAGTGTTTAGTTTGCAATATGAAAGGCAGTTTGGGCTTTTTCCCTTTTTTTTTTTTTTTTTTTTAGCTTGGGCCTTTGAACCTTATTTCATTCTATACGCTCTTCCTGGCACAAGCAGAGGTGAATGAGCCAGGCCCGGCTGTCTAGTGAGACCAGCAAGCAGCTCGGCATGTTCAGGGCAGACCCTGCTGGGATGGGACCAAGTCAGAGTGCAAGGGGGACCCCCGGGAGGGCAGGCTGCTCCAAAAGGAGGAAGGAGTCAGAGCAAGCTTCTCAGGGAGATGGCACGGAAGGATGACAAGAATGGTAGCCCAGGGAGGTGGGGTGGATTCCTGGGACAGCACGTGCAGAGGTGAGGCGGGACGAAGGGAGGACTTGGTGAGCTGTGCCTAGAGAAGGGGGGAATAAGGAGAGGGCCAAATCCAGAATCAGGTTCACAAAGGGCTGAATGCCATCTTAGCTTAGCCTCTGTCCGGGCGTCACAGGGACCCACGGGGGAATTTAAGTGTAGGGCAGGGCACCATCAGATTGGAAGGGCCTTCTATTCTGAGAACAAGCAAAATGTAGCTATGCCCTCTGCCGAGAAGCAGAGGAGACACTCACCACCGCCCCGTCTCCACGCGGCTTACCCAGTGAAAACACTCTGCTGACTTGAACATTTAGAGACAAAGGCCCTGGGTGTTGGCAGCGGTACAGGGTCCGAAGCTCCCTGTCCAGGAGAGGAAAGCGCGGCCTGAACCAGCCACGCTCCTCTCGCCTGAGACCGCTTCACCCGCCCCACTTGGCAGCTGGGCGTCTGAGGCCGAGGAACCGAGCAGCCCTTGGTGATGGGGACAGTGAGCTGCTCGGCCGCTCCTTGCAAAAGAGGACAAAGGCCCTCGAGGGTCAGCCCAGGAATGACGGTGGCAGTGACGCTATTGCAGAAAGTGTTCGAGGCCATCACCTGACTAGTCGTGTCTGCTCAGGGCACAGAATTTGGAGGTGAATGGCGTGCACGCCATGTTTGTCATCCCTGTTTACACTGATTCAATCATTCGGTTCAACAAATACGGAATACCAAGTCTGTGCCTGCCTGAGGAGACCGGCCCCTCCCCCCGGGGATCCTAGTTAAGGGACATATCCAAACAGTAACTGGTTTTAGGAAGTGGCATGAGGCAGAAGTAGTAGATACCCCCATGAAGGTTGGAGCCTGGGTCAGAGGCTTTCATAAAATCCACCCGGGGGGGGCAGTCAGGGAAGGCCTCCCGGAGGAGTCGGCAGAGAAGGAAAGTGACTCACCCAGGGCCACACAGCCAGGCCATGGCAGGGCTACCACCTTCAAGGGAGTTGTATATGGGTAGTCCCAGAGATGTGAACGGTTAGGAGGCCGAGTCTGGAGTCCAGGCTGCCTGGAGCTGCAGAGTTACAGGGGGCAAAGGGTTGACCCTCAGCACCATGAAGGCAAAGATCGCTGCTGCCCCACGCACAGGGCACGGAGCTGGGGAAAGCAGGAAGGCTTGGTAGGCTGCCCGGGATCCAGCCAGGGGCCGTGCCCACAGCTCTGGCCTCGTCTCCCAGCCGCCTGCGGCGGAGTGATCCGCAATGCCACCACCGGCCGCATTGTCTCGCCTGGCTTCCCGGGCAACTACAGCAACAACCTCACCTGCCACTGGCTGCTGGAGGCTCCCGAGAGCCAGCGACTGCACTTGCACTTTGAGAAGGTTTCCCTGGCAGAGGATGACGACCGGTGAGGGGACGTCCCGGTGGGAGGGGAGCACCTGGCCTGGTAATACCCTTCCGGGGGGACAGTACACAAGCAGGGGTCACACCCCACACGGGTCGGCAACCAGCCACACAGCTGCCCCTCTACTGACCCAGGCTCATCATCCGCAACGGGGACAACGTGGAGGCCCCGCCCTTGTATGACTCCTACGAGGTGGAGTACCTGCCCATCGAGGGCCTGCTCAGCTCCGGCCGACACTTCTTCGTGGAGCTCAGCACTGACAGCAGCGGGGCAGCTGCAGGCATGGCCCTGCGCTATGAGGGTGAGCCTGATGAGGGGGGAAGGGGCCAGAGTGGGGGTTTGGGCCTAGGGTCTCTTCTCTCATACCTTCCCCCTCCATGCCAGCATCGTCTCCTTCCAACTCAGCCCTTGCTCACCTAGCACCAAGGCCCTCTCTCTTCACCCCTTCCTTCAAGTCCAGGATTCCTACTCCATCTTCAGGAGACTCCTGCCTGGACCCAGGCCCTCTGGTCCGAGTGAATGAATTCTCTGGAATTTTAAGAGCAAAAAAGGCCCAATTCTTAGGGAAGGAGAATTGCTACAAGAGACATTCTAGAACAGCCGTGGGCAAACTACCACCCATGGGCCGGATCCGGCCCGTTCTGCTGTTCTATCCGGCCCGCGGAGCCGAAAGAGTGGAGGGTTCTCTTGCTCTCCCCTCCGCTCCTTCACCAGCAGCCCAAGAGGAGAGTGCCAGCATGGTCAGGTTGCTTTTGTTCCGGCCCTCCGGTCCAGTGTAAGAACCCATGGTGGCCCTCGAGTCAAAAAGTTTGCCCAGCCCTGTTCTAGAACCACTCATGCATGCATGCATGCGTTCATTAACTCATTCAAAACGTATTGAGTGCCTTCTATGTACTAAGCACAAAATTAGGAGCTAGAAATATAACGGTGTTCAAGACAGCCTCCTGAGCATAAGAGGGATGGGTGCTCTGGGCTGCTCCTGCCCCCTGCTCCAAGCCCAGAGTAGACATTTGTAGTCAGGGTGAGGAGAGCCCTAGGAAGGGAAGTGGGAGGACATTTGCCCCGTGTGTCCCAGTGAAGGCTGAGCTGGGCCCTGTGGTTTACAGCCTTCCAGCAGGGCCATTGCTACGAGCCCTTTGTCAAATACGGCAACTTCAGCAGCAGCGCGCCCTCCTACCCTGTGGGTACCACCGTGGAGTTCAGCTGCGACCCTGGCTATACCCTGGAGCAAGGCTCCATCATCATTGAGTGTGTTGACCCCCATGACCCCCAGTGGAATGAGACTGAGCCAGCCTGCCGAGGTCAGTAGGCACAAGCGGAGATGGGCCTGCCAAGGGCAGCAGGGAGCAGGGTGGGCACCAGGGAGCCGGCCACAGAACCTGGGGCCACAGGGTCCCAGTGACGTGTCATTCAGGCTTCCCCGAGGGAAAGGTGGGGACTCCCAGCAATGGGTAGGCACTCCTGTGGGCAGACGGCAGCTCCAGGACATGACACTGGGGGGGGGGGGCGGGATGCGGAGGGGACGTGCCTCCCGGGCCTCCCCCGCCTTCCAGCCGTGTGCAGTGGGGAGATCACAGACTCCGCCGGCGTGGTGCTCTCCCCCAACTGGCCGGAGCCCTACAGCCGTGGGCAAGACTGCATCTGGGGTGTGCACGTGGAGGAGGACAAGCGCATCATGCTGGACGTCCGAGTGTAAGTGCCCACCGGGCTCTGCCAAGCCAGCTCCTGAGCCATGGAGACATCTCTTGCCCAGCCCACCCTGGGGTGCCCGGGCCCGCCCTCCCTGACAGTCCTCCTCCATAGGCTGCGCATAGGCCCTGGTGATGTGCTTACCTTCTACGATGGGGATGACCTGACGGCCCGGGTTCTGGGCCAGTATTCTGGGCCCCGAGGCCACTTCAAGCTCTTTACCTCCATGGCCGATGTCACCATCCAGTTCCAGTCAGACCCTGGGACCTCGGTGCTGGGCTACCAGCAGGGCTTTGTCATCCACTTCTTTGGTGAGTTTGCCACGGTCCCACTGTGTTGCCCGAGGGAGGAGGGGTGCTAGAACGTGGACACCAAAACAGGCAAGTCGAAGAGGCCGGGGTGATGAGGAGCCTGAATGCTCTTGGCTGACAAGGGAAGGCTCCAAAGTTAGCCTTGCTCTTCATCTTCCCCCGGGGCCCAGTGGGAGAGAGGGACCTTCTGTGGCAGCGAGAGGGATTTGGTGGGCAGCAGGCAGAACTCCGTAACATTCTGCCTTTCTGATCGTCTTTAATAGAAGTGACCGTTTTCCCACTTTACCCGGCCCATCTCTCAGGACTGAGAAACCGGTCAACAAGTATTTGGAGCTAAGGTCAAAGCCAAGGTGATAAACCAGGAATCCAGGAGACAGTCGTGTCAGGGACGAGGAAGGAGGGGCAGTTGAGTGGGGATAATGAATCAGAGCCGGCCCGGGCCAGGCCCAGGCCAGAGCGGCAGGAGTGGAGTGTCCTCAGGAGGAGGGAGGCTAGCGCTCTGGTACTGGCTGAGGGTCTACATCTTTTGCCCCTGTGCCCCAGAGGTGCCCCGCAATGACACCTGTCCAGAGCTGCCTGAGATCCCCAATGGCTGGAAGAGCCCGTCACAGCCCGAGCTGGTGCATGGCACTGTCGTCACTTACCAGTGCTACCCTGGCTACCAAGTGGTGGGATCCAGTATCCTTATGTGCCAGTGGGACCTAACCTGGAGTGAGGACCTGCCCTCCTGCCAGAGGGGTGAGTGTACCTGTTTCCCATATGCTCCTCCCAATGCAACTACCAGCCTCTCTCTCAGACTACGAACCAGACTACAACTGTTATCAGCTGGGTGTCCTCGAAGGTCTTCCACCTCTCATAGCCTCAGCTTCCTCATCTGTGAAATGGGACAATACCTTTCCATAAAGTTATCTCCCAAGAACTCCAAGTATTTCATTCCTGGTAGCCGGCCAATCAGTGCTTGTTCATTTGTTGTCGTTGTTTTAATCTTCATTGTTGAAAGTATTACATATGTCCCCCTTTTTCCCCCAGTGACTCCTTCCAGCCCACCCCTCCCCCCACCCCAGGCCTTCACCGCCCAATTGTCTGTGTCCAAGAGTTAAGCATATAGGCACACACGTTCTCTGCTTGATCATCTCCCCCGCCTTCCCTCCGAGACTCCTCACTCTGTTCCATGCTTCCATATCTCTGGATCCACCCTGTCCATCAGTTTATTTTGTTCATTAAATTCCTCCAATCGGTGTCTGCTGGCTCTCGTGGGTTGGAAGGGGGCAGAGGTGGGGCCACACCAGCAAAACAGTAGTGACAGGTAACTAGAGGGTAAAGCCACCTGGCATGAAGATGTTGGCTGCCTGGCACAAAGCCCGGGAGGACTGGCTTTTGTTGAGTTCTTCTTGAGCTACTTCCTCCCCATCACCCTCCCCCTCCCCCCGACACACCCATAGTAACTTCCTGCCATGACCCCGGGGATGTGGAGCACAGCCGACGCCTCGTATCTAGCCCCAAGTTCCCCGTGGGAGCCACGGTGCAGTATATCTGTGACCAGGGTTTCGTGCTGACGGGCAGCGCCATCCTCACCTGCCATGACCGCCAAGCCAGCAGCCCCAAGTGGAGCGACCGCGCCCCCAAATGTCTCCGTAAGTGTCAAATGGGTAGGAGGGGAACCCTCTGGGAAGGGATAAAAGTTGCTGCCTCTGCCGAAACCGGTTTGGCTCAGTGGTAGAGCATCAGTCTGCGGACTGAAAGGTCCCGGGTTCGATTCCGGTCAGGGGCATGTACATTGGTTGTGGGCACATCCCCGGTAGGGGGTGTGCAAGAGGCAGCTGGTCGATGTTTCTCTCTCATTGACGTTTCTAGCTCTCTATCCCTCTCTCTTCCTCTCTGTGAAATATCAATAAAATATATTTTTTTAAAAAAGTTTCTGGAGGCTGGGGGCTTGGCACCCTCACCAGGCTCCGCCTGCTTTGCAGTGGAGCAGTTCAAGCCATGCCACAGCCTCAGCGCCCCCGAGAACGGTGCCTGCAGTCCTGAAAAGCGGCTGCACCCAGCGGGGGCTACTCTCCACTTCTCCTGTGCCCCTGGCTATGTGCTGAAGGGCCAGGCCAGCATCAAGTGTGTACCCGGGAACCCCTCGCACTGGAGTGACCCCCCACCCATCTGCAGGGCTGGTGAGTGAACTGCCCCCCCCCCACCCCCCTGCCTGGCCCACAGGGCTGCTCTGGCAAAGATGTCAAGTGGGGAGAACCGGAACCCACTGTCCACGCTCCCTTCCTGTTACCCTTGGTCTCCCCAGTCTCTGCCCCATTTTTCCTGACCTGGTGACACCAAGACAAATGCTGGGCTGGGCTCTCCTTGGACAAAACTTTCCCATGATCAGCCCACTCCCTGCCTCAGTGGTTAGGCCTGTCGGACTCAACCACTGCCCTTACTCCCCCTCCCCCCCCACCTTGTTCCAGCCTCTCTGGATGGGTTCTACAGCGGCCGCAGCCTGGATGGTGAGCCCCCACGCCCAAGGGCCAGGGAAGTAGTCTCTTCTGCTGGTTTTCATAGGTCCCAGGCCACTGGGTTCCCCAAGGAGGGTGGATTGAAAAAGAGAGAGGTCTGGGACTAGCAGGGTGACAGCCCCCAGCCAGCTGGAAGGAGCTGTTGGCTGGATTTCCCTGGGCAGAGGTGCAGGGCTGCGGGCTCTAAGTGACCGGGACCTCTGCTCCAATCCCACCCTCTGTGTTTTCAGTTGCCAAGGCACCTGCTGCCTCCAGCACCCTGGATGCTGCCCACATGGCGGCTGCCATTTTCCTGCCCCTAATGGCCATGGCGCTCTTGGTGGGAGGTGTGTACCTCTACTTTTCCAGGTGAGTCCGGCTTCCGTTCCTGTCCTGCACACCTGCCTCACTCCTCCCGCCTTGCACTCTACGCACAGGCTTCTCTGTCCCAAAGGCTCCAGGGGAAAAACCCCATGCAGCTGCCCAGAACACGACCCCGCGCCTATGACCGAATCACCGTGGAGTCAGCATTTGACAATCCAACCTACGAGACTGGAGTAAGTACCCAGGCCAGCCCTGACACCCTCTCTAGCGCCCAATGCTACGCTCCCTTGGGCAGGTACCCCTGACGGCCTATCAAGTCCTCTCGCTCTTTTCCTTTTCCTTGGGAAGGGGGGTTGTGGGCTGGCAAACTTTATGCAAGTTTCCAACTCCCAGCAGTCTCTTTCCTTTGCAGGAGACGAGAGAATATGAGGTGTCCATCTAGGCGCAGGGAAGCCAGCTCGGCCCTGCATCACAGCCCGGCAGCGGAGCCCCCCTGCTTCCTGCTGTCCCTCCACCTCCTGTACATAACACCTGGGAAGAGCCACCACCAATCTCTCACGAATTTGTGCCCTTCCCCACCTGCAATGCCCACCAGGACCTATTTTCTTGGTACCACTGCCCAAGAGGGCCCGTCCTTGGGCCCAAGTCAAGGGGCATCTGCCTGTGGGCAGAACCCAGCTGGAGCATATGCATCAAGAACCAGCATTCCGCCTGACCCTCCTTCACGCCCTGCACCTCGAGCCTGGAATTCAGAGGCAGAATGGAAGCGCCTTTCTCCACGTGACCACCATCCAGCCCTGGCAGAGAGCACTGTGCAGCAGCGTGAACGTGATGATGGCAGAAACTGCGCCAGGGTGCTCCTCACAGGGCCATCACCGGTGACCAAAACTGCTCTCAATAATGACCTCTGGGTGGTCCCGGCCCATGCCAATGTCTGTCCCTTGAGAAAGCCGCTAGTCCTTCTCTAAAGCCCCAGGAATGGACAGTTCTGCCCCTGTCCCTTCCCAGTGGAGGCAACAATTCTAGGGGATCGTGCGGGGCTTAGAGACCTTACCCAAGCTAAGGTTGGGGTTCCCTAGGTATTCATGCTCCACACCAAAGCAGGAAGCCCCCCTGATCCCCTACCCGAGGGGAGAAAGACCTCCTCCTGATTGCCAGTCTGGCTGTTAATAAACATCCCCTTTCCCCACAAATCCCTTCTCTAACTCCAACCACTTGCCAGACTCCCCTCCTGGCCACCATTTTGGGATCAGGGGAGTGGGCAGGCATAATCTGGAGAGGTGTAGAAGTCTAAGGGTCGAGGAATTTGGCACGGAGCAGGGGGTCAGAGAGGCCCAGGAGCTGGTTATAGGCCACTTTGTGTATGTAATGTATCATATGCAGTCTGGCCTCCGGCCAGAAAATAATCTTCTATTTCTGTTGTTTCCTTATTAAAATGGTGTTTTGGAGAAAAAAAACAAAAACAAGCAATGGCCACGTTTTTGAAGGGAAAGGAGGTGGGAGATAAATGGGATGTGGACTTCAGGAACATAAGACATGCTGAACACATCAACTAATAATCCTGGTTAATATGGTTCAGTGGTTACACATCAACCTCTAAACCTGGAGGTCACAGTTCAATTCCCGGTCGGAGAACATGCCCGGATTACGGGCTCAATCCCTTGGGTGGGGTGTGCAGGAGACAATAATTCTCTCTCATCGTTGGTGTTTCTCCCTCTCTCTTCCTCTCTGAAATCAATACATATATAAACAGTTATAGGTGCAACAGAGTTCACTGTCCCAACAAGGTCAGTGCAATAGATGGCAGTGAAATGTGAAGTCCGAGCGTGAGAGTCCAGGAACTCAACTGTTCATCCACCTCAAAGCCTCATTCCCCCTCTTTTCCAGGTCTAGAACGACAGGGTAGCAAACGCCCAAGCCCCTTCCAATGTCACTGTATTGCTGACAAGGCCCAGGACGCCTGACACATACATCTCTTCTTCCTCTGCTTTCCCAGCGAGCAAGATTTAGGAAATTGGAACAGGAACCAGAGACAACTCCTTAAACATGAAGCTCTAGTCTGCCTTGGCCTCGGAAAACATCCAGATTGTCAGGAGCAGGGATAATGCAGCTTAGAGGTTTGGCTCCAGACTCCAGAAAGAAGTGGCTGGATGGGATCTGCTTAGGTTAGCCAAGTTTGGTCCCTTCCAGCCCCTGTGCCCATTACCTGTGGCCCCAAGCACCTCCTGAAATGAAAGTGTTTGCCCAGCCTTAATCCACAGCACGCACGTCCATGCTTAGTGTGTGCTCTGCATGGCTGCCTCCAGAATAAGAGCAAAAAAACAAGCAACAGCTGAGACCGGTTTGGCTCAGTGGTAGAGCCTCGGTCTGAGGACTGAATGGTCCCCGGTTCGATTCCGGTCAAGGGCATGTACATTGGTTGCAGGCATATCCCCGGTAGGGGATGTGCAAGAGGCAGCTGGTCGATGTTTCTCTCTCATTGACATTTCTAGCTCTCTATCTCTCTCCCTTCCTCTCTGTAAAATATCAATAAAAAATATATTTAAAAAAAAACAAGCAACAAGGAATTAGGGGAACTCAGAAACCAAAAGACAAATCTCTGAAGGAAATAACAACAGCAGCCAGCACTTTCTGCTTCTACAGTCTTCCAACAGAGAAGCCTTAACCACTCATGGCTGACCACCTCTTGGCTCTAGCACAGGCCACCTTGAAGAATGGAGTAGCTGTCCAGGCAGAGTGCAGTGCCTAGATCAGCCACAAGAGGTCACTTCTGGAGGTATCTATATCCCACCTGCTCTCCCCCTCAAACCTCCTAGCCAGGGCTGGAGCTCTCCAAGGTGGCACCAACTCCTGGCCGGGCTGGGCTGACCTCACTCCCTCCAAGTTCAAAGAAGGTGTGTGTCCCTAGACATTGTTGCTCATTGGTTAGAGCGTTAGCCTGCGCACTGAAGGGGCATGGGTTTGATTCCCAGTCAAAGGCACCTACATGGGTTGCAGGATTGATTCCCTGCATGCAGGAAGCAACCAAACAATGTGTCTCTCTCACATCAATGTTTTTCTCTCTCTCCCGCTCCTCCCTCCCTTCTTTCCACTCTCTCTAAAAATCAATGGGAAAAATATACTCGGGTGAGGATTAACAAAAAAAGTAGGAGGAGAAAGTAGAGGAGGTGGAGGAATGTGGAGTGGTTATTTCTCCTGGCACTTGTCAACAGAGACAAGTATTATTCCCCTCATTAGCTCACAGCCTGTTCCAATTCTCAACTGCAAATGATGGTGATGATCAAAGTAAAGCTTTGCTTATTGGGCTTGTGCCAGTGGCTTACTTATCTGCCCCATAATGCCTTCAAGCTGACACAGCAACACAACTAGGCCCTGAACAGTAGAAAGGAATCCAGTAAGAGAGAGCATATGAGGCTCTAACTTCTGAGGGCATGAAATATATCCCCAGAAAAGACGAAGTCTGGCCACTTCCATACATCTAACTCAGCCCTCCTCTCTCTGAGGGCCACATCTCTGGCCCATAGCCACTGTAATTGGTTTTCTGAGGTTGGTAGAGAGCAATGATAAGGTCCATGACCTTATAATTCTTCCCAGGCATCAAGAGGATCATCAGAAACCAAAGACCACACACACTGACATATCAACCCATTTAACTCATCCTCCTTACTATTTTAAAAGAAGGAACAGCAGCAACTCCTCACAGGCAGTGTCCTGGCCTGGGAATCAAGAAAGCTGTGTCATTCCATAAACTGAACTAAGCAAATCACTACTCCTTCTGTGCATATGGAAATTAAGGGGATTAATACAGACGGTCTTTAAGCCCTTTCCAGTTCTCCACTTCTGGCAATGGTCTATATACCTCGGCAGTGAGCAGTCACAGCGACCTGGGGACAATGACATCTAAACTCCTAATGTCAAACACAATGATGCCACTCCCTTCTTCACCGCTTCATCTACAGTCGACAGGATAACTGGCCATCTCTGAAAGAAATACCAGGGGGAGGGGCGGGCACCGGAGAGGTAGCATGAAGCCCTTTTCAAAGAACTCGAAATGAGGCCTTCAGACTACAAATAACTCAGCATACAGAACTGCAGCTCCCAAAAGAAGTCCTTCCTAGAAGGCAAATCACTCTTCCCCGAGTCCATCCTACCGCACCATGCATCGCACGCACACAGAACTACGCCTCCCACAATCCACCAGAGCCATCGCGAACCTTTCTCCCAGGGTGCAACGCGCTCCCGTTAGCCTTTTGGACCCCTTGCGCATTGCAAACTGGGAGCTGAAGTCCATTGTTAGGCAGGTAGCTGGGCGTTGTCAAAATCATAAACTCTTGGCTTTTGGCTTTCTCTTGAAGAGCATTTCTCAGGGACAGTGGTCAAAAGAGGGTACTTAACAGGCATGAGAAATTCTCCATGGTGTTAGCACTATGCAAGGCAGAGATGCTGAGACTAAAATTAACTGTGGGGAGCGGGAGGGAAGCGGTAACAGGAGCCATCCAACCCGACCCCAAAAGCATCGTTTTTCCATCACGATGGCTTTTCTTTTCTCTTTAAGAATATGGCGCCTGGCCCAGCCACACCTGGCGCTGGAACCACACAGTCCAGCGCAACATCCCTAGGAGTACTGCTGTCACCAACAGCCGACCAACTCCAGCCAGCACCACGCCTTATCCTTCCTGTTCATGCCTGAGGATCCCAAGGACAGGATCGTCTATGTCCCATGACCAAAATGGCGAAAGGAGAAGCATTCTTGTTGGGGCCTGCAGGTGACAATACGCCTGCGTGAGCGCTGGCTGTGTTGTTGTAGGCGGGAGAGGAACGGCCCCAACACGCCTGCGCAGGCACAGAGCATTCTTGGTCCCTCGTACAAACCCCACTGGAGGAAGCGTACTCCTGTCTCTGCGCCTGCGCCGTGACCCTTCCGCGCTCTCCCGTGCGCCTGCGCGAGACCTCAGGCCCCGCCCTCTTACCTCAGTGCGCAGGCGCAGGGGAAAAAAGCCAGGGTTTCGGCGCTTCAGAAGAATGCCAGCGCGGCTGCGCGCTGGGGGGTACCCCCTCATTGCGGCTGCGCCGGAGCCCGGCCGCCGGCTGTCACTGCGGTTGCGCGCGGCGAGCTGCGATCCCCGGGCGCCTGCGCGGGTGGCTTTGCGGGCGCTCGCGGTAAGTTTGCGCCAAGTGCGCGGCAGCCGGGACGCAGACGGCGGCGGCGGCGAGAGGCGGAGCCCGGGGACCACCCCTCATCACCCTCCCCGCAGTCACCTCACGTACCACAACCTCACCTAACCTCTCACCCCCCCTCCGATCCCCCAGCCCCGGGATGGCAGCGCCCGCCAGCCTTCCCTGCCGGACCAGCGGTCGCCAGCGCCGGCTCTAGCTTGCGGGACTAGGCCCCACCGAGGCCTGACCCCCGGAGCCGGGACCCACCGTGCAGTCAGCCACTGGGCCGGGGCTGAGGGGCCGCTCCCCCCTCGCGGCCCGTAGGGAGGACGCTGCCATCCCGGGGACTGGGGGCCGGGGGGTGGGGGGGAGCCAGGGCGAGGAAGTCGGGACCTGTGTTGAGAAAAAAGAAGGGGACCGGGGTCAGGAGCGCCCCCTCCTCCCGCTTCCCCCCTCCCCCCGGGGTTGGGGGGGGCCCGAGCAGAAAGCGCCCAGCCCGGGAGGTGGATGAATGTGGGAGAAAATGGAGACCAAGACGATCGTGTACGACTTGGACACGTCAGGGGGGCTGATGGAGGTAAGAGTAGCCCTCCTCATCCCCTTCCCCCAACGCCGGGAGGGGACCTCCGCCCTCCGCCCCACAAAGCCAGTCCTGAGCTCGCAGCGCAAGTGGGCCGGGGGAGGTGGGGGGGGGGGGCTCTTTCCACCCAGACTCTCCCATCTTTGCAATTTGAGGGGGCCAAGCTCAGCCTCCGAGGACATTTGCAGCAGTCTCACCACCCGCCGCCCTCGATTTGCGCTCCCGAGGCACCAGCCCACTTCCATCTCGTTGCACCGGCGGGCTTCCCCACCCCCTTCTCGTCGGCGGCCCCTTTGTGCTTCCCCCAGCACGTCCGGGTACCCGGCTTCAGGCCTCTCCAGAGCCTGGCTTGGAGTCCCCCACTGTCCATACAAGGAAGTGGCGAGCCGGGAGCCGCGCACCCTCTCCCCATCCCCCTACCCTGGTTCTCCCCATTTGGGAGAAGCTGTTCTCGTTGTTGTGCTGCTGCAGGAACACCGTTAGGGTGGGCTCCCCCCTGGTTCGGGGGGGGGGGGTGGGCCGAGAGGTTCTGGGAGCAGCCTGGATGGGAGGAAGAAGGACAAAAGGGGGGAGAGGGGTGGGTGACGGAGAAGCCGCGCCGGAGGGGCGGCGGGCGGCCCAGGAGCTCCGAATGTGCACACACGCCGTTTGCATGTGTGTGCAGCAAATCCAAGCTCTGCTGGCACCCCCCAAGACGGACGAGGCCGAAAAGCGGAGTCGGAAGCCCGAGAAGGAACCCCGGAGAAGCGGCAGGGCCACCAACCACGACAGCTGCGATAGCTGCAAAGAAGGTGGCGATCTCCTGTGCTGTGACCATTGCCCTGCCGCCTTCCACCTGCAGTGCTGGTAAGGTCTGCGGACACCTTTGGAGCCCCGTGGTGGGCCCTGGTCGGCACATTCCTTCACCCGGCCTACCCCTGCCTGCCAAATAACGGGGCGCTTGCAGCCGCTAGATGACTTTCTGTCGCCGCTGGGGCGAGCGCCTCCTGGCCCCAGGTGTACGCCGGGCTCTGGCCGTTTCGGGGGGGGGAGGTGGGGAGGAGCAGCGGTGGGTCCGGACCCCAGATGGGGGTTGGGAGGGGAAGGGAGAACCCCATCTGAGACTGCAAGTCGCTAGGGAGCCGAGACCGAGCCTGCCCGGCACGGCTGGCCGGGGCTGGGAGGAAGGGGAGGAGCTCTGGGCCCGGTGCCGCTCGCTCGCCCGCCCGCCCGCCCGCGCGCCCGCCGCCCTCGGGCTCGGGCCGGGCCGGGGCCGGGCTCTCCTCGGGGTGGGTGCGCGCAGCCCTCGGCCGCCGCCAGAGATGCCCGGGTCCAGACCTCGGGGCCCGGCGTCCCGGCGTTTGCGGCCGTAGAAGAAATCATGGAGGCTTGTCTCGAGTCCGCCTCTTCTCTGTCTCTCTGTTTACAATATGGCGACCTGTCTTTAAATTATATTTTTATTCTCAGCGCCATTTTGGCTGCATATATGATTCGCAAACGCCTCCCCGGGAACAGTGGGGTTAGCCCCCGAGGCCTTTCTGCGGAAGCTCCTCGGAGGCCGAGGCTGGGATCTCACCGCTCTGGTCCCTTTTCTCTGCTGCCGCCTGCCCCCTGTTGCCTCTCGGCGCTGCCTCCTTCTTCCCCGCCCCGCGCCGCCGCCTCTTAGGAAATCGGGCCTTGTTAGACAATTAAAATTGCCCTTGGGCGCCGATTTCCCTTATCCGCTCTGGATCGGCGAGCCCTTCTCTGCAAAATTATTTGCTGCTGGGGCTGGATTGTATGCGGTGGCTCCGCAAGGACATTTTTAAGGAGCGGAGGGATGGAAAGCTGTGCGCTTTTTTACACCACCACCCCCTTACTGAACTCGAGGGGAGGGGAGAGACCAGGAGAAGAGAGGGAGGGACCTGGGTTGATGGCCTGATGCTGGATCCTCCTCAGCAGCTCAGCCCTGAACAATCAGGCCTAGAAGAGTTTATACTCCAGCTTCTGCCTGGAGAAATCACCTCTGCCCTCCACAAAAATCCCTTATTTGCTCAGGGAACCCAGATTGGGTCTCATTCTATTTTTCAGCAACAGTTGACTGAATCGGGTGATTGTGGAAGGAGACAGGCTGCAGAGAGAGGGGGAAGGAGAGGGGCTGTTTGTTCCCACCCGTTTTTTTTTCATGTTGTCTTTTTTTAAAAAAAAAAATTTAATGAGTTTTTTCCTTAAGTACTGTACACAGTTCCATTCAAATTCCTTCTCTCGTTTTGTGGAATAGCACCTATTGTACATTTACACTAATTGCAGGTTTTGGAACACCTATTAAACAGATGATTGATACTGGGCAAATTAAGTCTGTGGTCAGAAGTTATATAGGAAGCTCCAGTTACCGTTCCCAAGATACTTTTGCCCAGGAGGGCACCCCATCTTAGCTTGTAATGTTGCAGAAACAAAAAAGATTATCCTGGAGGAAGCTTTGCTGCTAGCTTTAAATTTTTTATTATGAGCCGAAACCGGTTTGGCTCAGTGGATAGAGCGTCGGCCTGCGGACTGAAAGGCCCCAGGTTCGATTCTGGTCAAGGGCATGTACCTTGGTTGTGGGCACATCCCCAGTGGGGGCTGTGCAGGAGGCAGCTGATCAATGATTCTCTCATCGACGTTTCTAACTCTCTATTCCTCTCTCTTCCTCTCTGTAAAAAATCAATAAAATATATATATATTTTTAAATTTTTTATTATGAAATGACTAATACCAGTAGGAAGGGTCTGTGGATTTTATCCTTTTTATCCTATAAGTTGTAATTCACCTGGAGGGGGGAAAATCTCTGCAAGTTTCTTGTTCTGTTCTTGCGAATGGAAACAACTTGTACCTAAATAAGTTGAGCTTCTTACAAGTTATTCCCAGTTGCTTACATTTTTTTTATTGTGCTTACTTGATACATACACCAGGACTGAATTGTAGATTGCTTGATTTTAAATATGGCTTAATGTTTTACCTAAGTTCTTAAAGTTAATGTTAACCATATTGAAGGAAATTTGGTAAGCTCTTTATTGTTTTTAGTCTCACTTGTTTAATAAAACTGAAATTGTTTTAGAATCTTCAGGCATGGAAAAGTGTAATGTTTTCCCTGGCACTGGACTTTTTAAACTCTAAAATCTAACCTCTGAATCTTTTAATAAGATGAGTCTAAGTCTTGTCAAGTTGTACAATTAACAGTTTCCGCTTTAGCTGGGAGGAGAGGGGGAAGGACTTTTTTTTTTTTTTAAGCTGTTGGTGAAATTCAGGCTTGCCCAGACTGCGTTTCATTGAATACTTTTTATAAGACCATGAATGGGAACTGGTAATCAGAGATTTGAGAATCCTAGTAAATGAGGCAGGGCATGTTTCACATCTCCAGTTCCGCCTTTGAAGATGCCGGTACTGAATGTACCATTAACTTATCTTGAGTTATTATATAAATCACAAAACATTCTAGATAATGGTACAAAAGCAGGAAGCCTTCTTTTAAGTGTGGCTTATCCCATTTTCCTGCCTCCTGCCCTAGGCCCTTTCCAGCACAAGTGAAATACTTCATTAGCCATCTCAACCAAAGTGGATAGATAGGTCAAGCAATTAGTGGTCTCCGATAATTTTTTGATTCCTGTGTGTGCTCTCCGCATGTCCCATTGCTTTTTTGTACCAGGCTGGAGTGAGGTTAGACGATATGGTTATATTTTCTCTTGCTTCCCTTTTTAACTAGCTAAGACTAGGTTATTTAGATAAACATAGGGTGATAATTTTCCTCATGTACAGAAAGTACAAGAGTGAAGATGGAGTTTTGCAAACCCTGTAGGTCATAACTGCAGAGCTGCTGTGGGTCTCCATTCAAAGCTCTGAGACAAGTCCTTTTTCAGTCTCTGGTGTGCCTTGCCAGCTTGCCTCACCGTGAACCGGATCCAGTAAAATGTTCCAGAAGTGATTCTAGGCAAGCTTTACCTCCTGGGCTTAGTGACAGCCACAACCACCAGGGATTTTTCTAAGATAAACTACTGGAGGAAATGACTGGTCAAACAAGCTGTTTTAATTGTCTTGTCTTGTCTCAGGGTAAGAGCTTTATATGAAGAACAGTCCTTTTCCCAGTTAGACTAGGAGTCCTGTTTGGGGGTTTTCTGTAATGATCTGGCTGAGGATATGAATTTTCCTGTACTCAGTACCATTAACTCACTAAAGAATTAAACTTGAGGAGCTAATGATGTTTTCATATTTGTTTAAGTGATAGTATAATCATTTTATCCAAGTTTAATTGGTTGTAAATTATTCAGAGTGGTAGCAGGGGTTACTAAACCTGCCCCCGGAGAATTGGAAAGAGATATGTTTTTAGGTGTTCCCTGGTGAGCCTGACCTTTATTATAATTGTCATGCCATAAGTTGAGCCTTCTGAAAATACTGGTCTTCGTTTTAGGGACTGGTCCCTAAAACGTCAGTGAAAAAAATATTAGAATAACTGATGGAGCTCTATTTGCCACTGACCCATCTTTCCGTTTGAGATGGATAGAATTGTTCTTACTGATAAAGTGAGTAACATAGGGCATTGATAATGAGGCTGACTAGAAACCGGATGGTTTCCTCTCATTGCTTTCTCATGGCATTTTGCTCCAGACTGAGGGACCAAAATGGTCTGATTAAGAAGTGCATCTACCTCAGCAGACCTCAGCATGGTTGCTTCCCGCCAGACAGATTTCTGTAGCATTTGCCTCCGCATGTTATATTTGGAATTGTTGGCCGCTTTCCTCTCTCTGGTGTTGGCAGCAAGATCCAAAATGAGGTTTTCGAAGAATGAGAGTAAAAAGGTCTCTGTGCACAGGCAAAACTAAGCTCGGCGTGGAGTTTTGCATATTACATTTTCAGTGAGTCATCACAAAAAAGTTTTGAACATAGAATAGAAAGCTGCCTTACAGAAAATATTTGCCATGTGAACTTTTAAGAAGGTGGTTTATCTGATTTTGTTGTATTTAGCTCTTCATTAGAATAGTGTCAGGCAAGAGATTAATTAAAATACATGTATGTTAACATTATCTTATGAATCTGTTGTTTCTGACATGTAAGTGCTTAGAAGCTGGCACTGAAGAATTGGAGGTGACAGCATCAGCGCTGCCTCTCCTTAGCCTGTCCCCTCAGTAGGAAAATGATTGGACAATAAACTAATTTGGTTTTATGTGTATTTTATGTATTTACTAAGTTGCATTGGAAGCTGGGTTTGTAGTATTGTTAAGTGGTCCACTTAAACAGGGAGGGTCCATTGCCAATCAACTTCAACTCAATATCACATGTATGCTTTGTAAACCTACGGTGGGGCTCAGGGACTGATTCTTGTTACATGAGTGCTTTAATCCAAGGATAAAAGATAACCACTGTTTAAAAATATAAGAATAATATTTGGTATGAGTTGTTTGCTCACAAACTGTTTGTGACCCAGATGGCTTTCATTGAGAAAGGAAGCATGGGAAGTGTTAAAAGTGGGAAAGGAGGTAATACTCCTCAATCATGTGTAAATGTGTAAAGATATGTTTCAGGTACAGCCTTTATTTTTAATATGGAGGTGGATTTGTGTTTATTTTAAATTCTTAAGTATGTCTCCAAAAGAATTCGTTGAAAACCAAATCATAAAATTCGACCCTGACGGGGGTAGCTCAATTGGTTAGAGTATTGTCCCCAATATGCCGAGATTGCAGGTTTGATCTTCAGTGAGAGCAAATACAGGAAGCAACTAATGAATGCATAAATTAGTGGAACAACAAATCGATATCTCTTTCCTCTCTCTCTTCTTTTTTTCTTTCCTCTCTCTTAGTCTCTCAAATCAATAAATTAAAAAAATTTAATAAAGTAAAATAAATTTTTTTATTTGGACTGAAAAGGTATTCAAATAGTCCTGTGTTAAATGAAACAGTGGTTTTTATTAAGCTCTGAATGAAATTGCAAGTGATACTCAAAAGGGCTCAGTGGGTTTTCAAGGTTCATCCTTGTAGGATTTGTCAATACTTCCTATGGCTGAAGACTATTCCATGTGTGGATATAATACATTTTATTTATTCATTCATTAGTTGGTGGAAATTTGGGTTATTTCCACTTTTTGCTATCATGAATAATGATGCTATAAAACATTCATGTGCACATTTTTTGTGTGAACATCTGCTTTCATTTCTCTTAGGTGTGTATATTCAGGAGTGGAATTGCTAAGTCACTCTTATGTTTAACCTTTGAAGAACTGCCAGACTATTCTCCAAAGTGGTTGCACCATTTTACATTCCCACCAGCACTGTATGAGGGTCCCAGTTTCTCCACATCTTTTCCAACCCTTGTTATTATCTGTCCTCCAGTGGGTAAAGCCACTGGATACAAAGTGCTATGTCATTGAGATTGAGATTTGCATTTTCCTGCTGGCTAATGAGATTGAACATCTTTTCATGTGCTTATTGGCCATTTATATATTTTCTTGGAGTAATGTCTATTCAGATCCTTTGTCCAAGTTTAATTGGGTTGTGTGGTTTTTATTATTGAATTGTAATATATATATATATATTCATATTCTAGATACCAATCCCTTGTCAGATACACGATTTGCAAGTATTTTCTTCCAATTTATGAGTTGTCTTTTTATTTTTCAACTTTTGAGTCTTACCAAGAAAAAGATGGTAGATTTAATTACACGTTAATGTCTATGCCTGTATAATCTATGTAATGACAGTGAGTAAAGGGTTTTTTCTGTGAACTGCAGTCAAGATGGCGTGTCTCAGTGGTGAGAACCTTACAATGTGCTTTGGTGTGTTGCTGCTCAACTTTTCTGAGTGACCCTTCTCAACAAAGAAGTTTAAGGCTGGAAATTAACCTAGAGGAAATATAAAACAATCCACCACCTGCCTTAAGCAGGTTGCCCACCCAGCACCCACAGCCACAATAGAAGGTTTCTGTGTGTAGACCCTTCTCATACTTCCTACTTTAAGGAGGAAGATTTTAATTGCCTCAGTTTGATTGGTAACGGTTTGGGGTGGAAATAACTCCAGGTCAATTAATGAGCTGTCTTTTGAACCAATTAACAAGGACAAAATTATTTTTGTACACTGGTGAACTCACCTGTTTATATATGTCTTTATGTAAGCCCAGGTAGCAATAAATAGGGAGAGAATATTTGCCTGCAGGTTTTATATAACTTGTAAAAAGAAACAGTCTGCTTTGATGTTCCCCAGAGGGTTTTTTTGCTACCTAGAAATGCAGGTGTCCTGCTAATTAACAGAAATGGGTACATCTTTTCTTCTCCAAGTGACAGGGCAATAGAATATAGATGAAACTGAATGTTGTTTGCTTTTGGTTATAGGTAAGACTGTTGAAATCTACCTCTGAACTAGCACGTGTACAACAATTCCTTGGGTGTGTAGTTAAGCAGGTCACCCTAGTAGAATATTCTGGCCGGGATTATGATGGACTTATTATGATAATGCAGCACAAGCTCCTGGAAATGCATTATTTTAAGGTACCAGAGTTTTAAGTCACCAGAGCAGGGAGGTGGGGTGGGGGGTGTTTTCCCACCTCCACTGTGCTTTTCCTTCTACTTAGAGTCCCTAGTGAGTACAACATGCCCAGCTGCATTGCCGCTGAATGAGTGACACTTATAAGAGCACCTCTGCATAATGCTATCCTCCCAAGAGATAGGACAAGAGTACAGCTGTCCCCCTGCCAGTTTCCTGAAAGAGGAGGACATTGTATTCAGTGCAAGTCCTAGACCAAATTTCAGAAAGGCACTTTGGTATTGCGGATTTGTCACCATGCCCAGGATGCATGCTCAGGTCACTGGCTGACTGCTTTTCCCATGACTCGAGAACAGTTAAGAATAAGGTGACTTCTTTTTCTGCTTACCTCTTGTGGATATCAAAATCCTTATCTTTTAAGCGTATAGTTATTTATAAATCTAGGTCTCAGCAAATAAGAATAAAGATGAAGTTTTAGCTGGCACATTTGTGTGGAAGGCAAAAGACACTGAAGGAAACAATGGACATTGATAAAAGGAGAAATCATTGATTTTTACCCATCGACAAAGAGAAACTTGGCTACTATATAGAGCTGTTGGTGAATCACAATAAGCAAATACCAAGTACACCTTACAGATTGATAAAATTATCTAAGTAATAAACACTCAACTCATTCAAAGAGCTCCTTTCCCTTTTGCAGTAATGTACTAAATGCTCACTAAACTACAGTCTCTGGCTTACAGTGGTCAACTTATGATTGCTGTCTACTTTATATAGTGCAAAAGCAATACACGTTCAGTAGAAACCAGCTAGGCTAAGCTGTGATTAGGTTTATTAAATGCATTTTTTACTTATAATAGCTTCAACTTAAAATGGGTTTATTGGGATTTAACCCCATCATTAAGTCAAGGAGCATCTACTTGAAAGCCAGAGGCTAACTCATTTCCTCTGCTCACCGGTGCATAATATCTAATGGTATTACAAATGAGAATGTGCAAAGATAAACACTGTTTGGGGAACAGAAATTATGTCTGGGTTCTTCCAACTGGATGGTATCTTTGTTAATACAGACACACAGTGCCCTAGCCAGTTTGGCTCAGTGGATAGGGCGTTGGCCTAAGGACTGAAGAGTCCTGGATTTGATTCTGGTCAAGGGCACATGCCCTGGTTGCTGGCTCAATCCCCAGTAGGGGGCGTGCAGGAGACAGCCAATCAATGATTCTCATCATTAATGCTTCTATCTCTCTCTCCCTCTACCTTCCTCTTTGAAATCAATTAAAAAAATACAAACACAAAGTGACCATTCCTTTCCCTCTTAATTACATTTGCTTTCCTGTATGTTAATGGCTTTGGTGTTTAATCTTTGCCCTTCCTTTGTTTCCTGACAAATTGTACAGCATATATCTCAGAAAATGTTTCCCAGTCTTGAAAGGACAAAAGACAGAGAGTGACTGCAGGGCAGAGGAAAACTCCATGCCTACACCAAGCCATCAGTCCAATGATTGAGGCTCTGCATGAGGCGCTTTTTGAAATAATCTTGAGTGAGCAAAAAAGGACTCTCCGCAGGGTTTGAATTTAACCATAACCCAAAGACATCACTTCATCTCTAGACCAGGCAGGGGTGGGGGAACCGCTCAGAATTACTAGCAAGCTTGAGTCCAGAGTGGAATCCTGTTTTTTGGCGACACGAGCACATTTACAGGCTTTTATCCAACTGTGATATTCAGAGGGATGTTGAGTATTATTTTTCTCCTATCTGCAAGAAGCTAATGAAATGTACAGCACTTCAAGTGCATTTAGATAAATCTCGACATTACAAGCCTGAGCATTGTGGAGCTACTCCTGTTCTGCTTCCCACCATTTATGGGCTCCGTGATGGGCTGGTAGCTTTTTAGTTCCCATGTTCGCTGGGAGTTTTACTGATTCTTGGTTTTAAGGAAACTCTGGAAACATTAAAGAGAAACTCTACAGTCTACTTTTTCCATTGACGGTCATCAATTATTGGTTAAAATACATTATGAAAATTATACACCATTAAGTGTGCATAGACCTGTAACTTTTCATAGATCTATACATAGGTTTACTACATTCAACTTTCTTTGATCGTGCTTGCCATTTTTTGAAAGAGCATTTTAAAGTAGGGAGAATTCTGTCACTAATTTTGACCTTTTTGTAAACATTGTTTTGCTTTTTCTTGTTTTACTTTATCCCTCTGTAGCCCTTATGGTTTTGCCTGGCACAGATGACACTTAGCAATTCTAACTTAATTCTAATGCCTAATTTTATAATACCTGACATCTCTGAGTGCCGGCTGTAGATTGTAGGTGTTGTGGATGTAAGCTGAATGAATAGTAAGAAAAGTGTCTGCAGCTTAAGTTGTGGGAAAGAGTTCATGTCAAAGGCTTGCGTGCTTATTGCATACAAGCTTTTCTCAAATCTTACCATTTTTGTAAGGCCTTTAGGATGATCATTTTTTTGATTAGGGACCATCTGAGAAGAAAACTGGGCCAAAGGGAAAAATCATGGTGCTCTCTCTCTGAGAAGTATGTTCAACTCCTAAATAGGTCACTGTGGGTATAACTGGAAGGCTTCAGCAGCCCAAGTCAGCACTTAGCTGTGGCATCAAACCACGACAGCTCAGTTTGACAGCATGCCCAGGAGATTACTTCTTCAGTCATGAAGGGCGGGGGAAGCGTTGAGGGTTTATGAGTGAAATTGGGGGAGGGGAGAAAATAGTGGTCAAAGAAGGAAGGAATAACCTCTGTGCTGCTTTGGCCCAAATAAGAGTATTATTTTCCCTCTTTTTTTTTTTTTTTTTTTTAAATAGAAAACCCTGTCAGTAAATGAAGCAGAAATCCTCCTTACGGAAAAGTAGCTGGGTCTTAAGTAGAAACCTGCTCTCTATATACAAAGTGAGCAAAAGTAAGCTCACAGTTTCTATAGAAAATAATACAATAATTAATAAATAATAATACAAGTATAAACGTTCGCATATTCGCAACTGTAAACCTACTTTTGCCCCACCCTGTATTTAGTAAGATTTCAAATAAAGACATTGTTAATATTTTCTTAGTTTTCCCAGCCTTTATAGAATTTTAGGTTCAATATCTGTCAGATGTAAATTGGTCCAGATTCCCTGAGCTATATCTGTAAGAATAGTGGAGCCTCGGTATTCCCTTGTTCTTGATAGACCACTAAAATTTGGCCACAGAACAGTACTCAGTTTTGTTGGTTCCTCTGTTTCTCTTTCCAATGGAATGCTCCCTAGGAGTGTTACACAGTGACTGTTGAGGCCAGAATGTTGACTCTTCCAGAACAGGTGGGCTCCTACAGCTATCATGAGGTGGATGAAAAGAGCCCATTTAAAAAATGTTTGTAGCAAGCCCATTTTCCATTCTAGAGAAGCCAGGATTGCAAGAATAGGCAAACTAGTAATAATAGATCAGGCTCTGTAAGCACCCTGGCTCGGCTTATAGAGAAGTGAGCAGAAGCAAACACCTGGTGTAACTGTTGGTGCTCTTCCCTCCCTCCCTCCTTCTTTCCTTGCACTAACTTGCAATCCTCTTCTCCAGGTGTCCTTCACTGGGAGGATGTCACGGGCCCGCTTTACTTAGAAGGCGATAAAATTTGGGAGCACAGTCAGCTAGTTTGAAAGGATTGTAGCCTGTGGAAATGACGCAACTAGCTAAGTTTCTCAATGGGGTGTTTGTAATGGCCTGGCACTTCATTGGTCTTTTTGTTAACATTGCTACTGAGGCTCTGCATGAAAACCAGCAGTCCTTGTACTTTTTACTTTGTGGCGCTAGCTGTATTCGAGTCAGTCAGTAGCTGGGATGAAGGAGGGTAAGGTATTAAGGTTCAGGGACAATCCTCCCACCCCCATGGACTTTCTCTGTGCTTTCATCTCTCCAGTACCCTTCAATGTGACCATCTTTCCTGCCTTTGAAAGGCATACCATACTTGAAAGATGAAAGCTGGTGACCACACAAGTGTCCAGAGGAAGCTTACTATTTCTGCCGCCATTTAAGTTTCATTAAATTTTGTCCCCTCAAAACCTAAACCATTAAATTTGAGTATACTAGTATTAATCCAGCTTTCAATTTACATTTTAAAATGTATTTTAAAGTTAAACTTTACCCAGGGCCTCTTAGCTTTTCCAAAACAGTAGCTGGTTTCAGTTTGTAAAAGGCTTGTTTTCTGTGCTCCTAGGTCCCTTTATAGATCAAGATGTCTGCTGGGAGCCTAGCCAGTGTTGCTCAGTGGTTGAGCATTGACCTGTGAACCAGGAGGTCATGATTCGATTCCTGGTCAGGGCACATGCCTGGTCTGTGGGCTAGTCCCCAGTAGGGGGGCATACAGGAGGCAGCTGATCCATGATTCTCATCATTAATGTTTCTCTCTCTCCCTCTCCCTTCCTCTCTGAAATCAATTTTTTAAAAATGAAAAATTTAGGCCAAGACCGGCTTGGCTCAGTGAATAGAGTGTTGGCCTGCGGACTGAAGGGTCCCGGGTTCGATTCCGGTCAAGAGCATGTACCTTGGTTGTGGGCACATCCCCAGTGGGAGTGTGCAAGAGGCAGCTGGTCGATGTTTCTCTCTCATTGATGTTTCTAGCCCTCTATCCTCCCTCTCTTTAAAAAAAAAAAATCAATAAAATATATTTTAAAAATAAAAAATTTAGAATAAACTAAAAAAAAAAATGGCCACTGGGAGGCTAAAACCTGATTATGGTTCTGCTATTAGTCACCTTTACTCTCATTAAATATAATTATAGGATTTTTATCTGATAGTGGACCTCGGATGAATGGAATCCATGAACTATGAAATTAAAAATCAAAACTGTTTAGTGCTATTCTTTGCTTGCTGAATACCCCACCACCATCAAAAAAGGGAGGTGATGCCCTAGCCAGTTTTGCTCAGTGGCTAGAGCATTGGCCTGCGGACTGAAGGGTCCTGGGTTTGATTCCGGTCAAGGGCACATGCCTAGGTTGTGGGCTTGATCCGCAGTGGGGAGCGTGCAGGAGGCAGCCAATCAATGATTCTCATCATTGATGTTTCTATCTTTCCCTGTCCCTTCTTCTCTGAAATCAATAAAAAAAATTTTTTTTTTTAAGGGAGGTGGTATACAGATGATAGTAGGGGATCAGTGGGATCTTTCTTAGTTTAACTGACATTTTATTTCAACTCAAACTGCCATGTGTGGCTAGGGAGCTTCTGTTGCTTGGTGAATGATAGGTTCTGACAGGAGGGACTCTACCAGTTCATGCAACTGACCTCTTTTAGAAGACAACCTGAACGGAAGGCTGTCGGTATATTGTGTAGACATGTGTGTACATAGTGTTCCTATTAAGTATTTGTGTTAAACAATATTTTGTCAGTCTGGGAAGAGAAAATATAGCGTGTTTTTTCTTAAATATATTTCACCTACTTGCTTCCTTTTGTCCTAAGACATACACTAAAGTTTTTTATTTGATTAAGTGATACTGTCTTTCTGGCTGCCTTTGGCTCAAGTTTTAAAATGTCAGTGTCACTTAGATGGATGGACAGTAACCTAATATATTTTTTTAAAAAAACAACACAACACCATTTTTATCTGCATGTTATAATGTAAAAAAAATAGGTCTTTGAAATAAGAGGCAGTCTTTCTGCTTCCCTGTCTTCCTTTCTTCCTCCACCTCTCCCTTCCCCCCTTTGTTCTTTTGTTCCCTTCCCCCTTCCCCCTTCCCCCTTCCAGTTGCATATTGAAAAACTGCTTGCGCTGGATGGATAATTAACGCCGAGCAACAGGTCCCGCTGGAGGGGACTAGATCTGAAGTAAATGTTAATGTGAGCAGGTTCACGTGTTTTAATAAGCAAGGGAGATGAGTGAGGTTAGGCGCAGATCAGCCATACTAATGTGGGACTTGAAATAGATCCTCTTAATTAGAGAGCCAAGAACCATGACAACTACCAATATCTTCCACCTGCAGTGGTGAGCTGCAGCCTCATTAGGGAATGAAAGAGGCATTCTGAATTAAAATCGGGTCTGTCGTTTGGCTGCAGTGGAGTCATCTGGCTGAAGGCTTTGAATATTTGACATGGAGGGCTCTGTCAGTGCAGGCTTTACAGTTAACTGAGAGGTGTGTATTTGTGGTTTTCTCTCCAATAACTCCTGAAATAGACCTATGTAGACACCCTTATCAACAACGGAAACAAGTCACTTATATTTGTTTATGGTAGTCTAGATGCTAGAGTCCTACTGCAGAGGTTGGCTTTTAAGAGTTTTACTTTTGAAAAATTAAATGTTCTTGACCAACTTTCTAGTTGGTTGGTGTACAGATATTACTGTTAATAGTTTATAGGCTTCTTAGGCCTTACAGAGAACCACACCAAACTCTGAGACACATATACTTTAATTGTACAGTGTCTGAAAATTTAGAGTTCTATTGTTACGAACTATTTTATAACTAACAATGTCTTTAAGATCAAGTGGTGGTTAAAATAAACAGGGAGTTGGAAAGCAGTACACAGGCACTTTCTAGCCAGGACTTGCAGTCCAGTGCTTTTCGACAAGTGATCTGGAAGGAAACATCCACAAGCAGTGAAGATGGGAAGGCATCTGCAGAAGCTCCATCCTCACAGGATACTCTTCTCTGCCGTGGAGAAGAGTACCTATCTCGGAGGACTGTATAGGCCATATTCTTTTATATATATATATATATATATATATATATATATATATATATATATATAGATTGATAAATCTTCTTTTATTATTATTTATTTTATTGATTTTTCACAGAGAGGAAGGGAGAGGGATAGAGAGTCAGAAACATTGATGAGAGAGAAACATCGACCAGCTGCCTCCTGCACAACTCCCACCAGGGATGTGCCCGAAACCAATGCACATGCCCTTGACCAGAATCGAACCCGGGATACCTCAATCTGCAGGCCGACACTCTATCCACTGAACCAAACAAGCTTTGGCTCATCATTGATGTTTCTTTCTCTTTCCCTCTCCCTTCCTCTCTGAAATCAATAAAAATATTTTTTTTTTTTAAAGAACTGGAAAACTGACTTGGGTTCTAATTCTGCTGCTTATTGGCTACATGGCTTTAGATAAGTCAGTTTCCTCACCTGTGCAATGGGAATAATAATTAGTTCTCACAGTATGGTGGTGAAAAGCAAATAAGAGCATCTGTGAAAACATTTTGTGAATCATGATACACTGTCTAGATGTAATATCACTGTGCTATTTCTAGCTTTAGTGATTAGGAAGTATTGTCCTTACAAACAGTTCTGGCTCATTATAGTATTTTCATGGTTTTCACTGCTTGCAGAAACTCGGATAAAATAATTTCAGCACTACCTTACTTTTAGCTTTTAGCTTTTACCTTACTTTTAGCTTTTAACTATTTCCTTTAGTAGAGAATGGCCCTTGGCACCCTACCTTCGTTGATATCTGAGGATGAAAAGGAGCTGGGACAGAACCTTGTTTTTCTTGACAAGCATATCATTGATTTTAAGGAATCTGACAAAAATGTATAGGTATTCCTTGTTTTATTATACTCCTCTTTCTTGCGCTTTGCAGATACTGTGCTTGTTTTTTACAAAATGAGGGTAAAACCCTCCAGCAGCAAAAACACTGCAACTTGTTGAAGGTTCAAATAATGGTTAGCATATTTTTAAAAAATAAATACTTTTAATTAATATATGTATGTAGTGGTTGTTTTTTGTTTTTCTAAACTATGCTATTGCACACTTAATAGCCCTGGCTGGGGTAGCTCAGTTGGTCAGAGTGTCATCCTGATATGCCAATGTTGTGAGTTCAATCCCTGGTCAGGGTTTATACAAGATCAACCAATGAATGCATAGATAAGTGAAACAACAAAATCAATGTTTCTCTCTCTCTCCCCTTTCTTCCTCTCTCTAAAATCAATAAGTAAAAAAAAAAAAAAAAAATTTAAGACTATAGTATAATGTAAACATAACTGCTATATGTACTGGGGAACCAAAAATTTACATGACTCTCTTTATTATGATACTCATTTATTTTTAATAGCAGCATTATTGTGATATTCATCTTATTGCAGTGGTCTGTAATTGAACCCACAATATCTCCAAGGTATGCCTGTAATTATTTCAAAGCTGTACACTAAACTTAGGGGCACATCATTCTTATGGGTGTAGGAGCTTTCAGGTGGGTGGATGAGGTGGGGAACTCCTCAGGATGTGTACATGAGTCCCCTGAGGCAGAATTTCCTTTCTCTCTGGAATCCTTTCCCTGTTGATAATATTTAATGTGGAACAGAACAAGTCTGTTTGTAAAACAGCCTTCTTCTGGAACTAGTTCCTGAGCTTTTTACCCCAATGACAGTCTGTCTTTCCTGGAGGCATTTCATGAATCCTTTTCCTTTTGAATTGAAAAACTGCCATCTAAGTTGCTTGAAAGGAATTGCTAGTAGCAAAGAGGAATCATGAGAAAGCTTTATGATGGGCAATTCCTGTATTTCAGCTTTGCCTATGATGATCATTTTCTAGAAACATAGACCTTCCTTCCTTTTCAGGCCCATCTTAGGTATGATTACCATCTTTCTAGCCAACCATATTTTCAAATGTTTTTCAAGATGCATGTTCTGTCTCTTAAGAAAGCAGCAAAATCCCAGCAAGGCCTTACTGTTTTAAGTGTTCTATATTAATCTTGGAAATAACCCTCTAACTTCCCTGCATACTCCCTAAACTCATAGTCCTCATCCCATCCTTTAGGGCAGACAAGAGGAGCCTGTGACCATAATCTAGAATTCTGAAAAATGTGTGTTCTTAAACTTGGTATCTCTAAACGTGATCTTTTAGAAACCAACCTGGAGCTACTTTTAAAAGTCTCTTAATAAAAATTTTAAGCATTTTGGGGGGAGGGAAAAAAATTTAAGCATTTTATCCTGAATTAAAATATTTTAAACATTTTACCCTGGCCAGTTTGGCTCTGGATAGAACATTGACCTGCAGACTGAAGGGTTCCAGGTTCTATTCCGGTCAAGGGCACGTGCCTGGTTGCAGGGCTTGATCCCCAGTAAGGGGTGTGCAGGGGGCAGCTGATAAATGATTCTCCCTCTCCCTTTTTCTCTGGAATCAATAAAAATATATATTTTTTAAATTTAAACTGATTGCATAAAAATTAAACACACACACACACATAAAACAAGGCCCTGGCCAGATAGCTCAATTGGTTAGAGCAGTGGTCAACAAACTGTGGCTCTGTTAACTAATGAGTTTGCTGACCACTGCTAGGGAAAAACACTTAAAAAACATTTTAATAATGTACTAATGTCTTTAACCTGAAGTCAGAACTTCTGGGTAAGGGTAATGTCTTACGCAGTGGTTGGCAAACTCATTAGTCAACAGAGCAGCAAACCTCGGCTTGTGAGCCACAGTTTGCCGATCACTGGGTTAGAGCATCACCCAGATACACCAAGGTTTTGGGTTTGATCCCCAGTCAGGTCACATAGAAGAATCAACCCATCTTCTATATATGTAAAAGGCTAATATGCAAAGTAACACCTCAGGAGCTCAACCAGGAGACCAGGAGTTCGATCACTCACCATGACTTGCACTGATCACCAGGGGGCAGCACTGAATGAAGGTATGTCCTAGCCAGCAGTGGCAGTTGGAAAGCTCAATCTGCTCTGATCGCCAGCCAGGTAGCCTAGGGACCCTACCTGTGCATGAATTTTGTGCACCAGGCCTCTAGTGAATGCATAAATAAAGAGATTGTCTCTCTCTCTCTCTCTCTCTCTCTCCCCCCTCCCTAGGTTGGGACAGGTACAGGAGGCAACCAATCAACACTTCTCTCTTCACCCACCCCACCCCCCCCCGTGTGTGTGTGTGTGTGTGTGTGTGTGTGTATGTGTGTATGTGTGTGTGTGACAGGTGATATATATACATATATATCCATCCATCTTCAGGTGAAGCTATAAAATAGAAAAAGATTAAATTATTTAAAGGAGACTTTAATAAGTAGGGTGCATAGTTCATTGTGTAGTTGAGATTTCAAGTGTGGATTTTGATGTCGTCTTGTTGTTTTGTAACTTTAAAAACATAAGTAATTTTATATGCGATTTAATCACAAAACAAATACCTGCCCAATTGCATTGCCTTGCCTCATGACTTTGCGGGGGTTACCTTCACTTTCTAGAAACCCACTCTTTTAATGTTCTCCAGTCCTTAAAACTTTATTGAGTACCTGCTGTGTGCCAGGCATTGTGCAGTGTGGAAGTACGAAGATAAATGAGGCATAGAGAAGGGACTTGGGTACGTAACAGTTTCAATATGGCACAAAACTGCTATAGAGAATCAGGAACTGTCAGAGAAGGCTTCCTGGAGGTAACACCTGACTTGAGCCCCTATAAAAGATGAGTCCACCAGGTGAAAGGACGTGGCTTTAGTGGTTGTGAGCAGTAGCTCTGGAATGAACAAAGACAAAGTTGAGAAACAGTATAGGCTGTATAGGGGGCCACCAGACTTAATGGAGCTGGAGGAGGTAGAGTTCTGGTCACGGGGTCTTACCTACAACACTGAGGAGCTTGAACTTTATCCTATAATGGATGGGGTGATATTGAAGGGCATTTTAATTTGGAGAGTGATATGATCAGAATTGTGTTTTAAATATATAATTCTGCCAGCAGGGTTGGAAATAGATTAGGGGAAGCATGAAGGACCAGGAGGCCATTCACGTCTTGGTAAAAAGACGTAAGCCTGTACCACCTTGCCTTGCCCTTCTCTGCTTTACATGCGGTGTAGGGTATCTTGGCTCAAAGCCAGTAGGCAAATGAAAAGAAATGATGAAAAACAGAATCAGAAATGACAGCCTTTTCAGGGTTAATTTTAATATATAACAGCTGCTGAAGCATAGCAGAGTCTGTAGACCTTTGCAGATTACATGTGTGCATTTCATTAGTTTGGGTGTGATCTATGTAGAAATGCATTGGAGAGAACAAAGGTAGACGTTACAGGTGATGTTCACCTGTGGCCCTCCAGGGCTTGAAGACCTATCCCCACAGGCCAATATGCCTCCAGTTTTCTGCTTCCTGATACAGTCCTCCTGTGATTCCACCAAAGTAACAGGGAAGAAAGGGAGCAGTGGGGCTTGCTGGGCATCCTGACATCCATGATCAGGGCTCTGGAGAAGCATGGAGCAAGGAAAATTTGCCCAACCAAGGCTATTAGGTAGAAAAGGTAAAGCAGGAGAGAATTAAGCCCAGGACTTAAAGGAAAGTCCTTATACATTCAGTCTTCAAGTGTGGGGGTGGTTTTTTGTAGTTTCTGATTTTTTTAAGAAAAATGTCCTCCTTACTATTCCAAGTAAATACCTTCAGGAACCAACTGTAAGAATTTCTTAAGCATAAATGTAGCCTATTCTGTATAGCAGTGGTTTTCAAACTTTGGTATTGAGCATAAATTGCTGAGACCTTTCCCCGAAATTTATGATTCAGTGGGTCTGGAGTGAGGTCTCAGAATTTGCTTTTCTTTTTTTTTTTCTTTTCTTTTTTTTAATATATTTTATTGATATTTCACAGAGAGGAAGGGAGAGAGATAGAAAGCTAGAAATGTCGATGAGAGAGAAACATCGACCAGCCGCCTCTTGCACACCCCCTACCAGGGATGTGCCCGCAACCAATGTACATGCCCTTGATCGGAATCGAACCCAGGACCTTTCAGTCCGCAGACCGACACTCTACCACTAAGCCAAACCGGTTTCGGCTGGAAACCACACTTTGAGAACAACTACTGTATAGGCATTATAAATATGAGCCTCCTAAGGACTTAATAAAGTCTCATATGGATCTTGGTGTAACCTTAATGGAAATCAATGACCTGGAGAATCAGTAAGGCTAGCCCTACACAGCTTTAATTTTGTTTCAGTATTGACTTAACTGAGTAGCTACTGTGTACACCTCTTACAAAGATACAAATAGAGAAGAGATTCAACCCTTGTCTTGGTCCCTCTAATAAAAGAAATGAGAGAACTGTCACGTAAGGGAAAGCATGAGAAGTGCCAGAAGTGACCCAAAATCATGCAGCCAGGCGTCTAGGATGTCTGAGTAATCCCAGGAAAACACATGGAGGAGCTGTCCCCAGTATACCATTGTTGCCTGACAAATTGCCCCCAAACTCCGTGGCTTAAAACACACACTAGTTGCTGTCTCTCACAAGTGTTTGGGTTATCGGGCTCAGCTGGGTGGTTTTTCTGTTCTATGTGCTGTTGTCTGGACTGTAGTCATTTGGAAGCTCATCTGGGCTGGCCTAGTCCAAGAGGACTCGGTCCCATGGCAGTAGTGGTGCTGGCTCTTGGCTTGGCTTTCACCAGGAGCTGTTGATTGGAGTACCTTAAGTCTCCTCTGTGTGGCCTCTCCCAGCACATCAGGACTCTGAGATGGAACATTCCAGGCATGTAAAAATGGAATCTTCGGGTCTCCTAAGAACTCTGCTACGTTCTGTTGGTCAAAACAAGGCACAAGAACAAGCCCAGTTCAAGAGGAAAGAAATAGACTACTTCTGGATGGAAGGAGTATCAAAGAATTTGTAATGATTTTAATCTACCATAGGCTAATTGAGGCAGGCCCTACAGGCATGGTTTTCTAGGGGAGAGTGTTCTAGAGAAAGAAATCATATCTTTCCCTGTAAGCCCAGTATTAATAGCTCTGGATTTGGCTTCTCTTTCTAAGATGAGGGAGGGGCTCACTCTCTAGGTTACTGTAAAGGATGCCAAGTAAGCATTTTGAAAGATGTGAGAGTCCGAGCAGTGCTGTAGGGCTGGCCAAAATAGACGTTGAGGTACATGCGGCGTTGTGCCAGACCTAGGTAGGCTTTTTCCACCGCTCCAAAGGATCAGTTAGTTACTTAGTCTTGCCCTTGTCTTTTCCCCGCAGTAACCCTCCACTGAGTGAAGAGATGTTGCCTCCTGGGGAGTGGATGTGTCACCGGTGCACTGTTCGTCGAAAGGTAATAATGCTGTTTTCTGAAGGCTTTGCTCAGAATGCCGGATCTAGAGTGCTGATATTCTAGAGCTAAGATGGCCTGGCCCTGAAGGTGTTTTTGTCCCTTCTTCTTGTCTCTTCCAGCCCTGGAATCACCCACATTCTCCTCATGGTGACTGTTTGGAATCCAATAGGGCCTAAAATCCAAACATGGGCTGCTGATATGGGCAGAAGAGGTGTGTTAATTTACTAAGCCATGTATCATGCACTAGTGACAGGAGTAGTTTGATCTGGTAGACCTATAGGTGGCCTGAATGTGGCAACTATATCCATGGCTAAAAGTGGTTGAAGAAGAAACAAGCTGCTTCTCCAGCTTGATGGAAAAAGTGTTTCTCTTACCCCAAGACAAATGAGTCACTAGTAACCAAAGGCTTAGCCAGATATATGGGGGTAGGAGGACTTTGAACTCACTTGTACCCTAAATTGCCTAATCTCTCTTTAGTTTCCCTTACTTACCTTGGCTTCAATAATTCATTACTGGCTTTGAGAACATTATTTTCTACATTGAGAGAACTGCTGTGGAATGCAAGAGCTAAATTCTTCTTTATCAAAAAAGGAAGTAGGTGTGTTTCCACTTAGATTAAGAGAGAGCCAATCCTCAAATTATAGACTGTGGATTACACTTGGCAAATTGTAAAGCCACACACACACACTAATTATACACCAAATAACTTGCTTTTGTTGTGACATCACTTCTGTTTTCCCTGCCCGTGTACATGATGTCACAATGAATGATGACTTCCTTGGTTGCAGAAACAGGATGAGATGATTCAGAGATTGTGGTTTGTGTGTGTAACAGTTTTCAACCTTTAAGAAGAAGTAAATATGTGGTTTATGTGTGTAACAGTTTTTAACCTTTAAGAAGAAGGTAAACAGTTATATAGACATTATTTTTCAGTGTGTTCACAAGGGTTCCTAATAAAAAGCAAGCTAGGGCCAACTCAGCCACCTACCACAGTTGTAGTTTGATTTCTCCTAAAATCCTCAAAACAGGCTGTCCTCCTGCCTGCTCGCCTCCCAAGATCTCTTCCTGTGCATACTTGGTTAGATTAGAGCAGGGCCAGTGAGGGATACCTGCCAGCCAGGAAGCCTTTCAGAAACTTGCCACTCAAAGAAGCTGAATGCAAAAGGGTTAGGAACAGTGGAGGGAAAAGAGGTAAAGCCAGGAAAAGAGGGTAGAGGAGAGAAACTGTTATTTTATTTTTATTTTTATTTTTTTTTTTTTTTTTTTAATATATTTTATTGATATTTCACAGAGAGGAAGGGAGAGAGATAGAGAGCTAGAAACGTCGATGAGAGAGAAACACCGACCAGCTGCCTCTTGCACACCCTCTACCGGAGATGTGCCCGCAACCAGTGTACATGCCCTTGACCGGAATCGAACCCGGGACCTTTCAGTCCGCAGGCCGACGCTCTATCCACTGAGCCAAACCGGTTTCGGCAAAAAAAAAAAAAAAAAAAAAAAAGAAACTGTTATTTTAGTTCCCATCATCTGCTGGGTATTTTATGTGCCTTATCTCATTTAATCCATGTAGCCATTTGTGGGTGTTACAAATGGTGTTCGTGTCTCCATTTTAGAAAGGAAGAAACTGAGGCTTATAAATGCAGAATAACTTTCCCAAAGAAAAAGAATTGACAGAGCCAAGATAAGAACTAAATCCTGTCTCATTCCAACGCTCTATTACATCTTCATCAATTTTCTAGTAGCGGAACTACTTGCTAGAGATTATAGTATGCTTTTTTTCTAACATAGTATGTATTTTCTGAAATTTCACTCTGACCTCTCAGATGGCCCTCTTTGCCTACCAGAGCCAAATCTGCCTTTTCCACCACCACCACCAGTTCCAGGCTTTGGCCTCCTGTAGTTACACTGAAATGGGCTGAAATGATACATCCTCTGAGCCTCATCAACCTCCAAAGTTCAGGTCCTATGCCTAGTGGAGGCTAGATTCGCCCAACTCAGAGCCATCACTTTCATATATATATGACCCTCTTGATCGTCACCGTGTCTCTGAGAAAAGAAGAAAAGTTTTACTAGATTCATTTTACAGATAGAGAAATTCCTGCCCACCAGCCTGAGACATCATAGGAAATCAGTGGCAAAACTAGGACAAGACCCCACGTCTTCCAACTGGAGACCAATGTAAAACTTTCATTTGACCACTCAATTTGGAGTCCTGGAGGAAAGTGTATTGTCAGTCATCTAGTCCTACAAAGTACACTTAGTCTTCTTCCACTTCTCCACCTTCCCATTCAAAGAAGTATCACTTTCAGAGTTCTAGTTAAATTTGAAACATTGAAAGCCACCATGATGATTGCTGAGTCTCTACCCTTCACACACTATCCTTCCACAGTTACCTTCCAGGCCAGCACCCAGTGTCCCTAGATAGGGAGCTTTGCTTGCCAATTTTACATATTACCTGTGCTTTTGCAGACTGTTATATATATATTATATATATATATATATATTTTTTTTTTTTTCAGAGAGGAAGGGAAAGGGGGAGAGAGAGAGACAGACAGACAGACAGACATCAATGATAAGGGAAAATCTTTGATCAGCTGCCTCCTACAGGCCCCACACTGGGATCGAGCCCACGACCTGGCTGGGAATCAAATCATAGGTCATTGCTCAGCCATTGAACCACACAGGCTGGACCAAACTGTATTTATTTTGAGCAGTTAAAACCATTCAATAGGTCAGGCTGCCTCTCCAAGGCAAACTACAGTGATCTCATTGGTCCCCACTGTTGTTCTCACTGTCCTCAGTCTCACTGAGCTTGTTCTCACTGTGTTCATTGTTTATTCCTTTACCCTTTACTTGTATAGAGATATTGTGTATCATATGATGACTTAGAGGAAATGATGTGTGATTTATATAATAGTTTCTAATTTCCATGCCTTTTGGTGATTCCCTGCTACAATAGTTTTGCCAGCTTTAGTTCAGCTATAATTTTGTCAACTTCAACAGGACTGTGTGCCAAGTCCCCAGGTGGATGAATCTGTGACTTTCATAATTTTGGTTTATAGTCTAATAGGATTTTGTAGCACCTATTTCTTTCTGTTTTGTGGTACTTTATATGATGGGCCCTCCTGTTCATTTGCACAGAAGCGAGAACAGAAGAAGGAGCTGGGCCATGTTAACGGACTGGTGGACAAAGCTGGCAAACGGACTACGTCCCCCAGCAGTGACACTGACTTGTTGGACAGATCAGCTAGCAAAACTGAACTCAAGGCTATGGCCCACGCCCGGATCCTGGAGAGAAGAGCCAGCCGGCCTGGCACGCCCACGTCCAATGCCAGCACAGAGACCCCCACCTCTGAGCAGAACGACGTTGATGAGGACATCATTGACGTGGATGAGGAGCCAGTGGCAGTAGAGCCTGACTATGTGCAGCCCCAGCTAAGGCGGCCTTTTGAGCTGCTGATTGCTGCCGCCATGGAGCGGAACCCCACCCAATTCCAGTTGCCCAATGAACTGACTTGTACCACTGCACTACCAGGTTAGCCAAACCATTGTATCTCCTCCCCCACTCCACCTTCCGAAGGATTATTTCCAGCCAAAGTGTAGTGCTGCCTATGGGATCGCTGTCTGATAGCCACTGTCTCATACTGTTCTTGGTTCTTCCTGGAGAGATCTTTGAAGTTTTTAGCTTTTATAGTGCTTATTGAATTTTCTATTTCCACCCTTCCCAGTATCACTTTTTTAAAAAAGGTAATATATTCACATGGTTCAGAAATCAAAAAAATATAAAAAGGCATACAATGAAAAATTTCCCTCCTACTTCTGCCTGCCATTTGCCTAGTTTCCACCTTCCTATCCCCCACAGATAACCAGTTTTGATCTTGTGTGTTTCCTCTAGAATTGCTTTGTGTATGTATAAGCAAATACAGATATATGCTCATTATTTCCCCCCTTAAGTAGCATCCTTGATATACTGTTCTACACATTGCTTTTTTTTACTTCACAATGTGCTCAGGATAGAGATCTTTCCATAAGAATATAGACATTACTCAGTTTCTCTTAATGGTTGTATAATGATCTATCATATAGAGGCACTATAATTTATTTTTAATTTCCTGTTAATAAACATTCAGGTTTTTTCTAATCTTTTGTTTCTATAGATAGTGCTTCAACAGATAATTCTAAAATATATCATTGTATACTTGTGGGTGTGTGTCTGTAGGATAAATTCTTAATAATAGACTTGCTGAGTCAAAACTGTTTATAGTTGTGGGGTGTTTTGTTTGGTTTTTTAAGACAAATTACTTTCTTTTTTTTAGTATATTTTTTACTAATTTCATAAAGGAAGGAAGAGAGAGATAGAAACATCAATGATGAGAATCATTGATTGGCTGCCTCCTGCACCCCTCCTGCACTGGAGGAATCAAACCATGACCTCCTGGTTCATAGGTTAACGCTCAACCACTGAGCCATGCCAGCTGGGCTGTATTTATAGTTTTGATAGATACTACCAAATTACCCTCCTTGTGTTTTGTTTGTTTATTTGTTTGTTTAATCAAGTCATGGCTTCTGCTTGATACCGTGAAGCTTCTAGATCTTGTTTTTTCTTCCAGATAGAGTGAAATTCGCACACTTAAGAAACCTACTGGTCAGTAGGATGCAGAATCAAAGCTTTTCTGATTTCTGTTAAAATGCAGTGAAATTGCAGTTTTCCTCACCTGCCTCCATAGAACAGGCTTTTTGACCTTTTTATCTTTCAGAGGTTGCCAGTATATAAGCTAGGCTTCTGGCCACCTCATGTTTACAAAACCTTTAGAGGTATTGTGCCACAGAACAAGTGACTTCTGATCAAGGTTCTGACTTACGTCTCAGTCTCCCTTCTAATTCTTTTTCTCACTTGAAACCAGACCAGGGGGCCAGGGAAAGAGATCCATGTCTAGGCCATAGCACATGCTTTTTTTTGAGAGATCTTTTCACTTACTGTGTGTCCCTATCTAAAGCCAGGAACTCTGCACCTAGAGAAAGTTCAGCACCACCAATTTCTCTTCTAGGTTCTAGCAAGAGAAGAAGAAAGGAGGAAACCACAGGTAAAAACGTTAAGAAGACACCACATGAGTTAGATCATAATGGTCTCGTTCCCTTACCGGTCAAAGTCTGCTTCACGTGTAACAGGTATTTTTCCTCCATACTTTTCCTCATATTCAGAAAATGATGTTTTTCTCTCTCTTTCATCATCTCTTTCAAACCATATATGTTAAATGTGCATAATCTATATTTTGATGGTCTGAGAACAGAGAGACCTAGTGACTAATTGGTCAGAGCCTCGAATATTTGCCTTGTAGAGGTAAAACAAGAGGAGTTGAAATTAAACTAAAGTATGAAATATTTAGACTACCTATCGGGAGGAATTCTAGCAGCAGCAACACAAGTCCCTGGAAATAACAAATAATTTTTAATATGCTAAAAGTTTAGTTTAAAAGTAGTACCGGTATCCACGGTATGCATTAGACTGGATGACTTCCAAAAACCTCTAGGTTGCCCCAGTTGTAGCTTCCCTGTGACACTGGTTTTCTTCAAATAGGATCTTCTCGGTGACAGGAACCAGCTGCTACTGGAGATGAACTTGTTTAAATATGTTAGAAGGACAGACAGGATAACAGGAGGGAAAAAAATATGAAAATGAAATGTTCCACACCAAAAACTATCGGGGACTAGATAGTAGAGTGGCAGGACTCCGAGCCCAAACTGGCTCCAGTGCATCTTGAGGACCCAAGTATCATGGTTACGAAACATAATGGGCTTTTGCTTAAGCCCCCTCCCTTTAGTTATGCTTACATTGATACATTACAAAATCATTTTCCCAGCACAACTCTCTGGTTGTCAGTTTTTCTGAGTGCTTCATGCAGAAGAAAAAGTTCTTGTAGTAGATTTTAGAAAGGTTGCTAGTATTTTTTGCTGTTGTTGTTTAATGAAGTAGATGCTTTTTTTTAAGGAGTAGAAAGATCAAGTAGAGTTGGCTGTCTTCCCCCAGTGGGTACAATGATCATTCATGCTCCAACAGCCACTTTAGCATACTCCACGTAAACATTCACTTCCTGACAAGATACAGCTCTCTTAAAAGAGAATAATGGAGAGCCGCGTGGTAGCCCCCAGCTTCATCCATCTTTCTAATCGTGAATGTAACTGAATCCTTGGGGGAGGAGGATGTGGGAGAATGTTGTTAGGATTAAGGAGGGGAAGTTGTTTTGAGTTCTCCCATCTTGCCACAGACATGGCCTAATCTCTTTTTTGCAGGAGTTGTCGCGTGGCCCCTCTCATCCAGTGTGACTATTGCCCCCTCCTGTTCCACATGGACTGCCTTGAGCCACCACTCACTGCCATGCCCCTGGGCAGATGGATGTGTCCAAATCACATCGAACATGTGGTGGTAAGTTCAGCAGTGTCTCTTCAGTCCTCTACGGACACAGTGGAGAGGGGACTGATTCAGTAGAAAGCATAATAAGGTCAGCTTTTTATCAGAATTCACTATAATCTCTCCCATCCTGGTTTCTGCAGACCATTCTACTCAGTTCCTATTATTTTGACATATGTTAGCTGTGCATTTTGCTTTTTATCACAATGCCTCGTTTTAGCTGCACAGACAGTTAACCCACTAGCATTTGGTTGTTCGTTAATATTTTCCTCCAGAGTGAATCAGGTAGATGTTATCGCCCTAACCTGGGGTATATTAAATCCAACCTTTCGGAAATAAATGCTCTCACAGTGGTTACTTCCATATTTTCCTGCCTCTTGTTTTTAGAGGGAACAAAGAAATTTTTAAGATATTTATTCTTATATCTCAATAATTAACTAACTGCACAGGAACTTCAGAGAATTGACATGGATATAATGGTATTCCAGGCAGTCAGCCATTTATTGAACACCTGATCTTTCCTAGGCTCCAAATGAGGTTATTTCCCTTTTCTTACTTTATTCTTGTCATAACACTTACAATATTGAGTAACAAAATTATTGAATGAATATTGTTAGAGTATCATTTATTTCCCAGAAGTCTTGGGTACATTTTCCAGACTGCTTTCTGGGGCCAAGCAGAACTGTAGTTTGCTGTCTCCAAAGACATTTCAGACATTTCCTTATAGGCACTTAGAATAGTCACTCATAGATTGAATAGGAGAAGGCTTCAGGAGGAGCGGGTCCCTCATAAGAACAGCCTTTCCAAATTAAAAAATGTTATTGCACAAGACATCACCTATCAAATGGTGATGATCATGGAATGACTATTGGCCCTCAACATGGCAATGTGCTTCCCTCTCTTTTTTTTTAATATATATTTTATTGATTTTTCACAGAGAGGAAGGGAGAGGGATAGAGAACTAGAAACATCGATGAGAGAGACACATCGACCAGCTGCCTCCTGCACACCCCCCACCGGGGATGTGCCTGCAACCAAGGTACATGCCCTTGACCGGAATCGAACCTGGGACCTTTTAGCCCACAGACCGACGCTCTATCCACTGAGCCAAACCAGTTTTGGCTGTGCTTCCCTCTTTACACTGAGGGAAGTGTAATAGCCTTGCACATATGAAAGAAAATAGTTGCTTTGTCCTCTTATTTGGCTAATGCTGTTCAGAAAGATTTATCTAGAAGGAAGCTTCTCTCTGGGGCTCAGTGTGTGGGCTTTGCCTCTTACTGAGCCAAAAAAAGCAACCATGAGCAGTTTACCCAAATATGAATCTTAAAGAGCACCTTTCCAGCAGATGAGAAATTATTAATTGGGTAATATTTTATTAGCCACTTAGGGGTTTTTCCTTTTACTAATTAGGAAGCTGCCACACATTTTCTTTTTTCTTTTGAATTAAAGTGTATGGGACCAGTTGTAGAAAAGGAAATGTGACATAATTTCTGTATGCTGCTGCACAAACTACCTTCTCTCCCTTTGGCCTCTTAGAGCAGCCCAAGTTTTCTGCCTCCCATAGAACGAGACTGGGCTATCCACAGGGGTTTGCTCCCTAGCTCCATGGAGGAGGAATAGGGCAGGGCACCCAGGATTTGGGTGCTAATCCCAGCTGTCAGCCAAGCTCCTGTACAGGAAACAGTCCTGCTTCCTGTGGGAGAGGTTCTCTTGCTAGGAATGAAGTCTGAGTCTCTTGAGGGCCGAGGCCTGCATCTCCTCAGAAACCTGTACACTAAAGAGAAAGAAAAGAAACCTGTAAACCTAAAGAGGGTGGTCTGAGCTGGACAGAGGACTGCCAGAGGCTGAATTTGGAAGGTCACTTCTTAGCTAATTCACTATTTCTTGCCACTCTAGGGAATAGAAACATACCAGTTGTTCCTTGTTGGACTGGGCAGGACTGAGGGAGAAAGTCTTATGCAACACTGACAAGAGTGTTGACATACCAACCCCTGACAGACAATCCCATGTGGTCCATTTATAGTTAGTTGGGAGAGGGATGTCTTTTGAGGTTCACCACAGGAGTGTTTCTGCTTTGATTCTAGCTGAGCCAAAAGAATATGACACTGAGTAATCGGTGCCAGGTGTTTGACCGTTTCCAGGACACCATTTCACAGCACGTCGTCAAAGTGGATTTCCTGAACCGAATTCACAAGAAGCACCCTCCTAACCGCCGCGTGCTCCAGTCGGTCAAAAGAAGAAGCTTGAAGGTGAGTCCCAACCTGGTTCAGGCAGGATGGTGGTTTCTGGTTGCCCAGAAGGCCATGGTCCCACTCCTCAGATAGGGAAAATGAAGTCCCTGAGACTTGTCTGTGGTATCTGAGCAAGTAATGAATGTGGCTATACATTTTAATACTTGAGGAGGGTGGTCAGGATTATGAATGCCAAACCCCATAGTAGGCATTCAAACTGCAGATCTCTAGTTCTCCTGAGGATGAGCACTCTTTAGCCCCTTCCACCAAACGTAGATGTGCTCTGCTGTCACTGCCCCTCACCTGGCACTCAGTGCCATCTGTTTTTGTTAGATGGCCCCTTTGTTAGATGGCCCCTTTCCTAGAGCTGTCGTGAGGTGAAGGTGGGTGATTAAACAGAGGGCCATGTGGAAAGTGAGCAATCCCAACTGAGGAACTTAAGAGGAGAAAATGTCTAAAGGAAAGTTAAATCTCTTTTTCCAGGCTGCTGTTGATATATTAGCAATACATTTTATGTACTTAACAATTATTAAAGTGTATCCACAGAGGTTGACAGGAATTTTCTATGTTGAAGAGTATTTGGTGGTGTTGAAGCTGGATCTTATAAACTATTCAATCCCCTCATTCATTTAACTTAAAGAGCCCAACACTATATATAAACTGATGTTTCTCTTTTGAAATAATCCCAGATTGTCATATGTATCAATAGGAACCAGCAGTTCTCAAATATGGCCACTTGGGGGCAGCCATACTTTAAAATCACACCACTCCAGCCCTGGCTGATGGTGTAGCTCAGTTGGTTGTCTCGTGCACTAAAAGGTTGTCGGTTCTATTCCTGGTCCAGGCACATAGCTAGGTTGCGGGTACAGAAGGCAACCGGTTGCATTTTTCTCATTCCACCAGGTACTCCCCTCCACCCCAACTCCCACCCACCGACCCCCACCCTCCACCCCAGTCCCTCCCTTAACCTCGCTCTAAAATTAGTTAAAACAGCCCTTGCCAGTTTTGTGGATAGAGCATCCGCCTGCGGACCAAAGGGTCCTGGGTTCAGTTCCAGTCAAGGGCAGGTACCTCGGTTGCAGGCTTCTCCCTGGCCCAGGCCCTGGTCAGGGTTCATGCAGGAGGCAACCAACAGATGTGTTTCTCACATTGATATTTCTCTGTCTTTCCCTCTCTCTTCCACTCTCTCTAAAAAGTAATAGAAAAATACCCTCAGGTGAGGATTTAAAAATAATAATAATAAATAAAATTATTAAAAACATACCCTCTGGTGAGAATTTTTTTTAAAAAAAATTATACTCATTTCCAGTGAGTGTCAGCACCAGCAAGATGTTAATTGTTGAAAGTTGGGTAACAAACTCTTAATTGTGTAAATATTTATACTTCAGTGGAAACACAAGTTTTCCAAAATTAAATTAGGTGTTTTCAGTTGAGGGTAAGATATATTACAGGTGACAAAACTCATACCTTAGTTAAACAGATCTAGGAAAAATCTGTACTATAATTCACCATGTAGGTATGGAAGAGAGCCTGGCTACCAAAATGAACAGGCCAATAGGCTTTGATAAAACCCTGTCGTTTTATAATGTTCCCTTTTTAAAATGTTTCCCTATTCTTGAAGAAAATCCAAGGGCACAAATTTTCTGAAAAGCATTTTGTAATTAGATAATTACAAGGACAGGGAGCCCTAGCTGGGTGGCTCAGTTGGTTGGAGCTTCCTGCCGTACATCAAAAGATTGCAGTTCAATTCCATTCAGGCCACATTCCTAGCTTGTGGGCTCAATCTCTGGTTGGGGCACATACGGGAGGCTACTGATCGGTGTTTCTTTCTCTCTCTCTCTCTCTCTCTCTCTCTCTCTCTCTCTCTTTCTCTCTCCTCTCTCCTCTCTCCTCTCTCCCTTGCCCTCTCTAAAGTCAATAAAAACATATCCTCAAGTGAGGGTTTATAATAATAATAAAATAAGCCCTAGCTGGTTTGGCTCAGTGAATAGATTGTCAGCCTGTGGATTGAAGGGTCCCAGGTTTGATTCCGGTCAAGGGCACATGCCCAGGTTGTGGGCTTAATCCCCAGAAGGGGGCATGCAGAAGTCAGCCAATCGATGATTCTCTCTCATCGTTGATTTTTCTATCTCTCTCTCCCCCTTCATTCCTCTCTGAAATTAATAAAAATAAATAACAATAATAAAACCAGGACAGGCAAACATTTGGGGCTTTTCTTCCCTTATCCTCCCTAAGAACCTGCTCACGAAATCTCTTGGTTCTCCCAAAATATTTAACAAATCTACCAGATGCTTTTACATCTCTGCCTTAGGTACTGCTTCCCTACCCTATTCCCCCTTGGTCCGCCTGGAAGTTCCTTCTTAACTGCCTTCCTATAAAAGCTCTAATCCCAAGTTTCTGTCCCCCAGGTAGAAATAGCACTCTTCTCCATGTTTTTTTGTGGTTTTCTTTTTGTTTGTTTTCTTTTTATAATTTCTCTATTAATTAAGGTATTACATGTGTCCTTATTCCCCATTACCCCCCCCCCTTTCATGCCCTTACCCCCTGTTGTCTGTGTCCATAGGTTAGGCTTATATGCATGCACACAAGTTCTTTGGTTGATCTCTCCCCTTTACCCCCACCCTCCCCTACCTTCCCTTAGGTTTGACATTCTGATCAATGATTCTCTCCTTCTCCATCCATGTTTGTTTGTTTTTAAAATATATTTTATTGATTTTTACAGAGAGGAAGGGAGAGGGATAGAGAGTCAGAAACATCGATGAGAGAGAAACATCGATCAGCTGCCTCCAACACATACCCCACTGGGGATGAGCCCACAACCAAGGTACATGCCCTTGACCGGAATGGAACCTGGGACGCTGCAGTCCCCAGGCTGACGCTCTATCCACTGAGCCAAACCAGTTAGGGCTTTCTCCATGTTTTTAATAGTTACTTAGACATGCCTTTATTCTAGGATCTGTTACACTGTATTATAATGTTTCTGTGTTTATCTTCCCTATTAGACTGTGAGTTCCTTGAGGGCAAGTCTTGAGTTTTGTTCTCTAGGAATCGGCACAGTGCCCAGACTCAGGAGATGCTCAATAAATGTTGGTTGAATGTATGAATGATTCTTTGCTTGAGTAGCTCTTTCATTCTTACGTGGTGTGATTCAGAGTGTGTCTTCTGTTTGTGCAACAAAGAGGTCTTCAATTGTTTTATGAGTCATGAATGAATGAAGAAAACTGACATTGATTGAGTGCTTATCTGGAGCCAGACCTCATGTTGAGCATGTTCCTGTGAATGTGACCTCAATTTAACTTTTTATCTCTTCAGATATTGTTTACTTACTTTCCAAACTTGATCCTAAGCAATAAGAACCCAGGATACCACTCTGGAGCCTGATGGTGTCAGTCTTCCACTTTTTAGACCAAAGCAGAAGGCAGTATGCAGTGATTGCTGGCTTCCTCAGTCCTTAGACCGTAATGAAGAAAAGCGGAAGGCATGCCTGCTGGTTCCAGTTTTGTGCCTTCTCAAGCCAGTGTGCATGTGTTAGCCAAAGAGATGGTGGCATAGAGCAGTTGCTGCCCACCACGCCACCTTATCCTCAATGGACCCCAGAGTGGATGATGGTCCCCTGGGCATCAGCATCGAGAACGGAAGAGCATGGTCAGCAGAATCAACTGGTCATGTTGGCACCATCTCCCTCTCCTTCCTCCTTCTGTCTGTTCTGAACAGGTTCCTGATGCTATAAAATCTCAATACCAGTTTCCACCCCCACTCATTGCACCCGCGGCCATTCGGGATGGGGAGCTGATCTGCAATGGGATCCCTGAGGAATCACAGATGCACCTTTTGAACTCTGAGCACTTAGCCACCCAGGCAGAGCAGCAAGAGGTGAGTGAAGGCAGGGCTGGGATTCCAAATCTAACCTTCCATCCCACTGCAGCTGTTATGGAAATAGCCTCAGTGTCATTCCCACCCCCATCTTCTACAACCCCACCCACCCCTACTCTCACTCCCCAAGAGTTGAATATTTCAGGGAGAACCTCTGGCTCAGATCTTGAGGCAAGTAAGAGAACTACAGAATCAACTGGTCTGCTTCTCTCCATCGGTCTCCCAGTGCACTATGAGATGGGCAACACTGTCTTGTAGGAAGACCTCAGTAGACCCATAGAGAGGTTAGGTGACAGTGCTGGACACACAGCCGATGGTTAGGGTACTTGCTGAATATTGGTCACAAGGTGAGCCTTAGGGGCAAAACCAGGACGGGAATCCCAAGCTCTGCTGACCAGGGTGTTGTCTGCTGAGTGTACCAACAAGTCTTGCTTGGGAATGGAAATGGAATCCTATCAGGAGTCAAGCACACCCTTTCTGGGCATTCGCAATGGGACCTCGGAAACAGTGTTTATCAGCTCTGCTGTAGCCCTGGCCACTGTGGCAGGAAGGACCAGCGCCTCCCAGGCCTCTTACCCTCCTCTCCTCTCCTCTCCTTCCATTACAGTGGCTCTGTAGTGTTGTTGCGCTCCAGTGCAGCATATTGAAACATTTATCTGCTAAGCAGATGCCTTCGCATTGGGACTCTGAACAGACAGAGAAGGCTGATATTAAGCCTGTTATTGTGACTGACAGCTCAATCACCACCTCCCTGCAGACAGCTGACAAGGCACCTACTACACCTTCCCACTATCCCCTGTCGTGCCCCTCAGGGATTAGCACCCAGAATTCCCTGAGCTGCTCTCCACCCCACCAACCCCCGGCCCTAGAGGACATCAGCTGCAGTTCTTGTGCGGAAAAATCCAAGAAAGCCCCCTGTGGGACTGCCAACGGGCCAGTGAACACGGAGGTGAAAGCCAATGGCCCACACCTCTACAGCAGCCCCACTGATTCCACGGACCCTCGGCGACTTCCGGGCGCCAACACCCCCCTACCAGGCCTCTCACACCGGCAAGGCTGGCCCCGGCCCCTCACACCACCAGCGGCTGGGGGGCTTCAGAACCACACCGTCGGCATCATTGTGAAGACAGAGAATGCCACTGGCCCCAGCTCTTGCCCCCAGAGGAGTTTGGTTCCTGTCCCAAGCCTGCCCCCTTCCATTCCCAGCTCTTGTGCCAGCATGGAGAACACCAGCACTTTGCAAAGAAAGACTGTCCAATCACAGATAGGACCTCCGTTGACAGATTCAAGGCCACTGGGCTCACCCCCAAATGCCACCCGGGTGCTCACTCCCCCCCAAGCAGCAGGAGACAGTATCTTGGCCACAGGAGCCAGCCAAAGTTTCTGCTCACCAGCGCCATCGTCAGGTAAGTGCTACTCAGCCTTAGGGTGATTTGGAGTAATTTTATGTTCTTCCTGACAAATAAGCTTCAAAAAAACATCTGTGAATATTTCAGAGTGCTTTGATCTCTGTTATTTGTCCTTCCCCCGTTTCTGTGAGGGAAGAGAAAGTACATGTTAACTTGTCTTCATCTAACAAGTCAGTGGCAGGATTGGAACTATAGCCTGGGTCTCCTGGTTCCATTTTCCCACTGGTCTTCTGCCTGTTTTGTCCCATCTCCCTGGAGGAAGGCAGCATGTGCTCCACAGCCACTGTGGTCAGCCTGAGCTCTGAGGGATGGCCTCTGGTTCACAATCCACACCAGAGATTAGATTCTCAGAGCCAGGCTATTTAGAAGGAACTTCCATGCCAGGGAAAGCAGGGCTAGAAAGGAACACTGCCTTTAGAATTGCTGCAGAGTGGGGTGGCCATAGAGGTAATTGTGGCCCAAAAGCTTGCCCTCGTGTCCATGCTTAACCTAGTGTGGGCCTGCACTCTCAGCTGTCTGCAGTCAGCACTCTGGACCTCAAGGTTGCTGACGCCAGCATCTGAGCCATGGATCAGATGCTGCTGAGACCCTCTGTGGGCTCTCCGGAAGCTGGCCTCCCCGGTCAGCTGGAAATCTTGGTAACAAGGTGTCTGGCTTCTCTGCATGGGGCCCCTCTCCTCAGGCTTTTTTCCTGGCTGTTTATTTCAGTACCAAACCGGATAGATTTTGCACGTGTGGGTCAGACCTCAGTAGGCGGGAGTTTTAGGGGCAGGCACCACTTATTTGAATGAGTAGAGGTAGCAAGGAGGTAGTCATGGCTCAGAAAATGAAGCGACCCCACCACATTCCCCAGAGCAGTGGATTTCACTGGTTCTCCGCTCTCTGGAGCCTTCTGCATGCCTGGGTGCATTGTCGTTCCATCTGCCCTTCCTCACCACACGTTTTTAGCTCTAGGAGTTCCAGAGCCTATGGGGTGAGACTCGAGAAGGGAACATCACCTTGGGTCCGAAATCCAGACCTGTCTCGGCAGTGGGGGATGTACCGGTGGGTTTCCCTCAGGCGACGTAAGTAACAGTCTTCCTGCTCCATCCCCAGATGGCAAGGTCAGCCCCGGCACGTTATCCATAGGAAGCGCTTTAACCGTACCCTCTTTCCCAGCCAACTCTACTGCCATGGTGGACCTCACCAACTCGCTTCGAGCGTTTACGGATGTCAATGGAGGTGAGTGAGTGGGCCGCTGCTCTGCCGCCAGCCGCTGAGGTGGAAGTGCTGGCCCTGCGCAGCATCAGCTCGTTTCTAAAGGGGCAGAGGGACGCCTGGTCTCCGGGCTGGAGCGGGGAGTGGAGCAGGAAAGAAAGGCCCTTCTAGCTCTGCCTCATGCCTATACACATGATCAGAGGTGAAGAGAGAACAGCCAAGCTGGCCAGTGAGAAAGGAAGAAAATCACTATAGGCAGATTGTTGGAGACCGGGCAGATCACCTGGACTTGCAGAATAAAATCAGGAGGCATCTCGCTCCCAAAATCAAGGAGAAGCAGGGCAGAACTTGATCTCTGTAAACAGAGAGTGGTAGAAATCCAAGCTCCAGTATCAGACGTCCAGGCCCTTCCCCTGCACAGGCAAATGGTTTATCTGACTCTACCTTTCTAGGACCACTTTACCTAAAATCCAGCTACCCAGTGGCAGGGGGCATCTGTATAGTCTGCGCTGGGGCTGTCACTGCAAATGGCTAGTGAGATGCCCAGCCAACATCCTTGTATCACTTTGTGCTATTAAAAAAAAAAAAAGCTTTTGGCTGGATTTTAGAAATGCTGCACTATTTGCTCGGTAACCTTAGCCTACTTCTCATTCCATTTCCTCCTCAGCTGCTTTTTTAATCTTTCTCTTTGGTTAATAGAAATCGAGATAAATATGCTGGACGAGAAGCTGATCAAGTTTCTGGCCTTGCAGAGAATACATCAGCTTTTCCCCTCCCGGGTCCAAACTTCACCGGGCAGTGTCGGGGCACATCCACTGGCTTCTGGAGGGCACCACACAGAAGGTGCGCACGCACACCTGCCACCACCACACCATGCCGTCAGACCTCTTTGTGAATGGCCATCTCCCCTCCATGGAAATCTGTTTCAGTGTGTGCCTTTAATGGGCTTAATAAAGCACCAAGGTTCTTTTTTTTTCTCAGAAAATATACAAAATGGCACCCACAGCTTTGAGCTCAGACTCCAGGAAATGCACTGTAACTTTCTTTCATGCATATCACTTTGAGACTCAGAAAGCAACTACAAGTGCCTTTGGGTGTATGTAGTGTTTTCTGCTCAATTGCTGTCAAATATTCAAGTTAGAAGAATTTCCCAAAAGGTGAGAAACAGAATAATAGTTGGGCTAGCCTCCTGGAAATCCTTCCCAAGAGGTTAACTCTGCTAGGATACCCCTTTGAGCATTAGCTGTTAAAAGTTTGGTCCCCAGACCAGCAGCAACAGCAGCATCTACGCATTTGTTAGAAATGCAGAGCTTTGGCGCCACCTTAGACCTACAAAATCATAATCTACATTTTAACAGGATTCTAGGCAATCCATATGCACCTTAAGAGAGATATTGGTCAATGCCCTTTTTTGCACAACCTCCCTATAGGATCAGCTACTTTTCCCTGACAAACCAACCAGCAGCCAAGAGCTCATAAAGTACTATCATCCTTAAATTCTGTGACCATTGTCAAAGCTCTGGTCCTTCTTACCCATGTGAGGACTGCTGTGTGTGGGACAGAGAGCCTCACCCTGAAGCAGCCCAGTGTTAGATGTGAATTGGTAAAGTTTACTCACCCAGTGGGATTATATTCTTCAGGCGATGCGCCAAAGGTCTGGGTTCTGTTAATATTTGAGCCATAGATTCTGTTGGTTTGCATTTGGGTGCCAGGTTCTGAGTTTCTGAATAACCCTATCCTTGTGTTTGTCTTGTAGTGCAAAGAAAGGAGGTACAGGCCCGAGCTGTGTTCTACCCTCTCTTAGGGTTGGGAGGCGCTGTGAACATGTGTTACCGAACCCTCTACATCGGGACAGGTGAGCCAGCTGGGAGGAGCTGAGTCTGTTCAGCCCTAAAGACTAACACTCTTACCCTCCAAGGCTAGAAAGGGGCAGATGGTTTTAACTTGATGGATGTCCCAACCAGAGGGGCTAAGAAAGGAGACCATCCGCTGCTTGTCTTCCCTGTTCTCAGGCCCTTTTGCTTTGTGTCCAGTGTGACATCAGGAGAGGTAAAAGTTCTGACTGCTGCTCAGTGAGGCATTTAAACACTGCAAGAAAATACCCAAGGAGAGAGCAAACCTTTCTCCCTGGATGCCTTGGAAAAAGTTACGGGGCTCACATATACCTGAGCTTTAGTTAGCCCTCTGTCTTGTACAGAGGTAGATTAGCCCCAGCCTAGACCTATCCCTTCTTTCAGGTGATCTGATTTACAGGCCCTGCACCCCATGTTGTGTTCTCATGAAAACATCCCATCCTCACCCTAGCTAGTTTGGCTCAGTGGATAGAACGTTGGCCTGTGGGCTGACGCTCCAGTCAAGGGCACATGCCCAGGGTTGTGGGCTCAGTCTTCGGTAGGGGGCTTGCAAGAAGCAGCCAATCAATGATTCTCATCCTTGATGTTTCTATTTCTCCTCTTCCTTTCTCTCTAAAATCAATAAAAAATATACTTTAAAAAATAAAAAGAAAATATTGCATCCTCTTCAGTAGCTTACTGTACCAATCTGGGCAGCAGCTAATATGTTCTAAAGCAGATCAACTGGCAAAGACAACTGTTCTTTAGCAAGAGGTTGAAAAGACATCAGCTTTAGTTTAAAGATACAAGGAGAGGGCCCTGAGCTACCTGTCCCTCAGGGTCTCCTAGTTCCTGCCCAGAAGCTAACGCCCTCCCCCCATCACCACCACCATGCACCTAACAATTTGTTCTCTGCCCACCACCTCCTCTGTTCATGTCGCCTTGCAGGAGCTGACATGGACGTGTGCCTTACAAACTATGGTCACTGTAACTACGTGTCCGGGAAACACGCCTGCATATTCTACGATGAGGTGAGGGCTGCTGATGGGGTAGGAGGGAGCTCTCCCCACCCGAGGCCTCTCCCAGGCACTGGGTTTTCGTTCAGTGCCCCGGGTGAGAAGGGGATTGGGCGTCTTCTTTTCCCTCCCCGTCATCTGGGGAGGAGAAGAGTCTTGGTGTGACAAGGGCTACCATATCTCCTGAGGACCACAGGCTCAGCTGAGGTGGGGGAGGGTTGGGGCTAAGCAGGGAAAGGGAACAGTATAGAAAGAAACCAAGCCCTCTTAGTGCAACCCTGTGAGTTTCATCATCTCATATGCCCGTCATTTCAGCAGGAGCCAGTGCTGAGGAGGCAGAAAAAAGGAGTGAGGAGAGGGAGGGTCTAAAAAGGAAGGATTCCCTGAAGGGGTGAATCTTTTATGTTTATGATTATATGTTTCTGTTTTTTGTTTTGAGAGTATATTAAAGCTGGAGACAGTGAGACAAGGAAAGGCGTAGGACAGAAGAAGCTACAGGAGAGGAGGGCCTAGGCGAATCGGCTTTGGCTCTGGAAAGTCAGAGAAAAGAGGGCCTTGGAGATAGGTTCAGGGGGTTAGCCTGGGACTAGCTGACACTGCCACTGCGCCCCTGGTTGCAGGCCTCGTGGGGTCCCTTAGAGTTTAGGAGGTGCATGCCTGTGGGAGGGGGAGAAGGGAGAGGGAGAGGCAGCAGCTTGCTCCTGGGAGGCAGAGCACACAGGAGGTAGATTTTGAGCCCCAATCACAAGTACAGGGAAGGGGGCACGATTGGGAAAGAAAGAGAGCTCCCCGGTAGAGCAGCACAGCCTTCTCCATGTGTCCTCTCTCCCCTTAGCCCAGGCCCCACGCAGCAGACCACACATCTTACCTTCCCTCCTCCTCCTCAGAATACCAAACATTATGAGCTGTTAAACTACAGTGAGCACGGGACAACGGTGGACAATGTGCTGTATTCATGTGACTTCTCCGAGAAGACCCCGCCAACCCCGCCAAGCAGTATTGTTGCCAAAGTGCAGAGTGTCATCAGTAAGTTGGAGCAGAGGCCTGTGGCCATGAAGCCTGCCACTTTTGGACACGTTTCCTAAGGCTCTGTCACGGTGGCTCAGGCTTGCTGCCAGTGCTGTGCTGTCTCTTGCCTTCCCGGTTGCGTTGGCCACGTGCTTACTCCTGGGCCCAGGGAGGGCCATGGAGAACCAAGTGCTGTGCACCCGCTTACGTGTACAGCACTTCAGACTTGACCGGTCCTTTCCGAGCATCCCTCACCCCAGTCATGCAGCATTTAAAATGGGGAGGTACAGAGGTCCTCTGGCGAACAGCCCAGATGATTGGACTGCTCACTGTTCTTCTCCGGTGACCATCCCCTTTTTCCCCAGGGCGCCGCCGGCACCAGAAACAGGATGAAGAGCCAAGTGAGGAGGCACCCATGATGAGTTCCCAGGCCCAGGGGCCACAACGGAGACCCTGCAACTGCAAAGCCAGCAGCTCGAGCTTGATTGGGGGCAGTGGGGCCGGCTGGGAAGGCACGGCCTTACTGCACCATGGCAGCTACATCAAGCTGGGGTGTCTGCAGTTCGTCTTCAGCATCACTGAGTTTGCGACCAAACAGCCCAAAGGCGATGCCAGTCTGTTGCAAGACGGGGTCTTGGCCGAGAAGCTCTCTCTCAAGCCCCACCAGGGCCCTGTGTTGCGCTCCAACTCCGTTCCCTAGGACTGGTGGCCACCCCATCACCCGCCTCACCCACCCCAAGACTCCTGCAATGCAAAAATGTACACAAACCAAGCCCGGGTTTTTTCTATACTCCACCAGAAACCCTTCAACTACAATCTTTGCATGACATGAAGAAAACCTTTTGACTGTTTTTTAAAATCCTCTTTCTTTTCTCAAGTTCTAGGGGGCATTTGCACATATATTTGTACTCAACATTTCATGGAAAAGCGGCAGACCCGAGCTGAGGAACAGCGTGGGCAGGGAGGGGAAGGCCAATGGTCTGGACTCTTCCTCCAACACAAAACCGTTCTCCACCCAGCTGCTCCCTCCCCCTCGCCCGCCGTTGTAAAATAATCAGAAACTTGTTCTATTTTGTGGCAGTGACAATAGTTTTATATTAAAAGAAAAAATACAGTTTTCATACAGCAAAATCTATACAATATCATTGTTTTATTTAATATAAAGATCGCTACCCACCCTCCTTCCATGGTCCCCACCCTCAAGTTATTTTCCCTCTCTGCAGCGGTTGCACTACAGGTAGCTACTGTGTATTATGGACAAATGAGAAACGAATCCTTTTTCTGGCTGTCCATCTATTTTATTTCGAATAAGGAAAAGTGTATTTGGATTTTGTGTAAATACATCTAGTGATGACATTTTTTCAATGTTTTTAAAAACTGTGTACAGTACTACATGTGGTAGAGCGTTTTCTTCAAATTGTCTATTGTAGCAAAAACGTTTTTTGTCGTAAACCTGTTTTGTCTCCTTTTTTTGTTCTCTTGCCACTTCTCTCCTCTTCCTCCCACCCTTGGCTCCCTCCTCTTCTCCTACCCCACAACTAGTAACAATGTACATAGTAATTGTAATGTTTTAGACTTTACAGAAACTTTCCTGTATTCTGTATATAAAAAAACAAAAATACTTCAAATTATGTTTTCTGCCTGTCTGTCCTACCTGTCATCATACTTGGAAGGGACCCTCCCCGAGATCTTGGTCCCACGGTCCCACTGAACAAGTCACAGTCCCCAAGGGAAATCGGGAGGGGGAGGTGTGTGAAAGTGAGCCTACGGGGCACGTGGAGCGGAAATGGAAGCGTAGGTAGGGGTGCGTCTGCTAAGGGGAGGTGTTGTATGACTTTGTGGGTGACTCAGAGTTTTGAGGGTTTCATTATTTGACATGATCAGATTCCGCAAGATTCTAAGAATGTTCAGGCCCCTGCTCCTATTGGCTCCAAAACCAAGGCATTAAAACAACCCGGCAGGAGTGAGACCTCTGCATTCCGGTCTGGAAGCTTTAATCGAGAGAGTTGAGGCTGCCTTCAGTTCCAGTTATTTGCTGTCATGCTTTATTCATCCATTCTGGGAGGTCGTAACGCCTGGTTTTGTCCTTTCCCTGTCACCTTAGCTGGGCATGGAGCAAGTCCAGTACCACTTGACCCTCGGTGCCTGAATCTTGGTCTAGCTCACTTACCAAGAGCAGTTAAAGCAGATGTGGCCCCTGTGTCTTAGAATGTAGTGTGGAGCAGTTTGTTGCTTCAGACGTCTCTAGGGAAACGTGAAAAAGGAGAAGTCCAGTCTCCATCCCCGGCTGTGCCACAGTTTATATGATTGCATCCACTACTCCACAGCAGCAGTTCCTCAGAAGACAACATCTAGTGCATTACCTTAATTCTAAGGCCCTGAGCCCTCTTATTAGACCAAATTCCATCCTTTCCTCTTTGAAGGCCTTACATGAGAAACTTCACCAGGAAGTTTTTTCTAAAGACAGTCTCCCAGCCCTGGCCAGATGGCTCCATTGGTTAGAGCATTGTCCTGATACATCAAGATTGCAGGTTTGATCCCAGGTCAAGGCACATACAAGAATCAACCAACGAATGCATAAATAAATGGGACAACAAATCAGTGTTTCTCTACCTCCCTCTGTCTCTAAAAAGTCAATAAATAGCCTGGCCAGCATGGCTCAGTGGTTGAGTGTCAATCTATGAACCAGGAGATCACAGTCCAATTCCTGGTCAGGACACATGCCAGTGTGTGTGGGCTCGAACCCCAGTATGGGGCATGTAGGAGGCAGCCAATTAATGATTCTCATCATAGATGTTTCTGTCTCCCTCTCTGAAATCAATCAAAATATATGAAAAAGGAAAGTCAATAAAGACAGTCTCTGACTCCGCTGAAGAGCATCTATGTGTCTGTCCCAACACTATTCGAGTTAGGTGGCCTGTTGGCCTGTCAGGATCTTGCTTCAGGGATGGAGAAGGCACTTGTGTCCTTAATATTCCATCCCCATAAATGGAGCGGACTGACAATTCTTGAGGGGGATGAGGAGGAGGGTATGGGAAGAGATTGGACAAAGAACTGGTATTCATGTATGCAGTACCTATGGACGTGGACAGTGGGATGGCGAGGGCCTGGAGTGGGGTGGAAACCGGATGGAGGGGAGCTATGGGGGAGAGGACAATAAAGAGTTTTATTTTAAAAAAATATATTTTATTGATTTTTTTACAGAGAGGAAGAGAGAGGGGTAGAGAGTTAGAAACATAGATGAGAGAGAAACATCGACCAGCTGCCTCTTGCACACCCCCCACCGGGGATATGCCCACAACCAAGGTACATGCCCTTGACCGGAATCGAACCTGGGACCCTTCAGGCCACAGGCCACACTCTATCCACTGAGCCAAACCAGTTTTGGCAACAATAAAGATTTTTAAAAATATATTCCATCCCCAGCCTCATCCCACAGCATCTACAAATGAACCGTGAATCCACAGTGCAGCTAAATAGGAAACTTGCCTGAATCTGAGATCTTTTCCAGGCTTCCACCTACCTGCCTAGCTTTGCCCGGGCCCTAATGGGCCTCCTGAACGCCTTAAGAGAAGAAACACATCTGTTCAACTCCATCTCTCCAAGGCTAACCATACTGCTGGCACACCGTAAGTGCCAAACAATGGATACTAAATTGTACTGGATTTCTCAGGCAAGGTCCTTGCTTCTGGCAAGTCACCGGGCCAGGAGTACCCTTACCCTTGCCGCCCTAACTGTTCCCACCCGCCTTGCCATCAAAGTCACTTCTTCCATTGAGTGATGGAGTTTCTTTACCCGTTTCTACCACCTGTGAGAACCATTCTATGGAGGATTTCCTCCTGGAAGCCAGATAATATTACACTCTCTTCCTACTTCCCTTCAGAACTGGAGTGGGTGGGGAGCAGAGAAAGAAAGATACAGACAGCTAAGGAAAGTGAATCCTGACAGCCCTTAACTGATGTGCCATGCTGAACACTGAATCACCTCCTCTGCCTTCAATGGGAAAAATCCGAGGAGCTGAGGATGGGTTATGAGGATATGAATGAAGGACTTGTTTATGGAGGCTAAGGGATCCAGGATGGAAGTTGCTTTCAGATATGAAAGTATTCATGTATGAAGGCTTCTTCAGAGGGAATGACTCTTACACACTGCTACCCAGAGGGCTCACACACACTCTGTTAGCCTTCCTGCAAGCCTTCAGTTATAGGGCACCATGCAAAGAACAGGTACATTTGATATTCATTCAAGCGCATGCACGCGCGCTCACACACACACACACACACACAGAGACTACAGATGCATGCACATGCCTGGAGGGACTCTCAGCAACATGGACACAAACACATAAAAGATGCACACACAAAGGACCTAGCCCTGGCTGGGTAGTGGTTGGTTAGAACGTGGTACCCATATGCCAAGGACATGGGTTCCATCACTGGTCAGAGGGGAGTCAACCCATGAGTACATGATTGAGTGGAACAACAAATCTCTCCTAAAAGGAGGGCGGCCCTGGCAGGCTAGGCTAGGTGACTAGAGTGTAGGCCCACGAACTGAAGAATCCTGGGTTGGATTCCAGTCAAGGACACATACCTTGGTTGCAGGCTCCATTCCTGTCCCTGGTGGGGGCGTTTGGGGGAGGCAACCAATTGATGTGTCTCTGTCACATCCGTGTTTCTCTCTGTATCTCTCCCCTCCTTTCCACTCTCTAAAAAAGTCAATGGAGCCGAAACCGGTTTGGCTCAGTGGTAGAGCGTCGGTCTTCGGACTGGAAGGTCCCGGGTTCGATTCCGGTCAGGGACATGTACATTGGTTGCGGGCACGTCCCCGGTGGGGGGTGTGCAGGAGGCAGCTGGTCGATGTTTCTCTCATCGACGTTTCTAGCTCTCTCTCTCCCTTCCTCTCTGAAATATCAATAAAATATATTAAAAAAAAAAAAGTCAATGGAATGCCAAGACCGGGATTTGGCTCAGTGAATAGAGCGTTGGCCTGCAGACTGAAGGGTCCCAGGTTCAATTCCGGTCCGGGGCATGTGCATTGGCTGCGGGCACATCCCCCAGTAAGGGGGCGTGCAGGAGGCAGCTGGTCGATGTTCCTCTCTCATTGATGTTTCTAGCTCTATCCTTCTCCCTTCCTCTCTGTAAAAAATCAATAAAATATATATTTTTAAAAAGGAATAAAACAAATGGAATGAAACAAATAAAATAGAAAATTTAACATAAACAATAAATAAAAAGAAATGGGGGGGGGGATCACAGAGGATCCAGAGACACAACACCCTGAAGCGTGCTCCCAGAGCCCATGGGTACATTACACAGCCAGAAGATTCATTCACACGCGGTAGGTGGCTGCTTGTGCAGAGACCTAGAGGGCCCCCACGCCCGCACCTAGAACCAGTTCACGCAGGCACACACCTAGAGGGCGCTCCGGGGGCCCAAATGGACACGCGCGCCCCGGTGTTCACACAGACCCACCTCCAGAGGGCACGGACGCCCGCCTAGGGGGCGCTCGCAGGGCCCGCGCACGCACACACCCCTGCCCCGCCGGTCTTCCCCTCCGCCTCCGCCTCCGCCTCCCTCCGCCTCCGCCTTCCGGGGATCCTGGCGGCGCCTCCCCAGCCGGTGCGGGGCCGGTCGGCAGCTGCCAGGCGGCGGTCCCGGGCGGCGCGGGCCCGGGCGGGTGCCCGAAGGCGCGGCCGGCATGGAGGCGCTGCTGCTGGGCGCGGGGCTGCTGCTGGGCGCCTACGTGCTCGTCTACTACAACCTGGTGAAGGCCCCGCCCTGCGGCGGCATCCCGAGCCTGCGGGGCCGCACCGCCGTGGTGACCGGTGAGTGCGGGCCGGCGGCCGGCGGCGCGGAGCGGGCGGGGGCCGGGGCGGCGGGGGCGCGGCCCGCCGGGCTCAGCTGCGCTCCCGCCCGCCCCCCGCAGGCGCCAACAGCGGCATCGGGAAGATGACGGCCCTGGAGCTGGCGCGCCGGGGAGCTCGCGTGGTGCTGGCCTGCCGGAGCCGGGAGCGCGGAGAGGCGGCGGCCTTTGACCTTCGCCAGGTGGGCGGGAAGGCGGGGGGGGGGGCGGCGAACGGAGGATGGAGGCTTCGGGAGACCGTGGGGGGTGAGCCGAGCGGCTCCGGGGGGGTCCAGCCCAGTTCTTTCAGTGCAAAGAGGGAGTGCACAGGTGCTCCGAGGGAAGGGGCACAGACCCAAGCTGGGGAGTGGACTTCCTGAAGTTTTTTAAATATATTTCACCGAGAGGGAGGGAGAGGGATAGAGAGTTAGAAACATCCATGAGAGGGCAACATGGATCAGCTGCCTCCTGCACGCCCCCTACTGGGGGTGTGCCCGCAACCAAGGTACGTGCCCTTGACCAGACCCAAGCTGGGGAGTGGACTTCCTGAGTTTTTAAATATATTTCACAGAGAGGGAGGGAGAGGGACAGAGAGTTAGTTAGAAACATCCCTGAGAGAGAAATATCCATCAGCCGCCTCCTGCACGCCCCCTACTGGGGATGTGCCCGCAACCAAGGGACATGCCCTTGACCCGAGTCGAACCCGGGAACCCGTGTCGGCAGTAATCGCTGTTGTAAGACGAGTAAGGACTAGTAGAAGTTACGTTAATGAAAAACAGTAGGGAAGGGAACTTCATATGCAAAGGCCCTGAGGCAAGAAAACGGGTCTAATTTAAGAGACTGGGAGGGTTGAGAGGGAATGAGGCTGGAGCATCGGGAAGTTGGGAAGAAAGAAGCAAAATGAAGGGGTCCGGGCCAGGTTTAGGAGGCCCTTACAGACCTTACTGAGGGGCTCAGGTTTTATAGGATGGGCCGTAGAGATCCAATGAAGGGCCCTCAGCAGGCATTAACCTTTGGTGGCAGTGTGTTGCCTAGACTGGAGGGGGCAAGAGGTTTGAAAGGAGACCGATAGGAAGTCTGCTGTAGATTTTAGGGTAAGGTAGAGGGGACAATAATAATAACACACATAGTGCTGTGTGCCAGGGACTAGTCTAAGTATTTTACATATATTAACTCATTTTAATCCTCACAACTCTACGATATAGGCACTATTATTCTTCCCGTTTCACTGTGAGAGAACTAGATGAATGGACAATTTACAATAGCTAGGATTGGGAAACAGCCTAGGTGCCCGTCAGCAGATGAATGGACAATTTACAGTGAGAGAACTGAAACCCAGAGAGATTATCTTGCCCAAGGTCACGCTTGAGTAAAAAGCATATAGTCAAGAATTACTTCCTGCCCTGGCCAGTTGCTGAGTGGTTAGAGCGTCAGCCTGTGGTTTCCATTCTCGGTCAAGGGTGTGTGTCTCAGTTGCAGGTTCAATTCCTGGTCGGGGCAAGCAGGAGGCAGTGAATCGATGTGTCTCTCTTGCATCGAGGTTTCTCTCTCTCTCCCTCTCACCCCTCCCTTCCACTCTCTCTAAAAAACCAATGGAAAAAATACCCTCACCTCTTGGGTGAGGATTTAAAAAAAAAAAAAATCCAGAGTCTCTACATTCTTATTCGTATTACTCTAATGCATAGGGGCAGATCCTAGTAATAGTAGGAGATAGACTCTCAGAATTTGGTGCTGGAGGTAGGGGAGAGGAGAGAGGTATCTGGTAACAAGCCCAGCCCTTGCCGCTCCACAGGAGAGTGGGAACAATGAAGTCATCTTCATGGCCTTGGACTTGGCCAATCTGGCCTCAGTGCGGGCCTTCGCCACTGCCTTCCTGAGGTCTGAGCCACGGCTGGACATCCTCATCCACAACGCTGGTGAGATGCAGGCCCTGGGGGGAGGAGGGGGGTGCAGGGGGGCGGTTGGAGGGGCAGCCATCCCTTCCAGCCAGGCGTTGCTGGGGGAGTCAATGGATATGTGGGAAGGCTGTCCCCTACCTCCATCTCACAGATGGGGCCGCCAAGGCCCATGGGGGTCACCCCAGAGCAATTGCTCACACCTCGTCTCTGCCCCCCAGGGATCAGTTCCTGCGGACAGGCCCGGGAGCCCTTTAACCTGCTTCTGCGAGTAAACCACGTCGGCCCCTTCCTGCTGACACACCTGCTGCTGCCCCGGCTGAAGACCTGCACCCCTAGCCGCGTGGTGGTGGTGGCCTCGGCTGCCCACCGGCGGGGGCGCCTCGACTTCGCGCGCCTGGACCGCCCGGTGGTGGGCTGGCAGCAGGAGCTGCGAGCATATGCCGACAGCAAGCTGGCCAACGTGTTGTTTGCCAGGGAGCTGGCCACCCAGCTTGAGGGCACTGGCGTCACCTGCTACGCAGCTCACCCAGGTGAGGGCTGGCTCTCTGGCTGTTTTGATTCCCTCTCCCCATCCCTGCCCCAGCCTTGCTCCCCCAGCCTCCCGTTGAGCTGCAGGATCTCAGCGCAGGAAGGAAGCCTGGTCCAAGGAGAGGCCTGTTCTTTGCTGGTCTTGAAACCAGTTCTCTCTCTTTTTATATATATATATATATATATATATATATATATATATATATTTGATTTTTTACAGAGAGGAAGAAAGAGGGATAGAGAGTTAGAAACATCGATGAGAGAGAATCATCAATCAGCTGCCTCCTGCACACCCCCTACTGGGGATGTGCCCGCAACCAAGGCACATGCCCTTGACCAGAATCGAACCCGGGACCTTCAGTCCGCAGGCCGACGCTCTATCCACTGAGCCAAACCGGTTTCAGCCCAAGCTCTTTTTGTCGGGGTTCTTGCTTTCCTAACACAAGGTTGGGTGCTGACTCCTGGGCAGGGGATGGCCGTGAATAAGGCCCAGGTTTTCAGCCCAAGGAGCCATCTGTATGACTGACCTGACTCTACTGTGATGATAATAGCTAATGATCCTTCTTTCAAGAAGCATTTACTGAGTGCCTACTATGTGCCAGGCATTCATCTCAGTGCTGGGAATATAGCAGTGAACCAAAAAGTAAACTCCATCATTGTAGAGTTTAGGGGAAGGAGACACCACTGATAAATATATACAATGGAGGTGGTGTTAAAGTGCTATGGAGAAAGACAAGACAGGTTAAGGGGGATATGAAATGGCGGGGTGCTGTTTTATCTATGGCAGTCAAGAAGGATATACCTGCCGAAACTGGTTTGGCTCAGTGGATAGAGCGCCGGCCTGCGGACCAAAAGGTCCCGTGTTCAATTCTGGTCAAGGGCATGTACCTTGGTTGCGGGCACATCCCCAGTGGGGGGTGTGCAAGAGGCAGCTGATCGATGTTTCTCTCGCATCGATGTTTCTAACTCTCTATTCCTCTCTCCTCTTCTCTGTAAAGAAATCAATAATTTTTTTTTAAAAGATGTATATACCTGAGAAGGTAACGCTTGAATAGAGGCCCAAAGGAGATGAGAGAATGAGCCATGCGGCTTTCTGGGGAGAAGAGAGTAAAGAACAGAGCACGTAGCAGGTGCAGGGCCCGGAGGCAAAGTGCCTGCTGGGCTTGCGAAAGACCAGGGAGCCCGGTGTGGCCAGGACAGAGTGAGAGGGGAAAGTGGCCAGTGATGTGGTTCAGAGAGGGGCCGGGCCATCTAGCGTCTGGAGGTCCCCTGTACGCATTTTGGCTTTTACTCTGAATGAGTTAACTGGTGAATAAGACCTAGCCCTGCCTCTAGGGAGCAGGTTACAGGAGAACAAAATCTGCCCTGCCCACATTACCATACTGCATTCTAGGTAGTCATTGCCCGTGGCTAATTAGTAATTACAAGCATGACAATAAAAAACACAACTAGTAATTACAGTAGTGAAAATAATCACAACTACCGTATTTGCCGGCATATAAGACGATTTTTTGGCCCTGAAAAATATGGCTCCAAGTGGGGGGTAGTCTTATACGGCGAGTATATAACAAACTCTGTATCTTGAGTGGAAATGTTAGGGGGTCGTCTTATACGCCCAGTCTCTTATACGCCGGCAAATACGGTATTTTTCAGGGCCAAAAAATCGTCTTATACGCCGGCAAATACGGTAATTTTTTTTTTAAAGTATATTTTATTTATTTATTTATTTATTTTTAAGAGAAGAAGAGAGGGATAGAGAGTTAGAAACATCGATAAGAGAGAACCATCGATCAGCTGCCTCTTGCACACCCCCTACTGGGGATGTACCCGCAACCAATGTATATGCCCTTGACCGGAATCGAACCTGGGACCTTCCAGTCCGCAGGCTGATGCTCTACCCACTGAGCCAAGCCGGTTTCGGCTCACCACAACTCATCTTTATCAAGCCTTTATTACCCTCCATATCTCCAGTGTCCAAACGTGTGGCTGGTCTACCATAGGAGTTAGTAAATGTTTGCTGGTTAGACAAAGGAAGATGGAGACAGAATTGTAACGTCACAGGGGACACTGCATGAGCTCAGTCTGGGAGGTGGGGATGTACAAGAAGCTTGGATGGAGGAGAGGCGTGTTGTTGGAAATGAGTGAGGTCACCTCGTAAGGGCCCTGAATGCCCAGTAAATACTACCCTGGTTTCCCTTCTAGCCCTTTTCTCCCCCGCTGTGCTCCCCCCCACTCCTTCCTCTCTCCTGTCCACAGGGCCTGTGAACTCGGATCTGTTCCTGCGTCATGTTCCTGGATGGCTGCGCCCGCTTTTGCACCCTCTGGCTTGGCTGGTGCTCCGGACCCCAGCAGGGGGTGCCCAGACGCCCCTGTACTGCGCTCTCCAGGAGGGCATTGAGCCCCTCAGTGGAAGATACTTTGCCAACTGCCATGTGGAGGAGGTGCCTCCGGCTGCCAGAGACGACCAGGCAGCTCACCGGCTGTGGGCGGCCAGCAGAAGGCTGGCAGGGCTTGGACTGGGAGAGGATGCCGAGTCTGATGAGGACCCCCACCCCGAGGACTCAGGGGCCCCATCTTCTCTGAGCGGCCCCCACCCCGAGGAGCCCACCGTGTCTGAACCCTATCCCAGCCCTCAGAGCTCACCAGACTTGTCTAAGGTCACACACCGAATTTGGGTTAAAGCTGCACCTGAGCCCCAAGCCTCTTAATCCCCCCCGGGGCTGGGATGCTTGCTGTGGCCCTTGGTGGCCCTGAAACACCTTAGCTGTGTGCTGGTCCATGGCCTGGCCATCGAGGAGTTGGCAGCTTTTACCTCCATGGTTACTTTCTGGGGTGTCAAGGTATGACCTGGACTGCTCTTTTCCTAGTGGAAGGAAATACAGGTGATTATTTCTTCCTGAGAATGACAGTAGGCCAAGTTTGAGAAGAAGCTGTGTGTGTGTGTGGTGTGTGTGGCAGGCACTGCTTCTCAGGAATTGGAATGTCTTGTCTGTAAGGTGCGCCCTCAGTGACGCCGAGCACCCCTGGATGAAGGCCAGGGAATCTGTCACTTGATGTACTGCCAATATTGGGAATTACTGAACTGGCGGCAACCTTGTAGCTAGATGGTCGGATCATCCCCGTTTCGCAGAAACGAGGTTAGGCGGCAGGGGTAAGGGACTCCCTCGCCCAAGGTCTCCCAGCCGGGAAGAGCAGGGGCGAAGACTTGAACCCAGGTCTGGCTCCAGGGCCGGCTGCTGCAGGGAAGGTGCTGGAGAGGTGGGGCGGGGCAGGGCGGCTGTTATCTGGGCTCCTCCTGGGAGCGGAGGGACGCTTTCCGGGTGCGTTAGGCCCGGGGCCCCGCCATCCCCACCGACCCGCACCGACCCGCGTGCAATGCAGCGCGTCGCCTCCCGAGGCTGAGCGCCGGCCCCGCCCCCCGCCGCCCCACTTCCGGCGGGGCCGCGGCCGCGGGGGGCGCTGTCGGGCCGGCGGGGGGGCGGCGCGATTGGCTGGGCGCGGCCCGCGGTGCGGCGGGAGCGGAGTGCGGGCTGCCTGCCGACCCGCCGTGCGTCCGTCCCGGTCTCCGCGGCCCCCGGGGCCTTCCGTCCGCCGGCGGCGCCATGGGCAATTGCCACACGGTGGGGCCCAACGAGGCGCTGGTGGTTTCAGGTGAGGGGGCCGCGGGAGAGGCGGGGCGGGGGCGCCCGGCGCGGGCGGTGTTGGGGGGCGGGGGGCGCTGCGCCTGGGAAGGTGGGTGCGGAAGGGGTCTCGGGTGCTGGGGAGCGACGGGGAAGAGCAGGCCGGGGAAAGCCCCCGAGGGTGGAGGGAGGGCAGTGCCGCGGGGGGACGGGGTGGGGACCCCGAGGATCGGGCCTGAGTCTGCTGCGCTCGGGGCGGCCCCCGAGACCTCCCCGGAGGACCCCCCACCCCACTGCACCCCGGTCCTCACAGCTTCGGGGCTCGGCGCCCACCAGGGCTCCTCCCCGACAGCGTGTGGTCCCCATGTTTACCCCCTCCTTTCTCCGCCTCCCCTCTGGGCACGGCCCCCCCGCCGTGGCCTGGGGAGGGGTGGGGGGCGGGCGGAGATCCCGGACTGAAGCTGCGGGGTTCGGGGACTTGGGGCGGGCCGCCGCGCAGCCCTGGGGAGCAGGTGCCTGCGCGGGGAGAGGCCCTGGGACACGCCGGTTCTCCGGGCGCCCGGAGACCCGTTAATCCCCGGCAGGCTGGGGCAGGCTGGGGTTTCCTGGCATCGAGCTGGGCGCGGCCTCTACAGGTTGGGAAATCGGGTTCTGGTCTGTGCCGTCCCTGTTGCCAAATGCTGCAGGCTCCAGAATTTCTGGGCGCTTAGGTGGGGCCTGGGGACTCTGCAGTGGGAGGGGAGGGCAGGGAGGGGTGTCTTGTCTTAAGGTCACCGCCTTTTAAAATTGTATATGTGGGCTTCCTTGGAAGGTGGCTGCAGCAGCCCTGGACTGCAGGTGCCAGGGAGGGTCCGCGGTTCCTGACAGCTTGGAGGCCTCGTGTCTTACTTTCCACTCTCAATGCCCATTTTAAGCTCTCTGCAGGAGGAGGTAGAAGCGAGGAGGCTAAGCCAGGTGTTGTAGCTGCCCACCTTTGGGGAAGATTGACAAATCCATTGAAAACGTTTACCCCAGAACTTGGCTTCTGGCACAGTCTGGATCTTAAAAATCAATCTCTTCACTGGGATAGGAAATCCCCACTCTCCCTGATCAGGCTCTTATTCCTGTAGGGGGAAACAAGATACTTCACTTTCCTGTGGGCCTGAGATAGCCTTGAGGTCAGGAGGGAGGTCCCCAGAGAACACTGGGGCCAAATATTTTTATTGATTTCAAAGAGGAAGGGAGAGGGAGAGATAGAAACGTCCATGATAAGGATCATCGATTAGCCGAAACCGAAACCGGTTTGGCTCAGTGGTAGAGCATCGGGTCTGCGGACTGGAAGGTCCCGGGTTCGATTCCGGTCATGGGCATGTACCTTGGTTGCGGGCACATCCCCGGTAGGGGGTGTGCAAGAGGCAGCTGGACGGTGTTTCTCTCTCATCGACATTTCTGGCTCTCTGTCTCTCTCCCTTCCTCTCTGTAAAATATCAATAAAATATACTAAAAAAAAAAAGAACCATCGATTGGCTGCCTCCTGCACGCCCCCTACCGGAAATCAAGCCCGCAACCCAGGCATGTGCCCTTGTCTGGAATCAAACCCAGGACTCTTTGGTCCGCAGGCTGACACTCTGTCCACTGAGCCAAAGCAGCTAGGGCCACTGAGGCCAAATTTTCACCTACTTCTGTAAGACCTAGACCAGTCTTCCAGCACCCATTCCTAAAGAAGGCTTTTAGAACCCGAATCTGCATTCCATTTTTCTTTTTTCTTTTTTTTAAAATATGTTTTTATTGGTTTTTAAAGGGAGAGGGAAACATCGCTGAGAAACAGAAACTGCCTCCTACACGCCCCCTGCTGGATATCCAGCCCGTAACCTGGTATGTGCGCTGCGCTGACGGGAAGTCAGACTGGTGACCTCTTAGTTTATGGATGGATGCCCAACCACTGATCCCCACCCGCAGAACTTCCTTTTTCTTTTTTCTCATTTTTTTTATTTTTTTTTTTTAGAGAGAGAGAAAAATGTCAACTTGTTGTTCCGCCCATTTATGCTTACACTGATTCTTGTCTGTACCCTGACTGGGAACTAAACCCACAGCCTTGCTTATCAGGACAGTCCTTTAACCAACTGAGCTACTTTGTTTCTCTCGTGAGTTTCTTTCTGGAAGCCTGGTCTCTGAGCTAAGGAGACAAACGCTCCAGTCTTCTCTGGAGAAGGGTGAGAGGAACCCCTGAGATAGGCTGTACCTTCTTCCAGTTGTCAGACACGAGGCCGATGCAGTGCTAATATGGAAGCTGTTTTAGGGGTGGGGGGAGGAGGCTGTGCTGAGAATTGAGGGTGCTGGAGGCAAGGAAGGGTGCGAGAGAAGAGGGAAAGATGATGCCTAGCATAATAGTACCTTGGGATCTGAAGGGACCGAACTGGGAAGCAGCTCTCTCTTGCACACGGACTCCCAAGAGGACGGAGTGACTGCTCCCAGCCCGCCACACCTGGATACGGCCTGTATCTAAGTCCAGGAGCATCTCACCACGCCCAGTTTCAGAAGAAGGAGGCTGAAGTGTCTTGTGGTCATCCTCTTCACCTGAGAAGTCTGGGGGTTCTTCTGATCGTCTAACCTTCCTCCTCCGTTCTAGAATATAAAACCTTGGACTCTTATTTCTATTTTGGGATTTTTGAAAGGGAATTCAGATACCGTTCGCTATTCTCTCATCTCCATAATAGGTCAGAATTTTTTTAACCTGGGATTGTGGATAGAATGTAGACATCTGTACATTTATATTTAGTGTCTCCTATGATTATGAATGTCGGTGACAGTCCATATGGTATTAGCAGATATTTTCCTACTAAACTGCATTTGTTGTAATGCCTTAACAATCATGGCCCTGCTGGCATTGGCATGGCTGTGTGGTTGAGTGTCGACCTTTGAACCAGGAGGTCGAGGTTCGGTTTCAGGTCAGGGCACATACCCGGATTTCTGGGCTGGATCCCCAGTGTGGGGCCTGCAGGAGGCAGCCGATCAATGATTCTCTCATCATCGATGTTTCTTTTTTTTTTTTTTTTATTGATTATGGTATCACATAATTGTTCTCAACCCCCCCATTCCCATCCCAAACCCCTCCCCACATATGCCCCCACCCCCCTGTTGTCCATGGCCACTGGCTAGGCCCATATGCATGCACACAAGTCCTTTGGTTAATCTCTCTCCCTTACCCCCTCCCTCCCCTACCTTCCCTCTGAGGTTTGAGAGTCTGATCACTGCTTCTCTTTCTCTAGGTCTGTTTTTGTTCATCAGTTTATGTTGTTAATTATTTCCTCTAGATGTGTGAGATCATATGATCCAAGAAATACCCTTGTAAGAACCGAAACTGAGACAAGCCATAATGGTTATGCTGAGAGGCAAATGAATCATTCTGTAGTGAGTTCCTTTCTGGGCCAACAGTTCTTTTGAGTCCCAATTTCAACGTCAAACAGTTCCTTATGTGTACATGTCAGGCATGATATTTCAGATCTGGTTGGTGGACATCTTTTTTTTTCTTTCCATCATTAATGTTTTTATCTCTCCCTTTCTCTCTGATATCAATAAAAATATTTTAAATCATTAATGTTCATCACTACTTTGAAATTAAGCCAATTATAGATCTACCATAGACTTTATTTAATGTATTACATGTCCCACTATACCACATATTTGGTGGTTTTAATATTTTCATAACTTTTAATATAATTTGTTTCTTAGGAATTTTGTTTTATGCATTTATGAGCACTCCAGCATTGCTGGATTCCTAAGGATGTGTGTGGCTCAAAAAAAAAAAAAAAAAAGGCTAAAATAGGAAGAAGAAGGTAGGAGAGAGAAGGACAGGAAGGGAAGGGGTTTCCCAGAGAGGGCAGAATGTGTCTGGGGAGGGCTGAGGGTGGGGCGGAGGTTATCAGGGTGTTTTGTTATTCTTCAGCTTGGCGGAAGGACAGACAAAGAAAGCAAGTTGGCTTAGAAAAAGTGAGATAACATTCGGGAGAACTTTCTGGTCTCAAGACAGTGGGAGTTAGGACAAGCAAGGGACCCCTAAGTGTTCTCTTTTGGGAATGGTGCTCCGGCTCAGCGTGAGCCGGAGGCGGGGAGGAAGATGCCTTCCCGAAGAGGAGGCTGCCGGGGACGGGGACACGGGGACCGGGTAGTCTGGCAACCCCAGCTTCCTGTTGTTGCTGCCCCTGGGAACCTGGCCATGCGGCTCCTGGCCGAGGCCCAGCTGGAGCTGTGAGGCAGCTGCTCCCAAGGTCAAGGACTGAGTTAAAGGTAAAGGGTGGACGCCCCCCTAACTGTCACCCCAGGGCTTCCCCTGACCCACCCCACCCCCACCCCCTCCTCCCCGGCACCAGGAGAACTGCCCCCGGGCTGGCTGGAGGCAGCCAGGCCCCAGCCCCCAGCGGGGCCGGAAGAAGTGAAACAAGCTGTGATTTTTGACCTTCTTCCAACTTCATTGGATCCTGAGATGGTGTAGGTTTCAGACTGACTGCTTGTCCTCAGAGGCCTCGCATTCCCCCCTCCCCAGGGCAGAGAAGCCCGCGGTAGCTTCCACGGAGCAGCAGCCCGGGGAACAGGTATTTGCACCACAAAGAGACAGAGACCTCAGACCTCGTCCTCCCACTGCTCACCGGTCTCTGCTCCCTGGACCTCCGGCCCAGCTGCTGGCCACTGCCCCGCAGCAGCCCCAGGAAAGGGGCTTGGCCGTTCTGTGTGCAGCCTCAGGTGCCCGTTCAGGAGCCTGCAGGCCCTCTGCCCTCCTGGAGACTTCCTTCGCCTCCCCTCGTCCCACACTTCCTCCAGTTGAGGTTCTCTCCGCTGTGTCTGTTTTGGTTGCTTCACTGCTCACCCAAACCCAGACTGCAGAGCTACACCGATATGGTGCCCAGTAGCCACGAATGGCTACTTCAGTGTAATTACATTAAAATTAAAATTCATTTCCTCAGTCGGAGCAGCCACGTTTCAAATGCCCCATGGTCACCCGTGGGGAGGGCTGCCTTCCGCGTGCACAGGAAGCGCTCCGGGAGTTACCCGTCAGCCACCGCACGAGGCGTCAGCCCAGCCTCCCTGACCCCAGCATCTTCCTCCTGGTGCAAAGGAGTGTTTCTAAAATGCAAATGTAATTTTGTATTTTTAAGACTTAAAAATTAGGGAGTTGTTTTTTTTTAATTTATTGATTTTTGAGAGAGGGGGGAGAGGGAGAGGAGGAAGAGAGGGAAACATGGATTTGTTGTTCCACTTTTCTATGCATTTACTGGTTGGTTCTTGTAAGGTTGCTGGGGATTGAACCCGCCACCTTGGCATACAGGGACTGCACTGTAACCAAGTGAGCTACCCGGCCAGGGCTTGTTGCTCCCTGTTTAAATCTCTGTGTGCCCCCCCCCCCAAATCTCTCTCTCTCTCTCTCTCTCTCTCTCTCTCACTCACACACACACACACACACACACACACATACACACACACACACACGCAGCTCCTTGGCCTGATACCTGAGACACTCTGTGATCTGCCCTCCCCCATCACCAGCTTGTCCCTTGCTATGGCTATGATTCCTTATAGACACTGTTACTCAGCTACAGGAAATTATCCCTGACCCTTGACCTTGGGAGGCAAATACCCTAAGGTTTTCCTTAAAACCCCAGTTTGTGAACATGGAAATGATGGCATCCACTGACTTTTCCCCCCAATCATATTTCGTGTGTGTGTGTGTGTGTGTTTCAAATATATTTTATTGATTTTTTACAGAAAGGAAGAGAGAAGGATAGAAAGTTAGAAACATCAATGAGAGAGAATCATTGATCAGCTGCCTCTTGCTCAACCCCTACTGGGGATGTGCCCGCAACCAAGGTACATGCCCTTGACCGGCATTGAACCCGGGACCTTTCAGTCCCCAGGCTGACGCTCTATCCACTGAGCCAAACCGGTTTCGGCCGTGTTGTTTTTTTAATAAACAATCACATGTCCTTAGAGTCATGTTTCCTGTACATTTCTTTTCACTACCAGTGAACTGCTCTTCCGGCTTTTATGCAAATTTTCTTGAACTTGAGTAATTTTGGCGTTTGCTGGAGGGTTCACTACAAGAATTTCAGGAATTGGCTTTTCTCGTTTTCTGTACACTGAGCATGCCGAACATGTCCACAGCATGCATCTGGGTCCAGGCCAGACTCACATTCTGTTTAGTTGGTTCATAGTTTCCAGGAGCACTTTCTTTTTAGACCTTTTCCCTTTCTTTCACTCTTTCCATTGGTGCCACGAATTGGCCTTTGTGTTGAGGTCTCGCCTTCTCTCTCTGCTCCCACAAGAGGAACAAAGTCACTCTGAACCCCTGGGAACATAGGAGCAGCCTCCCCGGCATGTGTCTGCCAGGCTTGAGTGAGGCTCCCTCCCTCCCAGCAATCGCCCGTGTGTGAGGGGTCGGGGGCTGCATTCCCTCCCTGTCTTCACCTGCCCCGATAATAGGTGGATTGTATGGCCATTACAATCATCTCAAAAAATAAAAATTAAAAAAAGGTCCCTCCTCCTTGTCTTATCTCCTTCAAGACAGGACCTATCACCTTCTTCTCTTTAAAAAAAAAAAATATATATATATATATATATTTTTTTTTTAATTGATTTTTCACAGAGAGGAAGGGAGAGGGATAGAGAGCTAGAAACATCGATGAGAGATACATCGACCGGCTGCCTCCTGCACACCCCCCACCGGGGATGTGCCCGCAACCAATGTACATGCCCTTGACCGGAATCGAACCCGGGACCTTTCAGTCCGCAGACCGACACTCTATCCACTGAGCCAAACCGGTTTCGGCGAGGACCTATCACCTTCATTTCTGTGTCCCTAGCAGAGAAAATACTCCATTTCTTTGCTAAACGAATGGCTGACTGAAAGATGAAAGCTTTTGCGGCTCACCCCTGCCCACTGACCGCTCCTGTTCTCTGAAAGCACACGCGTTCTGATCCGCTCACTGGGTATCCTCCTCTTTGTGCCAACGGCCTGTTGACCTCCCTCGATCCCAAGGCCCCTAAGGGCCTGTCTCCCGTGTACGCGTAACCTCAGCCCCCGGCACTCAGAACGCGATTTAAGCGTCTGGGCAGGTAAAGGCCCAGGGTAGCTGTTGGAGGGGTTGGGGATGGACGAACCCCAGAGCTGACTGACCAGCGACGTTCTGCTCTGTCCCCCAGGGGGCTGCTGCGGTTCGGACTATAAGCAGTATGTGTTTGGCGGCTGGGCCTGGGCCTGGTGGTGCATCTCCGACACTAAGAGGTAAGGACCTGGGGGGGCGCTCAGGGAAACTGGCATCCCGGTGGGCAAGGGAGAGGGGGTTTCCAGCTCTCCCCCGCCCCCCCACAGATCAGCCAGAGCGCCTGCCGCTTGCCACATTTCATTCTGGGGGTGGGGGCCTCCGGAGGAGCAGGCAGAATGGGTGGCACGGGGACGCTGGGGGTCTGTCCGTGGGCGCCGCCTCCTCAGCGGGCGAACTTTTTTCCACGGGAGGCCTCGCTTCTGGCCCAGAGGATTCAGGGTCCTGCCCGGGCAGAGCCCCGATGCCCTGATTGTAGCTCAGAGTTATCGGTGAAGCTTTCATTCTAACACCCTGTCCGGAGTGGGTTTAGGGAGGGAGAGGAGGCTGCAGAGACCCCTAACGCGCACCCTCACCTTTACGGGGCCCTGCAGGCAAGGGCCAAGAGGCAGAGGATGCATGTCCAGTCTGGAGTGGCTCTCTGGTAGCGGTGGGTTAGAGACTGGAGAGGAGATGTAAGGAGTTAGTGCCAGGGTGGGCAGCCAGGTCTGGAAAGACTGTGGAAAGACTACCGCGTTTCCCCGAAAAGAAGACATCCTCCGAAAATAAGACCTACTTCATGGAACCAGAACACACCCCCTGAAAATAAGACATAGTGCATCTTTGGGAGCAAAAACTAATATAAGACGCTGTCTTATTTTCGGGGAAACAGGGTAGAAGCAGGGATAGTTCAGCTCCCCAGAGGGACTGTCATAAGGCTATACCTTCTGGCTCCTCCGGAGCCCCTGGCAGGGCCAGATTCCACCCAGACCTTTCCTGCTGCCCCCACTGCCCGCCCAAGAGGAGAATGAGGCATGCCCGCCGCCTTTCCGCCATCGCCCCCTCCTGGCTGCGGGAGATCAGGGCAGGGACCCAGATCCTTCCAGGCCGGGACCCAGGCCAGAAGGGCAGCAGAGCATGTGGGGGCAGGGGGCGTCATCCTGAAGGGGGCGTGATGGAGATTCCCGTGGAAATCGCCCTCCACCCCAGCCCCACCGGGCGGCAGGGAGAGGTAACGTGGCTGCGCTGAGCTGTCGGGGCCTGGGGTCCCAGGGAGTCTGGAAGTGTCAGCGGGGTCCGGGCCATGGGAAGCGTGCCCCGGTTCTTTAACTCCACTGATTGCCCGGTAACCCCTCCCCCTTCCCCACCTCTCCCCTCCCTTTGCTCTGCCTGAGTGGGATCCTGGGGGTCTCCTCTGTCCCAAGACCAGAAGCGTCAGGGAGCAATCAGTACTGGTCACGGTTTCCTCTCAGGAGGCTCATGGGCACTTTAGAGTGGGCCAGACACCCCGTCAGAACCAGGGGTTGTCCTCTCCAGAGACTCTGCCACCCCTAGGCCCTGCAGTCCCGGGACAGCAGAGTGTCCTGTCCCGGCCCCTCAGTGCACAGCGAGGCCCAGGGAATTTCCAGCTCCCCCAGACATGGGTTCTGCACGGCAGCCACTGCCAGGACAACAACTCTGCAGCTCTTTGTCCGCGTCCTTGGCCCCCCAGTCCCCCCACGCTTCTTGCTCCGGGGATCAGAGCCCCAAGACTGAGCCAGGCTTCCCTGGCGGCGGGTTTGGAGGTGAGGGGTGGGAGACCTGTGCCTTGTCCTAGGAAACCAGTCTCACAGCCAGGCGCAGCGTTCTCCCTCTGGTCCCACTCGATGGGAAGTGTGCGTCTACAGCGCCTCCCCTTCTCGGGCCCTGTTCTGGGGGTGCCTCTTTCCCCAACCCCTAGCCTGCTTGGGGGACATCGCTACGAATCCAGGCCTTCGTTGCCCTAGGCCAGGAGGAGCCCCTCAGGTCAGAGGAGGCTGCTAGCCCAGCCTGGCCCCTCAGCCTCCTTCTCGGGGTGCTTGCCACAGCTGCCCTCCATGTCACCCGCTCCCGGCGTCAGCTGTCTTCCCCGGGCTCTGTGGAGTCCCTTCTGCTGCTCTTGGCTGCCACGTCTTCCCACATTATCATCGTACGGGCGGCTCTCCCTACCTGAGCGATTCCCCCACCTCTGGCATCTGAGCTGCAGCCTCCTGTCTCCCTCCTTCCCTCTCTCCTCCCTCCCTTCCTGCTGTCTCCCCCTCCTCCTTCCCCAGAAGAGAGCTTGGTGGTTTCCTGTCTGGGCCAGGTCAAGGGTTCTCTCCGCCATAGGGTGCCAGCAGTAGGAGCTTGAAAGAAGGCAGCCTTTGCACACCTGCATGGCCAGAGCCCCCAGGGGCGGCATGTGAGAGTTGAGGTGAGGGTTTCCCATCCCCCCAAACTACTTGCTTCTGCTCCTCCAGCCTCAGCCTCTGACCTCCCTTCCTCTGGTTCAAGGCAACCTTCCACGCTGTCCACAGGCTGGCTCTGCCTAGACCACCTCCCTCTGCACATTCGCGCACACGCTGCCCCGGGGGGGGGGGGGGGCAGGCAGCCCAATAGGGTGGGCCAGGGCCTTAGACGCACCTTGTTTTCTTACCAGGACTCTTCGCTGCTCTGCCACCTCCCCGTTGTCCCTGTGAATATCCTGCACGGGCACACTTTCTCCCCCAGCCTTCCTGACACCTGCACCCCCAAATCAGAAAATCCAAATTTTCCTTTGGACTTTTCTGGCCCTAAATTATTATTATTTTTTTAATCCTCACCTCAGGATGTTTTTTCCATTGATTTTCAGACAGAGTAAAAGGGAGGAGGGGGAAGGGGAAGAGAGAGAAAGAGAGAGAGAGGGAGAGGGAGAGAGAGAGAGAAAGAGAGGGAGGGAGAGAGAGAGATTGGTCCCCTCCCGCACACGCCCCAACTGGGCTGAGGATCAAACCCACAACTGAGGTACCTGCCTTTGACCAGGAATTGAACTTGAGACCCTTTCCTCTGAGCCGAGGGGCCAGTACTCTAACCATTGAGCAACTGGCCAGGGTCCTAAATTGCCTTCTTAGCGATAGGCAGCACAGACCTTGAGCTTGTGTGCCCCAGGCAGGACTGGGTGTTTGCTATGGCTCCTTAGGCCCCAGAATGACCTCCCTCCCCAGTTTCTGGAAACACGGCTTTGCCTGTGTTTGGAGTGTGGAGCTGAGGCGAAGGCTCCCTGATGGTGCCAGAGGTCTCCGGGGAGCAGCGGGGAGCAGCCCCGGTGCCCAGCGCACAGGCCTCCTGACCCCAGACCACAGGTCCAGGGCATCCACAGGCTCCTTTCCCAGCCCAGCCGCAACTCCTCGGGAGAGTACGGGGGCTCGAGAAGAGACCCAGAGGCGTCCGGCCAGCAAGTGGGTGTCTTTGTCCCCCGACAGCCCTAGGCTGAGCTGGCAGTGGGGGGCTGAAGCAGGCAGAGCTACCCCGCCCCCAGGCGTCAGGCATCGGTGCTTATCTGGTAACCAGTGTGTGTTTGCTGTGTCCCCTCCTACCCCTTCCTGCCCCTTCCTCTCCCCACCTCCCCCCGGCTGCTCCTCAGACTGTCTCTGGAGGTTATGACCATCCTGTGTCGCTGTGAGAATATTGAGACGTCGGAGGGGGTCCCGCTATTCGTAACAGGGGTTGCACAGGTAATAACCCACCTGCTTCCTCCTCGGTGTCTAACCTTCTCTCTTCCTGCCCTTGGGGCCGGGCAGGCAGGACAGACGGACTGCCCTCCTGAGCGCAGGCCTCTCTCCCCTCCGTTCCCACCTCTGCTGGTCCGAGCACCAGGGTAGAGCCCTCTAGACCGCCCGCTCCCTTGCCCTCACCCACGGGGGCTGCTAGTGGGGAAGGAACAGTGGATTCTGGAAGCTTGTCGGTCTGCCAGTTGGTGTCCTTGGATGCAAGCGTGTAAATTGGGGGTGAGCGGAGGCAGGAGACACAGGCCCTCACGTGACAGAGCTGGGCCGTGTGGGTCGGAGGGTCGGTCCTGGCTGCAGCTGACGAAGTCCTGGTCTTCCGGGTGCCACGGGGCCCTCGCTCGCCTCTGCTCCAGGCTGACGCCCAGTGTCAAGCCCCAGCCCTGCTCCCTGCAAAGCCAGATACAGGTCCCATGGGGAGCTCTGTGCGCCCAGCCCCTCTGACCCCTTCAGTCTTCTTGACAGGCCTGAGCAGAAGGAGCCTGGGCCGTTCCCGACCCCTGATGCTGGGTGGAGGGGCCCTCGAGCAGATCTCTTGTCACCAGGCTTGGTGTTCCCATCTGGGAATGGATGGGGGGAATCAGGTCCTCGCTGTGCCACGTAGGGATATCGGAAAGGCAGGCGAAACACTATGAGGGCACGTCGGGGATTTGGGGGAAAGAGTGCTAGAGAAAGCCAAGCTTTAACACGAATATGTGTTTACTCTGAAAAGCAAGTAGCCTGGGGTCCCCCTCTCCATTGCCATGGAGCCGAAGCTGAGGGAATTCATCGCTCGGCCAGGGCGTTCAGTGACTGCAAGTGCTCCCTTCGTCACGTGCAGTTCCCATTACAAGAAGAGACCTACGTGTCATCTCACCCATCCCCTTCCCTCTGCACCATATTGTCCTTCAGCCTTTTCAGGCAAAAACAGTACCACTACTCCCTTCCTCACCACCCCCCACCCCCACCCTGCCCCCTCTAATTGGGAAGGGACCGCCCCTCTCACGTGCCCCTGGTAGCCGCAGGAGGGGGCTCCAGCACAGGCCTGAGGAGCTCAGAGCCCTTCGGGCAGGGCCCCGGCTGCCTCGCCTCCTCTCTAAGGCAGCCCTCTGCCTCCAAATCCAACTGCAGGTGCCTACGTCCTTTTTAAAGGGGTGACGTGGACCCTGGAGGCCTCAGATTGTCTGGGTAGAACAAGCCGTTCTAGCACTTTTTGGCCAGGAAGCTCTAGGGTGGCCCATTCCCAACTTGCCCACCGGGCCCACCCCCAGAGGGTAAGCTTCACCCGGAGTCCACTGGCAGGCGGAGAGACCAGGCAGGGCTTCCCTGGCAAGGGGCAGATGCAGGATCCCCCCCATCGTGGCCCCGCAGTGGGTGCCCCCAGCCAGCCAGACCAGCAAGCAGAGCTTTGCAGGCAGCCTCCCGGGGCATCCTGGAGTGCTGAGCACACCCCGGGAACAGGGGAGGGCCCCGGGGAAGGTGCAGGTGGCCCCGTGCACAACCTACACCGCACAGCCCGGAGTGCCAGCACTTACATACACACACAGCTGCTCCCGGACCCTCCCCGCCCTTCCCCCGGCCCAGACCTCCACCACCACCACTCCCCGCTTCCTTTTCCCCCTCTAAGCCAGGCTGGTGTCAGCAGAGGCAGCACACCCGGACAGCACAATCACACTCACCCTGGAGGCACCCGCATCGCCCTGCCCCACCTCCCCACCCGCCCCTCCACACACACTCCCAGCCACGACCCCTTGGGGAGCCTCCCCACCCTTCGCCGCCGCCACAGGACCGCGGAGCAGTGAGGTGTCGGACTCTCCCCCACACCCAGGCCCTGGGCCCCCGGACCCATGCCCCTGTTTTGCATTTCTTGGCAGGATTACCCTAGAGATTATGACGTTGCAGCCCCGCTGCGAGGACGTAGAGACGGCCGAGGGGGTAGCTTTAACTGTGACGGGTGTCGCCCAGGTATAGTAACTCAGCAGCCCCGCGCATGCCCGTTGAGCTGCCTCATCCGGTGCTGGGGTTTGGGGGGGAGGAGAAGACAACGGCCAGGGGCGTTCTCTCTCCAGCACCGCTGCCCCCGCCCCCCCCCTCCCGAAAGAGGGTCATCGCCACCGGAACGTGTGCTCTCTTGGCCCCCGGGCCACCCAGCAGGACTAACAGGAACCCCTTTTCTCCCCAGCGGGCCCGCGAGGGACAGCACCGGTGCCGAGGGCTCCTGTCGCACTAACCCCACCCCGTTCTTTGCAGGTGTCGCGACTGCCAAGCCCCAGCATCCAGGCCCTTCCCCGTTCCCTGGGTCGGGGGCTGGCGGTGTGGGGACCGGAGGAGGAGGAGGTCGTGTCAGGCAGGCAGGCCCTGGAGTTGGAGACCGTTGCGTTCCCAACTGGGTGCCGGGGTGAGGGGCTTCTGCCCCAGTGCCCCTCTCAGCTCCACGGAGCAGACCCGCCAGCGCTGGTGGCCTCTGGCGTGGGGGCTGTTGGCTTGTCTCAGGAAGGGTCTGGGTGGCACCCCACGGACCCGCCCCTGCCCTGTCTAGGCTCCGTTTCCCAGCGTGCCTGTCTCTGTCCCTATTGTTCATCGTCCCTTTGGCGTCCTCTGCCCCTCAGTCTTCGGGTCTCCCTCCTGCGGCGGGGAGCCTGCAAGGGAGGAGCTGGCTAATGAGGGACAAGCAGGTGGACTGGAAGGGTGAGGGGACAGATCCCACGTGCCCAGGAGAGAGGCCACATCCGGGCCTGGGCTGCCAGTACGGATGACGTTTCTCAATGTGAGGATTCCTGTGTGCCATCCCCACTAGGGGCCTCAGGCAGACCCCACCCCCGCCCCCAGAGCAGGTCTGAAAGAGGAGGGGCAGGCAGGACATAGCCACCGTCCTCGCCCTGGGTCTGGGGGCTCCCCCTGCTCCCCACATCCCGGCTCAGGCACCTTTGTGCCCGCTGGCAGGTGAAGATCATGACGGAGAAGGAGCTTCTGGCCGTGGCCTGCGAGCAGTTCCTGGGCAAGAACGTGCAGGACATCAAGAACGTCGTCCTGCAGACCCTGGAGGGGCACCTGCGCTCCATCCTCGGTGAGGCCTTGCCCAGCCCAGGGACCCCTCGGCTGCCCTGGGGGAGCACTGCAGGGCCCCAAACCAGGGCCAGGGAGGGGCGCAGAAGGGGGCAGGGGGTCTGTCAAACCACCAGGGTTTCTAGATGAAAAGCTGAAGCATTTCCCCTCATGTATTCCCTTTGAGTGAAGGGAGGGCATTGAGTGACCGGCGGGGGGCGGAGGGGGAGGGGCTGCCAGTCTGGTCAGCACATAGTGCTGCTTAGAACGCTTTTCTTCACCCAGCCTGGACTCTGCAGGAGGAGGCTTGGTGCTAAGCGGTTAAGAAGAAACCGGGGAGACCGAGCTCAGACGGCACAACCCTGCATATACTCAGACCTCCGCTTGCATGCCTCCTCCCTTTCCTAGCTGGCTGGGTCCCTGGGGAGCCAGCCCATGACCCTTCTGCCCCCAGGAACCCTGACTGTGGAGCAGATCTATCAGGACCGGGACCAGTTTGCCAAGCTGGTGCGGGAGGTGGCAGCCCCTGACGTCGGCCGCATGGGCATCGAGATCCTCAGCTTTACCATCAAGGTGCGGTTGAGGGGGAAGCTGTGGCCCCCTAAAGCTGGGAGTGGGGGACGTGGCGGGAGGGGAACCTTTGTGCTTATAACTGTCCTTAGGGGGCCTTGGCCAGGTAGCCTGGTCATTAGAGCGTTGTCCCCTATGCCAAGGTCATGGATTTTATCTCTCGGGGCACATACAAGAAGCAACCAATGAATGCATGAATAAGTGGAACAACAAACAAATTGATGTTTCTCTCTCAGGTCAATTAAAAAAAAAAGTGCTTAAAAACTGTTCTAGGGATGACTTCCTCTACCTTCCCTCCCCAGGATGTGTATGACAAAGTGGACTATCTGAGCTCCCTGGGCAAGACGCAGACCGCTGTGGTACAGAGAGATGCTGACATCGGGGTGGCCGAGGCCGAGCGGGATGCAGGCATCCGGGTATGTGGATTCGCCTTCCCGCCCCCGGGGACCGGGAGCTCAGGGTGGGGGGGTGGGACCACGGTTTCTCCGAGGACCCTCAGCACGCGCCCCTCCTGATCCCAGGAAGCCGAGTGCAAGCGGGAGATGCTGGACGTGAAGTTCATGGCAGACACCAAAATCGCCGACTCCAAGCGAGCCTTCGAGCTGCAGAAGTCAGCCTTCAGCGAGGAAGTCAATGTCAAGGTGAGGAGCCACGGGGCGCCTGGGTCGTCCCTGGGGCTTAGGACTCAAGGGCTCGGCAACCAGCCTCTGACGTGCTGACCGCACTTCTGCCGCAGACAGCGGAGGCCCAGCTGGCCTACGAGCTGCAAGGGGCCCGCGAGCAGCAGAAGATCCGGCAAGAGGAGATTGAGATCGAGGTCGTACAGCGGAAGAAGCAGATCGCGGTGGAGACGCAGGAGATCCTGCGCACAGACAAGGAGCTCATTGCCACAGTGCGCCGGCCCGCCGAGGCCGAGGCGCACCGCATGCAGCAGATCGCCGAGGGCGAGAAGTGAGTGCTCCCGGGCGGGGGCTGGCTGCAGGCAGGCTGGCTCCTCCCCTCTCCTGACCACAGTTTAGAAGCCAGTGCTCCTTCATCCTGTTGGCTCACTGTGAAGAGCATGGCTCTGTTGTTAGGAGAACTGAATCAGATAAAGGAGGCTGGAGGGCCTGGCATGGTGCTCGACACAGCATCCTGGTTAACCTCCTCTCCTGTTTGCATCTGGAAGCCCATACCTCTCCCTGGCCAGAGCTAGAATGCCAGGGCCCCCCCCCCTTCGCGGGTTCCCCGACACCACCTGCCAGAGCAGAGGGCTTGAGGGTTTGCCGGCCCCCCAGACAAGGCTGGAGGGGACCCCAGGGACATCCCGCTGATCCTGCCACACCCGGGCTCCCTCAGGGTGAAGCAAGTGCTCTTGGCTCAGGCCGAGGCCGAGAAGATCCGAAAGATCGGTGAGGCGGAGGCCGCGGTCATCGAGGCGATGGGCAAGGCAGAGGCCGAGCGGATGAAGCTCAAGGCTGAGGCCTACCAGAAATACGGCGACTCCGCCAAGATGGCCATGGTGCTGGAGGCCCTGCCCCAGGTGAGGCCCCCGCCACCGAGGCCGGGACAGGCTGCGGGGGGGTGTGGGTGAGATGGGGGGGGAGAGATCTGGGCAGGGCGAGTGGGCGGAGTCAGACCCAACCAAGCTCTCCTCCTCTCACCCGACCTCCTAGATTGCTGCCAAGGTCGCAGCCCCGTTGACCAAAGTCGATGAGATTGTGGTCCTCACCGGGGACAACAACAAGGTGACATCCGAAGTGAACCGACTGCTGGCCGAGCTGCCTGCCTCCGTGCACGCCCTCACAGGCGTGGACCTAACCAAGGTGTGTACTCGGCTCGCTGTGATGAGGTTGGTCTGGGTAACCTCCTGGCCTGACCGACCTGTGTGGCACGGCTGTGGGCCCCAGGGCCACGGCCTCATGGCGTCTCCCGTCCTTACAGATACCCCTGATCCAGAAGGCCACCGGCGTGCAGGTGTGAGGCTCCCTTCGGCAGCCGCCCGCTCCTCCCTCCGGCACCTGATCCAACACTGCAGGAACCACGGGAATGTACTGACTCTGGTGCCTTATTTGTTAGGGACCAGACGTGCTGCGTGCTCAGGCCTTCTCTGGCTGTCGTCCCTTCTCCTGGCTGTCTCCCCCCTCTTCTCCTCGACCCCACCCCCTCACAGTCACTGCCATGTTCATCCGGTGTGTCTCTCCCACCCTCATCTTCCTGTACATATGCCTCTTCCTCTGTCTGTCTGTCTTTTTTCTCTCCCTCCTTTTCCTCCCACCCATCCTCGACACATCATGTAATTTACGCGGAAGATGTTTATTATAATCACTGTCTGTCTGAAAGGGGTGGCCCTGCTGCTCTTCAGAATCCTGGTGCCTTGAAGTTCTCTGTGCATCCTCCTCCCCGTGGCCTTGTCCAGACCTCAGCATGGGTGCAGGGGGGGTCTGGGTAGAATGGCCACCTGCCCCTCTCCTGGCCTGGTTTTTCCAGCCCTAAACCCTCCCCATGGGAAACCCCAGCCTCAGCCACTCTGGCCCCTCTAGGCTAGGTAGCAGTGGCCAACAGACCCAGGCCATTGCCCTTCGTCACACCTCCCCAGCCCCAGGTCTGCTCTCATACTTCCCTCCCCACCCCACGCCAGGAGCACAGAAGCAAGGCCTCCTGTCTCCAACAGCTCTCAGCGGACTACTGCCTTCGGAGGCCGCTGCGTGTGCTCAGGGAAGCCCCCCTCGCGGACATGTCCCCGCTGGGGTGAGGCCTGGTCCCAACTCTGCTAAGTCTGTCCGGGATCAGGGTCTAGCCCCGCTGGGGACCAGGAAGTTCTGTAGACCCTCTTCCTGCTGGGGCTGCTCTGTTCTGGGTGTGAGGCCAGGCCCTCCCAGGGGGCAAGGCTGTGCCAACCCTTTGCAGAATCGAGGGCTGTAGACCGGCCAGGCTTCGTACCCCTTGTGCCATCTTTCCTCCTGGCCAGAGTGATGGGATCCCAGCCACGGGAGCAGCCCGGCCCTCTGTCTCCTTGCTCTCGCGGAGGCAGAGAGGCCCAGGGGCCAAGCACCCAGGGGTGCCGTGATGTCCTGTGGCCCCAGTCCCCCACCCCTGGCACGGGCCCTGCCCCAGCCTGTGTAGCTGTTCCTGCATGTGGATGCTGCATGTTTGGTCTGGGGCTTGGATGCTGCACTGCCCCACTGCCTGTCCCTTCTAGTGAAATAAAGGTCTGTTATGCCAACGCCCTGTGTTGTGTCTTCTGTGAGGGGAGAGGCTGGGAACCAAGAGCTAACGCACCCCACCCATAGGCACCTTCAGCCTGAAGGCTGCACTTTGTCTTCCCCACCCTGGCCACTAGAGGGCATCAGCACACTTGCTGTGTCCCCGGCAGTATCCTGAGACAGGGCAGCCATCGCCCCGCTGCTGAGGCTAGACAGACCTGAGCTCTGGGAGGCCCTGCTCCATCGCAGGCGGAAGACTAGGGACTCGAGGGTCCCCTGTATCTCTCTGCCCGTCCTGAGCCCCACTCAGTAATGGAGTCCACTTCTCCGGCTTAAGAACATGAACTGGAGTTAGGCTGCTGGGGTTTACCGTATTTGCCCGAGTATAAGACGATTTTTTGGCCCTGAAAAATACCGTATTTGCCGGCGTATAAGACGACCCCCTAACATTTCCACTAAAAATACAGAGTTTGTTATATACTCGCCGTATAAGACTACCCCCCACTTGGAGGCATATTTATCAGGGCCAAAGGGTCGTCTTATACACTGGCAAATACAGTAAATTTTAGCTCAGTTGTTTATTACCTATGTCATCTTCAACAAGTAACTTCATCTTTCTGGGCTTCAATATTCTTATTCATGTTACAAATTTATCTAACGCTTCCAGGTATTGTCCTGGATGCTGAGGAGCCTGCAATGAACAGAACAGATCCATAGCTTTTAGAGTTTGCACTCGGGGAGAAATGAAGTTTAAAAAATTAAATATGCATACAATATGTTACATGATGGTGTGTACTAAGAAAAAAATAAAACTCTGAAAGAACTAGAAAGTTTGGGAGGGTGTTGAAGGAAGACCTATTTGAGAAATAAAGGTTAAAACTACCTGATTGTGAAACAATTTCTCTATACTGCTTATTTTAAATTCCAAAGGTGGCATCTCTGAAAATAAGACATTTTTCAAATAAAAGGTAAAAGAATAAGCAATGCAGATATGTGAGGGGCAGAGCTTCCCGACCAAAGGCCTCCAAGGTGGGAGTGTGTCTGTCATGATCAAAGAGCAGCAAGGTCAGTGTGTCTGAAGTGGTGAGTGAACGGGCAGCAGGGAGGAGGCAGTAGATGAGGTCAGGATGGAAACGTGGAACCTTACTGTAATGGCATGTTTGGGTCAATTACTCTCAGATGGAAAACCAGTGAAGGTTTTTGAACGAAGAGTGATGTGCTCTGACATATTTAAAAGGATCATTCTGCCCTAGCCGGTTTGGCTTGGTGGATAGAGTGTCAGCCTGCAGATCAAAGTATCCTGGGTTCAATTCCAGTCAAGGGCACATACCTCAGTTGCAGGCTCCCCCCTGATCCATGCCTTGATCAGGGCTCATGCAGGAGGCAATCAATGTGTCTCTCTCACATTGATGTTTCTCTCTGTCTTTCCCTCTCTCTTCCATTCTCCTTAAAAATTTATGGAAAATTATCATTGGGTGAGGATTAACAAAATAAATAAAAAATAAAAACATCTTTCTAAGCACTGTGAAAATTTGTCTTCAAGGAAAAAAAAACATTTTTTTTAATGGTGCTAGAACAACTGAATCTGTATGAAGGGAAAATTTAATCACAACTCCCACCTCAATCCATAAACAAAAACAGAGAGGAAGGGAGAGGGATAGAGAGCTAGAAACATCGATGAGAGAGAAACATCGACCAGCTGCCTTCTGCACACACCCCCACCGGGGATGTGCCCGAAACCAAGGTACATGCCCTTGACTGGAATCGAACCCGGGACCCTTCAGTCCACAGACCGACGCTCTATCCACTGAGCCAAACTGGTTTTGGCTAAAATATATATATTTTTTATGTTTTTTTAAAAAGAAACTTAAAAAGGCAAGTGCAGTCAGAAAAAATATTTACAATGCATATATCTGGTAAAGGACTTGCATCCCATAATACCAAAACACCCCAATAAGAACATTGCTATAAACACCCTCCTGAGAATGGATGAAGAGGGGTAAGCGAGGCAGCAGGGAGACCAGCTGCTTCTCACCAGTATTGCAATAACACAGGTGACTATGATGGCCACTCTGACCAATGCGGGTGGTGGAGAAGCACTCAGATTCTGTATATATTTTGAACTAAGCAGAATTGCTGACATACCGGATATGAGAGAAAAAATGAAATTTAAAAATGCCTTCAAGATGCCACATTCATGAATTTGAAGACCAATATTGCAAAAATATCAACTCTCCCCAATTGGTCTATAGGTTCAATATAATTTCAATCAAAATCCCAAGAGAGTTTTTTTTGTTTTGTTTTTTTGACAATTATTTTTTTAAAATATGTTTTATTGATTTTTCACAGAGAGGAAGGGAGAGGGATAGAGAGCTAGAAACATCGATGAGAGAGAATCATTGACCAGCTGCCTTTGACCAGAATCAAACCTGGGACCTTTCAGTCCGCAGACCGACGCTCTATCCACTGAGCCAAACGGCTTTTGACCCAACAGAGTTTTAATTGGCAAACTAAATATGGGCAGTTGCACTTCAAGCTTGCCTGCTCTCTTTCCCTCTCTGAGAGTGTACTTTCACTTTAATAAATCTTGCCACTGTCACTTGAACTCCTATAAAACAACAAACCTAATTATGAAAGTTATAGGGAATTGCAAAAGAACCAAGAATGAGCAAGACAAACTTGAAAAAGAGCAAAGTTGGAGGATTTAACTATCACTATCAAGACTTAAAGTTTTAGTCATTAAGATTTAGCTGGTTTGGCTCAGTGGATAGAGCACCAGCCTGCAGAACTGAAGGGTTCCAGACTAAGGGCACATGCCTGGGTTGCAGGCTTGATCCCCAGTGGGCATACAGGAAGCAGCCAATGGGTGATTCTCATTGTTGATGTTTCCCTCTCCTTTCAGCTCTGAAATCAATAAAAATATATTTTTTAAAAAGTTTTAGTCAGTCGAAACCGGTTTGGCTCAGTGGATAGAGCGTCGCCCTGCGGACTGAAGGGTCCTGGGTTCGATTCCGGTCAAGGGCATGTACCTTGGTTGCAGGCACATCCCCAGTGGGGGGTGTGCAAGAGACAGCTGATTAATGATTCTCTCTCATCGATGTTTCTGACTCTCTATCCCTCTCTCTTCCTCTCTGTGAAAAATCAATAAAATATATATTAAAAAAAAGTTTTAGTCATTAAGACAGTACAATTGATATTGGCACACAATAGACCAATTAATAGGATGGAGAGTCCCAAAACACACTTGTTTTAAGACAAAATTGACAATGTAGAGCTATGTAGAAAGAGTAGTCTTTTCAATAAGATACTGGATATGGGGGAGGGGGGAGTTCTTGCCCATGAACCTCACATTGTATACAAAATCAACTCCAGATCAATTCTAGATCTAAATGTGAAAAGTAAAATAACAAAACATGTAGAAAATAATATCTTTATGACCTTAGGGTAAGCAAAATTTTTTTAAAACACTATGAAAATCAGTAACTACAAAAGAAAAGATTGAGCCAAAACCGGTTTGGCTCAATGGATAGAGCATTGGCCTGGGGACTGAAAGGTCCCGGGTTCAATTCCGGTCAAGGGCATGTACCTTGGTTGCAGGCACGTCCTCAGTGGGGGGTGTGCAGGAGGCAGCTGATCGATGTTTCTAACTCTCTATCCCTCTCCCTTCCTCTCTGTAAGAAATCAATAAAATATATTTTTTTAAAAAGATTGATAAGACATTAATCTCCAGGCAGCTTTGCTAAGCAAAAAACAGCTAATCCCAAAATGTGGTTTACTATATGATTCCATTTATATAACTTTTTATTTTTAATTGCAGTAAAATATATAGAATAATAGACAAATGATAGGCTCAATCCATGCACAGAATGCCAAGGGATTTATGAAGATGTGTTTGGAAGACTGTATTTTGCAAAATACAATATCTTCTGTTCCACCTGTTCCTCTTACAATGTGACTTTGACTTCCAATTAGAAGCAGAGCCTATGCCACCTTCCCTTGAAACTGAGTGGGGGTTTTTTTTAAAATATATTTTATTGATATTTTACAGAGAGGAAAGGAGAGAGATAGAGAGCCAGAAACGTCGATGAGAGAGAAACGTCGACCAGCTGCCTCCTGCACACCCTTCAGTCCGCAGACCGACGCTCTACCACTGAGCCAAACTGGTTTCGGCTTGAGTGGGGGTTTTAAAAAATATATAATTTATTGATTTTTTACAGAGAGGAAGAGAGAGGGATAGAGAGCTAGAAACATCGATGAGAGAGACATATTGATCAGCTGCCTCTTGCATACCCCCTACTAGGGATGTGCCCGCAACCAAGGTACATGCCCCTTGACCAGAATCAAACCTGGGACCTTTCGGTCCGCAGGCTGACGCTCTACCACTGAGCCAAACCGATTTTGGCCTGATTGGGTTTTGTCACTATTTATGTCATGAAAAGATAGTAGATGCTCTGTGACTTCTGAGGCTAGACCATGACAATGTAGCTTCCAACCACTATGGCAGCAGTCTGGCTGTTCTGAGGTCACTGTGCTGTGAGGAACCCCGAGCAGATAGACACACAGGCCTTGAGTTATATGGAGAGAGAGAGAGAGAGAGAGAGAGAGAGAGAGAGAGAGAGAGATGCCTGGCCGGCCCCCATCTGACAGACCTCAAGCCAACTGGGCCCAGCCTACCTCCTGAAACCCTGACCCCTGAAACGGTGAGAGAGAATTTAAGTTTGGGGATGATTTGTCACACAGCAATAGATGATGGAATTAACATGCATAACTTCATTAGTCATCAGGGAAATGCAATTAAAACCAGGATACCACTGCACACCCACCAGAGTGACTAAAAGGGAGAAGAGTGACAATACCAAGTGCAGAAGAGGCTGTGGAGCAATTGGAACGTGCATGCACTGCTGGTAGAAATGTGTGCCCATACAACCACTTTGGAAATACGTTTGGCAGAATGTAGTGCAGCTGAATATAGCATAGGTTTTGACCCAACCATTCCACTTCCTGCAGAAATATACATACATGTATGCACAAGAGTATTCATAGCAGCATTATGAATAATGACCCTCAAATTCAAACAAGCCAAATGTTTACCAATAGTATTACCAATGAATACAGTGTAGTATAATCAGGAAACTAAATAATACAAAGCAGCTGCCATAAAAAAGGAGGAATTCTTATCATTTGCAGCGACCTGGATGGAATTGGAAAACATTATGCTGAGTGAAATAAGCCAGTCAATGAAAGAGAAACACCACATGATCTGACTCATTTATGGATAATAAAGAACATTATAAACTGATGAACAAAAGGATAGATACAGAGACAGTAAAAGAAACAGACTGTCAAATGACAGCGGGGAGGGTAGGGTGATATGGGGGAGATAAGAGATCAACCGAAGGACTGGTATGCATGCATATAAGTACAACCAATGGACACAAAACTCTGGGGAGGGAGGGCACGTATGGGAGTGGGGGTAGGGTGGGGATTGGTAAGGTATGTATACATATAATACCTTAACAAAAAAAGTGAGAAGAAAATAAATAAATAAATACTACACAGTAGCCCTGGCTGAGTAGCTCAGTTGGTTAGAGTGTTGTCCCAATAGACCGGGGCTGTGGGTTTGTCCCCCGTCAAGGCACATACAAAAATTAATCAATGAACACACAAGTGGAACAAAAGTTTCTCTCTCTCTCTCTCTCTCTCTCTCTCTTTCTCTCTCTCTCATCTCTGTAAAAATCACTCAATAAATAAAAAAGAAGCCGTACCCGGTTTATCTCAGTGGATAGCACGTCAGCCTGAAGACTGAAGGGTCTCGGTTTCAACTCAGGTCAAGGGACACATATCTCAGTTGCAGGTTCCCCTGCCCTCCCACTTTCTCTAAAAATCAATGGAAAATATCCTTGGGTGAGGATTATCAAACAAACAAACAAACAAATAAAAGTAAAAAAGTTAAATAATTACTATACAGTAATGCAAATAAACAAATTACTGATAAATACAATAACTTGAATGAATCTCAAAATAGCCCTTAACTGGTTTGGCTCAGAGGATAGAGCGTCAGCCTGTGGACTGAAGGGTCCTGGGTCCGATTCCGGTGAAGCGCACATGCTCGGGTTGTGGGCTTGATCCCCAGTAGGGCATGTGCAGGAGACAGCTTATCAGTGATTCTCTCTCATCATTGATGCTTCTATCTCCCTCTCACTTCCTCTCTGAGATCAATAAAAATACATTTTAAAAAATATATATTTTATTGATTTTTTACAGAGAGGAAGAGAAAGGGATAGAAAGCTAGAAACATCGATGAGAGAGAGTCATCGATCAGCTGCCTCCTGCACATCCCCTACCGGGGATGTGCCCGCAACCAAGGCACATGCCCCTGACCAGAATCGAACCCAGGACCCTTCGGTCTGCAGGCCAACGCTCCATCCACTGAGCCAAACCGGTTTCTGCTAAAAATACATTTAAAAAAAAATTGTTCTTCTAATATAATAATACTCAATTTGAAAATTTTTTTAAAATAACTTTCAAAATGTTGAGAGAATGAAGCCAGACAAATATATATAAAATGGCCTGGCAGGTGTGGCTCAGTGGTTGAGCATCGAACTATGAACCAGGATGTCACCACCGTTCAATTCCCTGTCAGGGCACATGCCTGGGTTGTGGGCTCAATCCCCAGTGTGGGGTTTGCAGGAGGCAGCTGATGAATGATTCTCATCATTGATGTTTCTATCTCTTTTCCTCTCCCTTCCTCTCTGAAATCAATAAAAACATATTTTTAAAAAATAATAATAGATTGTGTATCAGTCCATTATATAAAGTTTTTAAAAAAGCAGTTAAGCTAATTTATGGCATTGAAGTTAAGATAGAAGGTCATCTTTGGAGAGAAAGAGGGTCATGACCATGAGAGGACACAGGAGGCTCCTGGGAATGTCCTGGTAAGCTTTCTTTCTTGATCTGGGTGGTTCTTACATGGGTGTGTTCACTTTGTGATAATTCACTTATGAGTCGTATACTTTTGGAATGTATGTTATACTTCAATAAAAAGTTAACTCAAAAGTAAATTGCCACATGAAATATTACTTGATCATAAAAAAAGAATGAATCTTACTATTTGAGACAGCCTGGATGGATCAGAGAGTATTATGCTAAATGAAATAAGTCAGACAGAGAAAGACAAATACCATATGCTTTCACTTATATGTGGAATCTAAAGAGCAAAATAAATAAACAAACAAAATTGAAACAGGCCCGGCCAGTATGGCTCCGTGGTTGAGCATTGACCTATGAACTAGGAGGTCATAGTTCAATTCCCAATCAGGGCACATGCCTGGGTTGTGGGCTCAATCCATAGTATAGGGCATGCAGGAGGCAGCCTATCAATGATTCTCTCTCATCATGGATGCTTCTATCTCTTCCTCTCCCTTTCTCTCTAAATCAATAAAAAAATATTTTTTATTGATTTTGAAACGGACATATAGATACAAAGAACAGATTAAAGGTTGCCAGAGGTGAGAGGGGATAGGGAACTGGATAAAAAAGATTAACCTATTAAGAAGTACAGCCCAGCCGAAACCGGTTTGGCTCAGTGGTAGAGCGTCGGTCTGTGGACTGAAAGGTCCCTGGTTCGATTCCGGTCAAGGGCATGTACATTGGTTGCGGGCACATCCCCAGTGGGGGGTATGCAGGAGGCAGCTGGTCGATAATTCTCTCTCATTGATGTTTCTAGCTCTCTATCCCTCTCCCTTCCTCTCTGTAAAAAATCAATAAAATATATTTTTTCAAAAAAAGAAGTACAGCCAGGACCGGTTTGGCTCAGTGGCAGAGCATTGGTCTGCGGACTGAAGGGTCCCGTGTTCGATTCCGGTCAAGGGCATGTGCCTTGGTTGAGGGCACATCCCCAGTGGGGGGTGTGCAAGAGACAGCTGATTAATGATTCTCTCTCATCGATGTTTCTGACTCTCTATCCCTCTCTCTTCCTCTCTGTGAAAAATCAATAAAATATATATTATAAAAAAAAAAAAAAAAGAAGTACAGCCCAGCTGGTGTGACTCAGGCTCAGTGGTTGAACACTGCCCTATGAACATCATTTTATTGATATTTTACAGAGAGGAAGGGAGATAGAGAGCTAGAAACATCAATGAGAGGGAAACATCGACCAGCTGCCTCCTACACACCCCCTACCGGGGATGTGCCCGCAACCAAGGTACATGCCCTTGACCAGAATCGAACCCGGGACCTTTCAGTCCGCAGACCGATGCTCTACCACTGAGCCACACCGGTTTCGGCAGAGCCTCTTGCCTAAGCGCTCAGAGGCCTGCCCAGGGACCGAGGATGAGGCACAAGAGTGTGCAGACTGGCCGAAACCGGTTTGGCTCAGTGGATAGAGCGTGGGCCTGCAGACTGAAGGGTCCCAGTTTAGATTCCGGTCAGGGGCATGTACGTTGGTTTCGGGCACATTCCCTGGTGTGGGGTGTGCAGGAGGCAGCTGGTTGATGTCTCTCTCTCGTCGATGTTTCTAGCTCTCTATCTCTCTCCTCTCCCTTCCTCTCTGTAAAAAATCAATAAAATATATATTAAAAAAAAAAAGAGTGTGCAGACTGGGCTCCTGGGGGGCTCAGGTAATGCTGCTCCCCCACTTCCTTGTGCTCATGGCTCCAACCTTGAGGACTAGGTATGGGGGACACAGGGTCCCCCTCCCTTCTCTGTGCTTTCCCATCTCTGGGCCTCAGGCCCAGCACAGAGGGGGTTAAAGGCCCTGGAGCCTTTGCCTGAAAGAGCGTGGGGGGCAGGGAACTGTCAGAGGAGCCTTGACGGGCCTGATAATCCGGGCGGCCTATCTGTCCCTCGGCAGCTGTGGAGCAGACAGGCTGCCCTGGCGGGGAGGGTGGGTGGTGAGGGCCCGGCTGATGGCGGGAAGGATTTGAGGAGAGAGGGACACCCGGGCTCCCTGGGGATGCTTTCCCATCTCACAGCGACCTTTGGGACCGTGCACGGAGACTGGACAGGCCAGGGCTGGAGTCAGGCTGGACATGGGGATTCCCACTGACCCCGAGAACAAGAACTGGGAGCTAATGAGCAGACGTAGGGAGATGTTAACGGAAAAGGCTCTGTTTCTGACTCATGATGTGCTCGGGCAGACGTGCACTATCATGTACATCTGCACAGGTATGCGAGTGAGAGCACACGTGCCCATGGTACATGCCCCTCTGGGAAGGGCAAGTAGGAAAAGCCCTCTGCAAAGCCAGGCCGTTGAAAATACGGCATTTTAAGCCCGTTTTACTGACGAGGAAGACAGAACCCCAGGAGCAGGGCGGGGTGCAGGGCCTGGGCCCCGCTCTGCAGGCGGTAGTGGCGTCCTGGCTCTGGCAGATCCAAAGCCGTGCTTTCCCCTCTGGCTCTGAGTCTGTCCTGGCCAGGTGGTCTAGAGCCGTGGTCGGCAAACTACGGCTCTCAAGCCACATGCAGTTCTTTGGCCCCTTGAGGGTGGCTCTTCCACAAAATACCACGGCTTGGGCGAGTCTATTTTGAAGAAGTGGCGTTAGAAGAAGTTTTAAAAAATTGGCTCTCAAAAGAAATTTCAATCATTGTACTGTTGATACTTGGTTCTGTTGACCGACCACTGATCTAGAAGAAAAGCAAGAACTTTTTAAAAAATATATATATATTATTGATTTTTTACAGAGAAGAGAGAGGGATAGAGAGTTAGAAACATCGATGAGAGAGACACATCAATCAGCTGCCTCTTGCACACCCCCCACTGGGGATGTGCCCGCAACCAAGGTACATGCCCTTGACCGGAATCGAACCTGGGACCTTTCAGTCCGCAGGCCGACGCTCTATCCACTGAGCCAAACTGGTTTCGGCAAAAAGCAAGAACTCTTAAGGCACAACCCCTGAGCCAGAAAGGCTGAGGCTCTCTCTGCTGGTTCAAGCCAAGGACGGCCTGGGGTCCCAGGGCATGTGAGCTCCGTGTGAGGGCCTGGCTCGCAAGCTGCAGAGGGTCAGAGGAAAGAGAGGGGGTTGTTGTTTGGCTGGAGGTGGCCAAGAGCAGTTTGTGGAAAAGGTTTTAAAAGGAGTCAGACTCGGGGGAGGATGCAAGGCAGTGGAAGCAAGGATGGAATCCTTACATCCTGCAGTAGCTTCCCACACTTTCTGCCATTGACTCTTCCCAAGGATCTTGTGATTTTGCCATCCCCATTTGAGAGATGAGGAAACTGAACCTGAGATGGAATAAACAATACACTCAGAAGCACATTACTGGTAGGTGGCAAAACTCAGGTCTGATTCCATTGCCTCTGAAACAAAGGCCCCACTGAGCCCCGGCTGGTTTCGCTCAGTGGTTAGAGTGTCGGCCCCAAGTCTGAAGGGTTGTGGGTTCGATTTCGATCAAGGGCATGTACCTCAGCTGCAGGCTCAATCCCCGGCCCAGATCGGGGTGCATGTGGGAGGCACCCAATTGATGTTTCTGTCTTTCCCCCTTCCTTCCACTCTCTAAAAATCAGCCCCTCAGAGACACACACACAAAATCAACTTCATTCAGAGCAGGTCTGTGCACAGAACCTGCGGTGGAAAGTCTGGGGAGTAGAGCTGTGGTGCTGCCTTTTTCTTTTTTTAAAATATATTTTTATTGATTTCAGAGAGGAAGGGAAGAGAGAGAGAGAGAGAGAGAGAGAGAGAGAGAGAGAGAGAGAGAAAGAAGAGGAAGAAGAAGAAGAAGAAGAAGAAGAAGAAGAAGAAGAAGAAGAAGAAGGAGGAGGAGGAGGAGGAGGAGGAGGAGGAGGAGGAGGAGGAGGAGGAGAGAATCATTGATTAGCTGCCTGCTGCACACCCCACACTGGGTTTTGAGCCCAAAACCTGGGCATTTACCCTGACCAGGAATCAAACAAACCGTGAACTCTTGGTTCACAGGTTGAAGCTCAACCACTAAGCCACACAGGCCAGGCCTGCCTCTTTTTCTGACTTACTGTGTGATTCAAGGCCACACATTTTCTCCAGAAGCTTCAGTGTCTCTGTTGTAAAATTGGCATGCAGCCATCTTTTGGAGACTGGTGGATATTGGCAAAGCCCCCAAGGGCACCACTGCATCTGGGTTTGTTGCTCAACATGTGCACTTGCTCATGGGGCCAGAAGGCACAGAGAGGGTAAAAGCACTTGAGCACATGTTGGCCTGTCTGCAGGGCTGGCGTCTATTCCGTGTAAGGCATCCTCTGAGCACCTCCCAGAACAAAGCCCACGAAGGGTGCCGGGGCCACAGAGCGTAATCAGACAAGGTGTAGCTCATGGAGTGTTAGAGACAAGAAAGGAGCGGTGAATTCTCACAGGGTGATGAGGAAAACAGGGCAGGCCCAAAGTCTGGACCCGGAGGGGCAAGTGCCAGGACGGGTTAGAGGCTTCACAGGCTGGTCATGATGAAACGGAATGGGGGAAAGCTGGGATAAAAGGCAGCCACCAGCAGCTGTCTCTGACAAACCCCTAGATCTCAATGCGCCGTCTATCGCAGGGGAAGAGAAGATCAGAACAGATTCCAGCGTGTCTTCTCCCACACCGCGGGCTTAAGCTGCTAGAACCCGGCTCTCGCGTTGGGGCTCCTGTATCTAAAGCAAAACAGGAGAGCAAGTGCCTCCCAGAACTTCTCAGAGTCCTCAGTTCCAGGGTGGGTTTTGCTGCTGACTGGGCTGTGAGTGAGACACTGAATATTAGTGAGCCTTTTTCATGTTTGTCAACTTCATGAAACTTAATAAAGCAACCAAAAAGAAATTAAGAGGAATTTTATTATAATAAAAATAAACAAAATGGAGGCATGCCCTCCCTCTCGGGAGTATGCCTGCCTTTCCCTTCCCTTTCTTTCTTCTTTCTCTCCTAAGAGTGTATATATATATATATATATATATATATATATATATATATATATATATAATTGATTTTTTACAGAGAGGAAGGGAAAGAGATAGAGAGCTAGAAACATCCATCAGCTACCTCCTACACATCCTCCACCAGGGATGTGCCCACAACCAAGGTACATGCCCTTGACCGGAATCGAACCTGGGACCCTTGAGTTCACAGGTCGACGCTCTATCCACTGAGCCAAACCGGCTAGGGCTGAACATATTTTTTAATGAGCATCCCCATGTGGGCATTATACATGTGCTTTACACATTACGTGTGTGTCTGTGTATCTGTGGGCATACACTGTTGCCTTTCTGTTCCTCTTAGGGACCTAGGTTCCCTGATGCTGAGAGGGAGAGGGAACACTGAAGCACTGAATGATTCTTTCGCCTTCTCTGGGCTTCAGTTTCTTCTCCTATATAAATGAGGGACTTGAACTCCATGATTTTGAAGGACTATAGCTTCATCACTTGCCACATAGTTTAAGGACTTCATTCAAAAGCCTGGTGGGGTTTGCTCAGCGGTTAGAGCATTGGCTCGTTGACCAAAGGGTTCTGGGTTCAATTCCTGGTCCAGGGCACATACCTGGGTTGTAGGTTCGAACCCCAGCCCTGAGTCAGCAGGAGGCAACCCCCACTGTGTCTCTCTCCCATTGAAGTTTCTCTCACTTTCCTTATCCTCCTTCCTCCCTCCCTTCCACTCTCTAAAACAGCATTTGCCAACCTTTCTGACCTCACAGACCACCGGTTGGCAACCGCTGCTCTAAAAAAAAATCAATAGAAATAATATCCTTGGGGTGAAAATTTTAAAAAATGTCTAAATAAGAATCAGGGCCTAAAAGTTGCAATGGAAAGGACTAGAATTAGACTTGAGAGGGATAAGGTCCCAGACTAGTCCCCAGGAGAGCCTTGCAGCTCCTCCTAGTCTGAAGTAAAAGCTCTTAGAATGCAAGGCTGAACCCAAGGTTCCCACCCCCATGCTAGCCTTGCAAAGGGTAGAGTCTCCATATGACTTGGAGAAAGGACTCCCTCCCTAACCCCCTTTAAGGCTGGAAGGAGGCACAGGGATTAAAAGCAGCCTTCAGGAGATGGCGGGAAGTTCCTCAGGGCCTACCTTGGCCCCCGCTGGCTCCTGATAAGCAGAAAGGCCGCCACCCTGATAACCGCAAGTCTGCTCATCAGACCACCCCACCCAGGCTCACTCTCCTCCAGTCCACACCCTGATCACAGCCCCTCCGCCCCAGCCAGGGGCCACGGCCACAGCCCTCTGGTTGGCTGAGATACTGTTCCTCTGTGCCCCCAGGACCCCTGCGTTCTGTCCTCCTCTTTGGAGGTCAAGCAGAAGGCTGGACTATGAATGACAAAGTGTAGCCCTAGCGCCTGAAGCCTTTACTCTGGGAAAGGAGCCTGAGCTATCTATCTGTGGAGTCCCAGAGCAGAAGAGGTCACAGGACAGGAAAGGGGGTCACAGAGAGGCAAGAATAGACATCACTCCTCACTTGGTTAGAGCACCTGGGTTTACAAAGGTTTCTCACACTTATTTCTCACTTAATTCTTACAACTCCGTGAAGTGGCACTTTGCCCCCAGTCACATGCTCATGAGAGAGAAAAGGAGGGATGAAAACTGACATTGGTTCTCTACATGGTAGGCTCTGATCTGGGTTTGAAATGAATGCTGTTAAAAAAAAGGAAAAAAAAAATTCAACCAAGTAAATTGCAAGGTCAGTATGGATTCATGAATCCCATCGAGCACCTAGAAAGGCTCTGTGAGGGGTTGTACAAAACACAAGGTTTTTATAGGAAGAAGAGTAGACCAACGGAGCTACCCTATTTCCCCGAAAATAAGACAGTGTCTTATATTAATTTTTGCTCCCAAAGATGCACTAGGTCTTATTTTCAGGGGATGTATTATGTTTCCATGAAGTAGGTCTTATTTTCGGAGGATGTCTTATTTTCAGGGAAACATGGTAGTAACAAAAGAAAGGAGTATTTGGAACCCTTGACTTTTTTTGGGGGGAGGGGAGAACGAGAAGGGTTTTTATCATGCAGATTGCCTCTTCTTTCTCTGGGGGAATGGAGAGGGCTCACATGACAGATTACCTTACAGATGCATGACCAGGAAATTCCAGACTGATTATTACATTTCTGGGAAAGGTCAAAACTTCAATTATATCAGATAATCTAGGTTTGCGATCATGGGCTTTTAGCACAGTGACATCATTTTGGGCCGGTGATTTTCTCTTAAAGTGCTCATATCCATCATCCTGGCACCCAGGAGGTGGGTATGGATAGCTCCCATTTTATAGTTGAGGAAGATGAAGCTGAGGGAACTTGGTCCAAAGTCACAGAGATGGGTGCAGTAGAGTTGCAACTGTCACTCAAGGCCTATTACCTCTAAACCTGGGCTCTCTCAATGGCCTGGACCTGCTTTCAAGAATATTTCATGTGCCCTGGCCCGGTGGCTCAGTTGACTGGAGTGCTGTCCTGTCAATTCCCAGTCAGGGCACATACCTAGGTTGTGGTTTCAATCCACGTTTGGACTGTGTATCGGAGGCAACTGATTGATGTCTCTCACATCCATCTTTCTCTCTCTCCCTCTTCCTCTCTAAAAATCAGTAAGAAAACATATCCTTGTGTGAGGATTGTAAAAAAAATAAATAAACAAATAAGAATCTTCTAGCCTGGCTGAGGTGGCTCAGTGGTTGGGCATTGGCCTATGAACCAGGAGGTCACAGTTTGATTCCCGGTCAGGGCACATGCCCAGGTTGCAGGCCCAATCCCCAGTGGGGGTGTGTAGGAGGCAATCAATGACTCTCATCATTGGTGTTTCTATCTCTCCCTCTTTGGAATCAATAAGAATAATTTAAATTAAAAAAGAATATTCTATAAGCTTTCAGATGTTCAACAACAGGCCACATCTGTGGCCTCCAGTGAGCCTGTGGGAAGAGGGGGAGGTAGGAATTAACTTGCTTGAACCCCTTCTGTGGGCCGGCACTAGCACTGTGTTAAGTGTTTTACTAGCAGCTAAGCACCTGCTCTCTGTGACCTGGGACTGTTATTATTGCTATTTACAGAGGAGAACAGGGACAGTCCAGGAGAGAAAATGACTTGCCTGAGAGAGCAACACCTTAGTCCATCTGCCTTCCCAGGCCAGAGTCTCTCTCCTCCCCCACATGACATCGGGTTCAGTTCCATGTCAGTCATTTGACAGAATGTCTAGTACCTACTCTGTGGTAGAGATGCATTAGTTTATAAATAAGACCCTCATAATTATTTACTTAATGCAAATAATCATACAAATAAATGAGCCCGTAACTGGGGGACTTAACTAACCAGGGCAGACTTCCCAGAAGAGGTGACCCTTAGACACCTGAAGTGGGAACAGGAGCTAACTAGACAAGAAAGGAGGGAAGATCATGCCAACCAGGGGAAAACATGCGCCAAGGTTCTGTGGCATCAGGAACTAGAACACCTCCAAGGAACCAGAAGGTTGGGTCTCGCCTCCCACGCCCCATCCTGGCCTCATCTTCCCCTGCAGAGAAGGAGTGTCACTGCCTCCTAGAACACAGACCAGGCTGTCTACGATAGGAAAAATGGAAGAAGCAGATGTGTGTCCCCCAAGAATGGGGTCTAATAGAACCCCTGCTTTGAGGAGTCTCTACCCCAGGAGTCTCATCTCCCCCAGAGGCAGAGAACCCAATGCTGCCCGGCTCCTACTCTCAGTGCCTTGATCTTGGAAGAACAGACCCCTTATGTGGGCTCTCACAACAATTTGGGATTCAGCTGCCTTCAAATTTCCCAGCAAGGCACATACCTAGAGGACCTTGCCATGGCAGAGGTGGGCCAGGGGTCTGCCTGCCTAGGTCTGGCCTCCTTGGGCTCAGCATAAAAGTAGACAGGGACCTCGGGACTGAAATTTAGGCCAGAGCATGTCCCAGGAATCTAGAGACTCCGCTGTAAGGATCCTCCCTACCTTACAGAGATTCAACTAACAGTCCCTTAAAAAACAAAACAAAACAAAAAACCTCCGCCAGCAATTCTCATAAGCCCTGAAAAATGGGGTGAGGCTGTTCTTTCTCCTCCCTGGCCCAGCAGATAGGTGACCAGCTTTATGGGATGAGAGTAAAGAGTGGATCCTGGGCTTAGCAAGGTCCATAAGAGTATGTGAGAAAGGGCGCACTAGGGAGAGGGGCCTGTGACCTTCCTTCCAAGGTGCTCAGCAGGGAAGGGAAAGGGTTAAGAGGCGGGCCTTCCCCAGGGGCAAGCGCCCCACCCAGGGGAGGGGCCAATAGATTAAAAGGCCAGCACTTGGGAGTAGAGGCTGGGACAGGGTCTCCTCCTCTCCAGTCTGCAGCTCCTGCCTAGGTAAGTGCCCCTCCTCTGGGTCTGTGTGTGGGTCTAACCTGAGGCAACCTCCTGCCTCACCAGATCTCAGGCTTTCTTAACACCAGCGCTGGGTCCCTAAGGCAATCTCATCTAGGTCCTTGCTCTGCAGAGTTCCCTGGGCCAGTTCCCTTCCCCGTACCCACATGGGAAGCTCTTGACCGCAGAATCAAAATGCTAGGCCAGGAGCTGTGGAGCAAGAACAGGGGAGGGCGGAAACCGGTTTGGCTCAGTGATAGAACATAGGTCTGAGGACTAAGGGGTCCGGGGTTTGATTCCGGTCAAGGGCATGTACATTGGTTGCGGGCACGTCCCCCGTAGGGGGTGTGCAAGAGGCAGCTGGTCAATGTTTCTCTCTCATCGACGTTTCTAGCTATCTCTCTCCCTTCCTCTCTATAAAAAAATATCAATAAAATATATTTAAAAAAATATATTTTTTATTGATTTTTTTTTTTTTTTACAGAGAGGAAGGGAGATAAAGAGCTAGAAACGTCGATGAGAGAGAAACATCGACCAGCTGCCTCCTGCACACCCCCTACCCGGGATGTGCCGGCAACCAAGGTACATGCCCTTGACCGGAATCGAACCCGGGACCTTTCAGTCCGCAGACCAACGCTCTACCACTGAACCAAACTGGTTTCGGCAAATAAAATATTTTTAAAAAGAGAGAGAGAGAGAGAACAGGGGAGGGAGCTCTGTGTGTCCTGACCCGTCCTGCTCTGTCCCCAGGCCCTGGCTTTCCCTGCAGCAGCGCTCTCCAAGCCATGCTTCCTGTGACCCCTGCAGGGCCCTGGCTGGGATATCATCATATACTGTAAGTTTGCAATGAGACACTACAGTATAGATGATGTACTAGCCCGGGCCCCCTCAGCCCTGGAGCCTGATGAGAAGGGCGGAGGATGCCACAAGCCCGGCTCGCTCACGGATCAGCCTATCACAGCCCGCCTGCGGACAGGGCACTTGGGGATGGCGAGGAAACCGTTACCATTACTGAGTTTAGTAATGGTAACGGTTCTTTTGCTGCACCCAGAAAACGTGCCGAGAAGAGAACTCAGAACCCTGGGGCAGACGACTGGGAGGGAGGGAGACTCCAGCTCAGACAACAGGGTGGGGGTGAGGGAATGGGTGAGTTTTCTCTTTTATGTTCTAAAAAAAATAAAGGTGAGAAGCAGAATGCTTGTCTTTTAACTTTATTCGCATCCAAGAATGGGGAGGATGAGGGGTGGGAGGTAACAAGGACTTGGGGGGGGGGGACAGGTGGGAGGCACTATCTCACTCAGGACACGTGGGTCCTTATGTGACTTCAAGGTGGAGGATCTGAGAGGGGAGGAAAAAGAGGAAACAGATCTCCTTCCTGGGAGGTGGAGGCGGCTGGGGAGAGGTCAATTGGGGTGAGGGGGGAGGTGAAGGAGACTTATGTAATACTTTTAACAATAAAGAATTTTTTTAAAAAAGATCTCTCTGCTAACTACTGGCAACTCAGGGAGAAACTCTGGGCCCAATGACAGGAGGAAGCAAGGTGACACTGCTCCCACCAACGGGTCAACTTTTAGACCAAAGTAACTGTGAGAGGAATCACCTGGCGACTGAGCTAAGACAGGTTCCTTCAACACAAGACATGGCTGGGCAGCGGCGTGCAGACTAGGCCAGCCAGAGTGAGCCAGTCAGTCAGTACCCATGCCCCCCACTATCTCTGCAGGTTCCAGGCAGGGACAATTCTGGTCAGTAGCTCCTGCCAGAAGCATGGGCTGCGATAGCAGAGGGGGGTCCTTCGGAGAGCTTCACGGAGAGGCGCAGCTGAACATCACAGAGGAAGATGTTCATGAGGTCACGGCCCACCTCATCTGCAATCCGGGAGATCAGGCTCCCCTTTGGACCAATCAGGATCCTCTGAGGGTGGGACAAAAGAGAGGGACCCTGAGCTGGCTCTCAGGGCTCCCAATCGGGGCGAGAACCCCTATACCTAATAGAGCCTTGCTCTCTCCTCCCAGCCCAGCCCTGCTTACCACATGTGATTCTTTCTGCACCAGAAGCCTCTTTACGATCACCAGCTGCCCACTTGGCCCTTCCTCCCAGACAATTGTTTTCTGCACAAGGAAACATCGGTCAGACAGATCCAAACCCCTACCTCTCCGGGACCCGGCTGTCTTGCTCTGAGTGTGCAACTTGGTGGAGGGCCCCCAGATGCTTTCCCTGGGCCGGTACCTGCTGCACATTGTAGGGCATCTCCTGGGGCAGGTGCTCCAGGAGTTTCGCTCGGATCATGTTGGCGCAGATCTCCTCAGGTGACTGGCTAGTGAGGACTTCCCCATGGAACTCCCAGGGCCCGGGCCGGGCCTGAGCCAGGAGGTACTGCTGTGGGTACAGAGGGAGTAGGTGAGCATCTCAGTGCCAACCAGGACTTTCCTGCTCACTCTCACTTCCAATGGGAACGCTGAGGCTTGTCTTCACACGGTGGAAGCCAAAGGTCAGGCTGTGGCCACGACTGACCTTTAGTACTTTCACATCCTCCTCGCTTAGGGCTGACAGCATGAAGATCTCTTGGAAGTGGGGCCAGCCAATCCTCCGAGGGCCTCTACCAGACTGTGTGTCTGGGTCCTTGGCTGCTGGGCTGGGGCAATTGGTGCCTGGCTGTGACCCGAAGGCCCGCCTTATCTTGAGCTTCTTGCCGTTGACCACCCCTTCAGTGAGGGCAGCCGTGAGCTCCAGGAGAATTGATTTCTTCTTTAGGCAATCTACCTGGGCACGGGGAATGTGCAGAGGGGGTGTGGTCAGCAAGGTGGGGGGGGGGGGCCTTGAAGGAAAATAAACGCCTTCATCAGCTATGTGTGGTGCTCACCTTGTTCATGACGAGGATGCTGGGGACTTGGGAGAACTGGGTCAAGCACTGGAGCACTTTGGGGCTGAGCTGGTTCCGAGTCCACTTGTCAGAGACATCCACAAGGACTATAACTGGAAGAAGTTGGAAGGGTGGGGAGAACAAAGATATGACCACTCTTTTCCTCACACCCCAAGAACTTCCAATGCATGAGCTCTGGCCAACCCCACCTCCCAAACGATAAGGAAGGAGAGGCCACAACAGTGAAAAATTGGGCTTCAGATTCCCATGTTGAGCCTAACCCAGATCAGCAGATTCCACGCTCTTCCACGGATCTTCCAACAAAGAGAGCTCCAGGTTGTGCCTGAGGGACAAACAAATATAAGTCAGGAAGGGCCTTATGACTGATTTACCCCTGATGAGGGATGGGGTGTAATAAGAGGGTTTTCCAGCCCCTATGATGGAATTTCACCACCCACTCTTCAATACATTTCCCCGCTATAACCTTGTTTCCATAACAATTACCTTTTTTTTTCAACAGGGCTGATCAGGCCAGGTGTGTCAAGTAGAATCTAAAATCAGAAAAGAAGGTTTCTCAGACCCCCAGCCCTGAGGAGGAAAGATTATGATTGAGAGTGAGAGTGAGAGAAAGGCCACCCTTGGATGTCAGGAGCCTGCTTCCCCTGCCTCCTGCCCCCCACTTCTTGGCCAAGCTGACTAGATAGGTACCCTCTAACTTTGCTGGAATTGTCGATGGGATCCAGGAAGATGATGACTGTGACTGTACAGAAGATCAGGCCATAAAGAGAAAATGAGACCCTTTTGACTAGATGCCAGAGGGGAGAAGTACAGAGACAACTGCTCCAGGCCTTAATGAAAGGAGACCCTTTTCCCTCACGGAAGTGAGTCTAAACATCATTTTTTTCAGGCCTAACACTAAGGGAGGCCCTTTTAGCTTCACCCTCTGTCCTGTTGCAGGTACCCACCACCTGAGCCTCTTCCTCTGTGATGACCCCCAGAGCCTGGCAGCGAGTGGTGTGCACCTTCTTGGAGACAGGAAACACCTGACAAAAAAAGAGGTTACAAGTGAAGTCCCAGGTCCCTTTAAAACAACACATGGAGAGATGAAAAGTGAAAAGGGGGGGGGGGGGAGGGAGAAAGGGGTTGTCAAGAATGTAGCATACTTTCCGGCCCAGCAGCTGGTTGGAGAGCGTTGACTTTCCTGCATTTGGGGCACCCAGAATGGCCACTCGTAGGACGCGGGGATTCTCAGGCATGTTGGGAGGATGAGCCAAGAGGAGATTCTGCTCATCTGTATGTGGGGGCAGGAGGGGAGTGAGAGAGAGTACAATCTGGATCCTGTCAGGAATAAAGTCCTACCCATCCACAAAGGGAGTAGGGATTGCCGAAACTGGTTTGGCTCAGTGGTAGAGCGTCAGTCTACGGATTGAAAGGTCCCAGGTTCGATTCCGGTCAAGGGCATGTACCTTGGTTGCGAGCACATCCCCAGTAGGGGGTGTGCAAGAGGCAGCTGGTCAATGTTTCTCTCTCATAGACGTTTCTAGCTCTCTATCTCTCTCCCTTCTTCTCTGTAAAATATCAATAAAATACATTTAAAAAAAGGGGGGGGGGAGTAGGGATACAAGATTAGGTACCAGGGTGAAGCTGAGACGTGGCTTTGAGACTTTGTCCATTAATTAATTTATATGATTTTATCAACTCCTCTAACTTCTCTAAATTCCTTAGATGTCTCATATGTAAAAATGATGATATTAACGATACCTACTTATAGCCTTCTTTAGACAATTAGAAATTGTGTAAAACCACTCAGCACAATCCCTGGCACTTCATACTCAATTACTAAAAACAAACCAACAAACAAAACTCAATTTACTGTGTGGAACTACACTATGTGGTTGTGCCTGTAAATATAGATACATGAGAACACAGATAGACCAGATAAAGCCAGACATCCCTCCAGCCCTGACAGTCACACCTTCCTAAGGGTGTAATGAAGGCTCTGAAAGCATGCTGAGTCTTTTTGTATCAGCTTCTTGTGACCTTGCATTGCAATGACCAGTTTATGTGTCCAGACTCCCTACCAGATCTGGTCTATACTACTCCCTACAATAGAGGGTGCTATTTCCCAGGTGTAGTTCAGTGTCTTGCCAAATACAGGTGATACTTATTCCCACGTGGGGTCAGAGAGCTACAACTCTACCTGGCCCGTGGCCCTTCAAACTCGTGTTTTGTGAGCATTTCTCGTTGTGACCAAATAGATTCCCTCTGGCTTCCAAACTCTTAGAACCTAGTATTTCTCCCCTCTGAGATCCTTCACTGCTCTTCTCTCTCTAGGTTGTTTTCTATAACACAGGGCCAAAAATAATATCCCCAGATTGAGGGTTTTCCCCGATACGGTCCTTTCAGTGATAAAAACCGTGACAGTCTCGGGCAAATGTATCTGAGCCCTTTACCTCTGTTCATGGACACGGCGGGGACGCGAGGAGCCAAGGTTAACGAACTGTCGGGCTGAGAGATTCCGAGGATGCAATCCAGAGCCGAGTTCGGGCCATAACGCCTAGAAGCCGAGGCCAAGAGGGGACCAGAGAAGGTGGCACCTGCAACACAGGACACGCACCTCCGCTGACAGCCCACGAGTGACAGGAACCGGGTCGCCCACTCCCTCGCGACGCCAGGGCCCAGCTGCCAAAGCCCTAACACTGCTGGAAAGAGCGCAGCCCCGCGCCGGCCGGGGGCAGCCATTACAGCCGCAAAGCACTCCGGGAATTGACCGGGAACTCCCCTGCGATTGGACAGAACGGCCAGAAGGCGAGCGAGTGGAGAGAGCTAGATTGGCCCGCAGAGGGGGAGGCACCGGCGAGAGAACGACTCAGGAAATTGGCCGAGACCCAGAAAAGGAAAAAGTGATTATTTGGAGTGTGAGCATGATGATCATTTTTGGAATCCTGCACACGTCGTGTTTGCTTTTCTGCCAGCTTTGTAAAAGGCCCTTCTAGCCCAGTCTCCCGAAAGACTACAACTCCCACAAGGCCACGCGGCAGAAATCGTTCTCCTAGCGCCAGATTTCACCCAGCTGGAGAAACCCGCGCACCCAAGGAGTAGTGGTCGTGGCGAGGCGGCGGGCACTGATCCACCGGTCTCCGTAAGGGTCGTTTTAGCCCTCTCCAGTCTCAGGCTCGCAGGATCCTCTCCCGGTTCCACACTGAACTCTCGCGGTCGGGAGCGGCCTCGGGCAGTCTTTCACTGTATGCGAGCCTCCTGCAAGGAGCGATGCCTGCCTGGGTCGGCGTTCCTGATGAGCAGCTCTCCCGATTTCCCGGCTGTAAACCTCAGCTACTATCTCCTCCCTGGGGTCCTTCATTCTGGAGAAAAGGCAGAGGGTCTGCAAAAGGAGAAGAAGCTGTTTAGTCATCTAGGATCTCCCAGACTTCCTTAGGGGCCTGAGAAACTTGATTTACCTTGGTCGATTTGTGGCCTAAAAGCCCCCTTCATCCTTTGGAGTTTCTCAATCAGACTCTTGAAATGGAGAGATAACTGTTGTGGGAATTGAAGGGGATAGGAATTCATTAAGTATATGCTATATACAGGCCCTGTCAGGATTCCGGGGATACACCAATAAACAAAACAAACAAAATTCTTCCAGCGCTTGCATCCTGGGGGCTGTGTGTGTGTGTGTGTGTGTGTGTGTGATGTTAGTGTCTTGACAACAGTTCGGTAGAGTGATCTGGGTAAAAGCCTAAATGGAGTGGGTTTAAGATAAAATGAGAGGGGAGGAATTGAGGATAGCCAGAATATATATAAAACTCTTCCTAGAGGAGCAGAGCAGAAAGGAGTGGTTACAGAATAGGGGAGAAAGGAGTAGGGTTAAGAGAGAGTTTTCTTTTCTTTTTGTTAAGATGAGCGGTTTTGTTTGTTCATAGCAATGACCTCATAGTAGAGAGGGAAAAATTGATGATACAGGACCGAGGGGGAAAAATTGATGATACAGGACAGGGAGGAGAGGATTATTGGAAGATGGTGAGAACCAGCTGGCTAGGCTGCTGGTTTAGGAATGGAGGCCGAGTGTCCAGAGAAGCTGAGTGACAGGAGTGACAGAGCCAGGGCAGCCAAGTCCACTGATGGTTTGCACATGGCACCAGGTTCCAGCTCTCAGACTGCCTGCTCTATTAGTGGAGGAAACAGCTTTTTGGGAACATGACATTCAGGATGTTCTTTGGGCACCCATATGCCCAAAAAGCAAGATGCCATTAAATATAGGACAGCCAGCACTCGGGAAAATACAAAATCTTTCATGGACAGTAAGGTGAAGTGCATTTTAGCTGCAATTAAGGTGAAGGGGAATTTCAGGTTAAACAATGAATGAAGAGTTTAATTACATAAATGCAAAATTACTCAAGGAACACATTAAATACTACAGTTTTGGCAATAGGCAATACTATGGAAGAATCCCAGGGAGGATAAACAAAAAAATTAGGGGAAATGAGTCAAAAGTGCCTTATTAATTCTCTTCTTTCCCAGAAATTTTCCCTCAGATGACATTGGGGGAGAATTTTGTATTTTGTGAGGTTAGGAGAAGCTAATCAAATGAAACATTGGCTATCTGGGTTGATATCTCAGTTTGACACAAGTTATGTGAGTTTGGATAAGTTATTTAAACTTTTCAGGTGTCAGTTTCCTCACCTATAACATGAAGATGATAAAAATATATGTTCATGTGAATCTAGGATTTAACACAATATAGGCTGTCAATAAATGTTCATATCAGAAGGCTAAATGTTTTTGCACCTTCAGAAACCTTTTTCCATAAATTTATTTTCTGTATGGACAGTTTATCTCTGCGCTGTATTCATGTCAGCATTTTTATTTTTATTTTTTTTCTTTTTAAAAATATATTTTATTGATTTTTTACAGAGATGAAGAGAGAGGGATAGAGACTTAGAAACATCAATGAGAGAGAATCATCAATCAGCTGCCTCCTGTACACCCCCTACTGGGGATGTGCCCACGACCATGGTACATGCCCTTGACTGGAATCTTCAGTCCACAGGCCAACGCTCTATCCACTGAGCCAAACCCGTTTCGGCCATGTCAGCATTTTTAAAAAATGCTTAATCACTTTCATCTGAAAAGCAAAACAAACAAAACAAACAAACAAACAAAAAAAACACCCTCCCTGATTCCAAATCCTGTTCCAAATAGGTGTCATTTTATCTTACTAAAATAGTGCAGTGATGATGGTAGAAAGATTTAAGGGGATAGAATTGGAAGGAGATGGTGCCTAAAAATCTCCTATGGCCTCCTCTTCCAACTAGATCAATCCACAGTCCTTGCATACATTGAGCTCTTATTCCTAAGGCTTCGGCCACATTGGCTTTCCATCTCTTAAATATATTAAACTCATTTCTGCCTCAGGGTCTTCAGGGTCTTTGATCTTACCAACTTCCTCATGGCCCCAGTCTGACCAAGTCACTCCCAGTCCCATTTTTTGGTCACTCAATTCAAGTGAAATTTTTTTTCCAGCCCAGTTGAATTTTTTCAGTCCCCAATTGACTGGTATTCTCTTTTTCTTGCAGGCCTTTCAATAGACTATTGCTTACAAGATTGGTTAAATTTTCTCATAGGACCTTTCTTCCCTCCTGACAAGGCAGTTTATTTATTTATTTATTTTTACATATTAAAGGAAGGTTTATTCCCCAGTAATGAGTGGGACTCATTACGAAGGCAGAGAAATCAGGATTAGAGGAGGGGAGAGAGGAAAAGGGAGCCAGCGGGGTTGCCTCCACAGACAGAAAATGTAGAGAAGCAACATGTGGAGTGGTGAAGAGGCTTTTGAGGGGAGGAATAGGAAAGGGTTGGACCCAGGGCGGAACAGGAAGGGGCGGGCTCCAGGGCACCCGGCACGTGCTGATTGGTGGTTCAATGTCCTGACAAGGCAGTTTATAATAAATAAGCACACAGTTTATGAACCAAACATCCTGGATTTGATTCTCAGCTCCATTATGTATTGTGTGACCTGGGGAGGTAACTTCTATCTACTTCAGTTTCTTCATATTTTAAAATAGAGATAATGGGCTCTGGCTGGTTTGGCTCAGTGGATAGAGCATCAGCCTGCGGACTCAAGGGTCCTGGGTTTGATTCCAGTCAAGGGCATATACCTTGGTTTCGGGCATATCCCCAGTAGGGGTGTGCAGGAGGCAGCTGATTAATATTGCTCTCTCGCCGAAACCGGTTTGGCTCAGTGGTAGAGCGTAGGACTGTGGACTGAAAGGTCCCAGGTTCGATTCCGGCCAGGGCATGTACATTGGTTGTGGGCACATTCCCAGTAGGGGGCGTGCAAGAGGCAGCTGGTGGATGTTTCTCTCTCATCGGCGATTCTAGCTCTCTATCTCTCTCCCTTCCTCTCTGTGTAAAATCAATAAAATATATTTTAAAAAAAGAATTGATATGTGTAAAGTGCTTAGAGTAGTGCTTGGCACATAGTAAATGCTATGTGTTTGCTGTTATTGTATGTCCTCTACTAGATTATAAGTTCTATGAATGTGAGGAATATATATTTCACTACTGTAGTGCCTGCACTTAGACCAGTGTCTTGTACAGAGTGGGTGCTCAATAGATTTTTGTTCAGTGAGTGAATAAGTTACATCTTTCTCCGGATTGGCTCTCCCTTTGTGCCATCAACATGTTTGCCAAGTTCAGTCTATTACATCTTCTCATATCTAGTCTTAGTGGGGAAGAACAACAGACTTTCTCAGAAAGAAAATTCTGCTTGTGCATTTTTGGCTCTGGGTTATGTGCCCGTCCCTGAAACAATCACGGTAACTTAGGAAATGTGCTGATTGACTTAGGTCTGAAAGTGGAGTAAGGATGATTTCTCTGAATGACTTTCATTAGATATAGTGAATGAGTGCTTGGCAGGAAAAAAAAATCCACTATTCTGCCCTTGGTAATAAATGTAATTAGGGAAATGGCTCAGAAGACCGTTAATGGTTCAAATATAAGAAGATATGCTGCTCTAGCCAGTTTGGCTCAGTAGATAGTGTCTGCCTGCAAACTGAAAGTCCCAGGTTTGATTCCGGTCAAGGGCACATGCCCAGGTTGTGGGCTCGATCCCCAGTAGGGGGGTATGCAGTGATTTTCTCTCATCATTGATGTTTCTGTTTCTCTTTCTTCCTTCCTTTCTGAAATCAATAAAAATGTATTTTAGAAAAGAAGTGTGCTGTTGCCCGGCCAGTGTGACTTAGTGGTTGAACTTTGACCTATGAACAAGGAAGTCATGGTTCAATTTCAGGTTCAGGATGCTCAGTGTGAGGCATGCAGGAGACAGCCAATCAGTGATTCTCTATAATAATTGATGTCCTATCTCTCCCTTCCTCTCTGAAATAATATATATATATATATATATATATATATATATATATATATATTAAAAAAAGAAAGAAAATATGCTGTCATCATACAGATTTCAGCAGGTCTTCCTGGGGGCTGTATGTGGTGTTGAGGTTGGGAAAGTATAGTTCCCAGAAGCTTCAGGGTCTGCTATGGCCTTCTTTTCAGTCATCTATTGTGCCATGCCATCTCAGCCAGGTTTAGTGAGCCTGAGAGGGGGTGGTGAAGGATTGAAGAAAGACAAGCAAGAGAAAAAAGCTGGGCCTGGGTGGGACGCTGTCCTCTCTGATGGAGAGGCAGAGCCACAGCCTGTATGCTGTGTCTATTTTTTTTAAATATATTTTTTTATTGATTTTACACAGAGAGGAATTGAGAGGGATAGAGAGTTAGAAACATTGATGAGAGAGAAACATCAACCAGCTGCCTCTTGCACATCCCCCACTGGGGATGTGCCCGCAACTAAGGTATATGCTCTTGACGGGAATCGAACCCGGGACCTTTCAGGCCGCAGGCCGATGCTCTATCCACTGAGCCAAACCGGTTTTGGCTGCTGTGTCTATTTTATAGCCAGATTCCACGAGGCAAAGTAAGGGGTTGGTTACAACGTTCTCGTGGGTTTCAAATCTATTCAATTATATGCACCTGAACACTATCAAGCCCAAATCGCTCAGACACGTGGGACCACGTGTTTGAACCATAGGGTCAAGCTTACAACTATGGCTGTTGGCTATAATTGTGCTAGGAGGGCTTTGCCCTCCAGGCTGGGACTTGCACATGGCCATGAGAGGACTGTGCCCTCTCATTAGTCTGAGGCTTGAACGTGTCCAAACACTGTAGCTGCTCTCCACAATCCATTCATCAGAACATAATGTCTATTCTTCCTCCTTTCTGACTTTGCAATTCCCCTAAGGTGCCAAATGTGCTCTCATTTCCAAGGGTAATGTATTGCAAGTAATGACAACTCTTCTAAGCCAGAAGCTAGCTTCTGGAATTGATCCAGAGCCATATCCACAGGATGTCCTGTCTGTTGCCCATCACCCCGTTCTGTTAGCTGTTGTATTTTACTCTACATATCCTGTATAATAAAAGACTAATATGTAACTTGTCCCCTGGATCAGGAGTTCAACCCAGAATTCAACTGGGAGCTTGACCAGGGGGAAGGGCCAGCCCATTGCCAAAACCGGTTTGGCTCAATGGATAGAGCATCGGCCTGCGGACTGAAAGGTCCTGGGTTCGATTCCGGTCAGGGGCATGTATTTTGGTTCTGGGCACATCCCCAGAAGGGGGTGTGCAAGAGGCAGCTGGTTGATGTTTTTCTCTTGTAGATGTTTCTAGCTCCCTTCCTCTCTGTAAAAAATCAATTAAAAAAATTTTTTTAAAAGTTCAAACATTCATCCTGGGACCAGGTCTAGAAGTAGAGAGAATTTAACTCCATTCACTGGGAAAAAAAGAAAAAGAAACTTATTTTCTTTCTTCTTAATTTTTTGCCTCCTGACATATCTTGGTCTGGATCTTTCCAAGCTCTGAATTGTAGAGGGAGACTGGGTTAGAGGTGTGATGGAAGAGTCATAGTGCTCAGGATAGGTTAGTCTTTTTTTTAAAAAAAATATATATATATATTTGTATTTATTTCAGAGAGGAAGGAGAGGGAAATTGATTTCAGAGGGAAGGAGATGAGAATCATTGATCAGCTGCCTCCTGCACGCCCCCTACTGGGGAGAAGATTAAGCCCACAACCCAGGCTTATGCCCTTGACAGTAATTGAGCTTGTGAGCCTTCAGTCCGCAGGCCCAAGTGCTATCCACTGAGCCAAACCGACTAGGGTGAGAGCTTAGTCTTGCACCTCTTCTTCCCTTGGACTGTAGTGCATTACCTGCAGCTTTCAAATTTGTGTTGTTGAATTCCAAGGAATCAATTGAGCCTAGACTCTTGTTGGGCGATGCCAAGGCAGCACAGTTGTCTAGCGCCTGATAGTTGGGCCTCCTTAAACTAAAGATCTGATTTTCCTTTACCAGTTTGCAAAGGGTTCAGGCTCCAAGGTGAGAGCTGGAGAGTAGGGGATAATTAGCCTGCAAGCCCCTCAGTGGCACATATGAGATGCCTAGGAAATTTTCGTCCAATAAATAGTATGTGCTTGACAAACTGACTCCACGTAGCAGTGTCCCAGTGTATTCTAGGTGCAGTCGCCTCCTTGACAAGTGTGCTCTGGGATGTCAAAGTTGCCTATTTTTTAAAAAAAGAAAAAATACATATTTTTTTAATTGATTTTTTTTTTTTCAGAGAGGAAGGGAGAGGGAATTAGAAACATTGATGAGAGAGAAACACCCATCAGCTGCCTCCTGCACGCACCCACCTGGGGATGTGCCCGCGCAACTAAGGTACATCCCCTTGACCGGGAATCGAACCCGGGACCCTTCAGTCCGCAGGCCGACGCTCTATCCACTGAGCGACACCGGTTTCGGTCAAAGTTGCCTCTTGTTCAGTTACCCACGAAACATTCTAGATGTGCTCATCTTGAAAGAAACCTAAACTTATCAGTGCTCCCCTCAGGTCACCTGAATTCCGGTCTTCAGGTGCGAGTGGGATCCAGAATCCTGAAAGTGCCATTAAGTCTATCTAACCCTTAAGGGTCCCAACGTTTCGTAACCTAGGCAAAGTATTTTAGAGGCCTCCATCCCGGGGCAGCCGCCGAAGCCCCGAAGCTCAGCAAGCCCTCGAGGCCAGCGGCCATATTTACCTGAAGCCCTAGGGCTGCAGGGCATCAGGCACTGAGTCAGGCAACCCCGGAGCGCACTGCGCAGGCGCAGGCGGCCCGCGAAGGCCCCGGCACTCGAGGCTGCGCATGCGTAGGAGAGGCTGCCGGCGAGTCCCGACGGCGGCGGCGGCGGCGACGACTGAGGGGCCGGGGCGTGGAGCAGCGGTGGCGGCGGCGGGCGGCAGCGGAGCAGCCATGAGGGCCGGGCCCAGTCACCGACAGTGAGTGGTCGATGGAAGGAGGGAAGGGGTGGCTTGGTGGAAGGATACTCTGACTTGGGGCGGGGGGTGGGGGGTGGCGGTGGGCTCTGCCTGTCGGAAGGGAAGGGGCGTGGGGGAGGGACCGTTTGAGGTGACGACGGGAGAATTGGGGGCACGGCTGGGCCGGCCGCCGTCTCCAGGACTGGACCGCTTTGTGGAGGAAATGGGGTGCGCGTGGCAAAGTGAAGGAGCTCACGGGCCGGGGCCAGCGTCCCGCGCTCCCCCCGTGTGTCATCGTCCCTTCCCCCAGGAGGAGCGTTCTCTGTCGCCTCTCCCTTTCCGCTTCGTTCAGAGAATGGTCGCGGGGGGCGGGGGAGGGGGGCGGCGGAGGATGAGAGCCCTGCCGGAGCTGAAGCAGCCGGCTCTGATCCTGGCGGGGAAGGGCCGGCTGGGAGGGGATGGAAACCGGGGAGCCCTCGGTTTGAAGGCTGGCACGGGTCTAGAAGAAAAGATCTCTAGGGGCTTAGGAGTCCGACAGGTTCCAGCCCACGCCCTCCACGGACTATAAAGTTGATAGATCACCTGGGGCAGATCCCACTTAACATTTCTGAACCCCCGGAGGGCGGAGCGGTCGAACGGACTGTTGCGAGCATCACGTACGTGATTGAGATGGTAAGAACTAAGCTGATCTCACTAGACCGACCACCGACAGTATTACTGGATTTTAGACTTGACTGTTATTTGATGGAATGACTAATTTCCTTGTCAAGGTGAAGTGCATTGTGTGTAAAACCTCCGTAGAGCGCGTATGCGTTTTCTACCGAGGCACAGCAGATCCTGTGCAGAAATACCAGTTTGTTCTGCGATGTGACACATTAGTCAGCAGGCTTATGTAGGAAAAATAACCGTACATTTTTTACAAGCTCCTTGAGGAAGGAAACAGAAGGGAGGCCCAATAAATTAAATGCTTTCTGAGCATAGTTCATTCAGCTTTTTGTTCCCTCATAACACAGTTGGTACTGATGTGTTTTACTGTGAGTTGAGAAAACTAGTTTGAGACAACCTGGAAGGGGCTGCACAGTGAGGGATGTGCGTATATACGGTTTGTTATTTTTACATTAGTAAAAACTTTTCTCGGCAAAGGAGTCTGCTTGCCCCAGGTCCCTGTCTCTGTTTTGGAAGTCAGATGAGCATATACTCGAAGTAGCTTTTCAATTCCACTTCCTGTCGCTCTTGCCTGTGGACCCTCCCGGGTGGAGTGTCTCTCGGAGAAAGATAGAGGCAGCTGAACCGAACCAGGGGGCGGCTGACTGGTTGGTTCTGATGGGCTGGAGGAGGGCACTCCTGAAGCTGTGTGGTGGTTCTTATTGTTTAGGGTAGGCAAATCAGAGGACCGAGTTAAACCGTGTGCTTGCCGAGGAAGAAGATGGCTTTCCGGCCACATCTTTTGAAAGAGAGGTGAAAGTCTTTTCCAAAGAACAAAAAGAGACCTATGCTTGCCCTAACCGGTTTGGCTCCGTGAATAGAGTGTCAGCCTGCAGACTGAAGGGTCCCAGGTTCGGTTCCGGTCAAGGGCATGTACCTTGGTTACTGGGGATGTGCAGGAGGCAGCTGATCGATGTGTCTGACACTCTATCCCTCTTCCTTCCTTTCTGTAAAGAATTAATAACCTATGTTAAAAAAGAAAGGGGACGAGACCTGTGCTTCAGCTTTGTTGGCTCTGAAGATTGAGAGCCTGAAATGGTGCGAGGCCTTTTGGAAATTAGTGAGCGATGTGCCGAGGTAGGAAGTGGCGGCTGTGCTAGATCCTTGAAGATTCACAAATAAGAAAAATGAGTTATTTTATAGGAATGAGGAAAATGAACTCTAGTTGTCTTTAACTTCTCTATCTGGTAAAATGTGTTTTGTTTCTCTTTCCTGGAAATGCACAGTCATATATAGTTTTTAATTCTTTGCTCTCCCAATAAATTTTCTGTCTATAATACTGATTATCCTTTATTAAGGATAGTTTGAAAAAGCAAGCATAGCCTGGCCCAGTAGTTGAGCATTGACCTATGAACCAGGAGGTCATAGTTCAGTTCCCGTCAAGGCACATGCCTGGGGTGTGGACTCATTCCCGAGTGTGGGTTGTTCAGAAGGCAGCTGGTTAGTGATTCTCTCTCTCATCATTGATGTTTCTCTCTCTCCCTCTCCCTTCCTCTTTGAAATCCATAAAAATATATTTTAAAAAGTAAAACCTATAAAAAAGCAAGCATGTGTTACTGTTGTCATAGTCATTTACAGAACATGAATTTATTCTGTCTGACTACCACATGGAAGATGAAGTAGAGGTACAAAATGTTAGAGCTGGCCTAGCCATCTTATTTTTAATAATTAGATATCTATTTTTAATTTTGGTAATGCATTTTCCCTCTATTGGAAATTTCCATCAGTTCAAATGAATTCATAAATGCCATTCGTGTTACGTTAAAATGGTAGAGGTTTGTTCAGCTGTGATGAGAATTTCCTGTCCTTTCTTCCTCCTTCTATTCTCTTTCCTATTTGTGGTTACTTTTATGTAATAGGTGACTTTACTAAATGAGGAGCCTTCCCTGGGGCAGAGAAAGATGATGGTCAGTGCTGGGATTGTCTGTTGTGTGAGCAGTCTGTCTGAAGTGGGGATGTAAGGGCTTCCCGTGCACCCCTGTCATTGCAAGAACTAAAATAAAAGGAACAAGATTTATTAGTTCATTTTTAGTCTGATAAAATGAATCATTTTTCTTAAAGAAACATCTCCTGCCTCAGGGAAAACTTATTTTTTATTATTATTTAAAAATATATTTCTTGCTGAAACTGGTTTGGCTCTATCGGTTTGGCTCAGGATAGAGAGTTAGCCTACGGACTGGAAGGTCCCGGGTTCGATTCCGGTCAAGGGCATGTACATTGGTTGCAGGCACATCCCCAGTAGGGGGTGTGCAAGAGGCAGCTGGTGGATGTTTCTCTCTCCCTTCCTCTCTGTAAAAAAATAAATATATTTAAAAAATATATATTTCTTCATTTTTTATTGTTTAAAGTATTACATATGTCTCCTTTTCCCCCCATTGACTCCCCCCTACTATTCCGCCACCCCCCTAACATAGTGTCTGTGTTCATTGGTTATGCTTATATGCCTGCATGCATACAAGTCCTTTGGCTGATCTCTTACTCCTCCCCTCCCTTAAAATATATTTTTATTGATTTCAGAGAGGAAGGGAGAGGGAGATAGAAACATCAATGATGAGAGAGAATCATTTATCTGCTGCCTCCTACACACCCTTTACTGGGAATTGAATTTTAAAAAATATATATTTTATTGATTTTTTACAGAGAGGAATGGAGAGGGATACATAGTTAGAAACATCGATCAGCTGCCTCCTGTGCACCCCCTACCGGGGACGAGCCCGCAACCAACGTACATGCCCTTGACCAGAATCGAACCTGGGACCTTTCAGTCTGCCAGCCTATGCTCTACTGAGCCAAACCGGTTTCAGCTATAATCTCTATTTTTTAAAAGACTTCTGATTTTGCCACCCATTCCTTAACTAAAGTCTCTTGTGATATTTTCACAGCTGCTAATTAATGATAGAGCCCAAAATATGTTTGCTTTACCATTTGTTTTGGTTCTTGATAGAGTGCTAATAGCTTTAAAGGAGGATGGAAAGATGTTAAAAAGGAAGAGTAAAGAGAGTGGATTTAATTTAGTGAATTTGTAGATTGGATCTGATGTTTGAAGGGTGAAGGGTTCAAGAATGAACCGATGGGCCCTGGCCTGGTGGCTTAGTTGATTGGAGTGTCATTCGGTACAGCAAAAGGTTTTGGGTTTGAACCCCGGTTGGGATGCATGTGGGAGGCAACTGATTGATGTTTCTCTCTCATATCAGTTTCTCTCTCTTCCTCTTTTTCTCAAATCAATAAACATATCCTTGGGTGGTGATTAACAAAAAAATGAATGAACTTATGGTTTAGAGTAGCCTCCTGAGAAACAGGGTTTGCTTACCAGTATTTAGCACAGTAGTTGGTATAGAGTAATTGCTTATTAAGTATTTGATGAATGGAAAAATGGTAACAGTATATATCATAATCAGTGAACATGGGTTCAAATATTCTGCAACTTTGTGTTTCTTTGAATAAGCTTACCTATATGTTTTTACCTCAGTTTCCTTATCTTCAAATGAAGATTATTTTTTAAAGGATTTTTAAAATTGATTTTTAGAGAGAGAAGAAGGGAGATGGAGAGAACATAGAAGTGAGAGCCAAATATCTATCAGCTGCCTCCTGCACACCCCCTACTGGGGATTGAGTCTGGAAACCTCTCTCCCTCTCTCATGTGTTCTGACTGGAATTGAACTGGAAACCTGTCAGTGCACTGAACCATGCCCAGCCAACTGAGCCACAGTTTGAAGATAATACTTACTTTAGGGTTGCAAAGATTAAGTGTGTTAATACATGTAAAGTGTTTAGAATATATGTAAAACACTTTAATACATGTAAAGTGTTTAGAATACTAGTAATAATTAGCATTTTAAATGCTAATTATTACTAGTATTTATTAAATGCAGTTATTAAATGCTAATCATTAGTAATATTTATTGGATACACTTTCTCTTTGTGCCCAAATTTATGCCAACCAAAGATGATTATGATATAGCCCCTGCCCCTTGGGGTTTTACAGTCTAGTGGAGGAAAAAGAAATACTATACAAAGTAATTCTAATATAATATAATACCTTACTTCATCAAATTTGTGCTGCCAGTGATTGTAAGGCTCACAATTATTTTGCATACCACTAAGAAAAAAGAAGTGCTGTTAAATGAAACTTGGCATGCCATCAGTTATAAGATGTTGCCTTTTTTTCAGAGAAATGTGGGGAAGGGGAGTGTGTCTCTGAATTGATGAAATACAGTAAGCTTTCTATATCTAGAGGGAAGTATAACTTGTTATGTGTTGATGAAAGGCTGGGTGTAGCTATTGTTTGAAAAGGCCTTCTGCATTGAATCTGCATGATAGACCTTCACAGTGAACAAGGACGGTAGGACATTCTAAGCAGAGAGTAAAGTCTGAAAATGGGAAGGGAGAGGGCATTATTGATGTGTAGCACCATATCAGGACAAGCAGGAGGAGGAAATGAGCTAAGACTTTGGCAGAGTAACCTTGTATAATGCAGCAGAGGAGGATAGGAAGCTTTGAACATGAGCCCTAATTCTTGGATTTAAACTCAAATATTATAGCAACTCTAAAAAGATGATTCTAGCCCTAACTGGTTTGTCTCAGTGGCTAGAGCGCCGGCCTGCAGACTGAAAGGTCCCAGGTTTGATTCCGGTCAAGGGCATGTACCTTGGTTATGGGCACATTCCTTGGTGGGGTATGTGTGCAGGAGGTGGCTGATCAATGTTTCTCTCTCATCAATGTCTCTGGCTCTCTGTCCCTTTCCCTTCCTCTCTGTAAAAAATCAACAAAATATATTAAAAAAACAAACAAACTGGAAACTGAATGTCCCTCAACTCAGAATAACCAACTGTGATATACCCATACAATGGAATACTATTCAGCTATAAAAAGGAACTATTCATATAAGCCATGACATAAATGAATCTCAAATGCATGATGATAAGTGAAAGAAACAAAACTCAAAAGGCTACTCACTGTATGATGGAATTGCTGTGATATTTTGGAAAACTCAAAACTATGGGGCAATGAAGCACAACTCAACAATTACATTTGCTTAAGGATAGGTGGAGTGTTTGCACATGAAGAAATTTGTGGGGCAGGGGGGCAGCAACGGAACTCCTCTGTATCTTGACTTAGTTATACAACTTGATGCATTTATGAGAACTCTTAGAACCAAACACTGAAAAATGAATTTTACTGTGTAAAATAAAAAAATAAAAAGTCTTTATTGAAATTGCTAAGGCACTTGGCCTTCTTTTGTGATTTCAGTGTCTATTAAAGCATGAGTTCCCTCGGTTAAAAAAATAAGTAAATTAAAAAAAAAAGTCTAAGGGTGCAAGAAGGAGATTTTAAAGAATTCCAGAAATGTGATTTCCTAAAATATTTTATTTTTTAGCTTAGTTTTATTTTTTTTGGATATATTCCCCCCCATTGATTTTTTTTAGAGAGTGGAAGGGAGGGTAGGGGAGAGAGGTAGAAACAGAAAGGAGACATCAAACCAGAGACGGTCGGACCTGCATCACCACCATTTGTCCACCAACCAGATCTGAAATATCATGGCTGACATGTACACATAAGGAACTGTTTGACATTGAAATTGGGATTCAAAAGAACTATTGGCCCAGAAAGGAACTCACTACAGACCGATTCATTTGCCTCTCAGCATAACCATTATGGCTTGTCTCAGTTTTGGTTCTTACAAGGGTATTTCTTTGATCACATGATCTCACACATCTAGAATAAATAATGAACAACATAAACTGATGAACAAAAACAGACCCAGAGAAAGAGAAGCAGCGATCAGACTCAAAGCTCAGAGGGAAAGTAGGGGAGGGTGGAGGTAAGGGGGAGAGATCAACTAAAGGACTTGTGTGCGTGCATATGGGCCTAGCCAGTGGCCATGGACAACTGGGAGGTAGGGGCATATGTGGGGAGGGGTTTGGGATAGGAATGGGGGGGGGGATGAGGACAATTTTGTGATACTATAATCAATAAAATTAAAAATATATAAAATAAAAAAAGAGAGAGGAGAGAGAGAAACATTGATGTGAGAGAGTTGCCTCCCACATGCACCCCGGACGGGGGGGGGGGGGGGGGGGGCACATGACACACGGACAAACCCCCAACCCAGGCAAATACCCTTAACTAGGAATTGAACCCCAGACCTTTCAGTGCATAGGATGATGCTCTTAAGTATTTTTAAAAATATATATTTTATTGATTTTTTACAGAGATGAAGAGAGAGGGATAGAGAGTTAGAAACATCGATGAGAGAGAAACGTCGATCAGCTGCCTCCTGCACACCCCCAGAGCTAAACCAAGTGCAGGATGATTAATGGCATCTCCCCCTCTGCTTGGTATCTTATCTGCTTCCCTCTGCTATTGCTTTCTCATGAGAGACAATTTGAACTATTTGCTAGTGTTTCTAGATCATGTCTCCCCCCTCCCCCCCCCACAAGTAACCTGGTTTTCCATTAGTTCTCAAGTTTCTAAGTAAGGACTTTTATTTAGTAAAATAAGATCCTTCATTTTAGTAGAGAATTGTTGGGTGTCTGGTTAGGTTCCTATGTCTCACCTAAATATCTGTCTGTACTTGATAAATTATTATTTAAGTTGATCTCTAGTCCTTTAATTTATTTCCCCCCACCTTTCTCTCAAAAGCTATAAAGTGGAAATTGTCTTTACTTTTTTCTTCCACACCTACAGAGTTTATTGTATTCATATTCACATTGGCCTTTCCTTTCTTGCTATACTGTGTTTTTTTTTAAAAAAAATATTTTTTTATTGCCCTAGCTGGTTTGGCTCAGATGTATTTTTATAAATATAGTTCAGGATTTGAGAAAGGATATTGCTACCCTAATTTCTAGAATGTAACAATAGAGTGCCAGTCTGCAGACTGTAGGGTTCCAGGGTCAATTCTGGTCAAGGGCACATGCCAAGGTTGCAGGCTCCATCCCCAGTAGGGGGTGTGCAGGAGGCAGCTAAGTGATGATTCTTATCATTGATGTTTCTATCTCTCCTTCCCTCTCCCTTTCTCTCTCTCTGAAATCAATAAAAATGTTTTTATTGATTTTACGTAACCTGGGCATGTACCCCAACCAGGAATTAATCTGGCGACCTTTCAGTGCTCCAACTAGCTGAGCCATACCAGCCAGTGCTAGTTACATATTTTTGTCGAAGTGTTAAAATATTTTAATATTTTTGTATCATTTTAGATGGATTCCTGTTCTCTAAAAATCTACTTTAGCTAGGGCTGTGAGCAATATACCTACAATGCTGAGTGAGATTGTTTTTAAGAGTTAGGTCCCCTGCCCTAACCGGTTTGACTCAGTGGATAGAGAGAGCATTGGCCTGTGAACTGAAAGGACCTGGGTTCGATTCTGGTTAAGAGCATGTACCTAAACTGTGGGCACATCCCCAGTAGGAGGTGTGCAGGAGGCAGCTGATCAATATTTCTCTCTCATCGATGTTTCTAACTCTCCCTTCCTCTCTGTAAAAAATCAATACAATATATTAAAAAAAAAAAAAAAGAGTTAAGTCCCTGGTCTTGTAAAAGCAGATTGGCTTGACCTTGATCTTGCCATAGATGTATCAGTTTTCTCAGCTGTCAAATGAGGATAACAGGACCAGGTTAGCTCAGTGAGTAGTTGTGAGGCATGACTGTTAATGAAAATAATTGTAAAACACTTTGGCAAGTGTGATATAAATGCTAAGTAATAGTTCTTTATTGGGATGTTGTGAAAATTAGCAACATGCTGTTTGTTAGAGGCCTTAAGTTCCTTTTGAGAAAGGTGATGTATTTTTATAAATATAGTTCAGAATTTGGGAAAAGATATTGCTACCCTAATTTTTAGAATGTAACAATTATGGATTCATAATAAAACAATTTTTTTATTAAAGAGAAAAATTCCAAAAGAATTTTTTATAATATCACTTTGGAGGCTTCAAATCACTAGAGTTTTTACCATCTTGGCTTTTTGGTTCGTCATGCCAGTTATAATACTGAATGTTTAAAGGACTAGTGGGTTTATTTATTATCTTCTAGGGGCCCCATGTATGAAATTCGTGCATTGGGGGGAGCGGTGTCCCTTAGCCCAGCCTGCACCCTCTCCAATCTGGGATCCTCTCACAATCCAGGACTGCTGGCTCCCAATTGCTTGCCTGCCTGCCTTCCTGATTGCCCCTAACCACTTCTGCCTACCAGCCTGATCACCCCCTAACCACTTCCCTGACAGCCTGATTGATGCCTAATTGCTCCTCTGCCAGCCTGTTTGTCCCTAACTGCCCTCCCCTGCAGGCTTGATCGCCCCCAACTGCCTTCCATTGCAGGTCTGGTCCCTCCCAACTGCCCTCCCCTCTGGCCTGACCACCCACAACTGCTCTCCCTTGCAGGTCTGGTCCCTCCAAACTGCCCTCCCTTGCTGGCCATCTTGTGTCCACATGAGGCAGCCATCTTGTGTGTTGGAGTGATGGTCAATTTGCATATTACTCTTTTATTAGATAGGATAGAGGCCTGGTGCATGGGTGGGGGCCAGCTGGTTTGCTCTGAAGGGTGTCCTGGATCAGGGTGGGGGTTCCTTTGGGGCATGGGCGGTCTGGGTGAGGGGCCTGTGGTGGTTTGCAGGCCAGCCACACACCCCGGTGACCCAAGTGGAGGCCCTGGTATCTGGGATTTATTTATCTTCTATAATTGAGACTTTGTAGCCTTGAACAGAGCCAAGTCTCATGCTTGCTCCTTGGCTGCAGCCATTTTTGTTGGGATTTATTTATCTTCTATAGTTGAAACTTTGTAGTCTTAAGCAGAGGCCAAAGCAGGCCAGGGCTGTGGAAACTTGGCTTCCTCCATAGCCAGGGGACAACTCAAGCCTCCTGCTCTCTCCAGCTCCTTGGCTGCTGCCATTTTTGTTGGTATTTATTTATCTTCTATAATTGAAACTTTGTAGCCTTGAACAGAGGCCAAGGCAGGTAGAAAGCTTGGCTTCCTCCATTGCCTGGGAAACCCAAGCCTCCTGCTCTCTCCATGGCCACAGCCATATTGGCTGGGTTAATTTGCATACTTGCTCCTGATTGGCTAATGGGCGTGACTTGTAGCAGAGGTATGGTCAATTTGTATATCACTCTTTTAAAAAAATATATATTTTATTGGTATTTTACAGAGAGGAAGGGAGAGAGATAGAGAGCTAGAAACGTCGATGAGAGAGAAACATCGACCAGCTGCCTCTTGCACACCCCCTACCTGGGATGTGCCCGCAACCAAGGTACATGTCCTTGACCAGAATTGAACCCAGGACCCTTCAATCCATAGGCCTATGCTCTATCCACTGAGCCAAACTGGTTTCAGCTATTAGATAGTATATTTAAAGTATCACACCCAATCAGTAGAACCACTTACAAAAAAAGCATTGAAAAGGACTTTTAATGTATTTTAGGCGACACCTAGGTGATGGTTGTAATTAGGCTTTGACGAGGGACATGGTGCCATTACAAGCAAAGCTAGCACTTCTTGTTCCATACCTGAGTCTAAATATAGAATGGGTGATGTGGTGTACTTAAAAAATGCTTGATATTTGAATCTCATGAACTAAATTTTTCTCAGCTTCTAAAGTGGCATTAACAACAGAGAAAAATTGGGATGTGGTTCTTTTGATGAATAAAACTGATAAAAAACTGAAATAGTTAAGCATTAGTCTGCTGACATGCTCAGAACTTGAACTCGTTCAGTTGAGATCTTAGCATTGTATTTTCTTTATTTTTAAAAAATATTATTAATTTTTTTTATTTTTATTTTAGAGAGGAAGGGAGAGGGAGAGAGTGATAGAAACAGATCAAGCCCACAACCTGGGCATGTGCCCCGACCAGGAATCAAACCGTGACTTCCTGGTTCATAAGTCAATGCTCAACCACTGGGCCACGCCTGCTGGGCTGTATTCTATTTTTTTTCTTTTTTCTTTTTTTTTAAATATATTTTTATTGCTTTCAGGAAGATAGAGAGAGAGATAGAAACATCAATGATGAGAGAGAACCATTGATCGACTGCCTTCTGCATGCCCCCTCCTCCCTGGGATCAAGCTCGCAACCTGGGCATCTGGCCTTGACTGGAATCCACCTGGGACCCTTCAGTCTGTAGGCTGATCTTCTATCCACTGAGCCAAACTGGCTAGGGCTGTATTGTATTTTCAATAGGAAACTGTGTATTGCTGATTTTAGAACAAAGTGACATGAAGTTCTTAGCCTTACATAGGTTGGAATTGAATTTTTTTTTCGTGGAATTTAAGTTCTTTCACAATCCATTATCTTTATGTATCAAGGACAAGTAAAAGTCTTAGGTTTCTTTTCTTCTTTGATGAGAAGACTATACTTGCTTTGCAGTACCAGGCATTATTTGCATTTGATGTAAAATAAAGGGGTCCCTGAATGGCCTGCTTCCATAATAAAGACAGTTGAGTAAGCTTCCTTTTTAGAGGTGCGTTACTTCTGTGGTTGTATATTTAGACTTTGACATTACTTGCTTCCATCATCTGCCATGTTCACTGTGTATCAGCTTCAGCTGTTCTATGTTCATAGGTAAAGATTCATTATATATATATTTCATGTCATCCTTGTTGTGCAGGGGCCATGCTAATCTTTTCTGTATCATTCTAATTTTAGTATATTTGCTGGCTGAACTCATATTTTTATTTTAGTTCCTTTAGATTTGTAGTTTTCTTGTATCCATTCTACTTAACAGTTTTCTTCCCAGATTAGGTGTTTCACAAAACTTATATCTTAAATATTTTTAGGAATGTATTTTTAATTTTTTAAAAATATATATATTTTATTGATATTTTACAGAGAGGAAGGGAGAGAGATATAGAGCTAGAAACGGCGATGAGAGAGAAACATCGAGCAGCTGCCTCCTGCACACCCCCTACTGGGGATATGCCCGCAACCAATGTACATGCCCTTGACCGGAATCGAACCCGGGACCTTTCAGTCTGCAGACCGACGCTCTACCACTGAGCCAAACCGGTTTTGGCTCCCTTCAACTTTATTAAAGTATAACTGACAAAATAGTAAGATATTTAAAGTGTATAACACGATTTTATACACCCATATCTATTTTTGTTTTACTCATTAATCAGAAGCCAAGATTTCTCTGGAAGCTTGCAGTTGGCAGTACTATCAAGTCAAAAATACCTTTAGGACTATATTGAGAAAGTCCTTTCCACCGTTGCCTAACAATGTGGAATATATGTAACATTTGACCTTATGTATTTCTTCTATATGACTACTAATTAATGCCCTTTGAAAATTTCCTTCTTTGGTTTATCCTTTTTTTAAAATTTTTTTATTGACTTGTAAAAGTTCTTTGTATTTTTGTGGCCATGAACTCTTCTTCATAAATGTTGTAAAGATTCTTTAAGGCTCTGAATAAGAATTGAGAAAGCAGATGATTGCATCAGCTACTTATCCAACGTGGTATTTGTTTAAAATGTTTGCCTTGGTTATTTGAGCAATGGTAAGCTGCTTCTTTTGTCTCCCTCCTTCCAAAGATGCATAGAAAAGCTCCTTCTGTCTGAAGTAAAGTGTTGGCTCTGTATTGGTTATAATTTGCTTTTCTGGCTGGCGAAGCCTTCTTTTTGTTTTCTGTCTTCTGACAGATTATAGGATTGTGGGGAAACAGCGTCCAGGGCTTTTTCAGGAACTGTGCCATTTTATCTGCAGGAGAAGCCATTGGCATTGCGCTAGAAGAGAATTGGCTCTGTATTTAAAGATGCCAAATCATACTTGATTCACAAGTTTGCTGTCTCATTTTGTATGTGTTTGAAACTTTTTTAGGATGTTGGCTTTTAGTTTTTCTACCATGTATACCTCATCAGTGTGAGAAATTAACAACTTTTTCCTTCTTGCCAGCTCCCCACCCCTGACACCCACAATTCAAACATCCCAAAACCATAGCAAATGATGAAACGGTCATTTAAGGATTAGGGAAAAATACACCACACAGATGTTACCATTACCCTTATGGTGACTTTGAGCTTTAATTCTGGTTTATCAGTTAAACCCATGATCTGCAAACTGCGGCTCGCGAGCCACATGCAGCTCTTTGGCCCCTATTTTGTGGCTTTTCCACAAAATACCACGGCCTGGGCGAGTCTCTTTCGAAGAAGTGGCATTAGAAGAAGTTTAATTTTAAAAATTTTGGCTCTCAAAAGAAATTTCAATGGTACTATTGATATTTGGCTCTGTTGACAAATGAGTTTGCCGACTACTGAGTTAAATCCTTCGTCTTTCCTATGTAGGCTTGAATTATTTAGATGTGTAAATGATTTGCCAACCAATGTATCTCTTTATGCAGGCTTTTCAAAGGCAAGAGTGAAAGTTAATTATCAGAGTACTTCTCTTTCCTAACTTGGAAACTTAATTTGTATAAGGCAGAGTACATTTAGGAAACTTATATTTACTCATTTACCCTTGACACACTCTTTTTTATTTTATTTTTAAAAATATATTTTATTGATTTTTTACAGAGAGGAAGGGAGAGAGAGAGTTAGAAGCATTGATGAGAGAGTCATTGATCAGCTGCCTCTTGCATGCCCCCCACTGGGGACGTGCCCGCAACCAAGGTACATGCCCTTGACCAGAATCGAACCTGGGACCTTTCAGGCAGACGCTCTATCCACTGAGCAAACCGGTTTCTGCTAAATGTTTTTATTTTTATTTTTTTTTATTTTTTATTTTTTTTAAATTAATTTTTTTAAATATATATTTTATTGATTTTATTACAGAGAGGAAGGGAGAGAGAAAGAGAGAAACATCTATGAGAGAGAGTCATCGATCAGCCGCCTCTTGCACGCTCCCTACCGGGGATGTGCCCACAACCAAGGTACATGCCCTTGACCGGAATCGAACCCGGGACCCTTCAGTCCGCAGACCGACGCTCTATCCACTGAGCCAAACCGGTTTCGGCTGTTTTTTTTTTTTTAATATATATTTTATTGATATTTTACAGAGAGAAAGGGAGAGAGAGAGAGAGCCAGAAACGTCGATGAGAGAGAAACATCAACCAGCCGCCTCCTGCACACCCCCCACCGGGGATGTGCCCGCAACCAATGCACATGCCCTTGACCGGAATCGAACCCGGGACCCTCCAGTCCACAGACCAATGCTCTACCACCGAGCCAAACCGGCTTCGGCTAAATGTTTTTCTTTTAGCCAAGACCAGTTTGGCTCGGTGGATAGAGCGTCAGCCTGAGGACTGAGGGGTCCCGGGTTCGATTCTGGTCAAGGGCATGCACCTTGGTTGTGGGCACATCCCCAGTGGGGGGTGTTCAGGAGGCAGCTGATCGATGTTTCTTTCTCATCGATGTTTCTAACTCTATCCCTTTCCCTTTCTCTCTGTAAAAAAGCAATAAAATATATTTTAAGAAATGTTTTAATTGATTTTTGTTTTTAGAGAGAGAGGAAGGGAGAAGTAGAGAGATAGAAATATTGATGAGAAACATTGATTCGCTGCCTCCTACATGCCCCCAACTGAGGGGACTGAGACTGCAACCTCAGGTATGTGACCTGACTGTAATCAAACCATGACCTCTTGTTTCCTAGGTTAATGCTCAACCATTGAACCATACTGGCTGAGCTGTCACTCTCTTTTTAGGTGGGTGTAGCATAATTTATTCTGAATTTTTATCATCATGTAAGCAGTCTTAATTCCAATTGTATATTACCTTCAAACTTTAAAAAAATATATATTTCATTGATATTTTACAGAGAGGAAGGGAGAGAGATAGAGAGCTAGAAACGTCAATGAGAGAGAAACATCGACCAGCTGCCTCCTGCACACCCCCTACCAGGGATGTGTCAGCAACCAATGTACATGCCCTTGACCGGAATCGAACCCGGGACCTTTCAGTCCTCAGACCGATGCTCTGCCACTGAGCCAAACCGGTTTCGGCTATTCAGCTTCTTTATAGATCATTATTATGGTTTTGTCTTTGTTATGTAGAGCTACTAAAAACTATATTTGACTGGAGTCAATTAAGTATCAAAGGCACCTGTTTTTGCTTTTGTGTTTTGTTAATTCTCACCCGAGGATATCTTTCCACTGATTTTTAGAGAGAGGGGAGGAGAGGGAAAGACAGAGAGAAACATCAATATGAGAGAAACACATGAATTGGTTGCTTGCTGCATGAGCCCTGACCTGAGTTCAGTCCAGGGAGGAGCCTGCAACCAAAGTATGTGCCCTTTGGTCCTCAGGCTGACACTCTATCCACTGAGCCAAACCGGGTAGGGCGGCGTTTTTTTTTCTTGGTGTAAATTTCATTAGGGAACTCTGGCCAGTTTGTTCAGTGATTAGAGTGTTGTCCTGTGGTTGGATTCCCTCTCCCTCCTCCTCTCCCTTCTCCTCTTCCTTCTTTCCTCCTCCCCCCTCCTTCCCTTCTCCCTATTCCTTTTAACATCTTTTACTGATTATAAAAACAAGACAGCCTGGCCCGCATTGCTCAGTGGTTAGTGTCGACCTAGGAACCAGGAGATCACAGTTCAATTATGGTCAGGGCACATGCCCAGATTTCTAGCTCAATCCCCAGTGTGGGACATGCAGGAGGCAGCCCATCAGTGATTCTCATTATTGATGTTTCTATCTCTTTCTCTCTGAAATAAATAAAAAATACATCTTTAAATAAATAAATAAATAAAAATAAGACATATTCAATATAGAAAGTTTAAAAACTATAAAAATAATCTATAATTATATTACTCAACAAATCTATTAAAATTATAAAATGAATGCATATTTTTTATTTTTTAAAAGATCAAATCAAACAAATATTAAATTTTTTTCTCCTTTGTTCCTTCCTTCCCCTCCTGTCTCTCTCAGTGGTAACAACTGTTGACTTATTGGTGTATGTATACGCGTCCATATATTTTCTTGGACCCTATAGACATATACCAGGTGTACTGGTTAATAATGCGGATCCCCCCCCCCCCCCAAAAAAAAAGATGGAATTACACATATTTTGATATGTATGCTGTTTTGTTGTATTGGCAGCAAGCTTCAAAACTTCATATGTCAACCCTAATGGTTTGGCTCAGTGGATAGAGCATCAGCCTGCGGATTGAAGGGTCCCAGGTTCGATTCTGGTCAAAGGCACATGCCTTGGTTGTGGACTCAATCCTCAGTTGGGGGGGCGTGCAGGAGGCAGCCAATCAATAGTTCTCTCTCATCATTGATGTTTCTATCTCTCTCTCCCTCTCCCTTCCTCTCTGAAATCAATAAAAATATGTATTTTTTAAAATTGGGGGGGGGTAGAAGATAAAAGGCAAATATAAATAAAATACTAGCTCTGATTTACATACATTTTAACTTAGGAAGACAAATTACATTAGACAACAGAACAATTAAGTACTAAATTGTGTAGTAATGATTCAAAAAAGGAATCATTGCTGACAGCATCAAAGAAGGCTCTCCACAAGGGAGGTGGAATTTGAGCTGGGCCTTGGAGAATGGGTAGGATTTAAATGGAATGGTTATAACATTTCAAGTCATGGCAAGAAAGTTCAAAATGGATGAACATGATATAGGGACAATGAGCAAGCAGAACAATCTGTCTGGTGTGGGGAAAATGCGGAGGAAAGGTAGAGTTAAGTTTGGTAACATAGGCGAGTGCCAGGTTATAGGACACGTAACAGCCACAGAGTGGAAACATGGCTGGGTGACATAGGCACCAGTGAGCCATGATATAGCTTAGTGGATAGGAATATTAGATTTGAAGCCAGAAAACTCATGTGTGTTTTTTTTAAGAAAATAAATCCATTTTTAAAAATTGATTTTAGAGAGGGAAGGGAGAGAAAAATTGATTTGAGAAAACTCAAGTTCTAATACTGACTGACTTTTTCATTTATCAGCTATGTGCAGTTATATGACCTAGTTCAGATAGTATAACCTCTCTGGACATCAATTTCTTTATATGTAAAAATGGAAAATTTATATTTCATAGGGTTTTTATTATGATAAAGTAAAAATGTGTATATATGTATGTGTGTGTATATATGTATTACTTGACACATACATATGTGTATGGGGCCTTGCATCTAATTAAATGTGCAATAAGTTGAACTGTTTCTGTTTTCATTTTTTTAAAATCCTCACCTGAAGATAGAAATATATATATAATTTTTTTTTTTTAGAGAGAGAGAGAGAGTGGAGGGGAGGAAAGGAAAGAGAGATTGGTTGCCTTCCATATGCACCCAGTACTGGGCCGCAGGGGACTGAAGCTGCAACCCCTCCACCCTCTAGATACTTGCCCTTGACTGGGAATTGAACCTATGACCCTTTCAGTCTGAGGGCTGACCCTCTAACCACTTAGAAAAAATGGCCAGGGGAGTTTCTGTAGTTCTTAAAAAAGAGCTAATAGCTGAAACCAGTTTGGCTCAGTGGATAGAGCATCAGCCTGTGGACTGAAAGGTCCCAGGTTTGGTTCTGGTCAAGGGCATGTAACTTGGTTGCGGGCACATCCCCAGTAAGGGATGTGCAGGAGGCAGCTGGTCGATGTTTCTATCTCATCGATGTTTCTAACTCTTCTATCCCTCTCTCTTCTTCTCTGTAAAAAATCAGTAAAAAAATATATATTTTTAAAAAGAGCAAATGGATGAAAGCAATGGTTATGTGGAATAAGGGAGACTTAGAAGTATAGTTGCCCCCACAGACATATGGTAAGGGTCTCTGTTAGGGTAGTGGTAATAATACAGAAAGAGGACATTTACGGGACATGAACAGAATTGGACTTGAATTTCTGTTTAGGAGGGAATGTTTTGGGTATCCCAGTGATCTTTTCTTAAACAGTTACAATTCCTCTGTGATTTCTTGTACTGTATAGATACTTTTGGCAAGATATGTTTGACTTTTTAATTTCCGTTAAGATACTTGAAACCCTCTAAGAGTTCCTGGTTTATGTTTTAGAAGAGGATATTAGACTTATCCAGTTGTCAATAACATTTGTGATAATAATGGCAAGACAGGTATGTTTGTTTTGATATCTTGACAAATTAATTGGTGCATGAATGATCTTGGAAGAATTTAAATTTTAGTTTCTGTACCTTAAAGGAAAAAAATGTTTTTGTCAAGAAAGCTGGAGTCTGCCGAAACCGTTTCGGCCTGCAGACTGTAAGGTCCCGGGTTCGATTCCGGTCAAGGGCATGTACCTTGGTTGCGGGCACATCCCCAGTAGGGGGTGTGCAAGAGGCAGCTGATCGATGATTCTCTCTCATCGATGTTTCTGACTCTCTATCCCTCTCTCTCCCTCTCTGTAAAAAATCAATAAAATATATTTAAAAAAGAAAAGGAAAGAAAGAAAGCTGGAATCTGAGGGAAAGTTCTGGCTCAGATGTTTCCCTTAGACATCAAGAGTACTTACACTATTTTTTTTTTCTTTTAAAAAATGTTTGTTTATTGACTTTAGGGTAAGAGAGAGAGAGATTTGTTGCTTCTTGTATGTGTCCTGATCAGGGATTGAACCCACAACCATGGCCTATCAGGATGATGCTATAACCAACCAAGCTACCTAGCCAGGGCAAGAGTATACTATTTTAAACAGTAGCTTCTTGCAGTATTATTTAGTTACTTAAAATGAAAAATGACAGGAATTACTAAGTGATATGGAGAAGAGTTATTAACTGCTTTGTGCTCTTGAGAATTTTTGTTTTAGTTTAGGAGAAGATGGGAAGGGGCTGGACTCACCTGCTAACTAATCTGGCCGACTTTTGTGAGCAGAATTTAAAATGAAATAAAAATTTCACATTTTTTTTTTTTTACATAGGGACCTTAAGCTAGCCTGTGAGACATCAATGAGGTTCCTCTATAAATCTTAAACCAGTTTTTTAATTTGATTAGGGAAAATATCGGGCTTAAAAATGGGTGTTTTCAGCTCCTTTCCATCTTCTAAGAAGATGAAGTTTATATATATGAAATGCTTTGAGTTTCATGTAAGAAAGGCTGACTTGCCCAGCTGGCATGGCTCAGTGGTTGAGTGTTGACCTATGAACCAGGAGGTCATAGTTTGATCCTCAGTGTGGGGTGTGCAGGAGACAGCCAATCAATGATTCTCTCTCATCATTGATGTTTCTCTCTTTCCCTCTCCCTTCCTCGCTGAAATCAATAAAAATATTTTTTAATAAAGGGCTACTTAAATTTAAAGTATTATTATTATTATTATTATTATTGTACTTGGGGAACTAATGGGATTATAGTGATTTAGATATGTAATACTAGTTGCCAGAACTCTGTGGATGAAAATGATCATATTGGTGGTAATAGCTGGCTTTTCCCGATACCCATTTCTCTTGTATCTTTTTAAAAAAAATGTATTTTATTGATACTTTACAGAGAGGAAGGGAGAGAGATAGAGAGCTAGAAACGTCAATGAGAGAGAAACATCGACCAGCTGCCTCCTGCACACCCCCTTCCGGGGACGTGCCCGCAACCAATGTACATGCCCCTGACCGGAATCGAACCCGGGATCTTTCAGTCTGCAGACTGACGCTCTACCACTGAGTCAAACCGGTTTCGGCTCTTTAGTATCTTAAGTGAGCCCCACCATGCCTAAGAAGATATCCTACAATCCTTAGCATATTCTTTTTTTTTTTTTTAAATATATTTTATTGATATTTTACAGAGAGGAAGGGAGAGAGATAGAGAGCTAGAAACGTCGATGAGAGAGAAACACCGACCAGCTGCCTCTTGCACACTCCCTACCGGGGATGTGCCGGCAACCAACGTACATGCCCTTGACCGGAATCGAACCCGGGACCTTTCAGTCCGCAGACCGACGCTCTACCACTGAGCCAAACCGGTTTCGGCATCCTTAGCATATTCTATTCCAGCAGTGTTATGTCCCTAACGTTGGCATTTGTGATTGATGTATTGATGCAACCTGCCTGCTGTGTTGTGGCCTGGCAATTGCTGAGGGTTTTTCACATTATCATATTAGGTATATGGCTTGAACAAGACTTAAGAGGTTCGTTTCCTGGTTTTACTCAAGGGAGTGGTTAGCGTGGGTTTAATTGAATGTAGATGTCTTGTATCTGAATTGGGTCAACTGTGTGTGTTTTTGGTGTTTTGTTTTTAAAAAAATATATTTTATTGATTTTTTTTATAGAGAGGAAGGGAGAAGGATGGAGAGTTAGAAACATTGATAAGAGAGAATCATCGATCAGCTGCCTCTTGCACACTCCCTACTGGGGATGTGCCCGCAACCAAGGTACATGCCCTTGACCAGAATCGAACCTGGGACCTTTCAGTCTGCAGGCCTACACTCTATCCACTGAGCCAAACCGATTTGGGCTGGTGTTTCTTTTTTGCAGATGATTTAATGTATTCCCTCTCCTCCCACCACCAACATACCTTCCCAATACGCCCCGTACCCCTTAATTTCTGCGGCACGGCAATCTGTAGTTTCAGGCAGGGTGGATTGATTGATGTGTGTAGCTGATCTAATAAGCAAACCTAAATCTATACACGGTTATGATTAGTCTGAGAAGGGCGAGGCATATAGACCTGGGGAAAATATATATATATTTTACTGTCGTGTGTCTCCAGGTGGCTATTGCTGTGGAAGTCTGAGGCACTCTAGGCTACCGCCTGGATGGATAGTGGGCAGGGGAGCGGGAGAAGGTGTGGGGCATCACTTGGCCCAGCTATGGGATACTAGACTCCGGGCTTTGAGGTGGGGGCCCAGGGAGATGGGGCAGCCCTAACAAAGAGGAGCCGGCCCGGGCCGGGCCGCAGGTAGTTGGCCTATCCCCGGCAGCTGACCTCCCAGTGGGCCTCCGCAGTTGGCTGCTTTGTGAGTCGCTCTGCTGGCTCCCTGGCTCGCCATTGGCTGTGAGGACGGGAGGGGGCTCTTGGAGGGCCGGGATGGAGTTGAGGGGGCGGGGCTGGCTTCCGGCGGCGAAGCGGGACTAGCGGTCGCAGACTGGGGGAGGGGGTGCCGGCGCACCTCGGAGTGCTGCGCTCGGAGAGCCAGGCACCCGGAGCAGCCGCCCCCTCCCCCGCCAAGACCACTGGAAGCCGCTGCTCTTTCATCCTCCCGGGGCGGGGTGTCCCAGCCGGAGAGTTGAGCTACCCTAGGCGGGCGGGGCGGAGCCCGGAGCCCCACCGAGAGCTGCAGAGCGAACCTCACCTCCCTTCTAGGGTTCAAGGTGTGTGTGTATGTGTGTGTATGTGTGCTTTTTCTAACGCAGCCCGACTTCTGCCGACTTAACCTTGAGAGGAAATGGAATGGGAAGTAAGAGCTCCGCATCCCATCAGTTTATTTTCATTTTCTAATTCTGCCCTTCATTCTTTTCCTCCCTTCATCACACCCCTGAGGCAGGGTAAGGAGATTCAGGACTCATCTCTTTTTACTGATGTGTCGATGTCTGTCGCGTAGTAAAATAACAGAGAGAAAAAAGAGGAGCCTTTCTAATGTGGCATCTGACGCAGTGAACCGCAAAAAAAGAAAGATAAAAAGCTAAGAGTGTGTTTTTGGAACTGTACTTCATCCTTGTCCATTAAAAGCTGTCTTCATTTTCCTTCTTGGGACTACCTTGCAAAAACTATCTGAAAAGGCAGAAGGTGCTCGTGGGAAGAGGGAGAGCCCCAGTCAAATGGTGGTTAAAGGAAATCCTGATAGTTGTTAGTGATTAACTCTGCTAAAGTCTTTTTCCGAGTACATTTTTACGGCTTTGTGTAGTACTAAACCCTGTTGGAGACTCCTAGCTAGAGGGAGCAAACTTACCTTGCGGTACTGAAACTTGTCTTATCTGTTTCTCCACCGGTCTGTTTCTTATAAGTTCTCAGAGGAATTAGTTTTGGCTGTAAAAAACCAAAAAAACACCCGGATGAATTTTAATTAGTTTATTTTTTAAAGCCCCTTCCTCCCAACTTTATGAATTTTAATGACTGTAGTATTACAATTGAAATTATATTTTTCTCTTTTGAGTTCTTTTGCTTCTACAACTTATGAGTCTCTTCTTTCTGAAGGATGCAGTGCTCAGCCTCAGCCAAAATCAGGAATTCTTTTAAAATATATATATATTTTATTGATTTTTTTACAGAGAGGAAGAGAAAGGGATAGAGAGCTAGAAACATCTATGAGAATCATCGATCAGCTGCCTCCTGCCACCCCCTCGACCCCCCCCCCCCCCATGTGCCCGCAACAAATGTTCATGCCCTTGACTAGAATCGAACCTGGGGCCCTTCAGTCCGCAGGCCGACACTCTATCGACTGAGCCAAACCGGTTTCGGCCAAAAAAATCAGGAATTCTTTATAGGTTTTTGATGGAGAGGAAAATTATCAGTTGATGATAGAAAACCTCTAAGTTTTGATAGAAGCAAAGGGTGTGTGAATTTGTGTGTCATCTGCATGTCTCTGTTGAGTAGCAATTTTATGGTGAACTTGTTTAACTGGGCATTTTCACCAAAGGTGTTCAGACCAGATTTATGTTAATGTTGATTAACTAGAATGTTGGAAGGGATAAATATCAATTTTTTGTCAGCACTTCGATAAAAAAAATTTTTTGAAGATAGAATTGCCTTTATTAAACAATTCATGAATTGGGCAGCATCCCATTTAGCAACTATAAGGACATTCCTGGGTAAATATTAATTGAAGTGATTGGGAGTCCATTCTTGAAATTTAGGTTTAGTTTTCAGAGACTGTTCTAATTGGAGTTTAGTGTTGACAGAATTGATAAGCTGCAGGTATTTTACAATTTTAGCTAGATTAATGTGTTTTTTTTTGCACGGATTTATTGGATCTCTAACCAATAAGGAGCAGTTTACAAAGCAAGTATTATAAAGAATAGGGATGATGAGATAGGAAACCATCTCAGTTGTGAAAACTTATTAGGGATCAGAAAACTTATACTTTAAAAAAAATTCTCAAGTAGCCTTAGTGTAGGATTGTGCAAAAAAATAGATTCACAGTAAACCTTTGTTGGATTTGGGGTTTTTAGTTTATTACCAATTTATTCCTTCAAACTCCATGAAAAATATTTAAATTGAAAGGCAAAGAGGATCTCTTACCTAATGTTACTGAGAATGAACTTTAAAGTTCACTGATTGAATCTTTGACAACCAGCCTGTTACAAAATGAATGCAATTTGTATAAGCTACATTAAGCTGAGGAAGTGACAAAAACCACTTGGTGGCCATATTAAAGCATATACATTTAGCTTCTACCAGAAAACAGGTTGCCATCCTATTTGATATTTATCCTAGGTAGTTTTTTCTTTGTCTACCCATAGGTGATGTTATAATGCACTTAGCTCACTTCATTAAAAAAAAAAAATTGATTTGAGAGAGAGAGATGAAGGGTGAGAGAAAGAGACAGACAGACAGACACATGGATTTGTTGTTCCACTTATCTATGCATTCATTGGTTGATTCTTGTATGTGCCCTGACCTGGGATCAAACCCACAACCTTGATGTATCAGGATGACACTATAACCATCTGGATGAACTACCTGACCAAGGCTACTCACCTACTTTTTATTTTATTATTTTTTTAACTCTTTATTTTATTGATTTCTTACAGAGGAACAGAGAGGGAGGGATAGAGAGTTAGAAACATCGATGAGAGAGAATCATCGATCAGCTGCCTCCTGCCCCCCCCCCCCCCCCCCCACTGGGGATGTGCCTGCAACCAAGGTACAAGCCCTTGGCCGGAATTGAATCTGGGACCTTTCAGTCCGCAGGCTGACACTTTATCCACTGAGCCAAACTGGTTTCAGCTCACCTACTTTTTAAATACTTGTTTTCTTGGCTAATTTTTGTAATCAGTATTTTGCATGGTGCAGTGATTTCCCCTAAGAATTTTCCCCAGGAGACAAAAGGCTATGTATAGAGCTAATAGGTGTATATACTAATCTTCAAATATCACTTAAGGGAGATGGAAATCTGCAGATTTGGTCCTTGCAAGGAAACATATGAAGCTGTGACTCTTGTATCTCTTAAGTTGAAGGGACATGCTCCTGCTGAGGTTAAAGTAGCTGCTTTAATTTTCTTTAGTAGTCTGTTTTTATCCATTCTGCTTATTTTTGTGAGTTACAGCTTGGAATGTGTTAAGGGGTCCTATATTTCTCTAAAGGGAGACTCAACTCAATCCCGCATTCACATCTGAAGTATAAAATGATCTCCTTAAGAAGCTGAAGGAAAGATTGGGCCCTTGGCGTTGTTTGATTCTCATAATAATTAGTTTGAGTGTTACCACATTTGGAATTGGGTAAAGCTTGTTCAAGGTGAGAAAATATTAGAGGCGAAAAGATCTGGGAATGCTGCTATGTAAGAGAATTATTTAGAAACAATGAAGGTATTCATGTGGAGGTAGTTTGTGGCTGTTCAGCTTTGTCAGGTGTCTGAGAATATTTTGTGTGTGTTTAAACACCACCCCCTCTCCCAGGGGTTGATTCTTGGCAGCTGAGTCTTATGAAGAAGTTGTTTGCTGTGAGCTTGAATCTAGAGGGTAGAGGACTTGGTGGAGTCTGTTATCTGTTTATGACCCAGATAAACATGTGGAATTGGTTGCTGGTGAATTACTGAACTCTTCCTAATGAATCGTTGCTAGGCAAAGTGCATCTCAATCAGTTTAATCCTCAATAGTTACAGGTCTGCTTTTGTTGAGGGCCAGGACGGTCTTTCTAATGATATTGCCCTTTAAGAATCTTTTTGGATGTGCATATACTAGTATGTTGCTCAGTGGGGTTTTTTTTGTGTATGTGTGTGTGTTTTTTTTAAAGGACTAGAACAATTTAGGGAGATCACTTTATTAATTTACTTACCTTTTGGTAATCTGGATCAGCATTGTCATTAACACCTTTCCTGGATCAAGTGGTAGTGGATGGGGGTTTGCTCTCCAATATTAAGATTCCACTGAGTTTGATTATCTTCTGTTTTGTAACTAGTAAGGCAATGAACTAACACATTCATTGTTAGTTGGAAACAGGCCAGTGATAACACTGCCCTTGGGCCTAGATGGATGGAAAATAGGACACAGTAAACAATTGAGGGCATAAATAATGAATCTTCCAACTGAGCCCTGGGAGAATGAAGGAGATTATCCTTAGAGCGGTTCAATCTGGCAGTGAAAAGGAAAGAGTCCACTGAATTAATTACCCTGTGTTTGATACTGCACTTATTATAGGATTGTAAGAGCCATTCAAAACACAGTTGCCTTTCAAATATAAACTTTGAACCCATCTTTTTGTTCATTTTGATTTTTAAAACCAAACACACAAGTTAAATTGTTCATTTATTTTTAGAATCCAAGCCTTTGCTCTCCCCCCCAAATTTTTTCTGTATGTTAGCATTCTAACATACTGGTCAGTCCTTATATTTGGCCAGATCTTAGAATTTTTATTAGAGATTTCATTATCTGTAAATATAAAGGGTAATAGAAGAAAAAAAAAAGAGAAGCCTGAGGTGGTTTAAAGGAATTCTTTGGTACCTTGAGTACATAGTATACTTCTAAATTAAATGTGGGGCTAAAGAGTATCTTACCTAATAATAGAGAAACATGTAAATTGACTATACCTCTGCTATGCCACAGCCAATCAGAGTGAATATGCCAACAAAGATGGCGATTAATTTGCATACAAACATGGGTCTGGGAACCTCTCTGCACCCAGGTCACTCCCAGCTGGCCATCGGAAGGGGGGGAGGGGCTGGAGTGGAGGCTTTAGACTTGGACTGGGGCTGAGCCTGGGATTGGAGGGAAAGGGAAAAAAATCAATGGAACCATATCCTCAGGTGAGGATAAAAATAAAATAAGAAATGTCATATCCTATGAAAGACACATCTTGAAAATGCCTAAAGAAAGTTGTCATTTTTTCATGGTGAAGGGATTGGAGTTCGTGTTGATGAAAACACCTTGGTGGCTGAGGTGACTGCAGCAGTGAGGTGATGGGGCTGATCAGATCAGTAACAACCTGCAAATGGAGGCCAGACTGTGGCTTAGGTCCACTCCCAATGGGAGGGAGCCTAACCCATCAGTAGGACATCCCCTGAGGGCTCCCAGTATGAGAGAGCAGGCAGGCTGGGCTGAGGGACCCCTCTCCTGTGCATGAATTTTGTGCACTGAGCCACTAGTAATTATATAACAACTCACAAAAGGTTAAGGTTAAGACAAGAGTTTCTTTAGCCCAAGAATCATTTTCAGTATTAACATCAGTACTTTTACTTTGGGGTTTATTTTTATTTAGTGAATTAAATAAGCAGTCTCTTGTGGGCTCACCTTTTCACTAAGGTAGGCAAAACTAATGCCCTGAGAATGCCTAAATAATAATGAGTTGGTAGTAAAGCCACTGCCAGAGCCAAAGTCTCTGAATTCTTCTCTTTTCTGAATTTCTAATGTATTTAATTTTTTTTTTCTTTAAGAACTCCTTTTAGGATTCCTATTTGAAACTAGTGTCCCAGTGTACAGATTTGTGTACATTGAAAGGAAATTAATTAGAAGAAATATTTTCATATTGCTATTCACCCTTTCTCTATAATAGCAGTATCAACCAAATTCACGATTGACAATGACAGATCAATGCATGTGATTGGTGCCAGTGGGAGCATGCTGCAGTCAAGTTAGCCTTTGTATATATAGATAAACTTGCTTAATTAGACCTGCTTTCTGATTTAGCTAAACTTTTTCCAGCCCAGTGAAACACCCCAACTTCTCTTTCAGGTAATTGTTAGCAACTCAGCAGTAAATATCAACATGAAGCAGATTATTATTGTAAATCACGCAGGGAGAACAAAGGGTAAAATATTTAACTGTATCAGTATTTGACTATATTCTATGCAGTGAGAAAACCTGAAGTAATTTTTAAGTTCCACCATTTCTTTTTTTCAGTGGGGTCAAGTTTCTAAACTTTTAAAATCTCCCTTGTCTTGCTTATGAAAAGAAAATAGGATTCTTTCTACTCAGTCTCCTATCTACCCACTCCAGGACTTCTCTGAGGATTAAATGAGATGAGCACAGGAAAATGCTTCACAAACAATTGTTCTCTCTCTCCTGACAAGCTGTTTTTATATTTCTAGTGGTGAAGGGAATTCAAAGACCAAAATGCTATTATCAATCAAGAGAGGGAGGAAGGTTCAGGATGAAGTGTTGGAGGAATAAAAGATAGACATGTAAAAAAAGGCCAAATTGGAATGTTATTATAGTTGGTGCTGATAGATTCCAGGGAGGGATCATTGGACTGTTTAGATCAAATTTTAGGATTGAGTTTGTTAAATTTCAGCCTAGCCTGAAAGGGAAGAAGGTATCTTTGCCAGCATATGTGCAGCACTCTAGTTAAGAGTTCACTCCTGATCAGATATAGTCAGTTCTTCATTATTCATGCAGAAGGACAAACAGGCAAAGTATAGGCAGGTAAAAACTAAAGATATTCCTAGTCCACATTTTTAAGCAATATTTTTAACTTCCTCTACTTTTTAACTAGGATTTTCTAGCTAAACAAACTGATTAGAGATGTTTCTTTGGTCACTCAAGAGACCAATAAGCAAGATAGCCACACACAAGCTTGGATTTCAGTTAGTTTCTCAATCATCAGAAGTAGTATATAATTCAGTATTAGACCTAGAAAAGTTCAGCTAAGTTTAGTAACCTTGGGACAGTTTGTTTTACTCAATATTTTATTACTTAACCCTTGTTACCTAATTACACTGAGTTCCTATGGTGAATTGAGATCTTCCAAGTTAGTCATAAATAAATTACTAGTAGTTCTTGAGACTGGTGTATCTTCTTCATTGGCTTCTTCTGGCCCCACAGTATATGCAAATCATTCTTCATGTGGGTGAGCTGTAGATAGCCAAGTCAAAGAACTATTACGAAAGCAAACCCCCTTTTTCCCCCTTAAAAACAAAACAAAACACACAAACAACCATCAATGATGAGAGAGAATCATTCATCAGCTACCTCTTGCACACCCCACCCCACCCACAATGGGGATCGAGCCCGCAACCCAGGCATATGCCCTGGCCAGGAATTAAACCGTGACCTCCTGGTTCATAGGTTGACACTCAAACACTGAGCCACACATGCGGGGCTAAACCTCTCTTTAAAAAAAAAAAAAAAATTCTTTTTTTTTTAAGTTATTGGTTTAAGGGAGATAGAAAGAGAAACATTGGATCTGTTGCTTCACTTATTTATGGTGTCTTTGGTTGCTTCTTATAAGTACCCTGACTGAAGGTTAAACCTGAAACCTTGACATGGAGATCTAAGTCAACCAACTGAGCTACCTGGCCAGGTCACCCTCTCTCTAAATAGATTTTAGAGAGGACAGACAGATATTGATATATTTTTAAACTTATTTATTTATTCATTGATTGATTCTTGGATGTGCCCTGACCAGGAATTGAACCTGAAACCTTGGAGTATCAGGAGGATGCTCTAACCAATTGAGGTACCAGGGCCACAAACCCCACTTATACTGAGCTGTATATACTCTAATGATGAGGGCTGTTGGCCAAAATGAAATCTATTTAGAAGTCAGATTCTGCTCAAATAAGTACTGTAAGCTCTAAATGCAAACCTAGCTGAGGATTTTTTTCTTAATCCTGGGGATATTTTTTCCCTTTTTTTGAAGAGAGAGTGTAAGGGAGGGAGGGAGGGTGAGAGAAAGAGAAACATCAATGGAGAGACACATTGATCTGTTGCCTCCTGATTGGGGCAGGGGATTGAAGCTGCAACCCAGGTAAGTGCCCATGACTTAGAATCCAACCCACGTCCCTTGGGTGTGTGGGTCAGCGCTCTAACCACTGAGCACACAGGCCAGGACTGAGGTTTTTATTGATTTTAGAGAGGGTGGAAGGGAGAGGGATAAAGATAGAAACATCAATGACAGAGATTGACTGACAGAGATGACGATGATTGATTGACTGCCTCTGCATGCTCCCTATTGAGGATCGAGCTGGTAGTCCAGGCATGTGCCCTCACCCGGAATCGAACCAATGACCTCTTGGTCATGGGTCAACGCTCAACCACTGAGCCGTACCAGCTGGGCTGAAGATTTCTTTTAAGTGCTATTTGGTGGGGGAAATGTTGCCTCTCTTTCTCAACTGAAATATTACATAGTTTTAAAAGGCAAGGTTTCATGGCCAATTGCTAGTACTTCTTTGCATTCACCAAAGTGATTTGGAGGATCAGTTTCAGATCTAAGTGAAAATCAAATTTTATGCTACTTGCAGAATTGAAATGATTTAGCCAGCTTCCCTTTTGCTTTGGAAGAGAAGCATAAGCATTGTTAACCATAACTTAAATTTATTTTTTTCTCCCAAAACCTACCATTAGCATTTCATTTATCACTTGTTATGTAAAGGATAGGACTTAATCTATTTTGAAATGAAAGAGGTCTCAAGACTACAGAAGTTAAAGGGCAGCTTATCCCAGGTCACAATATGTCAATGGAAAAGTCACATTTCCTGGGTTCCTGAATGAGCCTCTTTATTACCCTGCTATTCAGCTGGAAGTGGTTTTACTATTGTGAAGACATTAACTTTTTAGCTGTGAAGGTACTGGTTTGGCTTTTGCTTATCTTATTCTCGCAGAATCTCTCTCATTCAACAGAAAAAGGACCAGTGGATTAATGAAGAATCTATATCTTGGTTTTAACCTGTTCTGCCAGGTGTTACTGTGCATTCACTAAAGTGCTTTACAAAAGATTTTAGTACTTAGGCTTTTAGATTTTATTCAATCCCTGTGAGGTATGGTGCAGTTAGAATATGATACTGTGTTAGAACATCTCCCCAGAGAGACAAAAGGAACCTTTCCTTTTAAGAAAATTCCTTTGCCTATTTCCATAGTCAGAGGCAAAATTAAATTGGAACAATGAAAAAAGAGTCTTAAAAATTCAACAGTTGAATGGTTGTCTTTTCTAGGGACACAAAATACTAACAAAATCAAATCTCTTAGGTAGTGCCCAAATAAACTCGGGAGCTTGTACATTTAGAAACAGTGCCTCACTGACTGTGGTTCACAGCAACAAGTGTTTCCTAGGATTCTATTTACACATATGATTGTGGATGTTGGGCCCATGACACACATATTACCTTTATACTAACACAGTGAACGTAACACTCTGGAGAAGCACATGACCAAGAGTGATGAAATAGTAATATTTCCTTGTTACCAAAATAATTAAGTTAAATAAGTTGCAACGAGTTGCTCTTTCAGCAAGCTGCATTTTAATTTTTGCCTCTTCTCTAGGATGAACAAATATCCCAACTGAAATGTGTTTGTGTTTATCATTCATATAGCATGTTTTGGGGCGATTGTTCCTTAGTTCTCCTAGAAGTGAGAGGCTGGTGCAACTTTAGCCTGCACATCAACTTTGTAGCTCTTTAAAATATTCTATCATCTCCCTAAACCCCCCCCCAACACACACACACACACACACACACACACACACACACACACGTCCACACCTACTCATCTCTTGGCTTCCCACAACTGGTTATGAAAGTTCCATTGCTCAACTATGGAAATGCTATTCTTTTTCAGAGTTGCATCTAACAGCAATCTTGGTTGTGTGCAGGCTTACATTACTTTATTGCTTAAAGAGTTTTTCTATATTACAGAAACAGGGTTCCATTCTTTAAAACAAATTGATAAATTGCTTTTTATTAATTGTGCAAGTGTTTAAGAGTTAAACTTAAAATGAAGAGAAAGAAAAAAACCTGTATTAGTTATAGTTCCCTTTTAAAAAATCTGTTATGTAATTAAAAGCTGTGCTGCTGCCCGGCCAGTGTGGTTCAGTGCTTGAGCATAGACCCATGAACCAGGGAGGGAGTCACGATTCAGTTCCCAGTCAGGGCACATGCCTGGTTGCCATCTCTATCCCCAATAGTGGGCATGCACAAAGCAGCCAATCAGTAATTCCTCTCATCAGTGATGTTTCTATCTCTCTCCCCCTTCCTCCCTCTCTAAAATCAATAAAAACTATTTAAAACAAATATTTTTTAAAAAGCTGTACTGCTGTCTTATTTATCTAGCAGATAAACCATGGAGAAACTATAGTTGCTCAGTAAGGACCACTCTGACTATGCTATTTAAAATTGTTACCCTATCCAGTACTATCATAATCTTACAGTTCCTTTTTTAAAAATTCTTTATTGTTCAAAGTATTACATATGTCCCTTTTTTCTCCTCATTGTCCTCTCCCAGCCTGCCCCTACCCTCCCAGCTCTGGCCTCCACACCCTCATTGTCTGTGTCCATCTCCTCCCCCTCCATAGCATTTATCACAGGTTAAGAGTCTGTGCAACTTAACCTGTTCACTAAGTTTACCTGACTTGCCCACTCTACCCCATGTAAAAATGGAAGCACTGTGAAGACAAAGTTTTGTTTGTTTTGCTCGTTGCTGAGTCCCTATTTCCTGGAGCAATGTCTTGCTACATAGTAGGTACTCAATAACTACTGGTGTGAATTAATTGGAGAGGTATTTTTTAGTACAGCGGTCACCAGTGAGGTCCAAAAGGTTGGTGACAGCTGCTTTGATAGGTATTGGGGGGGGGGTGTTTAGAATTGGAGTGCTTTGGAAGAGATTATTGTCTTCCTAGAGCTATTAGTAAGTTAGGGATCAGATTACTTAACTAGTTTAAGGGAAAGAAAAAAACTCATGTCATTGGGATTAATTGGTTTATCTTTAAAAAATGATAGGCATTTTATAGTATACATATATGAAGGAACATTATATAAAGATAGATGACTAGCTTTTATTTACTTTGAAGGGGACAAAGGAAGTTGCTGAACAATGAATATAAAACACTCAGAAGAGGCCCTTGACCAGGTAGCTCAGTTGGTTAGAGTATTGTCCCGACATACCAAGGTTGCGGGTTCAATCCCCAGTCGGTATATACACAAATCAACCATTGAATGCATAAGTAAGTGGAGCAACAACTCAATCTCTCTCTCTCTCATATATATATATATATATATATATATATATATAGGCATGCAGAAGAATTTCCTGATTTAAAAAAAATTTTTATTGATTTCAGAGAGGAGGGAGGGAGGGAGGAAGAGAGAGAGAGAGAGAGAAGAAACATCAATGATGAGAGAAAATCATTGGTTGGCTGCCTTCTGGACACCCCCTACTAAGGATCAAGCCCACAACCTGAGCTTGTGCCTTGACTTGGAATCAACAGTGATCTTCTGATTCATAGGTTGACGCTGAACCACTGAGCCACACCAGCCGGGCCTTTTCATCTTTTTTTTTTTTTTTCCAAATCCTCGCCCCAGCATATTTTTTTCATTCATTTTTAGAGAGTGGAAGGGAGAAGGAGAGACAGAGAGAAACACCAATATAAGAGACACACATTGATTGTTTTCCTCCTGCATGCTCCCAATCAGGGCTGGAGCCTGCATCCGAGGTACGTGCCCTTGAGCGGAATCGAACCTGAGACTTCAGTTCGCAGGCCCTTGCTCTATCCACTGAGACAAAACAGCTAGGGCTCATCATTCTTAATGAACGGTCATTGCTTTTGCTTCAGCTTTTCTAATGCTATGCTACTGTTGAACAAGTTCAATTTTGTTCAGCTAAAATTGGCTTTCTTCAGACTTTATTAACCTATTCTGATGTTGAGTTCAATGATAAAGCTACTTCCTCCTTTGTATAACAGCTCTCTTATGACACCCTTATTTGAGATCGTCATCTCTCACCTTTAAATTACTATAACCAATTTACTGACTTTTGCTATTTCTCATTTGCTTTGACACATCCAAAAGATTTATTTAAAATAGACATCCAATCATGTTACTCTTCTTAAAAATCTGTTCCTATCTCTCCATGTCTTCAGGTTAAAATCTGAAATTAGCTAATAATAGTTATAACTACCATCATTGAGCATAGGTACTGTGCTACGCAATTTATAATTTCACTAGAGGCCTGGTGCACAAATCCGTGCACTGGTGGGGTCCCTCAGCCTGGACTATGCCCTCTCACAATCTGGGACCCCTCAGGGGAGAAGTAGTAGTACATGAAGCAGCAGGCAGCTGGGAGGAGCCCAAGCCTGGGCCAGCGCCGCACCACTCCCAATTATACTGGCCCCACTGCGCCTGCTGCCAACACTAGGTAAGTTCACTGAGTGGTGTTTCCTGTGTTGAACATCTGCCCCCTGGTGGTCAGTGCACATCATAATGACCAGTCAAATGTTCGAATAGTCAAATAGTGGAGTTTTATATATATTGATTTAATCATCACAGTTACTCTGTAATGTGTTGGAGCTACCTTTTTGCTGATTAAATGGTCATAACATTGAACTATTAATGTTCTAGTCTGTCCATCTATATATATATATAAAAGCCTAAACAACCATAGCAACAGGACAACCGAACAGGCTGCGTGGGGTGGCTGGGCCGGCAGGGGGTTTGTGAGGGGTGACCAAATGATAGAATAGCTGGCTGTGTGCTGCGACCAAGCTGGTAGAGTGGGGCAGTGAGGGGTGACCATGCCAGCAGGGGGGGTGGGTGCCGTTGGGACAAACAGGCTGGCAGGGGGGGCAGTTGGGGGAGACCAGGCCAGCAGGGGGAGGCAGTTAGGGGCAATCAGGCAGGCAGGAGGAGCCAGTTGTCCCAAATTGTGAGAGGGGTGTTCACTGCTGGTTTAGGCCTGATTCTAGGGATCAGGCCTAAACCGGCAGTTGGATATCCCCTATGGGGTCCCGGATTGAAAAGGGTGCAGGCTGGGCTGAGACTCCCCTCCCCCGTACACAAATTTCATGCACCAGGCCTCTAGTCTAATATGAAATAAAAGACTTTATAATTTGGCACATCAAACTCATCCTCCAGGTTTAGTACCATCATCCTACTCTCTATAACAGACCACTTGTGGTTCCCCAAACATGGCATTTAGTTTCACAACTAAAGGCTTTCATTTTGCTAGTTTTCTGTGCCTACAGTGCCTATCCCACTCAATTTGTTAAATTCCTTTTTTTTTCTTTCCTATTTGTTAAATTCTTGCTTGACCTTCAGTGACCCATAATGTTGTTCTTTCTTCTCTCTCACTGTACTCTGAAAGTATTTATTTCATTATTTGAGTTTTCAAACAACTTAACTCACTTTTTCTTTTCTTTTGAATTTGTATTGATTTCAGAGAGGAAGGGAGAGGGAGAGAGAGAGATAGAAACATTAATGATGAGAGGTTGAGCCCACAACCCGGGTATGTGCCCAACTACGGATCAAACTGTGATGTCCTGGTTTATAGATTGACGCTCAATCATTAAGCCACACCAGCCAGGCTGTACCTGCTTTTTTCTCTTTTACCTTGTGTCACCTCAGCGAGGTACCTGTCTTCTGCCCACTTTACAGGTCACTTGTGATATAAAGACCACAAGACAAATAAATGGTCTCCTTAGGCTCCACAATACTCTTAGGAATCATAATACTTTGGTCTGTAGATACAGATAAAAAGCAGAATCTGATAATAAATTCCAGGGAAAAGGGCACAGTTCTTGTCCAGAATTAAAAACAAATAATTTATACAGCAGGAATCTACTAACTTCATAGTCAATTCAGAAGTGATTTAATCTTTGCTATTGAAACAAATCAACAATGCCATTTGCCTGTCTAAAATTAGAGGCCCTGGAATCTCTTAGAAGAAAGTAAATTATTAATGTAATTTTAGTTCCTGGCCTTGCATAATGTCTTCTTACTACCACATGCTGGTGGCACAGGGCACACCTAGTACATAGTATTAGGGTTTGTAGATAAGGCCACATTACCTTACTTAGGGTGTCAAGAGGACATTTAACAATTCTCAGCAACCCACTGCCTTACTGGACTTGATTATTAAAATTAATATTTCTCTAAGGAAGCACTGCTTAATGATTTTCCTCCTGGCCTAACATTCTGGACATTAGCTGGAATTGCTGAGTGATTTACAGTGGAGAGACCATGAAAACTGTTTCTTATTTGTCCACAGATTATTAGCAGATTCATTTGCAGATTGAAGGAGCAGGAAGAGTGGGCTCTTCACCAGTTGCAGCTTCCCTCTGATTAGAGTGTTAGTTCATTTATGCCTAATTAACTTGTATTACAGCTAGTGGTGATAATTACTTGCAAGTCAGTTTTTGGCCAGTTATACCAAGGCTGAAGTATGAACTTGATGGATTTTAGTAACCAGAATAACACTGACACATTTTACACACCCCTCCCTACACTGCAGTTGATTTCTTTTTCCATACCTCTTTTAGATAGGTCAAAGAATTATAAAAATTAACCTTACCGTTAAAACATACTGCTCTTTTGAAGAGCTGTATAGGATTATATTTTATTTTGTGTTTTATTTTATTTTATTGTTTAAAGTATTACAAATAGTAGTACATATGTCTTCCTTTTTCCCCCCATTGACCTTCCCTCAGTCTCCCCTACTACCTCACCCTTGCACATGCCCTCACCCCACCCCACCCCCAGTGTCTTGTGTCCATTGATTATTCTTATATGCATGCATACAAGTCCTTCGATTGATCTCTTATCTCCCCCTTTCCCCAATCCTCCCCAGCCTTCCCACTGTGATTTGACAGTCTTTTTGATGCTTCTCTGCCTCTGTATTATCTATCTATATATTTTAATATATTTTATTGATTTTTTTTTTTTTTTTTACAGAGAGGAAAGGAGAGGAATAGAGATTTAGAAACATTGATGAGAGTCGAAACCGGTTTGGCTCAGTGGATAGAGCTTCGGCCTGCAGACTGAAAGGTTCCGGGTTCGATTCTAGTCAAGGGCATGTACCTTGGTTGCAGGCACATCCCCAGTGGGGTTGTGCAAGAGGCAGCTGATAGATAATTCTCTTTCATCGATGTTTCTAACTCTCTATCCCTCTCTTTGCCTCTTTGTAAAAAATCAATAAAATATATTTTAAAAGAAAGAAAGAAAGAAAGAAACATTGATGAGAAACATTGATCAGCTGCCTCCTGCACACCCCCTACTGAGGATGTGTTGGCACCCAAGGTGGTGTCCCTCATCCCAGCCTGCATCCTCTCCAATCTGAGACCCCTCGAGGGATGTCCAACTGCCCGTTTAGGCCTGATCCCAGTAGGAAACTTCTCTTTAACTTTAAATAGATTGAAGTTGATTTCAACTGGGATTGTTCTTAGGTCTCCATGTGATGTGGTGCTGCTTTCATTTCAGATGCTCACCTTAGTGTCTTCTGTTGCTAGGCTTTCTTCCCGAGGACTGATCAATCTCCTGTGATAGCTTCATGTATGGCAATGCATTTTCAGAGCCTGTTTTTGTTAGTATTTATTTAAAGTAAGGGAAGAAAATTCATGGCTGCTTGGAGAAGAGCCATAATATACTTGGTCCTCCTCTAAAACTTCTGTGGTCTCACTAAATAGGAAAGAAGAGGAAAGGGTAAGTGATAAATATCATCCTTATACTTCAAAGCTCTTCATTGATTGTTACTGAAAACCTTTCTGCTGTTGAGTAACCAAGAACCTGCCTGCCAGCTGCTGTTGGTGTGAAAATGGAGAAGCTAGTTATAGTTGGTGCTTTTCAGGAAGTCTGGAGATAAAGCTTATGATGTTATTTGAAACTTTTTGAATAGTAAGAGAAAAAGAGTGTCAAACTCCATTACACTCCAGAAAATATAATGAGGCTTTCCTTTATAATATAGGGGAATTTGTGTGGCACTTGCGTAGGCTGTGTTTATTTTCAGGATGTGTTTATTTTTAAAATATATTTTTTATTGATTCCAGAGAGAAATGGAGAGGGAGAGAGAGGTAGAAACTTCAATGATGAGAGAGAATCATTGATTGGCTGCCTCCTGCATGCCCCACACTGGGGATCAAGCCCGCAACCTGGGCATGTTCCCTGACTGGGAATCAAACCATGACCTCCTGGTTCATAGGTCAATACTCAACCACTGAGCCATACCAGCGGGGCCAAGATGTGTGTTTAGAAGGAAGAGTCTTGAAAAACTTAAATCATGAATATTAATGTAATTAAGACATTAGTGAATATAGACTTGAAGAAAGGATAGTCATTAATAGCGCCTTCTTCAGGATAGACATTTCTTTTGAAACCTTTCTAACGGTGAAATTCACCATCTTTAAAGTAAGAGGGTTGCACTAATGCCACTCAGTGGAAGCATTGCCAGAGCAAAGTGGAGGTTGGGAGTATAATTTGAAGTGTAGGCACTGGAGAAAATGTTATTCAGCTACATGTTGAAAAGAAACTGGAAATTAAAGAAGCAGAAAGATGCAAGAAACATAATTTTAGTGACAAGAACCCCAGTGTTAGCACTCAACAATTCAGAGATAAGTCACCTGCATTAAGATAAAGTGAGAATGGTAATCAATAGACTATTCTCTCCAACTCTTCTTAGTGATCTGTAATCTCCCTACCCTGTTTTCCATCTTAAACACTTGCTACCTTGTTTGATTTTTCCTTAATAAAATTTTTGGAAACAATCTCAAATTTGTAGAAAAGTTATAAGTACATTACAAAGAATTTTTTTTTTTCTTAAATCATTTGAGAGTAAGTTGCTCATCTAATGCTTCATTATCCCTGAATATGTTAGTGTTCACTAGTAACTTCTACAGACAAGGGCATTGTCCAACATTACCTCAATATAACCATCAGAATCAGAAAATTAACATTGATACATTGCTATCATATAATTCTCAGACCATTCCCCCCTCAGATGTTGCCAGTTTACCAGTAATAATCCTTTATTGCAAAAAGAACCCAGTTCAAAATCACACATTGTATTTATTTGTTGTGTCCTCTTGGTCTCCTTCAATCTGTGGCATGTTTTTAACGGGAGGTATATTTCCCCTGCAGAGGCCTCCTGTGAGAAGCAATGGGTCCCAGCCCCACATCAGACACCCAGCCCAAGGTTCCAGAGCTAGGAAGAGAAGTCCCAGTAACTTCGGCCTGTAAAAACCAGCAGGGATTGTGGCTGAGTGACAAGGAGGCTGCTGGAGTCCCAGGCAGTTCTTAAAGGGCCAGTGCATGAACATATACAGTCCTGCTCCCCTGAGCTCTAGCGCTGTGCGTCAACATTGTGGAACCGGGGACATATAGAAAGGAACTAGATTGTGTGGAATTGGGGCAGGAACTCAGGGTTGGCCAGTGTATGCAAATTAACCCACAATCTTTGTTGTGTTATTTTTCACACTCCTGATTGGCTTGTGAGTGTCATGGGTACAGTCAATTTGCATATTTCTCTTTTATTAGTGTAGATATGCATTACCTATGGACCTAGACCAGTGTTTCCCAAACTTTTGACATATGTGTACCCCTTCTATAATTTTCATAACACTAAGTACCCCTCATCAAAAAAAAAAAAATGGTCCTGACTGGTTTGGCTCAGTGGATAGAGCGTAGGCTTGTGGACTTAAGGGTCCCAGGTTCAATTCCGGTCAAGGGCATGTACCTTGGTTACTAGCACATCCCCAGTAGGGTGGTGAAGGCTTGGGGTAGGGTGGAAACCGGGTAGAGGGGTAAAATGGGGGGGGGGGGCATCTTGGGTTTTGATAGATTAAGAAAGTGATAGTCAACATTTAAATAGTGTTCACTACTTGTCTAGTACCAGTATCCTAAGCAGTTAATTATATTAACATTAAACCTGTGAATCCTCACAATTCCAGGAAGCAGGCACATTTTTGTAGATGAAATTAAGTGTCTTCCCCAAGGTCACACAGCTAGTAAGTAACAGAGCTGGGATTAAAATCCAAAGTCTTATCTTAACCACTTTGATATAGTCCTCTTGTTAATCCAGATTTCTAAAGGTGATTTGAGCTCCAGTTGACATTTATCTTTATAGGTGTACCTCAGGTTCACTTCCAGACCACAGCAATAAAGCAAGTATCACAAAAAAGTAAATTGCATGTATTCTTTTTGTTTCCTAATGCATATAAAACTTATGCTTACATTATACCTTAGGCTGTTAAATAAACAATAATAGCATTACGTCTAAAAAATGTACATACTTCAGCCGAGACCGGTTTGGCTCAGTGGATGGAGTGTCTTGCGGACTGAAAGGTCCCAGGTTCGATTCCAGTCAAGGGCACGTACCTTGCTTGCGGGCACATCCCCAGTGGGGGGTGTGCAGGAGGCAGCTGATTGATGCTTTTCTCTCATCGACGTTTCTAACTCTATATCCCTCTCAATTCATCTCTGTGTAAAATCAACAAAATATACTTTTTTAAAAAAATGTACATACTTCAATTTAAAAATACTTTATTGCTAAAAAGTGCCAACCATTATCTAAACCTGTTGGAAAAATGGCACTAATAAACTTGCTTAATGCAGGGTTTCCACAAATCTTCAAAAAAAATTTTTTTTTAGTTTATTTTAGAGAGGAAGAGAGGAGAAGAGAAACGTCGATGTGAGAAAGAAATATTTTTAAAAATATTTTATTGATTTTTTACAGAGAAGAAGGGAGAGTTAGAGAAATGGAGAGTTAGAAACATCAATGAGAGTGAAACATCGATCAGCTGTGTCCTGCATCCCCCCCCCCCCCCCCCCGGGATGTGCCCCCAATCAAGGTACATGCCCTTGACCGGAATTGAACCTGGGACCTTTAAGTCCGCAGGCTGACGCTGCATCCACTGAGCCAAATCGGCCTCAGCAACAAAAAAAAATTAATTGGCTGCCTCCTGCATGCCCCCTACTGGGTATTGAGCCTGTAACCCAGGGCATGTGCTCTACCCAGGAATGGAACCTCAACCTCTGGGTGCATAGGAGGTTGCCCAACTAACTGAGCCAAACCAGCCAGGGCCAAACCTTTGATTTGTTGGGGGGTGTGGGGCAATATCTGTGAGCCAAAATAGAGCAAAGTGCAATAAAACGAAGTATGTTTATCTGTGGATTTTCCCCTTTCGAAAACTCATGACAATGATTTGCCCTTGCTACCCCGTGTTACTTCTTTGATTCTGTTGGTTTTATGTTTAAAAAATGAAAACTAGCCTTAACCGGTTTGGCTCAGTGGATAGAGCATCAGCCTGTGGACTGGAAGGGTCCCGGGTTCGATTCCTGTCAAGGGCATGTACCTTGGTTGCAGGCACATCCCCGGTGGAAAGTGTGCAGGAGGCGGCTGATAGATGATTCTCTCTCATTGATGTTTCTAGCTCTCCGTCCCTCTCCCTTTCTCTCTGTAAAAATCAATAAAATATATTTTTTTTAAAAAGAAAAGAAAGCAGCCGAAACCGGTTTGGCTCAGTGGTAGAGCGTCGGCCTGCAGACTGAAAGGTCCCGGGTTCGGTTCCGGTCAAGGGCATGTACATAAGTTGCAGGCACATCCCCAGTAGGGGGTGTGCAAGAGGCAGCTGGTCGGTGTTTCTCTCTCATTGACGTTTCTAGCTTTCTATCTCTCTCTCTTCCTCTCTGTAAAATATCAATAAAAAATATTTAAAAAAAAAAAGAAAAAAAGAAAAGAAAGCTAATTCAAATATTATCGTAACTAGATACAATAGTCAGTCTCTTATTTAAGAGGTAGTTGATAGATGACTATCTCATCGATGTTTGCAGACATCAAAATTTAATACATATATAAGAGATTATGGTGGTCATTTATAGTTTGGTTCCTTCTAAAAATTACAGAGAGAGAATGTTACCTGCAAGACTGCTGAGTAAATGTGTTCTTTATACTTTCATCATTACAGCTTCTCAGTTATCCAGATGAAGTACAAGGCCTGGAGGTGGGAGTGTGCTCTGCTCCTTCAAGGACTTGCAAAGAAAACACTGTGGCTAGAAATAAAGTCAGCAAGAGGGGACTGGAGGTTAGAAGATGAGGTCAAAGCCCTAGCCAGTTTGGCTCAATGGATAGAGTATCGGTATGTGGACCAAAGGGTCCTGGGTTTGATTCTGGTCAAGGATGGGTACCTTGGTTGCAGCGTCCTCCCCAGCCTGGGTCCTAGTCAAGGCTCCTGCAACTAATTGATGTTTCTCTCTGTCTTTCCTTCTCTCTTTCACTCTCCCTAAAAAATCAATGGAAAAATATCCTCTGGTGAGGATTAATAAAAACAAAAAAAGAAGATGAGGTCAGAGGTAGAAGTGACAGACTATGGAAAGCCTTATGGGCATGTTAGGATTTTGTATTTCTAAATGAGATGGAAAGTTATTGGAGATTTTTTAGCTAATAAGATTTCCAATTTAAAAAATTAATTAACTCTGGCTGCTGTGTGGAGAATAGATTGGGTTACAGGAGCAAGTCGGGTGGGTGGACAGAGACCATGTAGAAGACTATTGTAGTCCAGGCTACAGATGATGAGATGACATAGGAAATTATTACCTATCTCCAAGAAAGGTTGAGAGACCTAATTAAGAAAACATCACTAGAGTCCTTCATACAGCCCATTTCACAATATTAGTCTCTAGCATTTGTTAGTTCCCTTCCTTTCCTTGGAGTTTGTTTTCAGCTGTATTAGGACCATCAGGGACAGGTTAGTAGGTAGAGATCAGCATTCACAAGGAATGGGATTCTGAGCAGTACCACAGTCATTTGATCCCAACAGGAGACTTTATTCTTGGCATTCTGTTCATTCTGTTATCCTACCTACCAGAGGCCTAAAAAGACTGAACCTGTGCCAGAACTCTTGGGCGGCTCTATTCTCATTGAGGCATTCAATCTTTAGTTCTTTCTGCAGTTGCTATCTTAGCCACAGTTTGAGCAGCCTCTTTTACAAAGTATCTTTTCAGCTACCTGGACTTGCAAGCTGGAGCTCTCTGATACTCATCATGACAGGGTAATTTCACATACCTGAGAGGGCCCTCTAAGAAAAAGAAAGAGGTTTTGTGATCTTTGTTTAACATTTGAGCTTTTCTTCCACTCATATTATGATATAAAGCCTTAATATGCCACCTTGACTTATGGGTTTTGCAGTATGAGAAAAAAATTTCATGTGGGTTAGTGCATTATACTTCTTTGGGAAACACTTGGTCCTTGGTGTACAAGTAACTCGCTTAGCATTGTTGACAAGGTTTCCTTCCCTACTAAAGTCCACCTCAATGTCTGCTTGCTTGAGTTGTGTATATCTTATTGATAGACAGCACTGATGAAACAATGCCATCTTGACATAATGTCAGGATTGCCTACCCTCTGGCCGCCTACTACTTCCTAAATTTCTTTGGGGTACAATACAGTTTTGGGGTGGGGTGGGGTCCAGGTCTAATTGTGTCACAGGCAGTAGGAAAGGTGAATTACCAGAAACTTACAAACAGAATTTGCTTTAACAGTAGTTAATTGTGTCTCCTAGGATATTTTGCTTTCTCTTCCTTTTAAAAGTGAGTTCAGATTACCGGAGTGTCACAAGGGAAAATTTGGATGCTTTTGCAAGTCAAGTACTGTACTACCTCTGGAAACGACTGACTACCCCGGCTCAAACCAATCATTTATATAGACTAAACCAGGCCCTATGAGGACCAGCTGTCTTCAGGAACATTGTTCTATTTTCAGAGAGAAATCATTTTCCCCTTCACCTCAGTAAGAATGTGCCCTAGCCTTGCTGCTCCCTTCTTAGCTGGGACACAGATGAGAGCCAGCGTGCCATTCATTTGGCAGCCCCGTGGGCCTTTCCAAAAGCCCATGATAGAGGCAACCTACAGGAAATGGAAATGCTAAATGAGTGCATCTAGAGCTTGTAAGCATAAAAGACCGGTTTGGCTCAGTGGGTAGAGCATCAGACGGTGGACTAAAGGGTCCCAGGTTTGATTCAGGTCAAGAGCATGTACCTTGGTTGCAGGCACATCCCCAGTGTCTGTACTTTTATTTTATTTTTTAAATATATTTTATTGATTTTTTACAGAGAGGAAGAGAGAGGGATAGAGAGTTAGAAACATGGATGAGAGAGAGTGATCCATCAGCTGCCTCTTGCACAACCCCCACTGGTACATGCCCTTGACCGGAATCGAACCCGGGACCCTTCAGTCTGAAGGCTGACGCTCTATCCACTGAGCCACACCGGTTTCGGCTGTACTTTTCATTTAATTATGTGAAAAGGTAGATTTTCTTTTCCCCACCCACTCATCTGTGCTGAGTGAAATATTTTATCCTTAGTAATAGTTTGGAGCAAATTGTTGCTACAGATAAGAACATAGATATATTTTCTGCCAACATGCTAATTAAATTGCTTATCTATCTAAACTTGGGCTTGTGCTGTCCATATCAGATGTCCCTGGTATCTTCCTTGAGTGAGTTGCCTTGTGTTCCATGACCTTGTTTTTTTGTTCATTACAGTGTGAGTGACTGCCCCATGTTGTGTTGATGCCGGTCTGCCATGCTAGCCTGTCTACCAGGGCCAGGTGACCTGTCCTTTCAGCTTCTTTCTCACACGCAGATGAACACTGGACTTCAGAAATGTAAGTAATCTCGATCCCAGGGAAGGATGTGATCCTTTATTTTGACCCTACATTTGAGCTGTTGCAGTCCACATTGACTGTGGACTCTGATATCTTCAAGATATCCTTCAATACAGACAAAAGAAAGCAATTGCAAAAACTTGACAGCAATGTGAGATACTTTTGATCAGAGAGATCCTCTAAAATACTAGAATTTCCCAGTATATAGCATCTTAATTTTAATTGTTGCTGATATCTCTCTTGAGCGCTATAAGGAATTTTGCAGGAGATATATAATCACCCTTTTAAAAAGTATCTCAAATTGAATCCCCACGAGGAATTGAATGAAAATACACAGTTCAGATTACTTATTATATCTCAGAAACAAACTATTTACACTGTTCTGTTGTTTTGAACTCTCTGAGTACTCTCTACCATGGAAACAGACAATTCCCTTTGGCTTTGCTGTCTGCCTTCTGAGCCAGTGACCTCAGTTCACAGCAAATAAAGAAGCTTCTGCCTTCAGAGGGATAAAGAGCTATCTTTCTCAGTCTTTTTGGTATATTCCTGCTAATATACTTCCCACATGATTTAGCTTTTGAAAATTGTCTGTTAGATTTTTGTCTCAAATTGGCTGGGATTGGGGCTTTGTATTCATGTTTTCCCATATTACTACCTTCTATCCTTGAATTGCATGAATGTGCAAGGAATTATTCTATTCCTGGCTCATTACCATGTACAGTATCTTCAAGTGTCAAAATGGCCCTAAATTTGGAATATACTTTCCTTTTAGAGCAAAAAGGAGAAAATCAATGAAACATCTACACTTCCCCTTTAATAGAAAAGGTGCTTCAGCATCTTATCTGAATCCTTTATGACAGGTTCTGTACAGGGCCAGATAGCAAATGTTTTAGGCTTTGTGGGCCATGATCTCTGTTGCATCTACTCAGCTCTGCTATTGTAGGGCAAAGGTAGCTTTAGACAATATGTAAACAATGCATGTGACTGTGTTCCTGTAAAACTTTTCATTAAAAACAGCAGCTGGATTTTGGCCCACAAACTATACTTTACTGACCCTGCTCTATGAGATCATCTTCAGAAGTTAAAATAATCTAGCTTCTGACTTCCTTTCTTTGAGGGAGAGTAAGACTCAGAGCCTGGCTAATTCTAGGATTTGGCCAATGAATCCAACTTGTATAATGACAAAACTGAAATTGACTGTCTTTCTTCTGCAATAGGCAAGCTCTGCTGTGCCAGCTTTTCCCCAGCCTTTCTCTTCATAAGTGATGCCGGGTGATGAAGTTGTATGTGTGCTCCCTGGCCACCCAAATCTCCATGCTAGCTGCACTGTGACTGGTTATGGGTTCCAGAGAACACACTGGAAAGGGGGTATACTTGGAAGCATACAATAAGATGATAAAGAGCAGTTCACTGTTTCTATATTTCTTAACTTACTTTGACAACTTCACCTAGAGATGTGATGTCAAGGGATGAGCCATTTGGGAGGAAAGGCAAATTGGCAGCTTTATCTTGGATGCTGACATTGAGATCTCCACTTTTCATTTTCCTCAAAGAAGCTCCTAAGTAGCCTCTGCCAACCACTGTCCCCAGTCTATATTGGAGAATTGAGATATCCTTTCCTGTTTTCAGACTCATCAGTCCACTTGGGGGACAATGTGTTTGAATTCCTTTGACTCTCTTGTTGCTATTCTTAATTAAATCCACACCTTTGCAGAGGAGAAATCCTATTGGTATTTTTAAGCCTGCTTGCTCTCTTCTCCCATCTCCCAAAAGGTATTAAAAAAAGAAAAAAGAAAAATCTTGACTTATAGCTGTTAGTGTTAAATATTTACAGTTAAGGTGAAATAGAGCATAAGCTGTCTTCTTTAGGAACCAACAGCGAAAGAGCTGCTTAGAACCCAAGCTTACCAGTTATAGAAACCTTAAAACCAGTTTTGAGACTTGTAATTCAGCTTTTCCCTATACCCATTCTTAGAAGGGTCTTCTAAGTTCCTAGAAACACAGAGCTTGGTATCTGGTGGGGTGGGGATGAGATAAGGATGTTGATAGCTTACCGTGCTTTATGTTGTAAGAGTCAGCTTAAGGCTAGAGAATTGGATCAGGAATCAGGATATGTGGCTTCTTTGCCCAGCACTGTAAGTCACCTGGCTAATCACTTTTTCCCAGGCTGGAGTCACCACATGTATAGATATAGTCACAGGATTGATTCCTTCTGACTCCACATTTTCTCTTCTCCCCTTCCTGTTCGGTGTGTGTAGGAGAATGTAATGTGTTTCCCATCCTAGAAGTATAATTGCCATAGGGAAGGCTGGATTAAAGAAGTCTTGGTTTGGTGAGATGACCAAAGTGAGGGTTAGGTGGATGCCTTCCTAGAGCTTTTCTAGATTATATATATTCCATGATGTCACTTGCTTTGAGAGTCCTAGCCATTTTGGAATTCTGTACTGGGAAATTTGTTTTCCTCTGACCCATCTTCTCCTAATCACCCAGAAAAAATGTGTTTTTGAACATTTAAAAAAAAAAGTATTTTATTAACTTTTTACAGAGAGGAAGGAAGAGGGATAGAGAGCTAGAAACATCGATGAGAGAAACATCAACCAGCTGCCTCCTGCACACCGGGGATGTGTCCGCAACCAAGGTACATTCCCTTGACCAGAATCCTGGGACCCTTCAGTCCGCAGGCCCATGCTCTATCTACTGAGCCAAACTGGTTTCGGCGAACATTTTTTTCTTTATTAATTCCAAGTTCAGTTTATAGTTAGGTATATAGTAGTGGCTCAATAAATACTTTTGGATGAATGGCTGAAATGATCAAAAGACCTTGATTTGCCCTAGCCAGTTTGGCTCAGTGGATAGAGCGTCAGCTTGTGGACTTAAGGGTCCCAGGTTCCATTCTGGTCAAGGTCACTTGCCTAGGTTGGGGGCTCTATCCCTAGTGTGGGGTGTGCAGGAGGAGCTGATCAATGATTCTCTCTCATCATTTATGTTTCTTCTATCCCTCTCCCTCTCTCTACCTCTCTAAAATCAATTTAAAAATATATATATTTTTAAAAAGACCTTGGTTTTCAAATTGTCTTTTAGATAATAATGTTGACCTATTTTATTGCCATTTTGGAGCTGGAACAAATGTCAGAATTCTTTTTCTGCTTCTTAGTATGTCTATCTGCCCCCTAGTGGAAAGGTCTGGAAATTGATAATTGGCCCAAATGATTGAATAAACTCATAGAAATATCAGCAATATTATCTAACATCTGTTCACCTGTTGAGTTGCTAACCACGTGCCAGGTACTATCTTGAGTTTTTAATTTTATTTTTTCCATCACCATATATCTCCTCTATCCCTTCATCCAACTCCACTCACTCCTCTCCTACAGTCACCACACTGTTGAGCATTTTAAATATATATATACATTTTTTGAATACTTTTTATTGATTTCAGAGAGGAAGGGAGAGGGATAGAGAGAAACATCAATGATGAGAGAGAATCATTGATCAACTGCCTCCTGCACATCCTCTGCTGGGGATTGAGCCCACAACTCAGGCATGTTCCCTTGACTGGAATCAAACCAGAGACCCTTTAGTCCGCAGGCTGACGCTCTATCCACTGAGCCAAATCGGCTAGGGCCTGTTGAGTATTTTTATATATGTTATTATTCATTCCTCAATAATTCTGTATGGGAGACATTCTTATCTTTCTTTTAAGGATGAGGCACAGAGTGTTTGCCACTTGCCAACATGACATGACAGTTCAGTGATGGGGCTAGAACTCACACTCGGGTCAGGTTCCAAATAGAAATACACTGCTGTACCACTCCACCTATAGATAGAGGTTTCTGCTGTATATGCCACCCATGTCATCTGACCTTCAAAATAGAAGGATACATAGGGAGGTCCCTGTGCGGAAGCTGTATTCAAGCAGATTCCCCCTAGTCCCAAGAACAGACAAAAGTGTTTTTGGCTACACTTAACTCTCAGACTCAAGTCCAGGGTATCCTGCAGTTGGAGCTTCCTTTGTCAGGTTACTTTGTCCTATATTTGGACAGACTTAGCCAAAACTGATATCCTGAATAATAAATATCGACAATCTTTGTTCCTGTCCACAGATTATTTCCCATTCATTGGATCTCTTGATCTTAGTAATTCTGTGAAGCAGGACAGTAGATATTATATACCTGTTTGTTATAAATGAGGAATGACCTGAGACTGGGTAGTTAGATAACAAAGTCAGTAGTTGAATCTGGATCTCTCTTTTTTTCTAACTACATATTCCCTACTCTTTATACTGCCTCATGTTTGATTAATGACTCAGTTGGCATTTGATATATAAGTAATTTGCTTACAAAGCTGTGGTATCTGTGTTAGCTATGCACAGTGATGTTATAGAAAAAAGAGAGACTCCAGGATGCCTGTGTGTGAGGACTGGGTTAAAAAGTATTGAGAATTGACTGGAGTGGCTTGGTGGTTGAGCATCAAAATATGAACCAGGAATTGATGGTTCAATTCCCAATTAGGGCATATGCCTGGGTTGTGGGCTCAATCCCCAGTATGTGTGTGCAGGAGGCAGCCAATCAATGATTCTCTCTCATCATTGATGTTTTCTTTCTCTTCCTCTCCCTTTCTCTCTGAAATCAATAAAAAGTGTATTTTTTAAAAGTATTGTAAAGAACTTGACCTTATTTATTTATTTATTTATTTATTATTTTAGAACTTGACCTTTTTTAAAGGGTTAGGCTTAAGTCTGATAAGTGAAGTGGTTGGTACTGAATTCCCAGAATATGGCCTCTTGTTCAATATACTCATCTCATTCTTGAGATTCTTCCTTAATAAAAATTCTGTAGCCTGTATCTCCCCTCCCCTCCTATCTATTACTTCCCTTTGATTTTTGTCCCTTTATTTTGACTACTCCCATCACTGCTGTCAATATCAGTGGAGGCAGAACAAGAAGAACTAATTAATTAGCCTTGACCTGTAGGGGGGGGAAAGAACTAATCCATGTCAGTGTCATACTCCTGAATGCCTCTGCTAAAAAAAAACCAACAACCTGAGAGTTGGTACTAACTTGAAAAAAGGAACTCTATTGATCTCTGGTCAGGGTACATATAAGAATCAACCACTGCCGAGACCGGGTTGGCTCAGTGGATAGAGCGTCGGCCTGCGGACTGAAAGGTCCCAGGTTCGATTCCGGTCAAGGGCATATACCTTGGTTGCAGGCACATCCCCAGTGGGGGGTGTGCAGGAGGCAGCTGATTGATGACTCTCTCTCATCGATGTTTCTAACTCTCTATCTCTCTCCCTTCCTCGTTGTAAAAAAATCAATTTAAAAAAAAAAAGAATCAACCACTGAATGCATGAATAAGTGGAACAAATCATGGCTTGGGCCCTCTCTCTTCATCTTCTTCTTCCTTTGTCCTTCTTTCTTCTTTTCCCTTGCTCCCCACTCCACCCCACCTTCCTCTCTCTCTTTCTCAAAATAAGTAAATAAATAAATAAAATTTTAAAAGGAACTCTGTTATTCAACAAGTCCAACTGTATTCCTCTCTCTTGGCCTTCAAGGAGAAAAGCCCACTAACTAACATGGAGTTGGAGAGCCCGGGGCAGACCGTTATTTCCTGTCTGAACTAAAACTCAATAGCTTCAAACTCCCATTCCTCACCCATTTGTTCAGTCAGGCAGTCCCATACTGATGGCACTTAACAAGTATTTGCTACATATCTGCTCTAGCTAAGACACTGAGCCAGGAGTGTTACATGATTTTGACCAGTCAGACAGACACCTAAGTCCAGTGGCTGACCAGGCCAGTTTCTAATGGAATTCTGGTACCTTGAGTTTAGGAACTATCTCTCAGTGATTGTAGGCTTTTTTTTTTTTTTTTTTTTTTTTTAATGTCTTATTGTCAAGGAGAATGTAAAAAGGGTCAGAAAATGTCTCCACTTGCCGAGACCGGTTTGGCTCAGTGGTAGAGCGTTGGTCTGCGGACTGAAAGGTCCCAGGTTCGATTCCGGTCAAGGGCATGTACATTGGTTGTGGGCACATCCCTGATAGGGGGTGTGCAAGAGGCAGCTGGTCGATGTTTCTCTCTCATTGACGTTTCTAGCTTTCTATCTCTCTCCCTTCCTCTCTGTAAAATATCAATAAAATATATATTTTAAAAAAATAAAAAAAAGTCTTTAAAAAAAAAAAAAGAAAATGTCTCCACTTTATGGAGACTGAAGTCCATTAACCCTTTGTACGTTTGTAGATGCAATTAAATTCAAAATACCATGGCATGTGGAGATGGTTTCTGTTTTGGACACATGGCAGTTAGCAGCTAATGCTACCTAATGGATGGGAACAATTTCTGAGCCTCTCTGCCTTCCTCTCCTTCCTACCCCAGTTGTCACAATCACATTCATCATTTTAAGATGTTCATGAAATCTGTCATCTTACAGACATTTCCTTTAGGGGTAGAGCATTTATTCGGTAAATAAAGCAACCCTTAAATATGTTTACCTATCTACTAAGTTCAAGGCATTGTGCCAGTATTTGAAAGCATTAAGCCTTTTCCTTTCTGTACTCTTTTTCCTAAGTGTGGACCTGAATTCTCTGCCTATCCTAGACTTGAGCTTTCTTTTCCTGCTTCCAAGAACAGCAGTTTCTAAGCAGTTGCTGCCAACTAACCAGCAATGTCACCAAAGGATGGCAGCGTTGCCCTCGTCTTTAGCACACTCCCTACCTACTTCTCTTCCAGTTGATGCCCAGTGACACGATTTTCAAATAAGGTCTCCCTGAGCCAAGCCAGCTGAAGTCACAGCCCAGTCCCTGCTCTGTATGGCTGCCTCCTTCTGCAAGAGGAGGAAGTAGGGAGGGAATCTGCTCGCTGAGCCGAGGTTCCCAGCCAAGCCCCTTCCTGCTTTGGGCAGTTTGTGTACTTAGTCACTCAGCAAGCCTTTATTAAGCACCTTCTGTGTAAACTCCGGGGAGATCCTCCCTCAGAGACAGGGATAACGGAGCAGAGACCCCTTGCAGGAGCCTGGCATCCTGAAAGAGCTCTTGTTCTCAGAACCTTTTCCTTTTTGACTGGAAGCACAACATCCGCTGGAGCCCCCTGATGGGAGGCAACTGGAGATGGGAACAAAGAGCCTGTTAACATTAATGAGGCGCATTGAATGAGTAATTCCGCAGTCTCCAAAGGAAGTCAGATTTTTCCTCTTTCATTTTGGAAAGTGACAGCTGACAAGGGCCAATACAGACTATTTTTGGCTCTCAGGACTTAAAAGATTCTCTGAATCCTTTCTTCTCAAATTCCCTCTCTGCTGCCCTGTCATTATTGTCACCCCTCAAGGAAATAAAGCCTTTTGATCTTTACCAATCGGGCTGAAAGTAAGCTGTAAACAAAAGTGAACTTGTGACATGGGATGGGAGAGCGGTGTTGGCAGCTTATTCCTCTGCTCCTAAAAAAAGAAGCATCCTGTCTACTGTGCCAGGATGCCCACCCAATGGGCATGACGCCTCAGCTGCCAATGCTAAGGAGAAAGCTGATGCCTCACTGGCCACTGCAGCTGGAAGAGTAGTCACTCTTGCTGCCCTCTTTACCAGGATGTCCTGGGGAAAGCGACCGAGGGCTCTCACAGGCAGCTCTGCTTAGAATCGCAATGCCTAGGCCAGCATGGGCTGGTGGGAACTTGGAGAGAGTTCAGTGTTGAAGAACAACTCTGTGAGAATTGGCCAGCTTCTGCCTCTGCCAGATACTGGACTTTTGAAAGTTGCTCTGCTATTTCTGTCTTTAGTGATGTCATTTGTAAAACAAGCATCATGATAGTACCTGCTTCCTAAAGCAATAGCAAGGATTCGTTGAGATAGCCTGCCACTTAGCACAAGGCCTGGCCCATTATAAGTTCTGATGGGGACTGAGGCTGAGGCTGACTGGAAGGCTAGGGAGACAGCTTAGCCCCCCACCTCCCCCACCTTTTACACCCTCAAAAGGGGAATCTAGAAGGCTGGTTGGCTTGGCACTGATGAGCTCCCTCTCCTTCTTTGCTCTCCTTCCCCTTCTCTCTCTCTAGGGGACACTACACAGAAAATGAGAACTGCTCACTATCCTACCCCAGCCGAATTGGACGCGTATGCTAAGAAGGTCGCAAACAACCCACTGACTATAAAAATCTTCCCCAACAGTGTGAAGGTTCCCCAGCGGAAACACGTTCGTCGTACTGTGAACGGCCTCGACACATCAGCCCAGCGCTACAGCCCCTACCCGACTCAGGCTGCCACCAAGGCAGGCCTGCTTGCCATTGTCAAAGTGCCAGCCAAAAGCATACTCAAGGACTTTGACGGCACCCGAGCCCGGTTGCTCCCTGAGGCCATCATGAACCCCCCAGTGGTGCCCTATGCTACTGTGGCACCCAGCACTTTAGCCCATCCACAGGCCCAGGCTCTGGCCCGCCAGCAGGCCCTGCAGCATGCACAGACCCTGGCCCATGCCCCTCCCCAGACGCTGCAGCACCCTCAGGGTATCCCGCCACCCCAGGCGCTGCCCCATCCTCAGAGCCTCCAGCAGCCTCAAGGCCTGGGCCACCCTCAGCCCATGGCCCAAACCCAGGGCTTGGTCCACCCTCAGGGTCTGTCTCACCAAGGTCTCCAGCATCCCCCCAGTTCCTTGTTGCATGGAGGCCGGAAGATGCCAGACTCAGATGCCCCCCCGAATGTGACCGTGTCTACCTCAACTATCCCCCTTTCAATGGCGGCCACTCTGCAGCACAGCCAGCCCCCGGACCTGAGCAGCATTGTGCACCAGATCAACCAGTTTTGCCAGACGAGGGCAGGCATCAGCACTACCTCAGTGTGTGAGGGCCAGATCGCCAACCCCAGCCCCATTAGTCGCAGTCTGCTCATCAATGCAAGCACCCGGGTGTCGACCCACAGCATCCCCACACCAATGCCTTCATGTGTGGTCAATCCCATGGAGCACACCCACGCGGCCGCGGCCGCATTGCCTGCTGCAGGCCCTGTCAACCTGCCCACGGGCATCTCTCGAGCCCCCACTGGCTATCCTAACGACCTCAAGCCAGTTGCCTGGAACCAGCATCAGCTGGCCCACCTACAACAGATGTGCAGTGAGGCTGGTGGGACGCCAGCCCCTGGTCTGACAGGCAAGCATGCGACAGGACGAGAGTTGGCAGGGCCTGGCTTTGTGGGCAAGGCCCCTGCCTACCCGCAGGAACTCTGCCTGGCACAGTCCTTCCATTTGAAGCCACCCATGGAGAAGCCAACCCCATCCCCACCAGTCAACGGCCTGGCAGCCCCACTGGCCTACCCCAATGGTCACTACTTCCAACCCCTGTGGAACAACATTCTGCCCACTCCCAATAGCGACAGCTCGGGGTCTCAGGACCTCACTATGCCGTTCCACGGTGGGCAGCCCACGGGTGCACCCCTCGACTGTGCAGCGGCTGCTGGGGCCCACTACCGAGTAGGGACCGGGGGCGGTCCAGTGGCAAGCCAGAACAGCTTGATGCAAACAGTGGATTACCTAAGTGGGGATTTCCAGCAGGCCTGCTTCCGAGAACAGAGCCTGGCCATGCTAAACAAGGCTCATCGAGCCCCTGGCAGCCGAGCCCCTGACCCCACAGATAGTCGAAGTCTTCATCTTCAGCACCCTGGATATAGATAGGTAGTCCCGGTGCCCTCCACAAGCTATACATCATACAGCCCCTCCTAGGTTTAGTCTTACTTTTGAGTAATTGGATAGTTTCAAATTTTTACTGCTCCAATGTGATCATTCTTAGATTTCTAAGAAAGGGAATTTAGTGGGATCTAATTGAGGACGGGGGAGGTTCTCTGTACCCTCATTCTTTCCCCTCCACCAGCCCTAGCAGTTTTTTGATTTATGTTAGAACCTAATCCAAATCCCAGGCTTTTTTCTTCGCTGCCTGCCTGTCAGTCTATCTCCCTTCCTCCCTTGAGTTTCCCACCAGCCACCTCCCGTCTTTTCCTGCTCTGCCATTTCCCTTAGGACTGAAGTGAGCTAAGGGCCCTAGGTGAGGTCGCTATAGGTGCCCAGCCTCCTAAGCTAGACCTCTCTGGTTTTCTGTCTTTCTCTAGGACTAAAAAGCCAGGCTTCCCAAGTGCTCTGGAACCTAATTCCTTATTCACCGCAAAGACCTCAAATCAAAACTGACCAGTCTTCATCTCTTCTCAGCCTCAATTCATTCCTTAAGACGTTTATGTCTACATTGATCCAGAGCCTCTGAACGTACCCTTGCCATACTTCTCAAGGGCATTCTGCAGACACTTGGCCGTAGCCTTGAGACCTGGGGGGGGAAATGTGTCTTTGTGTTGGTATCTTGGTTTTTGATTTCCCTTTCCAGCCTAGAGAAATGCAGTGACAGTGCAGCATATCTAAGATCCTTTCCTCACTGTTGCCACTCATACATAACTCATCTGCTGCCCTCATTCCCCACCCCCATCCAAAAAACAAGTATAACAAGAAAACTGATCCTACTTGGGGAATTAGGTAGGTAAGGGATGATCACATTGGAGTTTGGAATTAAAAACACCAAAAAAAAAGGCTTTTTGGTTCTCTACACTGGCTAAGAATATTGCTCTACACTGTAAGTTTAATGTCATGTTTCTGTATGAATGTAGTGTGGATTTGAGTAGCATTGTGTGCGAGTGGCCCCACAGGTACATACACCTTCTAGACACCTCCTTTCGCAGCCCCTCAGTTTGATGAAGAAAGTAAGAAAAACACAAAGCCTTAAGCTCTTTGAATTCTTCCTTTACCAAATGAGCATGGTTCTAACAGCTGAAGATGGAAACAGCCCCTCTCGCCCCTTGCTCACTCTTCGCTCATACCCACTCCATGCTCAACACATCTAATTCCCAAGAGACAATTAGTTGGCTAGAAATTTAAATTTTTCTGTAACTTTAGATTGTTTTGTTGTACATTTTTTTTTGTACCCTCCTGTTAAACATGCATAGTTGGGCTCTGCCTTTTTTTTTCTTTTTTTCTTCTCCTCCCCTTAACCAAATAAGCCCTTTTTCCTCTCTTCTCTGGGGAATGGGAGCTGATGGTCTTATTTAAAATTTGGGGGTTTGTTTACTCTACTATCCACTGTTCTTTAGCCAGAATTCTCTAGTGATCTGAATCAATGTGACTGAAGACCAGTTTTTAAATTATGTGTTGGCAAGTTGCCTTATATTTAAAAATAGAAGAAAAAAAAAGCCTGATTGTGTTATGCCAAATGATAGCAACATGAAGTCCTAATTTATTGTTCCTGATTGTTTTCCCGACGTCTGTGAACACTGGTACCTCCCTGTCCCTGAGCCCCCAGGAGCGCCTACTGCTTCTGGTGCAATGCCTTCTCCCGAGGTGTTGGCCACCATCTCACCCAAGGCCCCCTTCCCATTCTTCCTTCTCTGAGTTAAATTGAAAGAGAACTACTGTCTCCCTTTAACCCTTGCTTGAGCTCCAAACCAGATACTTTTGCTGTGATTTTTTTCTAATGCCTCTCCCCAAAAGGTGAGCTGCCATTTTAGAAAACTGGACCAGACACCAACGTGGGGGCTTTATATCAAACCTCAAACCCATCTCTTCCTGTGTGGGGTTACAAATCTCTGAAGCTCTCACTCCCACCCCTAATCTGCATGGAAAATGTACTGTGACCCCACCTTTGTCCCCAACTGCCCTTGCCTTTGGTGTGAGATGTTTCCTAGTTCACCCTGAGCTCCTCACCCCTCTGCCAGCCAACCCCCAACCAGCAATAAGAGGCCAGACCAGGGCCTCCTATCTATAATCCTTGCCTCCATCCCACACTGCCCCTAGGGAATACTGTTTCCCTGAGCTGTCCACGTACTGTAGCATTCACTCTCCATCTCTCTCATCTTCTCACCTGTGGTGGTTTATGGGTATGATGGGGTTTTTAAGATTATTATAAACCAGTAAAAAGAAAAGTCACCTTTCAATCTTGTCCTATTTGTTTATAGTGGTTTCTAACGTCTCATTTACTAGAAGGGAAGTAATTTCTCATTTTTAAGAGGGGACCCCTGTTCATCCCACTCAGAAGCCCTCCCAATCCATTACTGAAGAACAGGTTTTGGGATTGTAAGAAATGAAGTTTGGTCAATCCCTAGGTGGTACCTCTTCTGTAGGCAGGACAATTAGGGCTTTGATGGGTTAGTATGTCCTCCGTGGAGGTCTGAAGGGTACTGCCACTTTCACTCCAAGGATCATAAGTCACTGAAAAATGGGTAATTTGCTAATAAGCTATTTAAGACTACACGTCCCTCCCTCCACTTCTCCCACCTCCAACAGGGATTCTGAGGGCCTCTGACAGAGGTGGAGGTAGTAAGTGCTATAATCTGTAAAATGAAAAGTAACTCTTGATGAATCTTATGGGTTTAGTATTGGAGAACTTTTCCCTTTTTTGTCTGCGGGGGGGAGGGGGGGATCTAAGAGAGCAATTTACAGCCCTATTTGGTTTGACTCAATGGATAGGGCATCTGCCTGTGGACTGAAGGGTTCCAGGTTCAATTCCAGTCAGGGGTATATGCCCGGGTTGTGGGCTTGATTCCCAGTAGGAAGCGTACAGGGGGCAGCCGATCAATGATTCCCTCTCATCATTGATTTTTCTTTTTAAAAAAAAAAAATATTTCAGAGAGGAAGAGAGAGAAACATCAACGATTAGAAGGAATCATTGATTGGCTGCTTCCTGCATGTTGGACCGGTCCCACAACCCAGGCATGTGCCCTCAACCATAATCAAACCCAGGACCCTTGGGTCCGCAGGTTGACGCTCTCTCCACGGAGCCAAATCAGCTAGGCCATCATTGATTTTTCTATCTCCCTCTCTGAAATCTATTATATATATGAAAACATAAGAGATACTTACAGTTGACCCTTGAACAATGGGGGTAGAGAAGTTAGAGATGCCTCTAACTACCTCCATTCCTACATAATCTAAAATGACTCTAGCCCTAGCAAGTTTGGTTCAGTGGATAGAGCGTCAGCCTTCAGACAGAATGGTCCCAGGTTCGATTCCAGTCAAGGACACATGCCCAGGTTGCAGACTTGGGGGCGTGCAGGAGGCAGCTTATCAGTGATTCTCATCATTGATATTTTTGTCTCTCCCTCTCTGAAGTCAATAAAAATATCTCTATAAAAGCCTAAGGAACCATGACAAGCTGACAACTGGCTGGTAGCTATGACATGCACTGAGCACCAGGGGGCAAATGCTTACTACAGGATAGTCAGTGCGTGCCCATAGCCAACCTCCCACAGACTCTCCCCATCACCAGCCAGTGCACGAATTTGTGCGCTGGGCCTCTAGTGTCAAATTAAAATGACTCCAAAGACTTTACTAATAACCTGTTGACAGGAAGCCTTACCAACAGTCAATTAATGCATATTTTGTATGTTACATGTAGCATATGCTTTATTACAGTGAGCAAGAGGAAAAATGTTTAGAAACAAAGCAATATATTTATAGTATTGGAAAAAATCCATGAATAAGTGGACTCATGCAGTTCAAACTCGTGTTCAAGGGTCAACTAGATTCCCCAGTCCCCCTTTTGGTTGGTTGAGCGTCATCCTGTGCACTGAAGAAGAGTTGCCAGGGCACATACCTGAGTTGTGAGTTCGATCCCCAGTTGGGACCCAAAGAGAAGGCAACAAATCAATTTTCCTCTCTCACATTGATGTTTCTTTCTCTGAGTTTGTCCTTGGACGAGGATTAAAAACAAATTAAATACACAAAAATAAAACCTGGCCTGAGTTCCACAAGCCCACAATGCAACTATGACTGCCTGTAACACCACTGGAATGAGGGCTAGGCCTGAGTATGGAGTTGACTGCAATACACCATTGTTGCACACAACTCTAAAAAGCACGTTCCCTGGAATGGTGCAGTGACAGTCTTGCCAGCAGAGACAGCCCAAAGTTGATGCATTGTATCTGACTTCTGGAAAGATGGTTCCATCTGTTGCCTGAAGCAAGTGCTTAAGACATTTCTTCTGCTAGAGCAGGGGTCGCCAACTGGTGGCCCTAGAATAAGGTGACCAGACGTCCTAATTTTTATTAGTTTGTCCCATGTCCCGCTGAGTTTTTAAAAAGTCCTGATTGCCGAAACCGGTTTGGCTCAGTGGATAGAGCGTCGGTCTATGGACTGAAGGGTCCCGGGTTCGATTCCGGTCAAGGGCATGTACATTGGTTTCGGGCACATCCCCAGTAGGGGGTGTGCAGGAGGCAGCTGGTCGATGTTTCTCTCTCATCGATGTTTCTAGCTCTCTATCCCTCTCCCTCTCTGTAAATCAATAAAATATTTCTAAGGAAAAAACAAACAAACTCCCAATCTTTGAAAACATCGGGACTTTAAAAAATATATTTTATTGATTTTTCACAGAGAGGAAGAGAGAGGGATCGTTAGAAACATCGATGAGAGGGAAACATCGATCAGCTGCCTCCTGCGCACCCCCCACTGGGGATGTGCCCGCAACCGAGGTACATGCCCCTGACCGGAATCGAACCTGGGACCTTTCAGTCCACAGGCCCACACTCTATCCACTGAGCCAAACTGGTTTCGGCAAAATCGGGACTTTTTTTAAACGCCAGGGGCCGCTGGACAAATTGTTGAAAATCGGGACGTCTGGTCACCTTACCCTAGATCCTAGAACTGTTGGTGGTCAATGAGGTCTGAAAGGTTGACCTCTGGTTTAAGGAAACCAGCTAGAGCATATGGTTGTCCCTATTAGCTTCCAGAAGTCACTGTACCAGGGTGGTTTCTATCTGATGAAGGGGCTACCTTTATTAGGCAGCCAGGACCCGTCTCTCCCTGGATCTGTGAATTTGACCTTTTGAAGGCTAAGCTGGTGCTAAGTTTTTCAGGGTGAACTACAGCCCTTGAACCTTCCCTCTACTAGGTAGGTTTCCACCATTGGGCCTCTTCTCAGGGCCAGCCAAGAGTAAGGCACTTACTTACTGCTGATTCGATCATCTTTACAGTAAGTCAAGGTGAGCAGGATTACTCTCTTCACCAGCGAGAGCAAAATGCCTCTCCATATAGCTAAATAGCTTGCCAAAAAGGAAGCAAGGTTAAGGATTCAAATATGACTATGGCAAAATTAAAAGGAAGCTATGCATCAAGGAATTGCTGGGACTTGAGACAGAATCCAGGCCCTGCCTCAAACCAGCTGAAGTCAATGCACTCTTCTGTTCCTATTTAATCTGTTAAATGTGGATAATCATAGGCACCCACTGAGGTGTATATGAAAAGCAAATGTGTGGATGAGAAAATCCAAGCACTTTATACACCCCTTGTTCAGCTGTCTCTGAATTTGGGCTGAGCTTTTGAGTTAATACTCATCAAGCACTTATTTTGTGCTAGGAACATGCTCTGTCTCATTAAATCTTCAACAGAGCTAAAATAGGTTATGTTGATAAAACGATTACACTTGATGGTTGTATTAAATGAAATAACGTATGTAGTGCTTAAGTGTGACCACCAGAGGGCAGCAGCAGACATCTCTTCCACACAAAGCCTGGTGCACTTCCCCGGTCGTCCACCAGAGGGCGACCCGTCAGGGCAGCTGATCCTAGGGGCAAAGGCAGCACCAGCCAGTCTGACTGGTCCTTTGCCTTCACAATTGGGCCCAGCCTTCCAGGGCCCTAACCCACCCAGATGAGTCAGACTGGAACCAAATTAATAAATACAATTTAGGATTTATTAAAAATCAGGGCTCCCTGCTGTGCCCTCCTGGCACTAAGTAAATAAATAACCAGAAGACAGAGGGAAGAGAAATCAGATTTCAAGACAGATTCTTTAACTACCCGACTCCCCCTCCCCCCTATGGCTCTTGGGACATAGCACCAGCAGGCACCTCGGTCCAGGTAGAATGTGGCAGGCACCAAGGCATGTCTGCCCTGCCCAGGAGAGGAGACAAGCCCTAGGATCACTTGTTTCCAAGCCCTTGATGACCCCAAGACCTGCTCGGCCAGGGCTGAAGCACCAATAGGAGGCACCTGAGGGTGGTAAGGAAGGGGGGAGGGGGAATAGGGTAGCAGAACCTAGGCTGCAGAAGCCGCTGAAAGGGGGTCCTGCCCCCTTGTCCAGGTTCAGCCAGTGCCTGACAGAGGTCGTGTTCCACCCCCCTTTGTCCTGGAGCCCTGTCTGTGCTCAGCTGAGGATCTTCCGTGGCAATTCAACTGAGGCACGGATGAAGACTGCATCATCCCGCACATAGTTCCGCTTGCGGATATCCTGGTGGGAGATGAATTTGGGGTAACCAAAACCCAAAGAACTCTCATCCAGGGAGCCCCGCCAAGTGCCTGGTTTTTGGAAATTCTTCCAGTTTGGGTCAGGGTGAAAGGTCTCGGTGACATGCTGTGGCTTAGCCAGCCCAGGGTCGCTCTGGTCCAGCAGGGAGAAGGTGACGCGGCGGGCAAAGGGCCACTCCAGGAGATTGTCAAAGGCACCCGGCAGCACGCGAATGTACAGCGAGAGGTGTGTGCCCTCGCCACTGCCGTTGCCATTGAGGAACGCAGACACCTGCAGCTTGTAGCCGTACTTGTGTGTGTAGAAGGCTGGGCTGAAGCACTCCAGGTTGGGCTTGGCTTTGGCCTCCTGCAGCCGGCGCCCGTAGCTGCCGATCTTCCAGATGAGCACCCCGTCACTGCCCACCGACAGCTCCTCCAGCTCTCGCCGCAGCTCCTGCAGCTCCTGCCGCTGGCGGCTCACCAGGGCACACATCATGGCCAGATGGGGCTTCACGCTCTCCTCCACATGCCGGGCCATCGCCAGCTTAGGGCACTGTTGGCAAAGCCCCAGGCCATGGGGGAAGGGGGAGAGTTAGTTCCGGTAGCCCAGGGTAGAGGGGAGGAATGGGCACAGGGTGGGGGGCACTCAGTTCCGATGGAGGGAGGTTGGGGGCACTAGGAGGGTGAAGCTGGCCAGCAGGGGAAGGACGAAATCCTCAGAGAGCAGAGCAGGGACCGCCCAAGGGCCCAGGCTTCAAGGACCAGGACGGGGTTGACAGGAAGGAGAAGGGGCATCTCACCCTGTGCTTGCAGCCGGAGTCTTTGAACGGACACAGCACCAGGGCGGTGCTGCAGCTGTCCTTCAGGTGGCCCGGCAGGTCCTCCCGAGCCACGGTGCCCACACCACACTGGTTGGGGCAGGGCACAGGCAACCGCGGGCACTGGTACTGGTGGCTCTGGGTGGCAGAGACAGTGGTCAGTAGCCGGACTCCCTGCTACCTGCCCCTCAGCCCCGTCCAGGAAGGGCCTCACCTGGATGGTGTCAAAGACGAACTCCTTGGAACAGTAGGTGCAGGGCTGGGTGCGCTTGGGGCACTCGGAGGTGGCATGCTGGGCCAGCAGCCGCCGCATCATGCGGGCACCGCACTTGTTCTCACAGTACACGCTCTCCTGGGGACACACGCCCTCGTGGCTCTGTGGGGACGTCGGAGGGGCTGAGTGAAGGGGTCCCGGGCTACCAGGTGCCCCGCTCTCCCCCCCCCCCCCTCAGCCAGGCCCCACCCACCTCGAACGCCTCCCCGCTGAAGTCACAGCCGCAGAACTCGCACTTGAGGCGCCGCTTAGGGCAGTCGTGTTGCAAGTGTGCGGGCAGGTCTCGGCGGCTCAGCTTGGCGGGGCAGCGGTTGGGGCAGGGGACCACATTGAAGCTGCAGGTGTTCAGGTGGCCCTGGTGGGGGGCTGTGGTTAGTGCCTGCCAAGGGGGGCGAGTCCCCACCCCGCCAGAGCCTCACCTGCAGGTGACGGAGCGGCCCGCTCCAGCGGCAGCCCTCCTCGCTGTGGATGCAGCGGATAGGCAGGCCCAGCACCTGAACCTCCAGCTCCGGGTCCGGGTAGATCTGGGGACGGGAATGGGGGAAACAGGTGAGGGTCAGAGCGGCTACAGCCCCACTTCCTGCCTCCTCCAGCCCTGATGAGCTAGCTCTACCTTAGAATCAGGAACAGCCTCTCCCGGGCTTTCTCCCCTGTGCCCAGCGATGAGTAAGGGGCACAGCAGGCAGTATCTGCTCTATTGCTGGGTCCCAGGGTCCCCAAAATGCCTGCACGTGACAATCAGCCCGCTTAGTTGCAAGCAGCCCTCAAACCCCTGCCTCCTTCCCTCTGGTAGAGGGGTCCTGGCCCTCAGCCACAGGCCTGGCCAGCCATCCAGAATGGGGGGGGAGGGGGTGCCGCGGCACTTCTTGTGGCACAGAGCAGCTCTGTGTACCCCCACAAGCTGGGCATTGTGCCTGCCCTCCAGGGCAAGTACGGGCCTCATTTGCACACTGGCCTGGTGGGAGGGAACAGGCCATCTCTGTGGGCACGTGGTTCGGAAGTACTGGGTTGACACTGGCCCTGAGCCTACTGGCTGCCAGCCTCCGCCCTCCGCCTGGCCCCGTGGACCCACCTTGGCATAGTCCAGAGGAAGCTGGTCCTCGGGGCATTTGAAGACTCCTTCACTGAAAAGAGAGGAGACAGGCTCAAGACTCCACACTGTAGCCCGTGTGGCTCCGTGGTTGGGCGTCGATTCCCCAGGGCACACGCCAGGGTTGCAGGCTCCGTCCCCAGTAGGGGGCG